>CM032446.1:139364558-139468162 GCA_019049505.1 Pachyrhynchus sulphureomaculatus
AGATGCAATATGAAACAGAAGCGCATACCTATTTCACTGTTTTATAATGTATGTACCTATTATATGTTAAAAACGTTAATACATCGGTTTAAAGTACTGGTATTTATTTTTTGAATGAATAAAAAACAAATTCGCATTATCCGAGTTTTCAGTTATCCGAGGAGGGTGCCCCCCACGTTACCTCGGATAACCGGGCTTCTACTGTATGTATATATATATATATATATATATATATATATATATATATATATATATATATATATATATATATATATATATATGTATATAAATATATATATATATATATATATATATATATATATATATATATATATATATATATATATATATATTATATATGTATAACATATATATATATATATATATATATATATATATATATATATATATATATATATATATATATATATATATACATACATACAGTATATATATATATATATATATATATATATATATATATATATATATATATGTATAACATATATATATATATATATATATATATATATATATATATATATATATATATATATATGTATGTACATATATATATATATATATATATATATATATATATATATATATATTTATATATATATATATATATACTTATATATATATATATATATATATATATATATATATATATATATATATATATATATATACAGGGTATTATGGAATTCACTGCTTATATTGGAACTATTGGATCATTGCAGCAAAATCGATTGCATAAAATTCACTTTAAATAGCCGAACTTAATAGTAAAGGAAAAAATCGACCCTCAAGAAATGATGTCATAAAATATTTTTTCAGGCTGCTACAGATCAACCCTAGAAATCGCCAATATCGAAAATCGTTAGACTGAAGGTTGAGATTTGAGTCGGCTTTTCTAAATTTAATAAAAAAAATATTCAAATATTTTTATTATTTTATTCTTCTAAAACCTACAAATTATTTGCCGGTAGTCCACATTCCACGTCGACATGAAAGAGTTTATAGTATACCGCTTTCTAGGGAAACTTCAAATTCAGGTTTAGTTTATTAAAAATTACCTAAATGAATTATACAAAAATAGGAATAATGATACAACCGTCAACAATAAAGTACCGATTTAAGGTAGATAAAACTAATACGTTTTTTCACTTGAGACTAAAAATCTTACTTTTCTTACAAGAAAATCGTTTACCATCAAGTTAAATAAAAAAATAGCTTATCTCAGAATAAAGGAAAAAATGTACCCTAAACAAATTTAATAAAACAAAAATATTATAAAAATTGTTAGCTTTTAAAATGATTCCTCAATTTTATATTTCATTATTTATTATAAGAAAAACACATGTAATCTAAATTTTTATTTCCTTTATTTTAAAGAGAGAGGGGGCCTAATAAATAAATTATTCAGCACGGTTTTTTAAAGTCATTTGTCGTTGTCTCGCATAGCTGGATAAAGTAGTACTAACTTGGACAAAAACTACCCTTTAATTTTCTTCGTTTTGTAATAAATATTTTTTTTAAATACACATAATATTTATTATATAACAATATTCATTTTTTTTAAATATACCTGCTAGTTTTTTGTTTTTTTTTTATTTATTTTTTAATATAAACTGATTTTTTATGAAAAAAATATAAATATTCCGTAAACTACATATTTGGATAGTTACGAATCCTGTACATTTACGTGGACATGAGATTTTCCAACGTTATAATAGGTTTTTGGGGTCACAGATTACGAAAAAAGTAACTGTTTTTTTTAAAGGTGTAAAATTTTCAAATATTTTGGCTATTTTTCGCCTTTTCAAGATTGTTTAGTGAATATGAGAATGAACATTCCATTTGAGACGTTTGACAATTACTTAGAGTTTAAAAATCACCAATTGTACCATAAATGTGTGGTACAATTGGTGGACCTAAAAAAATTGATCAAAGTTGAACATTTGTCAACATTTTTCGAGTTTTTCTAGTGAATATTTACTCTACTTTTTAATTATTCCCATATCATCTCAAGAATGCAAATTGAAAATGTAACAAGAATGTTGATCCAAAATGGTCTAATCTTAAGAATCAGTCCAATTTTAGCCATTTTCCACCTTTTTCTACTGTTATGTTCTAGTCAATACATGCAAAATTCGCATTACTTTTGTTATATTGGAAAATTATTTAAATTTAAAATTATCTTATGGATAAACTCATTTCAGTTACCCCAACCTAACATAACCTAACGGAAGAACTTTGCACCAAGAACTCCAAACTAAATATGAAAAATTCATATATTCACTTGAAAAAGGCAAAACATGGCCAAAACTGGTAATTATTTAAAAATCTTACACATTTAAAAAAACGGCTACTTTTATCGTAATCTGCGACCCCAAAACCCATTATAACGTTAGAAAATTTTATGTCCATATAATTGTACAAGATCCGTAGCTAACCAGATATCTATTTTACGAAAAATTTATAATTTTTTCATAAAAAATCGTTTTTTTTTTTTTTTTTTTTTTTTCAAAAATAAATTAAAAAAAAAAAAAAACAGAAAACTTGCAAGTACTATTATTCATTACGAGCATTTTAAAAATTAAAAGGTGTGCAGAATTTTGCCCAAGTTAGTAAAACTTCATCCAACTGTGCCTCGTCTACACAGCATTTTTCGTCCAAAGTGAAAACAAATACTTCCTTTGGTACGGCTTACGATGCAATCTTCAAAGGGTGTTCCTGCTTCATAGTTTACGTTTGAGGAAAGTGGTGAAAATGGTATTATTTTGTAACTGCCGTTTTCTTTTTTTCATTGATGCCTTTGATTGTACCTTTTTTTATTTGTATTTTTCTCAGATTGGTTGGTGGTTAGATGGCTTCATCATATTTTTGTAAGGACTGGATGTAGTTTCATCAGTTTTTGGTAGTATTGGGTATAAAGATTTTACAATTTTTTTTTAAAGCTTTAGCCTTAAATTAATTAACAGAAGCGTCTTGCAAGATCAATATGCTTTCATTACTTGAGTTTGTTTGAGAGAGAGGACATTTATATTTTCAGCTGCTTTAAACAAATGTTCGGGAAAGACTTTTTGTCCACGGGCCATAACAGCTCTTGGTAAGCTTCTGTAAATAAACTTGTAACTTGATATTGTGTTACTTCATGACTTCGATTTGTCCTCGATCATTTTTCTGTTGGTTGAATATAATAAGAGCTCATAGGTTTAAATAAAACGACACGTCGAGTGGCTGAAACCGGTGAGTAGTAATGCAGCTGTAACATTAGCCTTTGCTATGTTCAACGCTTCCTGGTTCTTCGAATGCGTTGTGTTTCCATCAAGCAGAAGTAACACTTTATTTTCAAGGATTGGCTTTACGATGCTTATAAAATGTTTCATCCATTTTACAAGATTTACATTTTACAGTTTGAGTTAATATAGCCAGTGTCTGAAATGGTTACACAAATTTTTCAAAAATTGTCGAATTTGAAAAAGTATTGAATGTGCTTCTACAGGGCAGTGAATTTCATTACACCCTATATATATATATATATATATATATATATATATGGTGTATATATATATATATATATATATATATATATATATATATATATATATATGGTGTATATATATATATATATATATATATATATATATATATATATATATATATATATACATATACATATACATATATATATATATATATATATATATATATATATATATATATATATATATATATATATGTATATATATATATATATATATATATACAGGGTGTTATGAAATTCATATATTGAAATGGATGACCCGTGAGGCCCTGCAGAAGCACATTTAATACTTTTTCTTTTCAAATTAGGAAAACGGGGCAAAACTCCTTTTTACCAAATATTTACAAAACTACTCCGCCCATGAAAGACTGACCTTGGCCTCCGTAAGGCGCCCAAAGAACTAGGTCATTCATCTTTAACGCCTACTTTCAAGCAGGAAGAGTAATGCAAATCGACCCTCACTTTAAAATAATCTCAAATAAAAACAAATTTTGGTCCATGAATATGTCTAACGTTGATGAAAGTGGGCTTTCCACCGTTCAGAAAAAAACTCAAAAAGTTTTAGGATTAAATATTCAAAAGAATGAGACAAAGGCCCAAACTAGGGAATAGCGCACCTTCTGACAGTGTGACCATTCAAGGCACTGGCTATATTAACTCAAACTGTAAAATGTAAAACTTGTAAAAGTTCATTTTTATTATGACTCACTAATATAAATTAAATATAGTGATAAAATTTTAAAAACTGTTATATTCTCTAAATGTGCCTAGGTCCTAATATTAAATTTTCTTATAACATTTATTTGGTAAAACTGGTCAGCTAAAGGTTTTAGATTCTACTGCAACTAACCAGGGTATAACTTTTGGGCTATTTTTGTAAATCTGACTATTAGAAACTAAACCTACCTTTGATAAAATAAATCATTATTTTTTAAATAAATGCTATACAAAATCACTAACTTCTCATACACACTGGTATTCTAGAAAAGGTCAAAGGAAGAAAGTTGAATTTCTTGTAAGTTGCAGTTAAATGCATCATTAGAGCGTAGGAGTAGTTTATACCACCCTCTAAGGGTAGTTTATAGTCGTATATCCGTGGTTCAAGCGAATCTACTCCATATTTGTTCACTCTGCCTAAAACTACAAAAGCCTGAATTTTTATCGTCGTTATTGAGACTTATGAGATACCTCCGTAGGTGGGGGTGGTTTTTGCACCTACAGGGGTGAGTCTCAACCCTGTAAGAGTAATGTCTGGTTGTCACACCAGATTTAGATATTTTGTTCTAAGAGCTATAATTTGTCCTTTGTACATGTTATTTAAACTCACGTGCGTTATTTGAGCTTTAGGGGTACTTCTCATCCTCTATAAGGGTGGATTTTGGTTTAATTAATAGAAATAGCTTGCTGTGGTTTGAACGCATATTCTCTTCTCTAGACTATAAAATATCTACCATTTTTCACACTTCATTAAAAGTCATTACATTATTACTATAGTTTTACACCATTTTAAGAGATGTTTTTGGCCAAAAAAAAATGACAAGATAAATCTTTTTTAAACTACGGATTCGAATTCAGCGTCGCAAAATACACTAGATCCATATATTTTGGTTCGGGGTAATAAACTTTTTTTTTGTGTGGCTGTGTAATTATTACATTAAAATAAGAGAACATTTCGTTTCTTATTTTCTTTTACTATTTTGACAAAAATTTATTGCTTAAAATTTAACTTGATCTTGTGTGACTACACTTACAAACCGCATTCGGAAAGGGTTATATCTTTTTATGGGGTACAATGAAGCAAATGGCGTATAGCGTGCAAATTGAAAATAAGGATCAGTGACGTAATCGAATAGAAATGGTTACAGAAGAATTCAGAAATATAGAAAATATCTTTGCATGGGTTCGAGACAGTATTGTACGTAGAACACATACATGTTTGGAAGCAAACAATGGACATTTTCCAACATCAATTTTATTACCGACATTTGTTAAAATTATGATTAGGTTAACCAGATATATTCTTTTTTTTAAATACTTTTGCTGTCAAAAGAAATTTAATACAATAGTAATGACTGATTAAATTTAAGGCTTTTATACAACTAATTAAAGGTCCCTTATGAACTAAGGTGGTGTGATCAAGGTTCAGCTAAGTTATTCCCACCGACGGGACTGTAGACTGTTGTCCTCTAGAAGTCCTAAAAATGTAAATTTTGTTTTTAAATTTGATTCCTAATTTCTCTGTGAATTTTCTTTTTAATTTGAACCTAATGTCACTGGAAGTCCTAAAAAGTAAAATTTTATATGAATATTTTTAGATAAATTTATATTTTTAATTTCCTGGAAAGTTTTAAAAAAAATTGCATATATTTTTAAAACAGTCTATAATATTTTGTAAATAAATATATGTGTAAATTCAATATTAAAAAATTAAATAAACAAATATATAATATACAAAAATCGTGCAGTAAACCATATCTGCATGAGTGTTACTGCACAAAGAATAGAAAATATGAGGAAAAACATTTTTATACGTTTTATATAAATCTTAAGGTTTATATTTTTCAGATTGATGATAAAGGGAAAAAAAATAAATAAATAAACAATTTTTTTTTTAAATCTACCTTGTTTTATCACATTAGCACTAAAAAAACCTTAGATTTGTTACAAAAAATCGGTGTTAATCTTGAATATGTTAGACGAAAAGCGTTTTGATATTCTGTTTTTATTTTGCCCAAACAGCTAAGGTTAACTTAAACGTGATCGCCAGTTGTTAAGTGGCAATGACCCAGAGTATAAACGCACTTGCTGTCGCGTATTAACAAGGAATTTCTTTTGAAATAATAGATAAGAAATCTTCTTAATTATAGTTAAATATCATTTTTACTAAGTTATTACCTATTATTATTTTGATTTGTTATTAGATTAATTGTACCTAAAATTTGAAAATCTATATTTGTTAAAGAACATCGTGTGGTAGGCAACACAGCAACAATGCGTCTGCGCCTGAGCTATTTCGTACAATAGTGGCCTGTCAGGTGTGGATTGGTTTAGTGGTAAAATCCAGTTTTGCCTTGTTTTAATATCTCAAAAATGTTCAAATTAAAAAAAAAAGTATGACATGATCCCATGAGTCACCCGTGTCAATATATTAAGTGAGTTTCATAACACCCTGTATATAATATATACAAATGAAATATTATATATATATATATATATATATATATATATATATATATATATACGAGGATCGGTTGAAAAGTTCGCGGCCTCACCAAAAAATAATTATAATATTTTTACTATAGTACCCTCAATAAGTTCATACTTTCTTTGGTTGTCACAGTGTAAAATTTTGTTGTTGTAGACTTTGTCGTTTTTAAGTTAGAACGAGTTTAGTGAGACCTAGTGCAGCTTTTTTGGAAAAATGGAAAAAATTGAACAACGTGCGGTCATCAAGTACCTGTTTAAAAAAAAGATTAACACCAAAGGAGATCCACGATGATATGAAAACGACACTAGGAGAATCTGCTCTGTCATATACCACTGTAAAAAATGGGTTGCAGAATTTAAACGTGAACGAGAGAGCATCAAAGATAACCCTCGCTCCGGCCGGCCCAAGACGTCTACGACTGAAGAAAACATAGGCAAAGTGTGTGATCTCATATTGTAAAACCGTAGATTAACTAACAGGGAGATTGCAGACACTATAGGCATCTCGTATGAACGAACATAAAACATCATTGCCAACGAACTCGAATTTTCTAAGGTTTCCGCTAGATGGGTCCCCAGATTGCTTTCAGTTGAACAAAAACGAATTCGACTCACGATTTCTCGCGACTGTTTGGAGATGTATGAAGCTGATCCGCAATATTTTCTTAACATGTTTGTGCCAATGAACGAAACTTGGGTTCACCACTATACTCCAGAGTCAAAACAACATCCAAGCAACGGAAAAAATCTGGTGAACCGACCCCAAAGAAAGCGAAGGCTGGAAAAATGAAGGCGTCAGTTTTTTGGAATGCTAAAGATATTATTATGGAGGACTACTTTCCGAAAGGCGAAACAATAAACTCGACTTACTATTGCACCCTTTTGCGTCGTTTACGTCACGAAATTAAAGAGAAATGCCCAGGATTACTGAGAAAGAAAGTTTTGTTCCATCAGGGCAACGCTCGTGTTCACACGTCTGTTGAGTCTATAGTTCAAATTCGTGGTTGTGGTTTTAAACTGCTGCACCACCCGGCTTATTCTCCTAATTTGACACATTCGGACTTTCATCTGTTTCCAAACCTAAAAAAACATCTCGGTGGCTATAAATGTTCATCAAATGAAGAAGTTAACCAGTATTTTGAAGACCTTGAGGAATTTTTTTTTTTAACAGGTGCGAAAGCTTTGAAAAACAGGTGAAAGACGTGCATAGAGCTAGGTGCAGATTATGTCGAAAAATAAAAATATTTTTGTACGTATTTTACTTTTCAATCCATCCTCGTATATAATAATAATATCGAATAGTTTTAACCTGTTACTTGAGTTCTGTTTTTTAAAGGACGCTCTAGAGTCATAATCTATTACAAACAATAACGGGGTACATTAATATCTATTAACGAACTATAAACTTAATCATAGAACGCAATGAACATGCATCTTTTTTTCCTAATATTTTATTACATACGCTTTTTAAAAGGTTCGTTAATTTTAGTATATGTTAAATTGTCTGTATGTACAAAGACTGCTGAAACATTCTTTCTTCAAGAAAGAATGGACCTCATATTAATATGTGGCGAAAATTACCTAATGTTGCTAGAATATTTGACGAAAGGCATCCTGGTAAAAATGTTCATCATTGTAGGGTGGCAGTGCTCTTAAATACCTTTAAAGAACATGGCTCTATAGATAGCCGGTACAAGGTCAGTCATCACAGGCCTGTTACAACCGAAGAAGCAAATTTTCATGTAATGTGACTGACTGCAGAAAATCTTCGAAAGGGGGTATCTGAAAGACGTGAACAAGTCGGAATGTGAGAGTGATTGATCTGGCGAAATTTATTACACAATAAATTTCGTGTTTACAAACGAAAATTTATTCATCTTTTACAAAAAAAGGATTATAATGTTCGACTAGATTTTTGTTCTTGGCTAGAAGGGAACAAGGAACAAGACATACATTTTTACAGAAGCATCTTTAACTGACGAGGACACGTTTTCTTCTCACGGAGTAGTTAGCTCACAGAACTATATATGGTGGGCAGAGGAAAAACCAAATTTTGTATTAGAAATTAGAAAAAATCAGTACTACTTTAAAGTAAACGTGTGGTATGGGATGTAGTACCCCAAAATTCTTGGCTCGTTCTTTTTCCGACATAGTTTAACTTCGGGACGCTACCTTCGATTCTTAAAGACAAAAATATTTAAATTCTTACATGAACTTCCATTTAAGCAGCACAGGGGACTATTTTTTTCAACAAGATGGTGCATCTACTCACAACATGCTGCAAGAGCGAGAATGGTTCTGGATGACCGTTTGGAAGACCAGTGGATTGAGGTTTTTCTTTTAATCCTTTGCCAGCGAGATCTCGGGATTTAACACTACTAGATTTTTTTATAGGACTACCTCAAGAACTCAGAGACATTTCAGAAATATTGAACAATAGCGTTACTTCGCACATGTTAAGAAATGTTTTAAAACAATTTTAATACCACTATCTCTAGAGATATCACATTTGTCAAACTCTAGGTGGAACAAATTCTCTGAGTGAGTTTTTAATTGTATTAATGATTCTAATAAGGGTAGGTTACACCCTCACCAAGGGTTCAAAACGCAAAAATGTGTAACTTCTAATTAAAATATATTAAGTATAGGTTATTTCAAACTCAATATAGGGGTGGCTGACACCCTTAACAAGAGGCCAAGACGCTATATTGTATAAGTGCTGGTATCTCAGGAGGTATACAGTGAATCAAGATCAAGGGAAAGAAATTCTTTGTGTATATTTTTTAGTTTTTTATTTCATATTTTAACTTTACTTCCTGAGTATCAAGAATCAACAAAAAATCATAACAAAATTTTCCAAATTAAAACACCTCTGCGTGTAAAATTTGAATCAAATAGTGATAAAGCATCAACTTGTGAACTTATTATGTGTAGCCTCTCTCAAATGGAAACCCATTAGATATTCGACTTTTTTCGTTGCTAACTTCAACACGCAAACTATCATTTGTCCAATTTTAGTCAGCTGGTTTTGATAATTACTGTATACAAGTATTACTAGTTTACAGATATTTATAATTAAAAAGTAACTTATTAAAATATCAGTAATAAATTATTATAGGAAAAATACGATGCCAGACCATTTTTTTTAACAGTCGCTGTTGATTTCGGAATACCTCTAATTATTTTATAATAAACAAATAAAATCAACGGATTGCATGTTGTGGCCAATATCTGAATAAATATTTTTTTTTTAAATACGAAAATTTTAGTTTAGTTCAGTAATTTTATTAACAGTTCATATTTGGATAGAATTTTATAGTTATAGCTTTTAAATTAAAAACGTAAGTGTAATTGATTCCTGGAAAGTTATCATTTTTTTTTATTTTATAAAAGTAAGAAATGTTAATTCTTCTAAAATTTTATATAAAACTCCTAAATAAATCACGCCAACATTGTATGTCCCATTATTTTTTTTTACTAGTGGCAGAGCTAAATCGATCTTTATATTTCATTCATTTCAACATATATATATATATATATATATATATATATATATATATATATATATATATATATATATATATATATATATATAATTTATATAAGACTTTCAAAACTATTTTTAAAAAAGCTGGCGAATTGGTTATAGCCAGTGCCAAAACACTCACACACGAATTATTTTTAATATTTTTTTATTTTACTGAAATATAAATATTTTTAAAACATGCATCATTCGATTGGCGTTTTGATCTCTGGTGTAGGAGACGAAAAACTCCAAAAAAGAAGCAGTATTCCATTGATTATGGAATTTTAAACCCGTACAGAATTAAAAGCTATTGTAAATACATAGGCTTCTAGAATGAAACAATATTGTGAGATCTTAAGCAACTATCTTTGCTAACAACTTTTCAGTCAGCAATCTGTCAAGCTCAACCGCTTAAGAATCGTCATACTGTTTAACGAGCGGCAATAATATTAAATTTCTAAGGATCTTTTAAACAGATTTTTCCGTAATCTTTGATATTACTAAACCGTAGATACCGAGCTGCGGTCTGCCTAATGGCCTTTAGAAGTTTGTAAATATTTTGAGCTGTCTTTTATCCGAGTGGCGGTAATCGACAAATCGGCAGGTAGGTAGGGTTAAATTATTAAATATTATTAATTGTTAAATATTATTACATTAAATTAGGGTTAGTTCAGGTTAGGGTTTCCAGACTGAAACATACGCGAAAATCAACGCTGTACAAACCAGTGCACCAAAGTGTTCGACTAATAGGTACAATTCAACATTTTTAGAAAATAAGATAATTCAATATGTAAATAAAGAAATTTATGCTGTAACGTTTGTCAAATGCATATCTTACAAATATAGTAATTACTGAAATACGTCTTTTGCTTTCACACAGAACTTGCATACTTACTCATAGCTCTATACCCGCCTGTGATGGACCGCAACTCGGCCGTCAATTTTGGGTTCGAAAAAGGTCCGTACCGCAACTCGGAACTTTTTATTGCCTTTCACCGACCCTTACCGCAACTCGGTATCAACCTACTAAACGCAATGAATCTGGTCGTTACTGATTTAACATATTTTTTTGCCTTTTTTAGCTATCGCCTAAACTCAAGCGCATATTTAGCTAGAAAGAAATATTCCTTATTTAAAAGATAAGTTGAAAGCTTACAAAAAATTTATGTTAGTTCGTTGGTATATTTTTGAGAATAGTTACAGGCATTTTGTGAGCGCCAGAAACGTTATTCACTATTTAGCTACATTCGTTAAGATACTATGACACGCCGCACAGTCGGATGAAATACTACTAACTTGGACAAAATCTACTCTGCTCTTTAATTTTCATCGTTTTGTAATAATTGCAATGAATAGTACTTTAAAATGTTGCTGCAAGTTTTATGATTTTTTTATATATTTTTTAATAAAAACCTATTTTTACGAAAAAAATATAAAGTTTAGGTTAATAATATTTAGATACTTACGGATCATGTACATATACTTGGGGTCGCAGATTACGATAAAAGTAACCGTTTGTTTTTAATGTGTAGGATTTTCACATATTTACCAATTTTGGCCATTTTTCGCCTCTTTCAAGATTGTTTAGTGAATATGAAAATGAATATTACGTTGATGTTTGACAATTATTTAAAATTTAAATTCACCAACTCTACCATAACCTAAATTCAAAATGGTAGGACCAAATTTGAACATTTGTCAATATTTTTCGAGTTTTTCTAGTGAATATGTGAATTTACGATACTTTTTAGCTATTTCCATGTCATCTCAAGAATGTAAACCAAAAATGTAACAAGAACGTTGACCCAAAATGGTCTAATCTGAAAAATCCGGCCAATTTCGGCCATTTCTCACCTTTTTCCACTGATATGTTCTAGTAAAACATACAAATTCCGCATTACTTTTGTGATATTGGAAAATTATTTAAATTTAAAATTATCTTATGAAGAACTCATTTCAATTACCCCCAACCTAATATAAGCCAGTGGAGGAACTTAACACCAAGAATTCTGAACTTAATAAGACCTAATCCTAAGAACTTTCCATAAAGATCTTTAAACCTATCATAACCTAATCCTTAAAAGAATTCCAATTCATTATATACACTTCTTTAATGATGAAAAATCAACATTTGTTGAAAGTCTTTTAAATTTTTTTTTATTATTAATTTTATTAAAGATTTAGGGACATTTCCCTCAATAATATATATTTTTGAGATACGTGATAGTAGAAATAGTAGCTTTCTGAGAAAATTTGGATAATTCTGCATGCAGACCTTTGTCAGCCAAGTTTTAGTATTTTTATTATTAAGCTTGTGTTTTACTTTTTTCATTAAGCTTGTGTTACAATACGTAATCTTTAAATTTATGTTAAACCATATAGAATTTTTCATTTTAGATTTGGAGTTCTTGGTGCAAACCTCCTACATTAGGTTATGTTAGGTTGGGGGTAATTGAAATTAGTTGTTCCATAAGATAATCTTAAATTTAAATAATTTTCCAATATCACAAAAGTAGTGCGAAATTTAGATGTATTGACTAGAACATATAGTTTTCATTTATGAAACTCTAAACAATTGTCAAACATCTCAAATGTAATGTCTATTTTCATATTCACTAAGCAATCTCGAAAAAGGCAAGAAATGGCCAAAGTTGGTAAATATTTAAAAATTTTACACATTAAAAAAAAAAAACGGTTATTTTGGTCATAATATGCAACCCCAAAAACCTATTATAACGTTGAAAAATTTCTCGTTCACGTAAATACAGTTACAGATCCTGTAACTATCCAAATATATATTTTACGGAAAATTTATAATTTGTTTATAAAAATCGGTTTAAATTAAAAAATTTAAAAAAAAAGACTTGCAGGTACATTTTGAATTGCCATTAATTATAACCATTTCAAAAAGAAAACTATTACAAAACAATGAAACTTAAAGGACAGATAGAGTTTTGTCCAAGTTAATAGTATCCGACTGTGCGCTACTAAAAATAATATAGGGCATTTTTTACTACACATAGGTGACAAGGAGTAGTGTTTTTTACGTAAAATTGATAGTAATGTATGCATTAAAGATTACAACTGGAAAGTTGGCTTTCTAAATATTGTTTCAATAGTATTGTCCGATATAATGAAATTTTAAGAAAATTTTAAACTATTAGGGCAGGCAAGGAGTGTATCTTTAATTATCTAATTATGTGCTCTCTTATTCTTCTCAACAACGTATTTGCATCTCACCAAGTATGTGTTACTCGTAGCCAGAAACATTTACCGAGAATAATAACTGGGCTAATCCACCTATCACCTATTAAGAAAGCAAGAAGGTAATGAATATCAAAAATATAATTTAACGCGATAAAAGTGGATTTATCCGTTAGACGTCAAGACCAATGTTTCAAAAGGTTCACCTTTTCAAAGAAGGAGATGTCGAGAAAAATACTTTCTTTTTTCAATTCCACTTTTAATTTTTTCCGAATAGTGGAATAAAAAAAGCATTTGAAATTACACAGTTTAGATACAGCAATATTATGATTTTATTCTCTCTGGAGTATCACCAGGAGTATTGTCCTGACTTTTGGACCTCGAATAACTTGTGCTCTTTTGTTTATAAACAATTGTTTTCAAAATGCGTTTTTTGAACTTAAAATGCGAATAACTTCGGTTATATATACATACATATATATATATATATATATATATATATATATATATATATATATATATATATATATATATATATATATATATATATCGGATGGAGACCAAAAACTAAACTCTTCGTAATGAAATTTCCAACAAATCTTCATTAGCTTTAAGTCGCTCAAATGTGTACAGAACCTACAAAATTGAAAAAAAGCGACAAAAAACTGTTTTTTTTTTCATTTTATTGTACAGGCCGACTAAGTGAACCGATCAGCTTGAAACCTTCAGAGAATATATCTTTTATTATAGCAAAAATACCCTGAAATTTTTGTTCAAAAATTTTGAACCCCGTGGGCACAATGGAATTTGTTATTTAAAATTTGAATTGCCGCCATTTTATGCCATTTGGTCCAAAATGAATCTCTTTTTTCAAAATTTAGGTCTTGACGCCAGCTTTCCGATGCCATTAAAAAAAATTTTGTGTCATTTTAACCGTCTTTTTACGTTTGTTTATTAATCAAATAAAAACAAATGTGTTTATCCGGTCATTTTCAAAAAAAACTTGGCCAGACTTTTATTTAAAAAAAAAATCATTTTCGTTAACAATTTTTTTTTTCAAAATGTCAGTTATTTGATTAAAAAAACAAAAAACGGTTAAAATAATTAAAAAAAAAAAAATTGAATGGCATCGGAAAGCTGACGTCTGGACCTACTATTTTATTCCATTTTGGACTAAATGGAATAAAATAGCGGTCAAAATTCAATTGTGTCCACTGGGTTCAATATTTTTGCACCAAAATAAAATAAAATAAAACAGATGTTTGTCTGTTTTTTCAATTTTGTAGGTTATGTACACATTTGAGCAATTTAAAACCAACGGGGATTTGTTGGAAATTTCATTATGAAGAGTATAATTTTTTTTGTTTGTCTCGATCCGACTGATATAACCGGAGTTATCCACATTTTAAGCTCAAAAACGCATTTTGAACTGTTGGTAATACTCCAGAGAGAATAAAATCATAATATTACTGTATCTAAACTATACCTATATCATCATGATTTTGACCTTTTTTTACTGCACTAGAAATAGTTTTTTTTTAATTTGATTGACGTAAACTTCATTTTATTATGAATTTTAAACATTATTAATATTATAATGTTATTAACTTTTTGATTTTTTAAATATTTATATTTAATATTTCCTTTAATTATTTTTCTAATTCTACACAGAGTATTCTATTTTGATGACATATATTTCAACTTTAAAAGCTGATGTGCCCCCATTTATCCGTTTTTGTGACAGGAAATTACTATAAAAGAAAATTTATTTCCATTGTAAAAGAAAAATAAAAAATTTTTAAATATATTTTTTTAGGTGTTATTGAATTCATTGAGGTTAATATTAGATATTTGTCTGGAAAAATGTTGGACGTTTACCTAATTTTACGCTTTATTTCTACATTAAAAATAAGGGTGAAATATATGGTAAATCATATAATTTTTTGAACTAAAGCGAAGTTACCCAACCCGCTTTTAGAAATGGTCAGTTTTATTTTTTAGTAATGTAAAAATATATAAAAAATAGTTCTCAGCTACTTTTTGATCTGTATTAAGTAATTGCTATTATTTTTGAACCGTTATATTCAAAAATAATCAGCTTCAAGGTTTATAAAATATTTCATTCTACGTTACTAAAGTACAGTCTGTCAAGTAAGACCGTGTCCGCGATAATTCATTTTTGGTAAATACGATTCTAGCTATTCAACAAAAAATTGGTAGAGGGAACCTTTGTTAGTAAAAGTATCAGTCGATTCCGAACTTTCGTCGAAATCACGTAAAATCCAAAATGAGTCACTTGTTTGCGCTTCGATTTGTTGTCATCCAAAGAGGTCTAAAATGAGACATTCCGCGGCCGCTAAATATATTAAAAAATCGGTGTCGTTTGTGAAAAAATGGGTAAATCGTTTTAACGAGACGAAAAATGTCGACGATTTGCCAAAACGTGGCTCGGTAGGTAAAGTCACTCCGAAAGTCAAACAACAAATCGTGTCTTGTTTTCACGGGACCCGAAATTGACGCTGCATCGAGGAGCGGCAAAACCAAGAAAATTTGGTTTGAATGTGCCCCATGATACGAAAACATCTTCGTGCTCTTGATATCAAATTCTGAAGTACGTTGAAGAAACCTTTGCTGGGCGAAAATCACGTCGCGACGCGGCTCGCTTAGGCCCACAATAAGATACTAGAATGGCCCTCACAATCTCCGGACGTCAACCCTATTGCAAACGTTAGGTCTTTTGTAAAGACAAAGCTCGAAGGACTTTGACTCAGTTGTCTTGCAAAATTCTAAAAATTTGCAGAGTATGCAGAAAATCTCGTCGACGGCATGCCTCGAAGATGCCAGGTGATTATTGATCCAGGAGGCGATTGGACAACAACATTTTTTCAAAAATACGAACGGTCACATTCTTACTTGATAGACTGTAGGTAACCCAAAAATTGTATTGTAACTGTTAAAAAAAAACACCATTAACGAAGTACACTAGCGACTGTAGTAGAGTAAATAAATTGAAAATCGAAAGCTCGTATTGACCTACTTTCTTCTATATTGATAAAATGAGCATTCCCGTGACTTAATTTGTGCAAATAGGTTCCGCTTCCGTTTAAAGTATAAATTGATTCAATTTTATTTTCATTGACTGATAAAACAGTGGGGCTTCTGTAATAGAAATTAGTTAAATTTTAATTAAATCTTTAAAGAACGATTTGCCTTACAAACCATATCGAATGTAAAAGAGTTTTAAGTTGTAATATTTATTCATTACTGCCACCATTATTAACTTCCACGTAACAAATTATGTAGCTCAGACCCACATACTGATTATTATCCCAGGATAATCTCTGTCATTATTTTTACTGTCAGTCAATCAGCTGAAATATACCATGATAAAATTTTTTTTTTTTTTTGTGTTCTAGAAATATGTTCTTAATTCTTACTGCATATGATAGGAATAGAGAACGCAATTCATACTGCAAGAATTTGCATTCGGATAGTTTTTTCCCTATTTTATTATTATATTTATGCGTACTAGTTCACGCTTGCTGACCTGTTGATGTTTGTGATTAACAAGGTAAAATTTCAGTAATCAGGATAACTGTCAGTTTCCGCATATCACTCAGTCTGTTTTAGAAAGTATAACAACCTAGAGACTCCATCAATATCTTAGGAATATCTAAGATGGTAAAGTAGTTACATAACATCGCATCGTGACTATCGATATTGGACGACACACCGTGAACTAGGCATATGCTGATGCATACGAGATAAAGGCAACGCAATAGGCGTGATAGATGCAACAGTCGTGATGGACGCAACAGATGACATAATTAAAAGATCTATTAAATGACCCATCTTACAAGCCGGTATCTCGAGACCCTACAATATACCTAGAAAAGACCACCATAACAAAAGACAACGAATCACTCATAAATACTAAAATCAAGCCATAACCCTGAGAAAAATCTAGCAGGTGCACCAAATCATACGGCCTTCCACAAAATTTACAGACCATACTCCTCTCTACGATCTATTGTAAGCGCCTTTTTTTATGGGTCTAGCACACGTGCTACAGGGAAGACCCTAAAGCGCTACAAGAGCGACACGTATGCGGAGAAAGCGATTCACGTTGTTCTTGAATCGCTGCAAATTGTACTCGGTGGAAAACAGTCCTGGGTAAATTATTCCAAAGGGATGTGTATTTCTAACAAGCATCGCTCTGGGAGGAATTAAGCGGGCCAAATCCTTCGAACACTTTCCATGAAAATACTTGTAGAATAGGCTGAAGTCGCCAACCGTTCTTCGATGTTTCAGTGACTCCAGGCCGCCGGTCAGTTCCGAACAGCTCTTCTCTGAATAGAATCCAACAAATGCAGTGTATGTTTGGGAGCGGAGCTCCAAACATGGGAGCAGTATTCCATGGTTGGTCGAATTTGAGCTTTGTAAAGAATTAACAGTTGTTGTGGAGTGTAAAGCTTTCTGGTTCGAATTAATATTCGCAACTTTTGAGAATGCCAGGACATATTTGCTCCCAAATTAACGCCCAACAAATTGAGTGACGATGTTAGAGGAATGGAGTGCCCCGACATAACTATGTTGGGTTCAGCAACGTTAACTTTTTTAGAAAAAACTGCCGCTTGGGTTTTTGTAGCGTTAAATTCCACTTGGTTACTGTCACCCCAAGATAGAATTTCTTCCAGGTCTTTGTTAAGTTGAATAACTTCCTGCTGTCTGCGGATATTCATCTGGGTAGCCGATGTCCGAGCGTTCAAAGTAAATGAAGAGATAAGTGTACTATTATCTGCAAAGCTGTAGATTGGATTCTCGGTCGTTTTCAGCAGATCGTTAAATATAAATGAGAAAGAGAGGAAACAGTATGGAGCCTGGGGGTACACCGGCGTTGAGAGTGAAGGTGTTAGAAAGAAATCCGTCAACTGCCACTGGTAAAGAACGCTCTCTGAGGAAACATGAGAGCCATAAACAGAACTTTTCAAACATACTACAAGAGCGTAGCTTAGGCAACAGCCCATTGTGCTAAACACGGTCGAATGCCTTTGATATCTCAAGAGCAACCGCTCGAGATTCTCCAAAGTGATCAATTGCGTTGTTCCAAAATTACATAAGTTAGAAGATCTCCTGTTGATCCATTTTTACGAAAGCCATATTGGTGATCGCTAATAATGTTGAATCCTTCAAGATATTTTAGAAGATGCTGATTGATAGCCGTTTCCATGACTTTCGATATTATTGGAAGCAGTGCGGTTGGTTGGTAGTTATTTGGCAAGGTCTGCCGGCTGAACTGTTGCACATTTCCAGCAGGAAGGAAATATTCCCTTTCTGTAGGATAGGTTGAAAAGTCTACAGAAAACTGGTATTAGTTTGTAACATTCATTTTTTCCTAGATTTTAAGAGTATGAAACGTTACTAATTTTTGGCTTTACAATGTACTTCTTTTCATTTTTGTATCGAGCAGTGTATTTCGCAGAAATTTCTAGCCGCTCGTAGTACAGTGTGCAGTGCGGGTTTCCGACCAAAAATTCGTGGTACGTCCCGATTGGTCAAATGTTTGTATCCCGGAAGCCGGATTTTTAGAGAGAGAGTTCTCACGGCTTATTTAAGGGTCTGCAGAAAGCAGATCAGGGCTTTTTTCCATCGAGCCGCAGACCCGGCTTTTTTCCACCTAGCCGCCGAGAGGCTTTTTTCCATCGAGCCGCCGAGAAGGCTTATTCTCATCAAGCCGCAGCCAGGCTTTGCCCATCAAGCCGCAGTAGAGACTTCTGACAATATTTACGAGAGCCAAGTTAAGAACGAGTTTTTTAACGTAAAGCCGTAGTGGGCTTTGTGTGTTTTTTCTACATAGAGTAGCCGAAGTAGGCTCTTCTCATAAGTGATGGAATGTGTGAAAGCGGTTTTGTGTTCAATTTAAGGCCTAGAAGCCCGTAGGAAAACCGTAAGTCACCAGAATATACATCAGTAGATCTATTTCCCGCAATTAAGTGTTTTAACATCAATTTGAACTGATTAATCGTGAAGTGAATATCACGACTCTTCGATTTCGGGTGTAGTAAAGTTTTAGAAGTAAAATGTCTGATTTAGGAACTCTACTTTATAAGAACTACTTTTTAGGCTAGAATTTTTGTAATTCCTAAAACTGCAAGGGTTAGAACTTTTAATTTAAATCCTTAATAAATTTTCTTTTTGTTGATTAAAGCTAGTGTTTCACTGTATACCTATCTTTCTTTTCAGGATAAGAAGGGTTGTACCAAACTGATTCTTTTATTTAACAACTGCATAACACTTCAGTATTTTTTCATTTTTTTAGCTGAAATTAGATCCTTTCTATTTTAAAATGAATAGTGCCCAAAATTAGTACAACTAAAGTTTTTTAACAATAGAAAATAATTCCAAAAAGACGTACAACAATTATCTCTTACCCATATTTCTCTACCAAGGAAAACTGAGCTAGTGTTTGTTTAATTTCTTTAGTTCTTTTAAAATCATTATTCACTCAATTCATTCTCAGGAATTAAAAAGGGGCTGCCAGAAGTGCGCCTCGAAGCTCGTGCGGCTGACGCCACAAGTTCCCTCGCACAGTTTTTGAGAACTATGGCAGGTATTCCGTCAGCGCCAGAAGCCTTTTTGGTGCCTAGCTTCATCAAAATACATTTTATGATACGCTGTCTGAAGACAATATCGGGCATCCTCGACTGCACTATGGGAATAGTAGGTGGTGTTTTTCGTTGGAAATCGACAGTAGAATGTGAAGCAAAGAGTTCAGCCAACAAGTTCGCTTTCTCAACGGCGTCCTTGCAATAAAATTATCTGGCCGTGTGAGTGGTGGTATGGTGTATTTGGTGAAATTTTGACTGACTGCCTTAGCGACTGACCAAAAGGACCTGGAATTGTCGGGGCAAGCGAGAAGTTTGTCTCAAATCCGTTGATTGTGTGCCTCCTTGGTTTTGTCGATTTCTTTGCATCTGTTCCTGGCACGAACAAAGGTGTTACGATTTATGGTGTTAGGATTTTCACGCCATTGTCGGTATGCAAGATGTTTAGAAGCAACAGCTTCTTTGCATTTTCGGTCAAACCAAGGCTTGCCGTTGGAAGAGCATTTCTTCGAAAAAGGCATGTAAGCGTCCATACCGGCCAAAATAATATCGGAAACCTCCCTAGCGCAGTGAGATGGGTCGTCGGATCGAAAACAAACGTCTAACCAAGGGAAAGTTCGAAAATATTCCATGAGATCTTCCCATTTAGCAGACTGTCAATGATTAGTAGAATACTCGATGTCGAAAGTAGTTTATGGTCGAAAGAACCTAACGGCGGATTTACGCTGACTGTGTAAATCTCCGGATTGGTAGTTAAAAACAGATCAAGAAGACTGGCGAACTCCCCATCTCGATCAGAGATCCGTGTTGGTTCGTCAATAAGCTGAGTTAAACCACAACTGATTCAAAATGATTCGGCTTCACGACCTTGTTCGTCGGTAATATTTGAATATTTAAGCCAGTTGATGTTGTGGACATTAAAGTCGCCCAGGATGGCAATTTCGGCATTTGGATAGTTAATTTGTAAATGATCGATGGTGTTTGCAAGAGAAGCGAAAATTGTTCTAAAGTTAGTATCACTTGGTGGTCGATAGAGGATACAAATGAACCTTGTGGTTGGTTGAGTCGTTATTTTTAACCACATAACATTAAAGTTTGGGGGCTCCAGAGCCTCTTCTCGTTGGTAAGAGAGGTCGCGTCTGACAAAAAGACAGATTCCAAAGTTACGCCTAAATCCGGAATAGAAGTCGTACCCAGGATAAAGATAATTGACTGTGCTGGTCGATAAACTGACCTTGGTTTCACAGAGAGCGAGCCTAAAACTTACCTCTCAATAAACTTGAAATTTACCTAATCAGCACATTACAGCCCATAGTAGAACGAAATGATACGTCAAAAATTCTGAACAATTTACTCAGACCCTCCATACCTTGAATTTTAAAAAAGAGGACATAATAGCAAGCTTCGACATCAAGTTCATATGCCTTAGCATTCCAGTAGATGAAGCCCTCCAACAAATTGCACGTAACGAAGATCTTCCGGATTACAAACTAGATCTTGCTAGATACTGCTCAAAAGATGCGTACTTCTTATTGGACAACCAGATATACAAGCAAATAGACGATGCTGCCATGGACTCATTTCTATCACCAGCTATAGCAAATCTCTTCAACCTACTTTAAAAGAATGACTTTAAACAAGGTCACCCGTAAAGCTAAAGTTCTAGGTTGACGACATATTTCTTGCTTAACCGTTTGGAACAGAAGAATACAAATTTTTAAATCACCTAAACTCCTTACAGCAAGGAATTCAATTCACACTGGAGCTAGAAGAAAACAACAACCTGCCTTTCTTAGACGTGCTTATACAGAAGACTGCAAAAGGATATCTCAAACACACAGTATATAGAAAGCTAACATATTCCAACAGATATTTACATGCTTATTTACACCGCCCTCACAATTATAAGCAGTAACCAATACCCTAATTTCGAGATCTTGCCACTTAATTGACAGCACTAACATGCAAGATGAATTAAAGAACATTTTAAACATACTAAAACAGAACAGGTAAGATACACATACAATCAAAAGGGCGATACAAACCGCATACTAAGAGGTATTAGAAGTGATGCCTCTATTGTAAGCTTTTTGGAACACATTATATCAACATGGGTTCTCTAGCATTGAGAGAAGAAAAAAAAGGTATATTTCAGGAAACTCTTTATGCTTCTGCTTACACTAAATCAAATATCGAACCGGCAAATTTTGACAATAAGAACAACAGCGAAGTGGTAGTAAGACTTAACCATCTATAAACTACCTTAAACTTAAGGGGGTCACTACCGAGGTCAATTTACATTGAAAAGTAAAACCCATTTTCTCAGCAACCGTTCATCCTATTTCAACGAAACTTTGCACACTTATTATTTATTATTATATAATTTAATGGGACTAAGGGTTTAAAGAAATAATTTAAATTACATTTTCTAGAAATTTTGAAAGTTCATGAATTTTATTTGTATGTTTGAATTGACGCGGTAAATTACCAGCTGTTTCATTTGACATTTCCTTAGTCCGAACTGTAGACAGTGTTGCCATGGATATTTAAAAAAAAAAATAGCTCAATAACTTTTATAGTTTTGAAGATAATGGGGCAAATGTACAAAAAAGTCAATTTTTCAGGAGAGCCGAAAAACTAAAAAGTTGTAGTTTTGACTGCTTTTTTTGTTATAATCAACTTTTTTTCATTTTTTTCTAGAGTGTTTGTCTTCTTTTTTTTTTGCAAAAACAAGTTTGGCAACACTGATTGTTTACAACAAAATATGTTTTTTCCAAATTTTTTTTTTCTTTAGTTTTGTTTTGTTTGGTTATATTTTACGTGAGAGATAGTTTTTGTTTACATAGTTACAAATTTTTTTTCCTGTTTTCTGTTACTATTGCTGTTTTAAATTTTATTATATTGTTATTTTATTATAGTTTTTTATTATTGTTTTGTGAAGAAAAATGACTAAGCCAAAGACTAGCTTCAAGAGCAAGAAAAGGAATAAACCTTTTAGTGGGACACATATTTCTGTTGCTCGTAAATTGGTCATGTCCTTACCATCTGTTGAATCAACACCATCAACCTCATCTGAAAATCGTACACCTTCTTCTTCAAAAAAAAACTAGGTAATCAAAATAAATTTGAGTCATTCATGAGCAACCATGCGTATGATTTGGTGGATGTTGGAGAGCTGAGTAAAGCACTGAACTCAACAGTGGACTGCAAAAAAATGTGGTGGTGAAATCACCCTAAGTGTTTGTTTGAGAAGCGGTTTGGCATCCACTATAAAGATTGTTTGTCAGAATTGTCAAGTCCTAAATAAACTAAGGAACTCCAAGAAACTGGATTATGAACTCGAAGGTAAATCTGTGAAATTAGATACAATAAATATTAGATTTACTTATGCACTTAGGTGTAGTGGTAAAGGATTTGCTGGAGCTAAACTTTTCATTGACCCTGGAAAATTTACAATTGCTGGGCTGATGAAGGAAGATGAACTGAGAATAGTGAAAGCCGAGAAAGACTTACAACAAGCATCGAAATGCGAGAGGCAAAAAATTTCAAGAGCAAGAAAAAGTTTAGAAGAAAAATTTAAGAAGTTAGAAAAAAAAGAAGGCCCGTCATATGAAGCGGGTTCATTTTAGTTAAAAAAAAGTATAACAAAATAATAAAATCTTATTATTACTTTTCAAAATATTATTGTAAAAATAAAGTTTTTTATTTGTATATAGTAAATAGTGTTATATAATTATTCCTAAGCATTGTTAATAAAAAGTGGGATAATAATAATAATAGTGAAAATAATAATAACTTCATAATGGGTGGAATGGGGTGGTATATTGAAAGGTGCGTAGTGCGAAGCTAGGCGAAGGCTGAGCGGGACTCATATCTTGGCGATACTAACTGATGGCTCATACTTGACTACTTTATATAAAAATTTCAGGCACTTATACTCATCGTATAATTGTGGGGGTTGGATTGTTTTGTGCAGAAATGATTGTAGATTATAAAAATGGAAAAAAACGAAAAAAAAACGTATTTTTTTTCATTTTTCTCGGTAGTGACCCCCTTAATAGCTGCTAACAGAAACTAGATCAAACATCTATAAAAAATCACGGAGAAGTTCTCTAGAGAATAGGAATAAGATTCAAATTGGACAAATCTAACACTCTAAATATAATTTAAAGGAAAGTACAATGGTCTTTGATACCCAGAATAGTTAGAATATTGAGGTAATTAACAAATCTTTAGATACTTGGATATTAAACAAGCGTTAGAAACTACCCACCGAATAATGAAATTTGAATTAACAAACGATTTGATAAGAAAGTTCAGACGAATGTTGCGAACTAAATTAAACAGCAAAACCTTTTACGCTTGCCAGATGTGCATGCTCTGTACTTAACGGCTCATTTGGTATTAAAAAGCAAACTAAAAAAGACCTTCTTCAATAGTTTGCATAGACAAATTAAGACTTCCCATTAAGCACAAACACATCACTCTCGGAGTACTATTAAAAGAATAACGGTCCCTTAGCGTCAAGAAGGCAAAAGGTTGTTTATTTATAGCCACTAGGCCAACAAGTAGAAATCTCAAACAAATATTTCCATATGCTTACCGAAAGCAGATCTTTTCAAATGCAAGAACTTCTTACTAGGATCAGTGTAGTTAATGTAGATATAGATGGGAAGATACCAGACAGCTGTTAAGATACTGCACCAAGAGTTAACAGAAAAAGCGAAGTTGTGACAAGTGGATAAAATACTTTTTTGAAGTATCCTGTATACTCAAAAATAATTTTAAACTGTGCGCCTTAATATTCCCTAAAACTATTATATTTAACATTTTTTCGTTATTCCCGAAACAAATGAGATAATGAACTTCACTCTATCGTTAACTCACCCTGTACTAATTTTCAAACAATTTTTTTTACAAAATGGCAGCACCAGTACTCAGTAAAGGAAGATGCATCTTATAAATAGTACTTTGAAGCTGGAAAGTTTTTTCCTCCAATTTTATCAAATAAATCGGTGAAAATTTGAAGAAGTTATGTTTCCGCCCAGTTTGAAACATGTGGTTTTGAATAAAACGTGTTTTAAAGTTATATAAATTTTCTAGATATCTCTAATCTGCGATACCTGCTCCATATAACTGGCATTCTTAATTGATGTTTTGTTGATAGATTCTAGATAAACTTAAACCCTGTAAATAAATAGTTTTCTCCAATATTCAGAAAGGTACAGTCATTTAAGCAGCGTGAAGCAAATCTCCAAACTCTCGAAGAGTTTGGAGATCGCGGAGAGACAATTACGCACAGTAGATAAAATACACACTTATAACCTTCTTACCCTCATAAAATCCTTTGTACCTTATTCCTAAGTCCCTAAACCCTCATTTACGCCAAAAGAAAATGTTGATTTTTTCCAAATTTCTAGAGTGGCCCCTTAATTTTTTTTATGGGTCTAGCACACCTGCTGCAGGGAAGAAGTCCCTAAAGCGCTATAGGAGCAACACATGTGCGGAGAAAGCGATTCATGTTGTTCTTGAATCGCTGTAAATTGTACTCGGTGGGAAACACAGTCCTGGGCAAATTATTCCAAAGGGATGATGTTCTCCATATAAAAGACTGCTTGAAAAGCGTTGTACGAGGAGTAACAAGCTGAACCTCATACGGATGTGAAGTATTAGCGCGACGTGTACTTCTAACATGCACCGCTCTGGGAGGAATTAAGCGGGCCACATCCTTCGAACACTTTCCATGAAAATACTTGTAGAATAGGCTCAAGTCACCAACCGTTCTTTGATATTCCAGCGAATTAAGGCCGCCGGTCAGTTCCGGGTCTCCAATCAGACGAACAGCTCTTCCCTGAATAGAATCCAACAAACGCAGTGTATGTTTGGAAGCGGAGCCCCAAACATGGGAGCAATATTACATAGTTGGTCGAATTTGAGCTTTGTAAAGAATTACCAGTTGTTGTGGAGTGTAAAGCTTTCTGGTTCGAAATAATATTCCCAACTTTTGAGAAGCTCTCCTTGTAAGCCTGCAACATGTTCATGCCAGGACATATTTGCTCTCAAATTAACGCCCAACAAATTGAGTAACGATGTTAGAGGAATGGAGTGCCCCGACATAATTATGTCGGGTTCAGCAACGTTAACTTTTTTAGAAAAAACTGCCCCCTGGGTTTTTGTAGCGTTAAATTCCACTTGGTTACTGTCACCCCAAGATAAAATTTCTTCCAGGTCTTTGTTAAGTTGAATGACTTCCTGCTGTCTACGGATATTTGTCTGAGTAGCCGATGTCCGAGCGTTCAAAGTGAATGAAGAGATAAGCGTACTGTCATCTGCAAAGCTGTAGATTGGATTCTCGGTCTTTTCCAGCAGATCGTTAATGTAAATGAGAGAGAGAGTAGGAGACAGTATGGAGCCTTGAGTTACACCGGCGTTGATAGTGAAGGTGTTAGAAAGAAATCCGTCGACTGCCACTCGTAAAGAACGCACTCTGAGGAAACATGAGAGCCACAAACAGAACTTTTCAGACGTACCATAAGAGCGTAGCTTAGCCAACAGCCCATCGTGCCAAACACGGTCGAATGCCTTGGATATGTCAAGAGCAACCGCTCGAGATTCTCCAAAGGGTTCAATTGCGTTGTTCCAAACGTGTGTTACATAAGTCAGAAGATCTGCTGTTGATCTATTTTTACAAAAGCCATATTGATGATCGCTAATAATGTTGAATCCTTCAAGATATTTTAGAAGATGCTGATTGATAGCCTTTTCCATGACTTTCGATATTATTGAAATCAGTGCGATTGGTCGGTAGTTTTTTGGCAAGATCTTCTTGCCTTTTTTAGGAATCGGCTGAACTGTGGCACATTTCCAGCAGGAAGGAAATATTCCCTTTCTGTAGGATAGGTTGAAAAGTCTACAGAAAACTGGTGTTAGTTCCCTCGCACAGTTTTTGAGAACTATGGCAGGTATTCCGTCAGCACCAGAAGCTTTTTTGGTGTCTAGCTTCATTAAAATACGCCTTATGATACGCTGTCTGAAGACAATATCGAGCATCCTTGACTGCACTATGGAAATAGTAGATGGTGTTTTTCCTTGGAAATCGACAGTAGAATGTGAAGCAAAGAGTTCAGCCAAAAAGTTCGCTTTCTCAACAGGTGTCGTTGCAATAGAATTATCTGGCCGTGTGAGTGGTGGTATGGTGGATCTGGTGAAATTCTGACTGACTGCCTTAGCGACTGACCAAAAGGACCTGGAATTGTTGGGACAAGCGAGAAGTTTGTTTCTAATTCGTTGATTGTGTGCCTCCCTGGTTTCGTCGATAATTTCTTTGCATCTGTTCCTGGCACGAACAAAGGTGTTACGGTTTACGGTGTTAGGATTTTCACGCCATTGTCGGTAGGCAAGATGTTTAGAAGCAATAGCTTCTTTGCATTTTCGGTCAAACCAAGGCTTGTCGTTGGAAGGGCATTTCTTCGAAAAAGGCCTCCATACCGGCCAAAATAACATCAGAAACCTCCCCGGTGCAGTCAGATGGATCGTCGGATCGAAAACAAACGTCTAACCAAGGGAAAGTTCAAAAATATTCCATGAGATCTTCCCATTTAGCAGATTGGTAGTGCCAAATCTTGCGCGATTTAGGCGTCTCTCTGTCACTGATTGGTAAGATACTCGATGTCGAAAGTAGTTTATGGTCAGAAGAACCTAACGGCGGATTTACGCTGACCGTGTAAATCTCTGGATTGGTGGTTAAAAACAGATCAAGAAGACTGGCGAACTCCCCGTCTCGATCAGGGATCCGTGTTGGTTCGTCAATAAGCTGAGCTAAACCACAACTGATCGAAAATGATTCGGCTTCACGATCTTGCTCGTCTGTAGTATTTCAATATTTAAGCCAGTTGATGTTGTGTACATTAAAGTTACCCAGGATGGCAATTTCGGCATTTGGATAGTTAATTTGTAAATGATCGATGGTGTCTACAAGAGAAACGAAAAGTGTTCTAAAGTTAGTATCACTTGGTGGTCGATAGAGGATACAGATGAACCTTGCGGTTGGTTGAGTCGTTATTTTTAACCACATAACATCAAAGTTTGGGGACTCCAGAGCCTCTTCTCGTTGGCAAGAAAGGTCGCTTCTGACAAAAAGACAGATTCCAAAGTTACGCCTAAATCGGGAAGAGAAGTCGTACCCAGGGTAAAGATAATTGACTGTGCTGGTCGATGAACTGACCTTGATTTCACAGAGAGCGAGTACATGAGGTTTATTTGATTGCAGGTGTTGGTGCACTGAATTTATGTTCGAGTTTAAACCTCGTATGTTGCAAAAATCCACTTTAAAATTCTGATGTCGACGCACCTGAACCAGCCCCCACCCGGAGAACCGAACGGAGGGCTATTTGACCTTCGGAATTTTTTGTATCCAGGTGCCTCATCATGCTTTTTGGTCCCACAGTCCGGGACATCGGCACAGCCATGAAACGTTAAGCAACTTCACGCAACCTAAGCCGATGCGATGGTATCACACCGGGCGATGCTGGTGGAATCGGGGCATCTACCATCTAGGTTGTTCTTTAAATCGTCTCCTACGACAGGCAGAATGTACCGGGGGAGATATTCTATCCTGCTCCCCCAGGGGGGTTAATGTAGCAAATGCTTAATTTTTTAAGAATATCCGCATTTTAAAAAATTAGAGTTGCGAAATTGGGTCTATAATCTCTATTAGAAATAATACATAAGATAAGAAAATCACAACGTCATTATTTTCATACGTTCACCTGCATTATGATTTTATGTGCTTAAATCCTCAAGCAAATCTACTTAATTTTTATTTAAATAACCTATACTATCGTTCTTTGTTATAAACCAGAATCATTTAAGAGACAAAGGATACTAGAGAAATAACAAAACTCATATTTATCTATTACTAGAGGTGAGCGATATTATCATATCTGTGACTTTTACCTGTGACGTAGAAAGTCACAGATAATACAGATATGCAGACGACACCACTGCGCACGATACTGCAGATGGATTTCGTAGGCTGATAACTCGAATACGAGATCAATGTGAAGAGTCTGGTATGAGTTTGAATGTGTCTAAGACCAGTAAAAACCCCGAACTGAGTGCCAATATCAACGGCAAACTAATACAACGGATAAATCAATTTACGTACTTGGGCTGTAATCTTAATGAGGAATGGGACCATGCAAAAGAAATATTAGTTCATATGGAGAAAGCAAGAACAGCTTTTTTTCGCTTAAAAAAGGTCCTATGTAGGACCTCAACATAAAGATCAGAATGCGGGTTTTAAGGTGCTATGTATTCTCTGTTCTACTGTATGGCGTTGAAGCATGGACATTATAAGAAACAACGACAAAGAAGCTCCAAGCGTTTGAAATGTGGTGTTATCGCCGTATGCTGCGAGTTTCTTGGATACATCACGTTACCAACGATACCACGCTACAACGGATGAACAAAGCAATGGAGATCGTACATACGGTGAAGAAACGTAAACTGTCATACTTTGGTCACGTTATGAGGAACGACAAGTATCATCTCCTCCAACTGATTCTGCAGGGAAAAATTAAGGGGAAAAGACCCCCTGGAAGACGTCGAATCTCTTGGCTGCACAACCTTAGAAAATGGACAGGGAAAAGTAGTATAGAATTGTTTAGATCAGCTATAAATAAAGTAATTTGGACCAGAATGATCGCTAACGTCTAAAGAAGACACAGCACCAGAAGAAGAGAAGAAGAATACCTGCGACCCAATTCTTCGCAAAGGAGCGACTCTAGTCGCTGTTTTAAATACTCGCAGACCCGATCGGCGACGGCGCCTGTCATCTCGTTACAGACAGCTACGCTCTTGTGGTGTGTCTGAAAAGTTCTGTTTGTGGCTCTCATGTTTCCTCAGAGAGCGTTCTTTACGAGTGGTGGTCGACGGATTTCTCTCTAACACCTTCACTATCAACGCTGATGTGCCCCAAGACTCCATACTGTCTCCTTCTCTTTTTCTCATTTACATTAACGATCTGCTGGAAAAGACCGGGAATCCAATCAACAGCTTTGCAGATGACAGTACGCTGATCTCTTCATTCACTTTGAACGCTCGGACATCGGCTACTCAGGTGAATATCCGCAGACAGCGGGAAAGGGTTCAACTTAACAAAGACCTGGAAGAAATTCTATCTTGGGATGACAGTTACCAAATGGAATTTAACGCTACAAAAACCCAGGCAGCAGTGTTTTCTAAAAAAGTTAACGCTGCTGAACCCGACATAGTTGTCGGGGCACTCCATTCCCCTAGCATTGTCACTCGATTTGTGGGCCGCTAATTTGGGAGCAAATATGTCCTGGCATGAACATGTTGCAGGAGAGCTTCTCAAAAGTTGGGAATATTATTTCGAACCAGAAAGCTTTACACTCCACAACAACTGTTAATTCTTTACAAAGCTCAAATTCAACCAACTATGGAATACTGCTCCCATGTTTGAGGCTCCGCTCCCAAACATACACTGCATTCGTTGGATTCTGTTCAGAAAAAAGCTGTTCATCTGACTGGAGACCTGGAACTGACTGACGGCCTTGATTCGCTGGAACATCAAAGAACGGTTGGCGATTTGAATCTGTTCTAGAAGTATTTTCATGGAAAATGTTCGAAGGATGTAGCCCGCTTAATTCCTCCCAAAGCGGTGCATGTTAGAAATACACGTCGCGCTCATCCGTATGAAGTTCAGAGTGTTACTCCGCGTACAACGCTTTTCAAGCAGTCTTTTATATGAAGAGCATCATCCCTTTGGAATAAGTTGCCTAGGGTTGTGTTTCCCACCGAGTACAATTTACAACTATTCAAAAACAACGTGAATCGCTTTCTCCGCACACATGCCGTTCCTGGAGCGCTTTAAGGGCTTCCTTGCAGCACGTGTGCTAGACTCATAAAAAAAAAACAGACAGCAGTCGGCCGACGACCGACGCCTCACCGGTACACGATGTTGAACTGTCGCGTCGCCGTTGGAAGGCAAAACGCTGTTAGCTCAAATAACTACAAAGTAAAATTTTGTTTTATAAATTTATATGTAAATACTTTAGTAAATACTTATATACGTATATTTAGGCAGATGTTAATAAAAAAAACTAATAAAACAACCAAAGGACTCTAAAAATAAAAAAAAATAGTCATATAACAGTCGTACGTCAAAATATCAGAAATAATGGTTCATAAAATTAAATAACCGATCAAGTGCCAGTTTAATTTGCGCAATTAGTGTTCCGTACGTTGATAGCTTTTAAAATAAAAATTTTTGATACGAAAGTATAAAATGACCAATGACTTCACAAAATACATCCCAAATGAGTTTTCAATAAAGTTTTTTCCTATCTTTACTGAAAACTGATGACCTGGAAATTTTTGGTTTTTTACCTACCAAATGAATTATTAAAGGTAATGCACCCGCGATAATTTTCGTTCACTCTACACCCTGTAGAGAATATTCTAGAATTTTTTGATCAGTACTTTTCGAGATAAGAGGGTGGCACAGCGATTTTTCGCACTTTTTTAAAAAATAATACAAAGACAAGAGCGCGCAAGAATTACATTATACATATTTTTGAACTCGTGTTTTTATAAGCTTTCATTTGACACCCATTCATCGAGCCATTTTTTCACATCTTCGTAAGAACCAAAGCGCTGCTCAGGAAGTGCGTGACCCAGCGATCCAAACAAGTGGTAATCGGAAGGAGCCAAGTCTGGTGAGTAAGTGCATAGGGTAGAACTTCCTAGCTGAGTGCTTCCAATGTGTCGCGAACTGGTTTTGCCGTATGTGATGGAGCATTGTCATGAAGAAAAATGACTTTGTGTTGCCTCTTTCGGTATTCTGCCCTTTTTTCAAGCATTGAACGATTCAAATCGGTCAATTGTTGTTGATAACGTTTAGTATTAACCGTTTCCCCAGATTTTAACAGTTCATAATAGACCACGCCCCTCTGATCCCATAAAACACACAGCATCGTCTTTCTGCCAACGCGATTCGGGCTTGCGGTCGATGTGGATGGTGAGCCTGGGTCTACCCATGATTTTTTGCGCTTGCGCGACTTCCTTTTGTACCGAGCAAGCAAAATGTCACAAGTGTTTTTGCGCTTTTCCATTTGCCTGTCGTTAAACTCATGTGGTACCCATCTACCGGTCTTCTGAATCTTTCCCATCTCTCGTAGCCGATTGGAAACAGTTTGTTAACTAACGTCTAATTTCTCGGCGAGTTGTTTTTTTGTTTACGAATCATCTTCGTCCAACAATGCTTGCAATTCCACATCTTTTTGGCGGTTTTCCACGTTCCTTGTCTGCAACATCGAAGTCACCACTTTTGAAACGCCGAAACCATCATTCACACGTATCTTGCGATGGAGCATGTTCACCATAAGCTTCTCGAAGTAATCGATATGATTCAACAGCAGTTTTCTTCAAATGAAAACAAAAAATTAATGCTGTCTGCGAATGCTCTTTGTTTGGTATAAATTTCGACATATTGAACACAACAACACAACACTACGCACACACTTTTCCAATTTATCACTTGTGCGCGTCGTCTGACACTTGTTGATGACACAACAAAATGGCGCAGTGTCAAATCTTTATAGCACAAACTGCATTGGTGCACCATCTGTTGTCTGAAATCCGCATTTCATACTTGTACACCTGTTAAGTCAAAATTTAACTCTTAAAACTGCACGGCTCTGACGAGACCATCAATTCCTATATTAGTACCAAACTACAACTTTCTATGTCAAATATTTTCGGAGAAAATCGGATGTGACAGACAAACATACAGACAGACGAACATCGAGGTGATGTTTCGTATAAAACACTAAAAATAAAACGAATCGTGGAATACTGCTGACGCGTAGGCTGTGACAGGCACCGTTGTCGATCATTAAGCACCATAGTTTCGGATTTCTGGATATTTTGGACGGAGTGAAGCAGCGACCTAAATCACTGTTAAAAGAAGCTGTGACTTAGAAATCACTGTTGTAGGTATACGTATGACATAAAAGTCGCTGATAAGCTCATAACTATCTACTACTACTTCTCTTTCTCTATACATTTCCAACTTTGACAAAAATCATTATTACTCCGACGCCACCTAAGAAATTATAATCTAATATAGACTAAAACCTTACAGGATAACTTACCAACCTACAAAAAAGCACACACATAAATATACAAGTACACAATACTAGAGAACTAGAAGTTTCAAATGCCGTGGCGACTAGATTAGGTTTAAATCTCAGACTTCTAAAGTGAATTTGGCTGTAAAGAGAAGAAAAACTTGGTAGATTTTAAAAAATGCCATGGTTGGATACTTTAGGCAGTAACATACAGTCAGTCCAAAAAGTCTCCATACACCACCTGCTTTCTACACTATTTTTCTATTATGTTTAACTAAATAACTGGAACTAAGAAAACATGTTTAAATTAGTATTTGAAACTTAACCAACGGATATTAGTATTAAAAACAACTACGGAACATTTTATTTAGAAGTTACATAATTGTTATAAAAATCACAAAAAAGTCTCCATACACTTAATAATTACCAATAATAGTTTGACAGAGTTTAACGGAAAATAACAACTTCGTTGAAACTAATACACGTATTTAGTGGGACCGTTGGCCTTGATAATCTCCTGTAACCTTTTTGTTATGATTACAACCAGCTTGCTAGTAACTTCTGCTGGCATGTTCTCCCATCCGTCCAATATTCTGTTTGAAATATTATATTTGCGAACGCGCCGTTTAAGTTCCTCCCATAAATGCTCGATGGAGTTAACATGGGGTGATTGCAGAGGTGTATGAAGCTGCTGTAGCACATTATGGATCATCCATTCTCGCACCGAATTTGCAGTATGTTTCGGATCATTGTCCTGTTGGAAAATGAATCTTTTTTCGAGTGCTAATTTTTGGACACTTCCTCTTAAATTGTCTCTCAAAATGTTTAGATTAACATGCTGATCCATGGTACCATAAAAAAAATGTAAATTTCCAACCCCTCCAGCGGACATGCATCCACAAAGCAGAACACTACCAACCCCTTGTCTCACCGTGGAACAAATGTTTTTAATATCGAATGCGGTATTCTTCTTTCTCCAATCTTTAGTTCTGCCATCAGACCCAAAAAGGTTAATTTTAGTTTCATCACTGAAGATTACGGATTCCCAAAATTCAGAAGGTTTAGTAACGTATTCCCTATTAAAAGCTAACCGCTATTTGCGATTAGCTTTCGAAATTAACGGCTTCTTCCTAGCTACATGTCTCTTATAGCCTGCCCTGTGTAAACAATTTCTCACTGTTTGTGAACAAACATTTTTTGAAAATAGTTACCGTATTTCTTCTTTTAATTTTGGTGTACTTTTCTTGGGATCTATAATTACACTGGTCAACAAAATTTCAACTTTTTTTGTTACACGGATTCTATTGTAATATTTTAAATTTAGTATAAGATGGAAACAATAAAATAAAAGTAGAATTTGTTTAACACATCAAGTTTTATTGTAATATTTTTTTGAAAAAAATGTATCAAATATTAATATTTTATAGTGATAGTATAGAAAAATAACCGGTCAAGTGCAAGTTGAACTTGCACAATTAGTGTTCCGTACGTTGATTGCTTTTAAACTAAAAAATCTTGTTACGGTGGTATAAAATGATCAGTGACTTCACAAAACACACCCCAAATGAATTTTCAACAAAGTTTGTTTCCAATTTTTACTGAAAATTGATGACCTTGAAATTTTTGTTTTTTTTTTTATATACCAGATAAATTATTAAAGGTAATGCACTCTTGATAAATTTCGTTCAATCTATACCCCCAGAATTTTTTCAAAATTTTTTGATCAGTACTTTTCGAGATAAGGTGGGGGTACAGCGATTTTTCTCGATATTTTTAAAATAATACAAAGAATAGTGTGCGCAAGTATTACATTATATATACATTATATATATATATATAGATATATATATATATATATATATATATATATATATATATATATATATATATATATATATATATGTATATATATTTTACTCGTGTTTTCACAAGCTTTCATTTGACACCACACTCGATGACCTACTAAAACAATTTTTTTTTCACTTCCCATTTCACCCCCCAACTCCTTAAGTCAAAATTGATTTTCAAAACTACACGGCTTTAATGAGGCCATCAATTCCTATATTATTACCAAATTTCAACTTTCTATAACAAATAGTTTCAGAGAAAATCGGGTGTGACAGACAGACAGACACCGAAGTCATCTTATAAGTATTCCATAAGGAACACTAAAAAATAATCTTTATGACTTTCTTGGATATTTAGCTTCTGGAATATCCCTCTTCAGTGTCCAATAGTAATCTGCCAACATATAAATTGCAAAGTTTACCAAAATTTTTTGTGCTCCCGATTTTTTCATTATTTAAACAAAAGACTAGAAAAAATTAATATTTGAGCATATAATTTTATTTTAAATAGTATTTTTTTTATCTATACGTTGAATTTCACCTAGATAGACATAGAAGAACATCTTTAAAAGATACCTGTGTGTATTAAGAGTCGACAAGTAGTAAAACGTGGAGGGGTGAACGGCAGCGACAGCTGCAATGTACAACTAAACGGAAAAATGTTGTTATAGTTTCAGAAGATATTGACGACTTGGTTATATTAACGGCATTAATAGATGAGGATCGTGAAATATATTTTCTAAAACCATCCCAAGGCAAAGTCCAACAAAAAATATTTTCTTCGAAAAGTTTACAAAAATCGCTACCGAAATGTAAAGAACATACTCTTTGTTTACATGGTTTTACGAGTTGTGATACTATATCTGCGTTTTTCAATAAAGGGAAAATTAAGTTTGCCAAAAATTTTGAGAAACGTCATGATTTACACGAATCAGCAAAAGTATATAAAAATGTCAACGAAGACTCCAATAATATATTTCAAGCGGGTGTAGCACGTATTTTGGGTTTATATGGAGCTCCGGCAAAAATTAAAGATTTGAATACGTTGAGGTTCAATTCTTTCTCAAAAACAACTGCTAAAAATACAAGTGTTCTTTTGTCATCATTTCCTCCTACAACTGATGCAGTATTTGAACACCTAAAAAGAGTGTACCTGCAAATCTAGATATGGCTAGGAAATGACATAGATATTGAAAATTTGGGATGGAAGTATTCCAATAACATGTTCATCCCAATAACAATGAATTAATTTATCAGCTCCGGATAATCTATTGCAAATGTTATTTTGTTATTGCAAAAAAGGATGTGAGCTGCTTGTGGATATCGGAGTGGCTGATACTGGTTTACTTACAATATAGCATGTCTACAGGGCAGCGAAAATAGTTGCTTCAATACTTCACCTATCATTCAAATAAATGAAGTCGAAGAAAATATTTGATATGGACAAAAATGTAAAATGTATTTTATTAATAATTTTCTTTTTTATTTAATTTTGCTTAATTTACTTCTTTTTCCCGATTACTATCTCTACATAAATATATAAGTTAACTTAATTTTGATATACAAAAATATTCTACAGCCTAATATGTATTATACTATTTTAATTATTGCAATTATAATTTTTTTTTCAAAATCAAGATCACAGTTTTTTAATGGGTAAACTTTTTTACATATATTATTAGCTAAACATTACATATATATTTTTTTAAATTTCATTCACTGTAATTGTAATTCGGGGTTTTTATGTTTTTAACGCTCCAGGCGCTCTACTAATATGGGAAACCCACAATTTATCTTAGTGGCGAACTGGAAATCCGATATATTCAAAATAACACTTCTTGACCAATTCTGTAAAATTTCTTCGCTGACTAGTGAATGTAAGTTCACCACACACGTAACTGAATCGATCAAGATTATTTCTCGGCATGTTATTGAACGTAGATTACTCAAATGAAAACAAAAAATAATTATTATTTCCAAGATGGCTTAAGTTCAAAACAATGTCCTCAACGATCTCCTGTTATAACGTAATTTAAGTGACTATTACAAAAAAACTGAGGGTGATCGAACAAAAAGTTTTGAGGGTTTTTAATTGGGGCAGGTAGGTAAGCATAAATCACATACTAGCTTACGTGTAACAAAAATCATGTTGACCAGTGTTATTTGTCGAACAGCCTCTTTACGTGGAGTCGGTTTCCGGGGACACCCGGACGACCGAAGCATGGTCGAATTTTATAGGAACCCGTTGATTTATACTGGTTTACAATGTACTGAACAGTAGCATGCAACTTTTTAACAATTTTTCCTATATTTCCGTACGATTTCCCAAATCAGTTATGATCTTTCAAACTTCAAATGGAATTTCACAATTGCTTATTTTTGATACTACTTGGAAAACCCACTGCAAAATTACTAGCAACAAGTGACAGATTATAGAGTATGGCCTAAAATTATTTATTTGTTTTTAGTTTAGCGAGCAATAGACAGCTTGATAAAATGCGTCTGATTATAACGTGTTTTTTTTAGTGCAGTTCTTGAGTGTACAGAGACTTTTTTGAAATTAATTTTTTTACAATGATGTAACTTCTAAATAAAATCTTCCGTAGTTGTTTTTAATACGGATCTTCGTTAGTTAAGTTTCAAGTATTAATTTAAACATGTTTTCTCTAGTTCCAATTAATTAGTTCAACATAATAGAAAAATAGTATAGAAAGCAGATGGTGTATGGACACTTTTTGGACTGACTGTATGTTACTGTTTTATATTACTACACACCAAAAACACATCAATGAAATTCTCTGATTAGGGGATTTTTTTTAAATACCCAATATTTCCCCACTCTCCCTCAATCTAATTAGTGTACTGAATTATCCATATTTAATTAAAAAGAACATATGTATCACTGCAGTGCTTGCAAATTCCGCAGTTTCTCAGTTTTCTTTGACCTTACATTCTCGGGCATCTTGATTATTTGAATCAAGACAAAAAACATGACGTAGACAACAAAAGTGATAATAAATGTAGTTATTTTACGAGACTAGACGCTTCAGGTTAAGTCGATCGGGTTTGCCGTGGACGTGAACTGCAATGTTCATTTCGTTGTTTCTTCCGCGTCTGCGTTCGCTAAGGACAGAAGAAAAGTTGAATATACGCAAGAAAAATAACAACTTAAAATATAGATATTAATAATAACTATAAAAGTGGTAAGAATTCTACAGTAACTACATTTACATTAAATTCTAGAGATCCATTTCTCAATCTAAACGTCAGCAAATGAGTGCGAAATATTTCCATTTATTTTTAGATTTTTTTATTACGAAAGCCGTATGTAATTTATGGCACACAGACATAAACTCAAATGTTTGACGAACAATACATTCATGAATTACTTAGAAATTGTCACAACGGTTTCAAATAACCACGCATTTTCTACAAGTAGATTCTAGATCCCTAGCACAGTACATCTAGGCCCTTAGTAATGATATACTCAAATAAACTTTACAAAAAACTGCTACAATGCAAAAAATATATTTTATATGCAGCAGCTTTTAACATTTTTTTATTAAGTAAAAAACGGCCCTATATTTATGCTATTTTATTTTTTTATTTATTATATATCAATACAAGCATTTAATGACCTTATTCGTTACTATTAATTACAATACTCAGTATATATCACCACTACATCAAACACTTTATTTTTGCGCTCGACGCGCGTTAGTTTCATCAGGAGCGATGACTGACTGAAGCTAAACTAGAAATCTACCCTATTTATACTTAGCCTAACCCTTGAATTACTTAGGCGGAACTAATGGCATAGGCAAGGCCATCAGTTCCAGTCAAGTAACCAGTAGAGGGGATTATAAGGAATAGGCCCTCTGTCTTTATTTAAACTACTTTTACATTTTATAATTTCCATACTTTCGTATGCGTTCAACAATCTCCTATCAGATACATTTATAATTAATCTTAGATTATCTAATGTTAGAATATGATCAGCTTCAAGGGCTTGTTCGGCAATGCTAGATTTTTCTGTTCTACTGTATTTTAAGTGCGCTAAATGTTCTTTAAATCGTCAAATCATACTTTTTGGCATCATTCCAACTAATTTCATAAATTCTACTTTTCTCACAATTAGGAATCTTATCTTTGGGATTTCCTAAGATATTCTTCAGATTGTCTGATGACTTATAAACTAAGGTGAGGCCTACCTTATTAAATACCTTATTGAGTCCCCTGCTGTATTTCGGATAATATGGTATCGAGACATATTTGATGTTATTTTCTTCGTGTGTAAAAAAGGTGGAATTCTGAATATTTAACCTAAACTTATGTCTATTTATTAGCTTGTTGTCATCGTCATAACCATTAACTCTAGTTATATTTCTAATACGATTCCTTTCATTTTTAAAGTTTACTATATTCAGAGGAAAACTGAGCAAACGATGAACTAAAAAATGTAATGAGGCTAATTTGTGTTGTTTGCAATGAAATGAATCATTAGGAATATATCTATCAGTTACTGTGTCTTTCCTATAGATATCAAATTCTGATTTACTATTAATAGTAAATCATTTGTTAGGGAAGCATGTCGCAATCAAATATCAAAAAGCATGGTTAACAACACAAATTCTAATTCACAAAAAAACATAGAAGTAGTTAAAGGATTGAGAAAAAAAGATGTCTTCTACTTAAAAGCGGATAAAGAAATAAGGTTGTTATATTGGATAAGAAAGATTACTTTGAACGTGTAGATAATCCTATCGAATCTGGCCTATATGAAAAGATAATAACAAATGCATTGCCGAGAATCATACCAGAGGTTAAAAATTCTTTAAAGAAATGTAAGAACCTTATCTCCGATTCGCTAAGATTTAAATTAAATGTGAGTAATCCGACAATTCCAAAGTTGTATGGTTTACCCAAAATTCACAGACCTGGAAAAGCAATGCGACCCATTGTTTCATCGGTCGGATCACCCACATATTTAATATCCAAATGGTTAACAAAAGAACTTGAGAATTTACCATTAAATACTTTCGCAGTAAAGAATTCTTTAGAATTCATTCATAAAACAAAAAATCTAGTTCTTAATGAAGGTGAAATCTTAAGTTCCTTTGATGTCAGTTCTTTGTTCCCAAGCGTGCCAATACCACAAACTTTACGATATCTCGAAGAATTACTTAGGATGAGAACGAAATGAATGAATACTTAACATTATCTAAACTTTGTATGGAACAAAATTATTTTCAATATAACAGTCAATTTTATGTTCAGAAAGAAGGAACAGCTATGGGTAATTGCTTATCACCTTTCATAGCCAATTTATTCACGAGTAAGTTTGAAACCGAAGCCAGTCAAGGATTTGAATAATTCCTAAGGGTATGGTATCGGTATGTGGATGATATTTTCGCGATATTTGATACAAAGAAAGCAAATATTGATGATTTTGTTTCCAAATTAAATAGCCGGTATTATTCCAATAAATTCACTTGCGAAGTTGAAACAAAGGACAACTGCCTTTTCTAGATATTTTAATTATTAAAAATAATAATAGATTAGAATTTGATATCTATAGGAAAGACACAATAAAAAATAGATATATTCCTAATGATTCATTTCATTGCAAACAACACAAATTAGCCTCATTACATTTTTAGTTCATCGTTTGGTCACTTTTCCTCTGAATAGAGTAAACTTTAATAATGAAAGGAATCGTATTAGAAATATAACTAGAGTTAATGGTTATGATGATGACTATATATATAAGAAAAGCAAACTGTCATCATTAGTTCATTGGTTTAAAAATTCACATCAAATTAGTAACTCTTTTGAGCGTATCTTGTAGAGTAAAGATTTTAATCAGAATATATGTTCTCTTTCGGCATTTATCTGAAATCTACATTTCGTCTGCAAAAACTCGGTTTCGCAACGATAAAATTTAGAAAAAGATAGAAGTAACACGTAGGCTGACAAGTTTTTGGTCTGACAGATAGATGTCGCCCTTTTCAAAAAATCCATATGATTTTTAGGAAGTACCAACCTGTAAACAATACGTGTCAAAATTTCATGACATTTCGACGATTAATTTACAAGTTACAGTGATTTTAGTGATGCTACTTTTGATATTTTCGAAACAATGGAAAAAATCAAGCTCCATCTGTTGATTAAATATTGTTTTTTGGTGGGAAAAAATACCGTTCAAGCAAAGCAATGGCTTGATAAGTATTACGGGGACTCTGCCCCTGGAAAATCACTCATCATTTACTTGTATGCTGAATTTAAACGCGGTCGTACAGATACAAATGATCGCTTGAACACCCAAATGAGTTGTTTACACCGGAAAACATCAAAAAAATCCACAAAATTGTTTTGGATGACCACAAAGTGAAATTGCGTGAGATAGCTGACACCCTAAAGATATCAAAAAAACGTGTTGGTCATATTTTGCATGAACATTTGGGAATGAGAAAGCTCTGTTCGAAATGGGTACCGCGTTTGCTCACACTAGACCAAAAACAACAACGTGTTGATGATTCTGACCGCTGTTTGGACCTATTTAAGCGCAATAAAAAGGATTTTTTCATGCGATATGTGACAATGTATGAAACATGGATCCACCACTACACACCGGAATCAAATCCAGAATGGATAGCAGCCGCCCGAAGCGACCAAAACAGTCGGCTAGGAAGGTTTTGGCCTCTGTATTTTGGACTGCGCATGGAATAATTTTCATCGATTAGGCTGAAAAGGAAAAAGCCATCAATAACGAAAATTATATAAAGTTATTGGTGCGTCTGAAGGCAGAAATCGCAAAGAAAGAAAAAAGTGGCCTTTCATTATGACAATGCACCGTGTCACGAATCAATGGTTACGATTGCAAAATTGCATGAATTGAAATTTGAATTGCTTCCTCATCCACCGTAGTCTCCAGATTTGCCCCCACCGACTATTAACTATTCGACGACCTCAAAAAAATGATCGCGGGAAAGAGATTTGGCTCCAGTGAAGACACTATCGCCAAAACTGAGGCATATTTGAAGGCAAAGACAAATCCTCCTATAGAAGTGTTAGAATGTATCGATTGTATCGCTGTTGAATGAGACTATATTGATGAATAAAGTCGAATTTTTGCAAAAAAATGTGTTTTAAGTAGTTAAACCAGAAACTTTTCAACCTACGTTAAGTGCAAAAAAATTATCATCCAATTCAGCCCAAAGTCTTCTAGAATTTTTAGAATGGGTCTCTAACCTACTTGCTATTTATCGGTTATAAGATACCTAAATTTATTAACATAAACTAAAGAATTACGTTATAGGACCATGTAACTTAGACAACCAAAATCGTGTTACTTTGAAGTTCTTACACCTACTACAGCTTTCCTGCTGATTCGCGGCTATTTGAGTAAATAGTCTATAGATATATGACACAATACAATTCTTTAGTCTATGTTATTACTCAGTATATATCACCACTACACCAAACACTTTATTTTTGCACTCGACGCGCGTTTCGCTAACCATGTTAGCTTCATCAGGAGCGATGATTGACTAAAGGTAAACTACATATCTAACCTATTTATACTTAGCCTAACCCTAGAATTACTCAAGCGGAACTAATGACATAGGCAAGGCCATCAGTTCCGGTCTAGTAACCAGTAGAGGGGACTATAAGGAATAGGCCCTCTGTCTTTATTTAAACTACTTTTACATTTTATGATTTCCATACTTTCGTATGCGTTCAACAATCTCCTATCAGATACATTTTTCATTAATCTTAGATTATCTAATGTTACAGTATGATCAGCTTCAAGGGCATGTTCGGCAATGCTAGACTTTTCTGTTCTATTGTATCTTAAGTGTGCTAAATGTTCTTTAAATCGTGTTTTAATTGACCTTTTAGTTTGCCCAACATACTTTTTGTCACAATCATTACAACTAATTTCATAAATTCCACTTTTCTCACAATTGGGAATCTTATCTTTGGGATTTCCTAAGATATTCCTCAGATTGTCTGATGACTTATAGACTAAGGTGAGGCCTACCTTATTAAATACCTTATTGAGTCCCTTGCTATATTTCGGATTATATGGTATGGAGACATACTTGGTGTTATTTTCTTCGCGTGTAAAAAAGGTGGAATTCTGAATATTAGACCTAAATTTATGTCTATTTATTAGCTTATTTACTAAGTTATCGTCATAACCATTAACTCTAGTTATATTTCTAATACGATTCCTTTCTTTATTAAAGTTTACTCTATTCAGAGGGAAAGTGACCAAACGATGAACTAAAAAATGTATTGAGGCTAATTTATGTTGTTTGCAATGAAATGAATCATTAGGAATATATCTATCTGTTACTGTGTCCTTCCTATAGATATCAAATTCTAATCTATTATTATTTTTAATAATTAAAATATCTAGAAAAGGCAATTGTCCTTTGTTCTCAATTTCGTAAAACGTCGTTCTCAATAGTAAAACCTTTGTTAGGGAAGCATGTCGCAATCAAATTTCGAAAAAACATAGTTAACAACACAAATTCTAATTCACGAAAAAATATAAAAGTAGTTAAAGGATTGAAAAAGAAAGATGTCTTCTACTTAAAAGCGGATAAAGGAAATAAGGTTGTTATATTGGATAAGAAAGATTATTTTGAACGCGTAGATAATCTTATCGAATCTGGCCCTTATGAAAAGGTAATAAGAAATCCATTACCGAAAATGATATCAGAGGTTAAAAATTCTTTTAAAAAATGTAAGAACCTTGTCTCCGATTCGCTAAAATTTAAATTAAATGCGAGTAATCCGACCATACCAAAATTGTATTGCTTACCCAAAATTCACAAACCTGGAAAAGCAATGCGACCCATTGTTTCATCGGTCGGATCACCCACATATTTAATATCCAAATGGTTATCAAAAGAACTTGAGAAGTTACCATTAAATACTTTCGCAGTGAAGAATTCGTTAGAATTCATTAATAAAACAAAAAATCTAGTTCTTAATGAAGGTGAAGTCTTAATTTCTTTTGATGTTAGTTCTTTATTCCCAAGTGTGCCAATTCCACAAACTTTACAATATCTCGAAGAATTACTTAGAATGAATGACTTTGAAGACGAAATTATTCGTGAATACTTAACATTATCTAAACTTTGCATGGACCAAAATTATTTCCAATATAACAATCAATTTTATGTTCAGAAAGAAGGAACAGCTATGGGTAATTGCTTGTCACCTTTCATAGCCAATTTATTCATGAGTAAGTTTGAAATCGAAGCCAGTCAAGAATTCGAATATTTCCCAAGGGTATGGTATAGGTATGTGGATGATATTTTCGCGATTTTTGATACAAAGAAAGCAAATATTGATGATTTTGTTTCTAAATTAAATAGCCGGTATGATTCAATTAAATTCACGTACGAAATTGAGAACAAAGGACAATTGCCTTTTCTAGATATTTTAATTATTAAAAATAATAATAGATTAGAATTTGATATCTATAGGAAGGACACAGTAACAGATAGATATATTCCTAATGATTCATTTCATTGCAAACAACATAAATTAGCCTCAATACATTTTTTAGTTCATCGTTTGGTCACTTTCCCTCTGAATAGAGTAAACTTTAATAAAGAAAGGAATCGTATTAGAAATATAACTAGAGTTAATGGTTATGACGATAACTTAGTAAATAAGCTAATAAATAGACATAAAATTTAGTTCTAATATTCAGAATTCCACCTTTTTTACACGCGAAGAAAATAACACCAAGTATGTCTCCATACCATATAATCCGAAATATAGCAAGGGACTCAATAAGGTATTTAATAAGGTAGGCCTCACCTTAGTCTATAAGTCATCAGACAATCTGAGGAATATCTTAGGAAATCCCAAAGATAAGATTCCCAATTGTGAGAAAAGTGGAATTTATGAAATTAGTTGTAATGATTGTGACAAAAAGTATGTTGGGCAAACTAAAAGGTCAATTAAAACACGATTTAAAGAACATTTAGCACACTTAAGATACAATAGAACAGAAAAGTCTAGCATTGCCGAACATGCCCTTGAAGCTGATCATACTGTAACATTAGATAATCTAAGATTAATGAAAAATGTATCTGATAGGAGATTGTTGAACGCATACGAAAGTATGGAAATCATAAAATGTAAAAGTAGTTTAAATAAAGACAGAGGGCCTATTCCTTATAGTCCCCTCTACTGGTTACTAGACCGGAACTGATGGCCTTGCCTATGTCATTAGTTCCGCTTGAGTAATTCTAGGGTTAGGCTAAGTATAAATAGGTTAGATATGTAGTTTACCTTTAGTCAATCATCGCTCCTGATGAAGCTAACATGGTTAGCGAAACGCGCGTCGAGTGCAAAAATAAAGTGTTTGGTGTAGTGGTGATATATACTGAGTAGTATCATTGTGCCAAAGATTCCACATTCCCAACTTAGTCTATGTTATTAATCAACAAAAATTTTTATTTTCAATAGTTGCAATTAAAACTTTAACATACTGCGCTTTAACTATACTGACAAATTAGTAAAGATATCATGGTTTTTTGTTTTGCTTTTGTGTTTCATAATAATAATTTGCTACAAATTAAAACCTTTGTATTATCCAATCCGATAGATGAGTTTAACAAATAGATTCACATTTAGTAAAAATTTAGCAATTATACTCAAGCATGTTGCTATTTCTGAATTTATCGTGGTTCGAAGTGTTCGTGCAGTTATTTAAACATAAACTTTGTTTTTAAAATGGGTCCAAAAAAGCAGCACAGTGTCGAACTGTGTAATACCATCTATATTCTACATGCGAAAGGTGATAGTGACCTAGTAACTGCAAAAAAAGCTCGATATTTCAAATAAAGGCGTACATTCCCTTTATTGAAAACAAGTAACACAAACGAACGAAGACAAAATATAATCTAATCGGCTTAAAACCACAACAGAACATGCACCATACCTTACTAAGGTAATAACATGGATACCGTATACATTGACCTAATAAGAGGTACTGCCTTAAGATGTTTTTTCTACTTAAAAATTGTTATTCTCGGGATTCGATCGTATCGATTTGGATTAACTAAACTGTATGGGACCCTTTTTGATATCTACATGATATTCTTGCTCCCCATTTGAAAATCTGATTGTCCCTCTTAATTTAGTAATCTGAAGCGAAACGTCGAAAGAACACTCATCTAATCAAAGCCGTACCGCCTCTACCATTTTTTTCCTACGAGTTATTTTTTACTTTTAATAAAAAGGACTTCAGAGATATTTAGAACTGAAGCGTGACATTTTCCTCTGCTTACAATTTGTGTTAAAATTAAAAATAATTAACAATCCAGTTTCCTTCACTTCAAAAACTCCAAGTGGGATTTTGGAACTTATAATACGACATGTACAAAGCAACTTCACTAACCCCTTGCTCCAATTTATTAACTTCCTGTGTGTCTATTCATAAATAACTAAAAATACAGAACAACCTTTCTAACCACACAATTTTCAAGTTTCCCAACTCCAAGAACCTCAAAAAGAACATATAATATATACAAAGCAAACCCTACAACTCACCACCACTTTATTAACCCTCTGTGTATTGGACTATAAATAAACGAAAATAATGAAACAGTAACAAAATTTTCAGATTTCTAGACTCCGTGAACCCAAAGAAAGATATACAGTCTGTCAAGTATGAACGCGACAGCTCGTATTCTTGAAAAAATGTACCTTAATAAGTTAATAGCCTGGCATCTTCGCAACATGATGTCGACGAGATTTTCTGCAAATTTTTTGAATCTCGAGAGGCAACTAAGTCAAAGTCCTCAGAGACTTTCCTATAAGCTTTCTTTTTACAAGGGACCAAATGTTTTCAATGAGGTTGGGGGTCCGGCGATTTGAGAGCCACTCTAGTATCTTATCGTGGGCCCAAGCGATCCGTTTCGCGACGTGATTTTTACCCAGCAAAGGTTTCTTCAACGTGCTTCGAAATTTGACATCGTGAACAAGATGTTGTCGAATGGTCTTATGGGTCTTAGGGTCAAACCAGACGTTCTTAATTTTAACGGTCCTTGACGCAGCGTCAGTTTCGGATCCCGCGAGAACAAAGACACGATTTCTTTTTTGATAGAATATTTTCGGAGAGACTTTGCCTACCGAGCCACATTTTGGCAAGTCGTGGACATTTTTCGTCTCGTCAAAATAATTTACCCATTTCTTCACCAACGACACCAACTTTTTAATATATTTAACGGCCGTGAAATGTGTCATTTTAAGCCTCTTTGCATGGAAACAAAGAAAGACTGCCTCGAACCGGCGCGTAAACAGGTGACGTCATAGACAAAGGTTCTCTCTACAGATTTTTTGTTGAATCGCTAGAATCACGGACACGTTCTTACTTAACAGACTCTTTAACATAAGGCAACACTTTTGACTTCCATCTTCACTTCATTGATTCCTTATATGTTTCACCCTAAGTAAAGAAAATATAATACAATATTCAAATTTCTCGACTCCATTTGCGTGCGCTGACCCACTCCAGGCTGGTGGCGCATACTAGGTAGCAGAGAGCCATAAGGCCAAGACAAAGGTTCTAAATGTGTGCGGATTTGCACCCCAGGATCTGCTCGTCATTTTCCTGACTATGTTAGTACTCATGCAATGCTGCTTGAAAATCAGGATACGGTAAAGTGTGACACCTAAATGCCTGCATAAGCTTTGCTTCAACCTCTCGAAACTAGAGCCCTAAGCAGCCAAGGCCAGATCGTCGGCAAAGATGACGTTTTTTTGTAAGGTTGGACACCGGCTGGTCGTTTTTTTTTATCGTTCACCTCCCCGCCTGAGTAGGGATTTTACCCTCTATCCATATCCTAAGGACATCGGCGAGGATGTCGTGATACCCGTCAACGTTGTCCAAGTGCCGAAACATACATTTTTGTATTTCACTTCACTTTTTAGATAATGCGGTAGTATTGCCCGGGACGTTATTACATTTCTGCGAAAAACTACTACCTATGTACAGTAAGTGTGTTTCTATAAATATGTAAGTGTATTTCTATAAATATTGTAGAGGGGTGGTGACAGGACGCGCATTTGTTTTTCTTTCCTTGGAGGCAGACGTAAAGCCTGTGGAGTAAAATGCCAATCAATGACATAAGTGGCAGATCTCTGGTAAGGTCGTATATTTTCTTTAGAAGTTTTCTGTGATTCACGGTGTCGAAGGTGGCTGTTAGCTATGCCTCTGATCCTTTTCTGGTTGAATCAGTCTGCAATATGTTGAGTGATGTTCTCGACTTGGCCACGGCATAATTTCCCAGGTCTGAAACCAGCCTGTTGAGGTATGAATTTTTCCTCCAAGATACGAGGCTGGTTTGAAAAGTCCGTGCAAAGTCCGACAGATGGCACCACCGGCGCGTATCGAGGTCATGTTTAGTTAGTAGCATCTCTTGAATGAACGCACACCAAGTTTCAGCCATATTGGTCTATTTCTTTGTGTTTGGCATTCGTGTGAATCAAGGAAGTCGAGTGATTTTCAAGAAATGGACGAAAAAGAATTTCGTGTGGTGATTAAACATTACTTTATGAAAGGCAAAACGCCTCAGGAGACTAAAGAGAAGCTTGATAAACATTATGGTGACTCTGCACCTTCGATTAGAACAGTTTATAAGTGGTTTCAAACTTTACGGACTGGCCATATGGGCACAAGTGACGCTGAACGTTCTGGACGGCCTGTGGAGGTTACGACTCCAAAAATCATTGATCAAATCCATGATATGGTGATGGATGACAGAAGAGTTAAGGTGCGTGAGATTGCTAGTGCTGTGGGCATCTCGACTGAACGGGTACATAATATTTTGCATAAACATTTGGACATGAGAAAGCTATCCGCAAGATGCGTGCCGCGATTGCTCACGCTTGACCAAAAACGGAATCGTGTGAAGTGTTGCAAGGATGGTTTGCAGCTGTTCCAGAAGAATCCGGAGGACTTTAAGCGTCGTTTCGTCACTGTGGATGAAACATGGATACATTACTATACTCCTGAGACCAAACAACAATCTAAACAATGGGTTACCAAGGGGGAATCTGCACCAAAAAAGGCGAAGACCGTTCCTTCGGCCGGAAAGGTTATGGCGACTGTCTTTTGGGATTCGCAAGGGATAATCCTCATCGACTATCTGGAAAAGGGTAAAACTATTACAGGTGAATATTATTCATCGTTATTGGACCGTTTGAAAACCGAGCTGCAAGAAAAACGCCCGCGATTGGCCCACAAGAAAGTCCTTTTCCATCACGACAACGCACCAGCACACACCTCAGCAGTTGTGGTCGCAAAATTAATGGAAATAGGATTCCAACTCGTTTCACATCCCCCCTATTCTCCAGACTTGGCTCTCTCGGACTACTATTTGTTCCCCAATTTGAAGAAATGGCTGGCGGGACAAAGATTTTATTCAAACGAGGAGGTGATTGCAGACACTAATGGATATTTTGCAGACTTGGACAAATCCTATTATTCGCAAGGGATCAACAAACTAGAACATCGTTGGACGATGTGTATAAGCCTAAAAGGAGACTATGTCGAAAAATAAAAAAGGTTTACCCCAAACACATAAGTAATTTTTATTTTTGCACGGACTTTTCAAACCAGCCTCGTAGTGCCAATATGATTGGGTATAAGGCGCTCCAAGATCATCAAAATTTAACACAACGAGGCCATCTTCTTCAGTTGCAATAGCTATTGGAATACACTTTACTATATTAGTACACTTTACTATATTAGTATACACTTTACTATATTAGTATTATGTGTTATTTTATCCCTCATTGCCAAAACAACCATCTAAATTTTTTTTGAAGGAACACATCCTATATTCTTATTCCAATATAAGATTTGATGGCTCTAGTCTTTACAGTTTTCATTAGATCAAATAAGGACTATATTATAAGGTAAACTTTTGTGTATACAAATTAATTAATCCCTATCCATAACATTGCCCATATAGCATAACTTATAATCGTAAAATACTTCCAACTTTAACGTAACTCTACGTAATTACTATCCATAATTATTTTCAGCAATTTTTTTAGATAGTTTTTTGTTAACTTGGTGCACCCAAAAATACATAGAGTAACACAATCTTGTTATATCTACAGTTCATCTCTTACTTACCATATGATTTACCCTCTACAAAAATTAAAAATTAGTGAGAGAAAATAATTTCTTCAACTTAGTGCATCGAATTATCCCCTATAACATTAAATTCTATATATTAAATTATGACATACAGATGGAGTATATCTTTGAAAAAAATAAAAATACAAACTCTTTTTTTCTTATCAGATGTACATGGTTGCTATAAGCTTGGAAATCCTAGATAAACAGGAGCCGATACTTATCGCAGGTAGACTAATTATCTCTTTTCGTTATATAGCTATAGGGGGTAATAGGTATATCAATTTTTAGGACTTGAGGATATAAAGGCCTTTGGAAAAGGAGGGTTGAGGACGCCTAGGTTCCAGTACAAATTACAACTTTCTAGAAGTGTTTGTTTCTAATGGCATCCTTGTTGTAAATGCCATATTTTTAAATTAATATGTTAGTGAATAGTAGCTGTTTTATTTCAGTGTTGGTCTTTGTTATGGCAATTGTTATTTATGGTCATTCTTGTTAGTTTAATTCGCACACTGCATTTTGTGCCCTGATGAAGGTCCCAACCTAGGACCGAAATATTGGCTAAATAAATATAGTGTGAACATCTGTTGTTGCCCATTTGCCGAGTTCCCCAACTAGTTTCATAACTTAGGATTTTGTTAGATACGGCAACTTTTACTTTCTGTCTCTTTATTTGTATATATATATATATATATATATATATATATATATATATATATATATATTTATATATATATATATATATATATATATATATATATATATATATATATATATATATATATATATATATATATATATATATATATATATATATATATATATATATATATATATATATATATTTATACTCAAAATTTCTTCCTTTCCTCAAATAAATACAAGGAAAAGATCCCATTATTATATTGAGAATTCAGAAAAATATATCGACTCTCACCCCGTTTCAGTTGCTCCTCGTAAAAATAACACAATTTTCAGATTCTTCGCTATATATGTGGTCTATCTCACATTCAGTTTTTTTTTAAATAAAAACATGCCTTAAAGGGCCGAGTTGTTATAAAATTTACTAAATATATTCACTATATATTTTAAGACTTGATTTAATATACGACTCCGATATTTGGACGCAACTGCTTCCCTGCGAATAACGCAATGGGTCCATACTTGCATCGTCAGAACAGACATCAACGCACTTAGTTCATTTCAAATTATTTTTACTTATAAAAGTATCAATAATCTCTAAAAAGTCTAGAGTCTTAATACCATCAGTAATATTGTTGCAAAAAAATCTTCTACAGTGTTATTGCCATCTATAAACCACATATAGCAAATCGAGTATATTTTAATATTATTGTTATATGTAGACTCATACAACTGAAACAGAAATTCCTTTCATTTTATTTTTTGCAATTATTTGATCATTCAGTTCCTCCGCCATGTACTGTATTCTGTAACTGATGATGTCATTAGATCAAGACCCGTATCAGGGCAGTTTTCCAGCAGACTTACCGATTATAGTATTCACCCTACCAACAGCAGCCATTAGAATGCGTTAATTTGCAATAGTACTACTTACATTTTGTGTTTCTATGAGGCATCTCATCATGCTACGCAAAGCATTGTTTGGTACTATTGCCTGCTTATAAAAAATTCTTTCTTTTAATTCTCCAGTAAAATAGTTACAAGATTTATCAACCATGTTGGAATGGCTAGTTTCTAAATGGCGTTACACTTACTTAGTAGCATACACTATGATGCAAACTGTGATCATATTTTCAATATTTTTGCTTCTTCACACTCGTGCAACTATTTGACGGTGTGGTTCTCTTTATTTTCAGTGTCACAAGGCTTATTACAGTTTAGTAGAAAACGATCTAATTTAAAATACAAACAAGAAAAAGTACTTCAAAAACTAAGTCGCGGTTCCCCAGGGGTGTGCGACGGGCAATTTTGGAATCGTTGATTTATTATGTCAAGTTTTAATGCTATTTTTTTTGTGTGAAAAATAAAATTTGTTATTGTTATTAAAACTTTTGCTTGCGAGGGAGAAAATTGCTGGCTAAATAATTTTACCAATTCTTTAAAACAAAATCGGACGTAATGCATTAAGAAAAAAATTATTGATCACCAGTTTTTTTTTTTTTCAAATCATAATAAAATACTCCTTTTAAATCTAAAATTAAAGTTTATATCCTTACATATTATAAAACGCAACGTCTCTCTGTCTGCCTGTCTGTCTACTTGTTTTTTTTTTTAATTTATACATATGTTATCTGGCCAAGTTTTAGTATATATTTTGTAACTTTAGGTAACATAAGGAATAAGCAGTGACAATAATAGTGAATCAAATCAGAAAAAAAGCTAAACAATAATTTTGTAAACCACGCGAGCGGAGCCTCGGGCACAACTAGTTGGTAAATAAAGAAAGCATATCGGCAAACTCTTTAATAAAACAAAATGTGCGTGGTATTGATAAATAAACCGAAATGTCATTAATTTTTTTCTTATAGCCAGTGGAGTTAAACACAAATAAAGTAAAAAATGTACACTTGTATCGGAGTATTTATTCGTTAACAAACTACAAAAAACGACTAGAAAAGAAATAGGACATAAACTTTAATTACCTGTATACGTACACCTTTATTACCTTCGTCGCCCTACCGGTTTCACTTTCGTTCATTGTCCGAGCAGTTAAAGACGAAGAAGGCAAACTTCCATACACCAGTTGGACATCCAAAGAGAGGCCATCGTCATCGACGACGGCCAAGGACTTTACCTGACCACGAACTGCACACAGGTAATCAACTAACTTGGTGAAACGCACTCCGCCATGCCGTAGCAAAACGTTTGAACAACCGTGTCAAAGTGAACGTGAATTCGTGCGAATTACAACTGCGTTCGTTTATTAATTACGTGTAAGGTAAAACAAAGAAAAAAAGAATTGAATAAATCGGAGGTAAAACAAGGACAAACTTCCTGGATTGTGTTGAAATATGTGATTTTGTTGGTGCTGTTTGATTTTCAGTGACATTAAATTGTTGCACTCTTCAATGCTTGGTTGCACGTCCATGGTTTTCTTTACAGCATAATCTACCTAAAGGTGAGGTGCCTTGTCATTATGCCACTTTTCACTATCTTATTTTTTCCTTTTGAATAAGTTTGCATTTAGGTTATGTTTACATTTTTTGATTTGTCATTTTATTTCTATCTTTAATTTGTATATATATATATGTATATATATATATATATATATAATATATATATATATATATATATATATATATATATATATATATATATATATATATATATATTAAAATATGTAATATTTATTCACATCATCTCTGTTTACAACTATATATATTATATATATATATATATATATATATATATATATATATATATATATATATATATATATATATATATATATATATATATATATATATATATATATATATATATATATATATATATATATATATATATATATATATATATATATATATATATATAATATAATATATATAGTTGTAAACAGAGATGATGTGAATAAATATTACAAATGTTATTTTAATAAATAGATAAAAATATTTTTGCCATAACATGAATATAAGCAATAACAATAGAAATACGCAGAATGTTTACAGAATGATGGAAACAAAATTTACTATCTCATAATTTCAGAAACGATTAAGTAAGAAAAGTAAGCAAAAATCCGTAATACATTTATAGATGATATTATATTTTATCCTATACAGTTTTCATTAACACACCTTCTAGTAAAATGTTTATATTATATTCACCTTGAGGTAAAGAGACATAAGAATTGAAAAGTAAAAAATTACAAACTTCAGTAAAATCAAAGATGCCATCCTACTTATATTTTATTTTTCTTTACATATATTTAAAATTATTAACTATCGTAATCTTAAGAGACTTACAAGTAAGGTGTAAAGTTCTTGTGCTAATACATAGGTCATTGATCTGAGGTGCAAATAACAAACTTCAATAGTTAAGATGTCTGTGCAAACTATTCTAGTTTTTTATATGGGTTTATGTCTAATATGAAGTTCTAGTAATTTACGCTACAAAGGTTAACTGAATAGTGATATTTATTTTTTTTTTTGGGAAATTTTGCTTGCAGTCAATGTTAGAACTTTTCAGGTTAGTCAAACCTGTTACCTAAACAAGGAAATTCTTATTTTATAGTTGTGTATTGCACAATCGATGAAATTCGTGTTTATGCAGTATTTTTATGAAAATTGAAGAAAACAAAAAACATTAGACAACAAAATTGTGTATAGTGTGGTTATCTAGGTCAATTGGTCCGTTATCAAACACACCTTCTTTTTTAAATTATTTTTTCTTTAAAAATATGTTTCTATAATAAGTATATTTCTACAATCATAAAATTCATCATATATCTACATGCGTGTATGTATGTGTGTTGGTAAGTCCATTCATGACGTGAGAACGTCTGATTCAATTTACATGCAGTTTTTTTCACATATGAGTAGGTTATTCCGCAATATTTTTGTTCATGTTTGAATCAAATTTATTTGGCAGTTTCAGAGAAATAAGAATATTTATCGACGCTAAAGTTGAGTTTCGGATCGCGAAGTGTGTGCATGTAAATTGAACGCCCGGCAATAGTCAACTCGTTCAACGAGCATTATTATTGTAGTGTTTCGATCTATTTAATTATTTTGTCGATTGCAGACGAGAGGGGCTAGAAATAAAGCAGAGTGTATTGTTAGAATTAAGACAATTAAGTAAAAAATTTGGAGGTTAATGAGAATAATTCTGTGAAATTGTATAAAGCTAACGAAAGGATCAAAACTAAACGATAAGAGACAACCTTGATCGTTTTACTGTTTACGGATAAGAAATATAAACAACAGTTTTTTTTCTTTTTCTCCCGTGTTTGAAAATGGAATATACGAGGAACACACGTAAAGTTTTTATAACAGAAAAAAACAATGGATATCGATGATTATACATCAGGAGACTCGAAAAAAGGATGAGTCGAAGAAAAAAAAGAGCCAATGGGATTATTCAAGAAAAATAAAAAGCTGATAAGAACCCCACAGAAAGAGAAAAACGAAAGAGTAGATAAGATAGATAATTTGATAGAAATGATCAGAGAGCTAATGTCAGATATAAAGGATATAAAGCAAGATCAGGAGAAATACCTACAAGAGTTGAAGGAACTAAGAGAGGAGAATGAAGTATTGAAAGAGGAAAATAAGATAATTGGAGAAAACGGATTTGAAGATGAGTAGACTGGAAAAAGACAACGTAAGGAATAATATTGTAATATCGGGAGTGAGATTTGAAGCGAATAGCCAACCATATCTGAAAATGGGTGTTGGACATTTTATGGAGAGGAGTCCGGACACAAAAGTACAGATTAAAGATGTGATAAAAATAGGAGCGACTATATACAAGATAGAACTTGGAAACACGGGAGATAAAGAAGCTGTAATGAAAAATAAAAACAAACTGAGAAACCTAAGAGAGAGAATTTACATAAACAACGATTTAACAAAAGATGAACCGGAAATTCAAAAGAAATTGAAGCATATAGCAGAGAACGAGAGAAAGAATGGAAAAAGGGTGAAAATAGAATATCAAAAAATCGTAATCGAAAGAAAAGAATATAAATGGGACATTGAGAAAGAAAAACTGAAAGAACAAACAAAGAATACTACGACCATCGAGCCAAAAAACTGAGAAAAAGGAGAGAGATAGGTAAATTGACGACGACCCTGGCAAAGATAAAGGAAGAGAGCACTAGTAAAACGAACACAAATAAGAAGATAATCAAAGAAATAGATAGGAAGAAAGAATTGAGAAATAATTATCGAGTTATTAGTTTGAGAACACGGAATAATAGGGGTATAAACGGAAAAGAGGATGACCTGACAGAAGAATAACAAATACACTATGTAGGAATCACAGGAACAGAAAGGAAAGGAAATGGATACAAAAAAGGAAAGGAAAAGTTATAAAAGAAGAAGGCAAAATTGTGGAAATATGGAGGGAATACTATAAAGATCTAACAGATGGAAATGACATAGCATACAAAAATCAATATAGAGACATAGTACCGTAACAAGATACTGAACCCACACAAACAGAAGAAACTAATACAGAAGAAACAAAAGAGGCAATCAGCAATTTAAACAGGATGGAAGGATATAGAAGGAAAAATGGAAAAGACAAATATAGAATAACTCAACTCCACGGGCCTTACACTCTTAACAAAAGTGGTAGAAAGGCATAAGTATTAAGTAAGTAAGTTATCGACGCTAAAGATATATGTTAAAGGCGCTTCGACCAAAGAAATAAGTAAAAGAAAGTTCTGGCTGTTCGTCCCTGTTGTTTATTACTGATGTAAATAGGTAATCTACGTGAGTGGAACGGCGAACACACAATAGAAAGGTGTAAAACTTTTATTTTTAAATATGTATAGGTTCCGTATATCAATGAGGAATTAACGCTGATTAATTATTAAATAACATAGCAATACAGCTGCAGTCTAAAGCTATGCCTTAACATTACATTTGTAAGCCCGTCTTGAATAAACTTAAAACTTGCAGTAAATATCCGTTTTAACCTGAGTGCTCTCAATATTTTTAAATTTTTATAATTTTAATACCCTAAATCTTATAGAAACAAGAAGAAATATGTTTTTAAGAAACAACATATTTGATCATCAGGAAAGAATCAAATCAATCAGTTAAGAAATCAGGGTGGCTTGTAAAAAGGACAAGCAACATTGACAATAGATGTAAGGAGCTAGGACAACAAGCTAGAAACAATCGACCACAAGGACTTTATGAAAGAATAAAATATCTATTGCAAAAATTCAAACCTAAAACACAAATAATCAGAGACAAGGAAGGTGGGACATTCACCGACATGCCTGGAATCATTGACATTTAGAAAGATTATTGTCAAGAACTTTTTGTATCTCAATTCGTGGGCGACTGCATTGTCGACAACAAAGCCACAGAAGAAAAAGAGCCATGTATTCGTAAATCTGAAGTCAGGAAGGCTATTCAAAGGTTAAAAAACAGAAAAGCAGTAGGTACTGACTAAATAACTGCCGAAATAATAAAGATGATGGAAGAAACCGCCATGACTATGCCACGTCATCTGTGTAATGTAGTATGGAAGACTGGAAAATGGCCGAAAGGTTGGAGTGAGCTTGCATTTATAACCTTGCATAAGAAAGGATCCCCATTAGATACCAATAATTATAGAACAATCGCTCTGGTATCACATGCTGTGAAAGTGTTTCTCTGGGTCCTAAATGAAAGATTCAAAACTTTTCTGCTGTCGCAAATATCTACCGAACAAACGGGCTTCACTGCAAGAAGGGAACTAGAGAACAAATTCTCAACATACTCCAGATAATAGAAAAAGTCAGGGAATTCCAAATAAAAACCTATATCTGTTTTATAGGCTACTCCAAAGCATTCGACTACATACGATGGAACAAACTCTGGTCGATTCTAATCATCTTATCCGATCCTTTATTGTTTTTTTTTTTTTTTTTTTTTTTTATTGGTCTAGCACACGTGCTGCAGGGAATTCCCTAAAGCGCTCCAGGAGCGGCACGAGTGCGGAAAAAGCGATTCACGTTGTTCTTGAATCGCTGTAAATTGTACTCGGTGGGAAACACAGCGCTGGGCAAATTATTCCAAAGGGATGACGTTCTCCATATAAAAGATTGCTTGAAAAGCGTCGTACGCGGAGTAACAAGCTGAACCTCATATGGATGCGAAGCACCAGCGCGACGTGTATTTCTAACATGCACCGCTTTGGGAGGAATTAAGCGGGCTACATCCTTCGAACACTTTCCATGAAAATACTTGTAGAACAGACTCAAGTCGCCAACCGTTCTTCGATGTTCCAGCGAATCAAGGCCGCCGGTCAATTCCGGGTCCCTGACAAATGATGAGTTTTTGTATTATATGAATACATATCAATTTGACATAATAGGCCTTTCTGAAACTTGGTTATCTCCACTTGATGATTACGACTCGTATTCGATTCCCGGCTACACCTTTGTGCGAAAGGATAGAAATGGTAGAGGTGGTGGGGTTGGCTTCTGTATTAAAAACTATATTAAATTTAAACAAATGACATTAGACATTACTTGCCCCGATCTCGAATATATTAGTATTACAATATTGCTCAATCATAAAAAAATATTGCTTACAATATATATATATATATATATATATATATATATATATATATATATATATATATATATATATATATATAGGTCTCCATCGTATGATATAGAAAATTTCTTTGAGAATTTAAATGATATGCTTGCGGCTGCAGTCCTGTCATATGATATTGTTCTTTTCAAGGGAGACTGGAATATCGATCTACTAAGCGTCTCACCTGCTCAAAGAAGATTAGAAACACTCTTTAACATTTATGATTTGGCACAACTAATAACAGAGCCAACTAGAATAAATTTAACAACAGGAAATTCAAGTCTTATTGATGTAATCGTTACAAATAAGAATACTCCTTACTTGGTTACTAAATCAATGCCAGTTTCACAAACCCTTTCTGATCATAACTTAATATATTTTACATTGAACCTTCCTAAAAAACAAAACAACAAGAGAATTATTCATTACCGCGATTATAAAAATATTGATTTTAACGAATTTCATAATGATGCACTTCGGCTGGATTGGAATTCAATTTTTTATATTGATATTATTGAAACCAAATTGGAAGTGCTTAACTCTTTCATATTATACTTAATAAATAGGCATGCGCCCTACAGGCATAGAAAGGTCAAAGACAGGAATAGTGCCCCTTGGATTACTGATAATATGAAGCTTTTAATACGGTTAAGAGATAAAGCTCATTCCAAGTATCTAAAATATAGATCACCAGAGCGTCTCCAATATTACCGGGAGCTTAGAAATTTTGCCAAGTACGCTATTATAAGGGAAAAAATTTCATACTTTAAGTCACTTTTCTCAAAAAAAATGGTCAAGCCTTCTGGATAGAGGCAGCTCAGTTAAACTGAACACGTAATAAGTTGAGTCAAATTCCGGATGATTTGTCTTATAAAATAATTATTTTTCTTCATGTACTGGAGGATTGAATAACGTATCAGCAAATAAAATGATTTATTATAAATCTAATACTCATCCAAAGATAACAAATGAAATGAAATTTAGCTTTAATCTAATTACCGAGGGAGAGTTATTAGCCATCATAAATAAAATCTCTACTAACGCCATAGGAGAGGACGGTATTTCAGTTAAAGATCTTAGACTTTGTCTTCAATACTTCACTCGTCCGCTAATAAATATAATCAATTGTTGTATATTGGAAGGGTACTTCCCGAATATCTGGAAAAAGGCTATTATTAAACCATGTGCCAAAGTAACAAACCCCATGGATCCAAAGGACCTACGAGCAATTAGTATACTCCCAACTTTATCAAAAATTCTGGAGCGACATGTATATCAGCAAATGTTTTTATATGTAAATAGTAAACAAATAATACCCAATTATCAGTCGGGATTTCGACCTTATTTTAGTACTACTACCAGCTTGGTTAATTTACTGAACGATATTCGTTTCAATGAAGATAAGAATGAAACCACCTGCTTAGCTCTTTTGGATTTTAGTAAGGCGTTTGACACCCTAAATCATGATCTGCTCTTGGCAAAGCTTTACTATTTTGGCTTCTCAGGCCAGTCAGTTATTTTTTTGGAACATTTTCTAAAAAATAGATCACACTGTGTAGAAATTAGAAAAGATTTTAAATCCATTAAATCTAATTACATACCGCTTACTAAAGGAGTGCCCCAGGGCTCCATCTTGGGTTCACTATTGTTTTCTCTTTATGTGGCAGATGTTGATAAGGCGATAGAATATTCAAAAATGCAACATTATGCCGATGACTCTCAAATATATATGCCATTTCCTTTAAATAAGTTACGCACTTCTTTAGTATATTTTAATAGGAACCTAAATAACATATATAACTTTTGTAATGATCATAGCCTCAAGCTTAATGCACAAAAGTCTTGTTTTATGCTCTTTAGCAGTAATCAAAATACAGAGGGTATACTTTTTGATACCTTTAGACCTTCTATTGACAATACTTTTTTACCTTTAGTTCATAAGGCCAAAGTATTAGGAGTAGTTTTTGACAAGTCTCTTTCATTCCAATCACATATTAATATTAAATTAAAGGCTGCTTATATTCGTTTAAAAAAACTGTATAATCTAAGGAATCTTCTGCCATCGAAAACCAAATATTATGTGTGCAACAGCTTGATCTTATCTTTATTTGATTATGCTGATGTTGTATATGGCGACTCTTTGTCAGCCCAGTATGTTAGATAATCCAAAAAATTCAAAACTGTTGTATGCGCTTCTCTTTTAACATTCTATTCAGAAATCGAATCACACCCTAATTAAATAAGAGCTACATTTTAAATATGGAAAATCGTAGAAGGTGTCACTTGTATAATTTTGTCTATCGAATTTTTAAATTTGGACAACCCCAATACCTCAGAGAACAATTTAGTGTTTTTCTGCATCCGCACGACTTTAATTCTTTTAGAGTTCCTCAACACAGGAAGGCTGCCTTTCAAAAGTCCTTCATTTTTGTTGCTGTGCATTTGTGGAATTGTTTGTCACAAGAGGTTAAACAATTATCACCAGGCAAGTTTTCTTCCTATGTAAAACACCAACTTATTAACCAGCAAAAGAATTCTAATTTAACGTAATATTTACCTACTTCTTTTTATATAATTTGAGATCCTTTTAGAGGTGGTACCAGTTGCCTACCATGTCATATTATGTAAAATTTACTCTGTTTATCCATATACATCTTTGCGCTCTGCTATTTTTAGAATTTTTTATTCTTAGAATTTTTACAATTAGTTTTTTATTTATTTTTAGTGTTCCGTACGGAACACTTATAAGATCACTTCGGTATCTGTCTGTCTGTCTGTCTATCTATCTGTCTGTCTGTCTGTCACACCCGATTTTCTCCGAAACTATTTGTCATAGACACTTGAAATTTGGTAATAATATAGGAATTGATGGCTTCATCAGAGCCATGTAGTTTTGAAAGTTAAATTTCGACTTAAGGGGTTAATTTTGGGGGGTGAAATCGGAAGTAAAAAAAAAAAATTTTTACTAGGTCATCGAGTGTGGTGTCAAATGAAAGGTTGTGAAAACACGAGTAAAAAATATATATATAATGTAATACTTGCGCGCACTTTTCTTCGTATTACTTTTAAAAAATCGCGACAAATCGTTGTCCCGCGCCTTATCTCGAAAAGTACTTATTTTTTTGAGAAAATCCTGGAATATTCTCCACGGGGGGTAGATTGAAAATTATCACGAAAATTAAAAAAAACAAAAATTTCACATCAGATTGCAGTAAATTAGAAACAAACTTTTTGAAAATAATTTGGGGTTTGTTTTTGGTCACTAATCATTTTATACCACCGCAACATAAAATTTGACTTAAGGGGTTCGTTTTGAGTGGTGAAATCAAGAAAAAAAAAATTTTTTACTAGGTCATCTAGTGTTGTCAAATGAAAGCTTGTGAAAAAAGTAAAAAATATATATTAATGTAATACTTGCGCACACTCTTCTTCGTATTACTTTTAAAAAATCGCGAAAAATCGCTGTCCCCTACCTTATCTCGAAAAGTACTGATCAAAAAGTTTTGAAAAAATTCTGGAATATTCTCCACGGGGTATAGATTGAACGAAAATTATCACGAGTGCATTACCTTTAATAATTTATTTGGTATATAAAAAAATATACAAAATTTCAAGGTCACCAGTTTTCAGTAAAGATTGGAAACAAACTTTGTTGAAAACTCATTTGGGGTGTGTTTTGTGAAGTCACTGATCATTTTATACCACCCTAACAAAAAATTTTATTTTAAAAACAATCAAAGTACGGAACACTAATTGTGCAAGTTCAACTTGCACTTGACCGGTTTTTTAATGTATATATTCGTTACAGGGTGGCACTACACATGCCCAAATAGTGAAGGGCTTGTGGTATCGGCTATTTATAGTCGTATTTCGAGCAAATTTAATTTCTGTCACTTTATGAATTTGTAGATATTGGCAAATAAACTGAATTTGAATTTGAATTGAAAACAAATAGGAGAATTAAATTGAATATTTATTTTTCCGAGCCCTTTAACGTGGAAGCCGGCGTCAGACATGGCTATATTCTGTCACCCTTAATTTTAGACTTATATAGTGGACATATAATAAGGTCTCTTTTGTATGGCTGGGGTGGGAGTATGACAATCGGAAAAAAATTAAGTAACCTTAGATGTGAACATGATATTGTTATACTTGCAACGTCAGTGCAAGACCTAGAATCAATTATGGAGCGTCTTGAAATTACTTGCAAAAACTATGGAGACAATTAATAAAGCCAAAAAAAAAATAATGATTGTTAGGTGTATTGAAGATCTGTCACATATAAATGAAATTGCTGTTTCACTGTTGTAGACTATTTTAACTATTTGTGCCCCCTTATTACTAACAATGGTGGCTGTGAAGCGGAAGTAAAATGTCGTTTACCTATGGCTAGAAACTCGACGATTAAAATCACTAAGATCTGGAAAGATCCAGCTGTCACAAAAAACACACAGTTAAGATTTTTGTCCAGCCTTATTTTCCCCATAGCAACTTACGCATCGTTAATAAGGACCATTAAAAAAGCTGGCAAAAGACGAATCGATGCGTTTGAGATGTGGGCATATCAAGAATCCTCAGAGTATCATATACAGAACAGCGCACTAATGTATCTATTCTTGAAGAACTTAGTATAAATGACCATCTTTCAAACAGAATTAATATGCAATACCTGAAATATTTTGGTCATAGTATGAGGAAAATGGATGCCATGGAGAAGCTTGTAGTAACGGGGAAGGTGTAACGTAGAAGATCAAGGGGACTGTCTCCAACAAGATGGACCAACCAAGTAAGATCTCTTCTTGGTATGGCTATGCACAAGTCAAGACGACGCGCAGAATCGAGATGCTTGGAAAATGACTGTTGAGGCAGCAACTGCATAATGTCACCGATACTTCTGTTGGGGTAAAAGGATTGAGAAAGAGAGCTCTTATATTGTTTGCAATTGCTACCTATTATGTATTTTCTAAAGTAAACACTTTTTACAAATTTGTATGTTTATTAAAAAATATATGCTAGCAGAACAAGCTAGCGACACGACCCCATAAGATATATTATATATATATTCATATTACTATGAAGTTTAGAAATTTCTACGTTTAAAATTTAACAAACTATTATTAATCAAGGTAACTAGAAATGCAAGTTACTAATAATCAAAACTAGACAGGCAGGTTATTCCAGACTAGTCGAGTTCAAATCATTTGTTTTTCTAAATAGATTCCATCTAAAATAACCGACCAAGTGCAAGTCGAACTTGCACAATTAATGTTCCGTACCTTGATAACTTCACAAAACACACCCCTAATGAGTTTTTAACAAAGTTTTTTTCCGATCTTTACTGAAAACTATGACCTTGAAATTTTGTTTTTTTTTTTATTTACCAGATAAATTATAATTTATTATTAAAGATAATGCACTCGTGATAATTTTCATTCAATCTATACCCTGTGGAGAATATTCCAGAATTTTTTCAAAATTTTTTTATCAGTACTTTTCGAGATAAGGGGGAACAGCGGTTTTTCGCATTTTTTTTTAAATAATACAAATAAAAGTGTCCTCAAGTATTATGTTATACATATTTTTGAACTCGTGTTTTTACAAGCTTTCATTTGACACCCCACTCGATGACCTGTTTAAAATTTTTTTTTTCACTTCTGATTTCACCCACCAAAATTAAACCCTTAGGTCAAAATTTAACTTTAAATACTACACGGCTCTAATGAGGCCATCAATTCCTATATTAGTGCCAAATTTCAACTTTCCGTGTCAAATATTGTCGGAGAAAATCGGATGTGACAGACGGACAGACACCGAAGTGATCTTATATGGTAAGTATTCCGGACAGAACCCTAAAAAGATCCGGGAGTTATAAATGGTACATGCAGTTTTCCAAATTTGACTAATTTTTACGACAAACTTTCAGTGATTTTACAGCCAACTGAAATCGACATTGAAAGTTGATAGTTATCATTTCCGTATAGGTAAATTATTACCAGTTCATCTAATGTTAATACGTATTTTTTTAGAATATAGAATAATATAGAATTGTTAATCTTCACAAATACTAATATTTTTAATAAAAAAATTTCACAAAAATGTCAGATGTCATTGTTTACGGTCTAGCCCCTCATATTTTTTTCAACAACTCATAAAATGTAATAAATTCATAGAAATAAATGAATAAAACTTGAGATTGAATTATAATTCTTGAAAAATAGAGGTTAATTTAACCCAGCTTGATATTTAAACTGGAAGTCTTCCGATAACCACAAATAAGATGCCCATCGTAAAAGTTAAAAATTATGATTATGTTAATTTTGTTAGAGAATCCTCTTGGACATTATTACTTTCAAAGTACTCTTTATGGCTTCTACCTTCCTTTTTACTTTCCTTGCTAAAGGAAATGATTGTATTTGTGAAACAATTACTCTAGGAGATTTTTTTCATTTCTGGGTCCCTAGAACGAGAAACAGAGTTTCCCGTTCCGCCGGCCCAATTGTCTGTCTGAACTTTCGAACGAAATAAGATATTAACTCGAATTTAGTAGAATGGGAGTTCGTATAATTTCAACAATATTATAGAAGGTTTTCGTGTTATTTGATTGTAAATATAAACAAATTTTAAACAGAATTACTTATCGTCGAAAACATAAGGCATTAAAGCGGTGGGATGGGAGTCGGAGGACGTTGTTTCGAATATACATGTTACGCGTTTAGTTCGTGTTTTTGAGAATGATTGGAAAAATCTGGTATCTAGACTCTGATCAATTTCCAATTATAAATATATATATATATATATATATATATATATATATATATATATATATATATATATATATATATACATATATGTACGTATGTATATGTATATATATATATATATATATATATATATATATATATATATATATATATATATATATATATATATATCCGTAAGATTATTACCGCTGTGTGTTAAAAGAATTCTTCAGTATTTTGGATATGTAGCTAGAAGACCAGGTGATAATATAGACCGGCTTTCAATGATGGGGGAGGGCCAGGGTAAAAGAAGTAGAAGCCATTCGCCAACAAAATGGTCGGATCAAATAAACAAGAAGTTATAGATCAATCACTCCATATATCAGTACACTTGGCAGAAGATCGAAAGAAATCAAATTGAGGAAAGGAATGGAAATTATATATATATATATATATATATATATATATATATATATATATATATATATATATATATATAGAATTCGGCAAAAAGGGCATCAACAGATGTTCATACTATATTCATTTGGCCAATATTTCGGTCCTAGGTTGGGACCTTCATCAGGGCACAAACTGAAAAAGAGATAACGAAGCAACCAATAAAGATAATTAGGCATAAAGAATCAGTATTATTGAGTCTAATTTTTAATTATTAATTTTTTAATTTGTAGTTTTTTAATTTCAATCTTATAATTATTGATAAAAACCTATTGTATTTTAAAAGTATTATTGTTCTGAAGAATCGTAAATTATTATTATTACAAAAAGTTCTTCTTTCTCACATTTGATCAATGTGGTTCCATGTTTGGCTGACGGGCCAAAACCAAGTCAGCACAAACGCTATTATCATTCCGTATTAAGGAATGACCTGACAATGTTACATGTTTTTAAAATCACTGACTTCTGAATGTTTCTGTGTATGTCCGTGTTGAGTCCCAATTGCACTAAATGTGGTGTGAATGTTATTGGTGTAAGGCCTGTGGCTGATATAATGAGGGGGACAATGATGACTTTTTCCTGTCTCCATAGCCTTTTTATTTCCGTTGCAAGGTCTGTGTATTTGGAAATTTTTTCTGTGTATTTCGCTTGGATGTTTGTGTCGTTGGGGACAGCTATGTCAATCAGATAGGTGACTTTTCCTTTTTTGCACTGAAAAGTAATATCGGGTCTATTGGCGGAGACTGTTTTATCTGTATGGATACCGATATCCCAGTAGAGCTTGTAATCTTCATTTTCAAGTATGGATGTTGGCGTGTATTTGTAGTAGGGATCTGTGTTTTCTATGAGTCTGTATGTTGTGGCTAGTGCTTGGTGAACCACTTTGGCAGCTGAATCATGCCTGGCTGTGTACTCCGTTCCGGCCAATATTTTACATCCGCTCGTTATGTGTTCGATCGTTTCTTTCTGCTGGTGGCATTTCCTACATCTGTCCTCTGCAATAGTCGGGTCTTTGATGATATGCTTTTGGTAGTTTCTGGTTAATATGACTTTATCCTGGATGGCAAGTAAGAAGCCTTCAGTCTCAGGGAATAGCTGCCCATCCCGTAACCAGGTGTATGATTGTTTTTTATTTACGTGGTCTTGTTTTATGTGGTATCTGTGTTTTCCGTGGAGTGTTTTCTCTGACCACGTTTTCATCTTTTCCTGTTGTAATTGGGTGTGACTGTGTGTGTCTGCTGAGTGGTCTGCCCGGGATAAGTCGAGAGGTGTGTAGTTTTTGTCTGCTTTCACTGTCGCTGTGTGGAGGCTGGTTTGCTTGCTGTGAAAGAATTTCCTAAGTGTTTGTATTTGTTTTGTGTGTAATGATCTGATGTCTATAATTCCTCTTCCTCCTGCCTTCCTCTCGATGGTAAGTCTTTCTTTGCATGCGTTGGGGTGTAATTTTCTGTATTTGGTGAATTGAGATCGTATAAGTATGTGAATATTTTCTATGTCTGTTTGTGACCATTTGATGATACCAAATGAATATGTGAGTATAGGTATAGCGAACGTGTTGATGGCTTTAGTGAGATTCTTAGAGTTGAGTTTTGTTTGCAAAAGTTTCGTCAGTCTGTTTTTCAATTCGGTTCTGAGCTCTGTTTTGATGTGAGTGTGGTTGAGTTTGGTGCTTTGTTGGAAGCCTAGATGTTTGTATGTTTCTTTATCGAACATGTTATCGAGCGTTTCATTGTTGATGGTTTCTGTCTCATGGTGGCACTTCCATTGGCCTTTGTTGATGTGGAGCACTTTGCATTTACTTATACCAAATTCCATATTGACATCTAAGGTGAATATTTCTGTGATTTTGAGGAGTTCTTTCAGCTGTGTTTGTGTGGCAGCGTAGAGTTTTATGTCGTCCACATATAGGAGGTGGTTTATTTTATGTTGATTCACTTTTTGGTGTATTATTATTATTATTATGAAGAAATGTCAAAACAAAAATTGCAAGTGACTCACATGCAGTATGAAAATTAATCTAACAAGAATGACCATAAATAACAATTGCCATAACAAAGACCAACACTGAAATAAAACAACCACTATTCACTAACATATTAATTTAAAAATATGGCATTTACAGTAAGGATGCCATTAGAAACCTTGGATGCTGAAAAATCAAAATTGATTAACCACCTGCCATCTGAAAAGAAAAGTGACAAGTTTGACAAGGCGCTGACAAAGGACGACCACCTGACAGATGTAAGGGATCACTCAAAATAAAAGGGAAAAAGGTTAAACAACCAGGAAAGAACCGGTTAAGTACAAATTAGGTACTACGTCATATAATGAAATTTTGGTATAAAAGGAAAAGTACCCAATAGGAACGAAAATTTTTCATTTGTATGGAAATAAAGTGGCAAAGGGAGGAAATGATTTTTCTTCTTCTTGAGAGGAGAATAGGGACAGGAAAAGGCGCTGGCAAGTGAAAAAGAGGTTTATTTAATTAGGAAATTACTAAGCAATTTTATTAAAAGTGGGAGTGTAGTTGTAAAGAATTTCACGGGAACCAAGAGACATGTACTCAAACTAGGGGGCACCCAGAGGACAAATATGTAGGAGGAGAGAGCTATAGACTACCAAAGACGAAAAATTATGACGAGAGTGACGACCCAGAGACATTATGTGACGAAGGCAAGTCACAAGAGAGGAGAAAACTATATATGTTGAGCTTGAGATACCAATCTCTTCATGGAAAATGGGTACAATAAGAAGTTCCTGCTCAAGACCAAGACGAAGTTGATAAGCTCTTCCTCTCTGATGGCATTTTACCAGAGCCTCCTCCTATACCTTTATCCCCCCATCCCTCCGCCCCCTTACCCCCTGCCAGCCATACGGAAACAGGTCTTTCGTTACTCTCTTTGCCCTTTATATCCAGTCTTTCTTCAAAATTGGTTAATATTCTGAGGGGCATTCCCAATGTTAAGATTGCCAAATATTATTTCCATAAAAACAAGCGTATTTTTAGCAAATTGAAATCCTCTCTACCCATTCTTTCTATGTCAGATATTGTCTACTCTATTTCCTGTCTTAATTGTCCCGCTGTGTATATTGGTCAGACGTCACAGTCTCTCAATCGTCGCATCGCATTACATAAAAGCGACACCAGATGTCATCCTCAAAGATGTGCACTGGCGATCCACTCTGCCGATAATGGACATTCCTTCAATTTCAGAGAACCAAAAATTCTTCATATCCAACAAAAACCTTCTTAAAAGAGAATTCCTTGAGATGTGCTATATCAACGAAAATCCTCATAATATTAATAAAAGAACTGATCTTGACTGCTTGAGCACTCTCGTCATAATTTTTCATCTTTGGTAGTCGATAGCTCTCTCCTCCTACATATTTGTCCTCTGGGTGCCCCCTAGTTTGAGTACATGTTGGTTCCCGTGAAATTCTCTACAATTACACTCCCACTTTTAATAAAATTGCTTAGTATATTCCCAATTAAATAAACCTCTTTTTCACTTGCCAGCTCCTTTTCCTGTCCCTATTCTCTTCTCAAGAAGAAGAAAAATCATTTCCTCCCTTTGCCACTTTATTTCCATACCGTTGAAAAATTTGCGTTCCTATTGGATACTTTTCCTTTTATACCAAAATTTCATTATATGACGTAGTACTTAATTTGTACTTAACCGGTTCTTTCCTGGTTGTTTAACCTTTTTCCCTTTTATTTTGAGTGATCCCTTACATCTGTCAGGTGGTCGTCCTTTGTCAGCGCCTTGTCAAACTTGTCACTTTTCTTTTCAGATGGCAGGTGGTTTTGATTTTGATTTTTCAGCATCCAATGTTTCTAATGGCATCCTTGCTGTAAATGTCATATTTTTAAATTAATATGTTAGTGAATAGTGGTGGTTTTATTTCAGTGTTGGTCTTTGTTATGGCAATTGTTATTTATGGTCATTCTTGTTAGATTAATTTTCATACTGCATGTGAGTCACTTGCAATTTTTGTTTTGACATTTCATAATAGCTGGACATAGCTGTCCCCAACGACACAAACATCCAAGCGAAATACACAGAAAAAATTTCCAAATACACTGACCTTGCAACGGAAATAAAAAGGCTATGGAAACAAGAAAAAGTCATCATTGTCCCCCTCATTATATCAGCCACAGGCCTTACACCAACAACATTCACACCACACATAGTACAATTAGGACTCAACACAAACATACACAAAAACATTCAGAAGTCAGTGATTTTGAAAACATGTAACATTGTCAGGTCATTCCTTAATACACAATGGTAATGCCTTTGTGCTGACTTGGTTTGCGCCCGTTAGCCAAACATGGAACCACATTGACCAAATGTGAGAAAGAAAAACAAAAACAAAAAATAATAATTTACGGTTCTTTAGAACAATAATACTTTTAAAATACAATAGGTTTTTATCAATAATTATAAGATTGATTACAAATTAAAAAATTAATAATTAAAAATTAGATTCACTAATACTGATTCTTAATGCGTAATTATCTTTATTGGTTGCTTCGTTATCTCTTTTTCAGTTTGTGCCCTGATGAAGGTCCCAACCTAGGACCGAAATATTGGCTCAATGAATATAGTATGAACATCTGTTGATGCCCTTTTTTGCCGAGTTCCCCAACTAGTTTCATAACTTAGGATTTTGTTAGATACGGCAACTTTTGCTTTCTCTCTCTTTATTTGTTATATATATATATATATATATATATATATATATATATATATATATATATATATATATTTATAATATGTGTTTATCTGAGAGTTGAGTGGTACTTGCCAACTCCGTATAGGGATTTCACCCAAGCGTCAAAACTTTTCGTTACTAGGAAGGAAGCCTCCAGTTGCCCCGAAATGCCAAACGACGCTTCTTGTCTCCCCGTTTGGCATTAGCCGAGGGAATTCAGGCATGGACAACCCCTCTTTGGTAACTGGAAAAAAAGGACCGCAGGTCGGAACGATTGATGGATAATCTCCATAATCTCTATAATCTCTACCTTCGTCTCGCCAGGTTGTGCTAGTCCCGATATTGACTGTAGCTCAATTCGATGTAAGTCAGAACACTGTACCGAAAGGAACTACAACCCACTGTTATTTAGCAATTTGTTTATTTTTATTCTTCCGCTAACAAAATGGGTGAAAGATAACACTCAAATCCTCTATCTCAGAGCTGGGAAGAGAACCTCTCAGCTCTTTCATTAATGATTGGAGGGAATCAATCAATCTATACTGAAGGAATTAAATATATCCGTAAGATTATTACCGCTGTGTGTTAAAAGAATTCTTCAGTATTTTGGATATATAGCTAGAAGACCAGGTGATAATATAGACCGGCTTTCAATGATGGGGGAGGGCCAGCGTAAAAGAAGTAGAAGCCATTCGCCAACAAAATGGTCGGATCGAATAAACAACAATATATATATATATATATATATATATATATATATATATATATATATATATATATATATATATATATATATACATATATATATATATATATATATATATATATATATATATATATATATATATATATATATATATATATATATATATATATATATATATATATATATATATATATATATATATATATATATATATGTATATATATATATATATATATATATATATATATATATATATGTACATATATATATATATATATATATATATATATATATATATATATATATATATATATATATATACACGAGGATGGATTGAAAAGTTCGCGGCGTCACCAAAAAATAATTATAATATTTTTACTATAGTACCTTCAATAAGTTCATACTTTCTTTGGTTGTCACAGTTTGTTACTGTAAAATTTGTGGTTTTTAGGTTAGAATGAGTTTAGTGAGAACAAGTGCAGCGTTTTTGGAAAAATGAAAAAAATTGAACAACGTGCGGTCATCAAGTACCTTTAAAAAAAGATTAACACCGAAGGAGATCCACGATGATACAAAAACAACACTGGGTTGCAGAATTTAAACGTGGACGAGAGAGCATCGAAGATGACCATCGATCCGGCCGGCCCACGATGTCTACGACTGAAGAAAACATCGGCAAAGTGTGTGATCTCATATTGAAAGAACGTAGATTATCTATCAGGGAGATTGCAGACACTATAGGCATCTCGTATGAACGAACACAAAACATCATTGCCAACGAACTCGGATTTTCTAAGGTTTCCGCTAGGTGGGTCCCCAGATTCCTTTCAGTTGAACAGAAACGAATTCGACTCACAATTTCTCGCGACTGTTTGGAGATGTTTGAGACTGATCCCCAAAATTTTCTTAACAAGTTTGTAACAATGGACGAAACCTGGTTTCACCACTATACTCCAGAGTATATTATATACATATATATATATATATATATATATATATATATATATATATATATATATATATATATATATATATATATATATATATATATATATATATATATATATATATATATATATATATATATATATATATATATATACATATATATAATAATTTTTCTGTTGAACTTTTGTTTATCAAGTTTATGATTGATTTTTCTTGGGTACTTAGGTTCTTTTGGAAAACACAAACTAGTTTATTTGACGTTTCGCCTTATTTTTTTTAAACATTTTTAAAATTTTTTTTTATTTTTTATTATTCATTCTAAAATTAGAAAATACAAAGTTAAAATCTTTTAGGTCAATTTACAGGTTTAAAAACATATAACCTTTTACGCACACTCGGACATTTAAAATCTTTTGACTATAACAACAATATAAAATAAATTAAACAAGAGTATATACCTTGAAAGTCAACTATTTGTGTGTTTATGAATTTCAAATTCTATATTTCTTATCAACATATTGTGCCTCGTATTTTTTATTGATTTTTTTAAATTTTATTATCTATAATGGGTGTCTTAACCAAAAAAACTGTTATTGATGTTAAGTATATATACCATTTTTTATTATTAAGAGGATATGTATGACACCATGTTTATTTTTTAATTAGATTTGTGTAGATACGACTGATTCCTCTTATGTCAGTCCTATCATTCACAGTGTTTTCATCTTTTTTTTTTATTTCAATCAGCGTTATAGTGAACTGAGACCAGACGCGCTAAAAAAAGCGCTAAAGAGAATGACATCAATCGAACAATAAAAAAGAGAATATACAAGTTTTATAATAACTCAAAAACAACACCAAAAATAGTAAACAAAACCGTGATGAATTTTTACCACTTCCTTATACAAAGGAACTTTCTGAGAAGCTGAAATGGGTCTTGAAAATATATAACATTATAGTTTGCCATAAAACTCAAAATAAACTAAGTTCATTATTTACAAACTTAAAAAGCCATATCCCCACAATGAATGAATCTAATGTTGTCTATGCAATACCGTGTGCGGATTGTCCGAAGAAATATATTGGAATGACTTTGCAGTTTCTAAAAAACAGACTGAATGGACACAAATATGCTAGGAATGCTTCCACTGCCCTTAGTAAACACGAAGTAGAAGAAAAACATGACTTTAAATTTAATGAAAGGTCCTCTGCAAAGACCGGAATTATGCCAAACTGCAAATCAAAGAGATAATTGAAATAAAAAAAAAGATGAAAACACTGTGAATGATAGGACTGACATAAGAGGAATCAGTCATATCTACACAAATCTAATTAAAAAATAAACATGGTGGCATACATATCCTCTTAATAATACAAAATGGTATATATACTTAACATCAATAACAGTTTTTTGGTTAAGACACCCATTGTAGATAATAAAATTTAAAAAAATCAATAAAAAATACGAGACACGATAGGTTGATGAGAAATATAGAATTTGAAATTCACAAACACACAAATAGTTGACTTTCAAGATATATATATTCTTGTTTAATTTATTTTATATTGTTGTTACAGTGTAAATATTTTAAATATCCGAGTGTGCGTAAAAGGTTATATGTTTTTAAACCTGTAAATTGACCTAAAAGATTTTAACTTTGTATTTTCTAATTTTAGAATGAATAATAAAAAATAAAAAAAAAATTGAAAATGCCTAAAAAAAATAGGGCGAAACGTCAAATAAACTAGTTTGTGTGTTCCAAAAGAAGCTAAGTACCCAAGAAAAACCAATCAAGTACATATATATTATATATATATATATATATATATATATATATATATATATATATATATATATATATATATATATATATATATATATATATATATATATATATATATATATATATATATATATATATATATATATATATATATATATATATATATATATATATATATATATATATATATATATATATGAGGCTGGTTTGAAAAGTCCGTGCAAAAATAAAAACTACTTATGTGTTTGGGGTAAACCTTTTTTATTTTTCGACATAGTCTCCTTTTAGGCTTATACACTTCGTCCAACGATGTTCTAGTTTGTTGATCCCTTCCGAAGAATAGGATTTGTCCAAGTCTGCAAAATATCCATTAGTGTCTGCAATTACCTCCTCGTTTGAATAAAATCTTTGTCCCGCCAGCCATTTCTTCAAATTGGGGAACAAATAGTAGTCCGAGGATGCCAAGTCTGGAGAATAGGGGGGATGTGAAACGAGTTGGAATCCTATTTCCATTAATTTTGCAACCACAACTGCTGAGGTGTGTGCTGGTGCGTTGTCGTGATGGACAAGGACTTTCTTGTGGGCCAATCGCGGGCGTTTTTCTTGTAGCTCGGTTTTCAAACGATCCAGTCACGATGAATAATATTCACCTGTAATAGTTTTACCCTTTTCCAGATAGTCGATAAGGATTATCCCTTGCGAATCCCAAAAGACAGTCGCCATAACCTTTCCGGCCGAAGGAACGGTCTTCGCCTTTTTTGGTGCAGATTCCTCCTTGGTAACCCATTGTTTAGATTGTTGTTTGGTCTCAGGAGTATAGTAATGTATCCATGTTTCATCCACAGTGACGAAACGATGCTTAAAGTCCTCCGGATTCTTCTGAAACAGCTGCAAACCATCCTTGCAACACTTCACACGATTCCGTTTTTGGTCAAGCGTAAGCAATCGCGGCACCCATCTTGGGGATAGCTTTCTCATGTCCAAATGTTTATGCAAAATATTATATACCCGTTCAGTCGAGATGCCCACAGCACTAGCAATCTCACGCACCTTAACTCTTCTGTCATCCATCACCATATCATGGATTTGATCAATGATTTCTGGAGTCGTAACCTCCACAGGCCGTCCAGAACGTTCAGCGTCACTTGTGCCCATATGGCCAGTCCGAAAATTTTGAAACCACTTATAAACTGTTCTAATCGAAGGTGCAGAGTCACCATAATGTTTATCAAGCTTCTCTTTAGTCTCCTGAGGCGTTATGCCTTTCATAAAGTAATGTTTAATCACCACACGAAATTTTTTTTCGTCCATTTCTTGAAAATCACTCGACTTCCTTGATTCACACGAATGCCAAACACAAAGAAATAGATCAATATGGCTGAAACTTGGTGTGCGTTCATTCAAGAGATGCTACTAACTAAACATGACCTCGAGACGCACCGGTGGTGCCATCTCTCGGACTTTGCACGGACTTTTCAAACCAGCCTCGTATATATATACACATTGGCATAGCACATGCACTGCAGGGCAATCCCTAAATGGCCACATTCACGTTTCCACGTCGGTCTTAAATCTCTATAAATTGTACTCACTGGGGAACACAGTCCCGGGGAAATTATTCCAAAGAGATGAGGTTCTCTATATAAGTGACTGCTTAAAGAAAGTTATACGCGGAATGATAAACTACACCCCATACGGATGTGAAGTATGAGCGCTACGTATATCCATATCGTGCACCCCTCTGTGAGGAATTAGACGGGCTACTTCCATCGAACACTTTCCACAAAAATACATGTAGAATAGAATTAGGTTGCCAACCGGTCTTCAATGTTCCAAGGAATCAAGGTTGCTGGTGAATTCTGGGTCTCCGTTCAGACGAATAGCGCTCTTCTGAGTAGAATCCAACGAATTCAGTGTATGTTTGGGAGAAGAGTCCCAAACGTGGAAGCAGTATTCCATCGCTGGTCGAATTTGAGTTTTGTAGAGAGTTAACAGTTATTGTGGAATGTAAAGCTTTCTATTTTAAAATAATATTTCCAGTTTTTGAGAAGCTCTCTTTGCGATGCATGCAACATGTTCATGCCAAGGCATATGTGCTCCCACATTAACGGACAGCAAATTAAGTGACGATGCTAGAGGAATGTATATAACTATGTCGTTTTCATGACGAAATTTTCTTCTTGACAGAATTCCACCAATATATCCTCTCTATCCTTGCAAGTCTTCAAGCCAATTAAGAATTAAACTTGGTCTTGTCCTACCTTAGTATTAAAATCGGAACCTTATTGCTTTTAACTGATTTCTTTTTTTTTTCTTGATTTTACTGAGCTTTGCATCTTTATTATCGGACTTATGTAGCATTGGGGCGTAGATCTAGATTGTATTTACGGCCGAGTTCGCTCTGAGGTTTAGGAGTGCAGTCTTGTCCAAGTATTCTACAAAGTTTTGTATGGAGTTGTTTACCTTCTTATGAACTAAAGAGTCGACACTGTTACGATGACCGGGTGATTTATTTCCAGAATAATATAATGTATCTTTTTCGGTATTATATTTGCTGTTTCCCGGCCATGCTATAACCTATTATATCTAAGTCACATCGTTCCATTTTCTTTATCAAGTTATCTAACACCAGCAGCGTAGAAGCTTCTCACATCCCAAGTTCCTACTTTGAGGGTCGTTCCACTTTCATGTGGGTCTTAGCAGCATTATTCTCCGCTGGGATTCTTAGCACTTCCTGGCTATTTCAAGCCTGTCGTGGATTTAGGGCCTTACTAAATGTTGACTTTACCATATTCGGCTTTTTAGGCAAGCAGTGTAGTAGTTTGAGTAGTTGAGAAATTAGGAGGATAATTCAGACTAGTTTAAAAAAATTAAAGAGGTCAATCATCAATTGGATATATCGAAAGGCAAAATCTTTACATTTATGAATATATTTTTTAGAAGAAAAAAATTCGAAAATGGACATAGAATAAAATCGAGTCTATAATAACATCTTAGACTTGTCTAGTTGCACATGAAATGGTAATAAACGAATTTCCAACAATCAGTGACCACAGATTGGTAGGAGACAATATAAAGAAAAATACACAAAAAAATTTGACACGACTAATAATGAGAAATAAAAAAAAAAAAAAAAAAATTCTTAGATAACAGAAACAAATACCAAGAAAAGGGAAGATAAATTCAAAAAGAAGCAAGAGTTAATAAACAGAAAGATGAAAAATGGAATCTCACAAGCAGAGAGAAACAACCAAATAACAAAAAAATATTTAAAATATTAAAAACGAGACAAAACAGCTAATAAAAATGGAGAGAGTTGTCAAGGAAAACAAGGCACAGAATAAACTAAATTAAATAAAATTATAAGGAAAGACGTAAAAAAAGACATGAAGATAGTGAAAGTAATTGACGAAAATCAAAAATTAAAAGTACTACGAAAAAAATTAAACACCAACCAATCTTATATAAAACGAAACAGTAAAATAATAGAGTAGAAATCATTCAAACAGCAAAAAATTACGGTCAAGACTTGTATAGCTCGAAGGTGAAAAAAAATCAAACGCAGTAAAAGAAAACACATTATGAACACCAGATTGGAAGAGATATCTGAAATAAAAGTAGACGAAATACGAAAGATAATTAAGGAAATGAAATTAAATCGGGAATAGACTACTAAAATACGAAGGAGAACTTTTAATAAAAAAATCTTAAATTATTACTAAACAAATACTTGAAAGAAAGGAAAATACCACAGAACTCTAATAATGCTCTAATCATATCAATGAATAAGAAAGAGGATAAGTTTTAGGCCAATAGGTCTTGTATGTCAAATATTGAGTACACATGAAAATAATAACTACACAAATTCGAGTACTAACACGAGTAACACACTAAAACAATGGAAAAGCATTGAGAGGACAATATAATAATCTGTATCACATAAAATCAATTCAAGACATCATCAAAAAGCCCTTAAGATATAATAAGGACTTATACTCAGCATTTATAGACTATAACAAAGCCGTTGATTTAATCAAAATATTGGCAGATATACATGTCTTGCAAGATTGCCGTGTAGATTCAAGATCTATCGACCTCATCGAAAACATATAGAAAGAAGCAACTAGTACAGTGAAATTATATTCAAGAAAAATCAAAGAAAAATAGAGTAGGGATATCATTGACGCTATTCACGTTGACAATGAAGGATATATTTAAAAAATTAAATTAAGAGAACATTGGTATAAGTATTTAAGAACAAAAATTAAACACATTAGGTTGTGCAGACCATGTAATAACATAACGATCCCTTCACTCTATGTAGAATGAAGATAGAAAAAGTAACATAATACTTTTACTTGGAATAGAACATAAAAGTAGACAGAAAAATGCAAATGACAGACTTAACAAATTAATAAGACTCGTATGGACAGCTTTGAGTACATTAAAATATGAATTAAAAACAAAAATTATTTTTAATCCATTTAAAAATGAGAAAATATTTAAGTGTTATTTCAGTGCTGATATATGGGATTGAAACGTGGGCAACCACAAAGAATACAATGAATAAGATGCAAATATCCAACGCCTTATGGACGAAGCAATCTTAATCGTCGCACTAAAGGACAAAATCTCTTTGGAATAAATTAAAGAACGTACTAAAATGGAATATATCACACCCAATACTAAAGGCAATATGGAAATAGGCAGGACATATGAAAAAAATGTTGATAAAAGCAAAATCTAGAAAAGTTCATACTTCAATACTTTCATTAAGAAAGTGGTAAAGAAAAGATGGACGAACATAGCACACGACAAAAATAGGTGGAAGAAAATAGGATAGGTATATCTGCCCATAGACGATAAACGCTCGATAAAGAGAGAGATGAGAGGAGAGATATAATAGATTTACGCTGATACGAGGATGGATTGAAAGTCTTGTAAAAACAAGGTAAATAATATTTTTTTGCAACAACAAAAATTTATTTCTCAACATAACCCCTATTGAGGTAAATTTGTCCAATTCTTTATTTTCTTAAAAAAAAATTGTTTCGAACTGTGCATAATACTCATTCAACGAAAATTTCTTCCCCCAAGCCAATTTTTAAGGTTAGGAAACAAAATAAAATCACTTGGGGCTAAATCTTGGTAGTAGGATAGGTAGGGAACTATTTTGAAGCGCAGCTTGTGCATTTTTACCATCGTAACAGCCGATGTGAAGCAGCACTTTTTGCGCCCTAATCCTGATCGCTTCTGCTTCAACTTACTATGCATATGGTCCAATAAGGTTTAGTATTAAGAGCTAGTCACTGTTTTACCCTTTTCCAAATAGTGAATGAGGATGATATCCTGTGAGTACCCAAAAAACAGTTGCCAACACTTTTCTCCCCTATAAAATTATTTTCGCTTTTTTAGGTGCACTTTCAACTTCTCCAATCCACAGATTTGACAGCCGTTTTGTTTCCGGGGTGTAATGGAGGATCCACGTTTCGTCTACAATCACAAAACGACGCCAGAATTACTTCGGATTACGCTGCAACTTTTCCAAGTACGATTTTGAAATGTCATTCCTCGTACATTTTTAGTCTGAAGTCAACAAATCCCATCGTGCACTTGGCTTTTTCTTTTTTAGAACTTCATGCACGGTCTTATGTAACCATTTATATGAGATGACTACTATAATTGCAATCTCATGAAGCTTAATGCGATGATCTGCCATGACGATACCATGAATTTTATCAACCATTTCTCCAGAAGAAACCTCAGTCGGGCATCCTGAACCTGCAGCATCTGCAATACTTGTACGGACATGTTTAAATTCATTTATCCAATAATAAATAGTATTAAGAGCTGGTAAAGAGTACAGATCTTTCTTCAGTTTAGTTTCTATCTGGGCTACAATCAACTTCTTTTAGCAAAGATGATTTAACTCGGTATGTCTCGATTTATTTCTATGAAATATGTAACACCGATCACTTACGATAGCTGTCAACAAACAAGTGCACGTTGCTTCCATTTAAAACTTTGAACACCACCGTTTAAAGAATCAGGCTTACTAACAATCATGCCAATTAACAAAACTTCCAGCCATTTCGTAGAAATTTACCAGACTTATCAATTCATCCTTGCAAATATAGCAGTCATCATTAAAATATTAAAAATAAAATATAACAAAATACATTGCAGAAAAAGAAAATATACAGACAATACCCAGAAACATTAAATTACTATTTTATGACAAAGTACAAATCCAAGACTAAAATTTTAGTAATGACTCAACCTAAAGCTCTTAACAAACCAAAAAGTCCCTTAGGGTATAGCATAGTCTAACAGCTAGGTAGCGCTTAAGGTTTCTTTTGAAACTTTCTTTATTACCATATTTTCAAGAGAAGAATTATTATATATATATATATATATATATATATATATATATATATATATATATATATATATATATACATATATATATATATATATATATATATATATATATATATATATATATATATATATATATATATATATATATATATATATATATATATATATATATATATATATATATATATATACATATATAAGGCGATATAAGCTTATATAATGGGAGATAAGGCGAAATAATGATAGATAAGGCGATATAAGCCTAAATAATAAGGGATAAGGCGAGATTATGGGAGATAAGGCGAAATAATGGGAGATATGGCGAAATAATGGTAGATAAGGGGATATAAGCCTATATAATGGGGGATAAGGCGAGATTATGGGAGATAAAGCGAAATAATGGGAGATAAGGTGAAATAATGCCACAACCCTCTAAGGTTCGTATTCATAATACTTTCTTGAAGTGACACTCAAGTGTAACTTGTTCAAGGCTATCCCGATCTTTCTTTCACCTTTCTATTTCATAGACAATATTATCAGTCCCCTTAAAGCAGTGGTTCCCAACCTTTTTTAATCGCTACCCTTTTTAGATTTTTTAAAAATATTCGCGACCCCCCTTTCCCATACGCCATATTGAATCCATAAAACAAAAAAATAATGGGTTTGAAAAAATATATTTTAGGACTTAACAGTGATATTTTTTAGAAAGTATTAATTATTAAGTATTAATGTGATGATTGAGTTTGCATCTGCTTAACAAGTGTTATAATTCTTGGTTGAGTTTTTGTCAAGGACAATCTCATGTCATCTTGAACATTCAGCTTATTCCTGGCTTTTGTCTTGATCTGCAGAAGAGTTGAAAATCCACTTTCGCAGAGGTAAGTAGAAGCAAATGGCACTAATATTCGAAAAAGAAGCATGGAAACTTTAGGATACGAATGACACAAAGCACACCAAAATTGAGGTAACGATTTTTCCTGAAATAAATCATGCTCTGAGGAGTCATTACGCAGCTCCAAAAATTCATCCTGCACTTCATCGAGAATGTCGTTACCGTCCAAAGATAAATGAAATTGGTTTCGTACTAATGCAGCGTCAAGTTCAGAGAACTCCGGGACATAACGTTCTATTTCAGATTCAAGAGCTTTAAGATGTACAATTTATATGAACCGTAACATCCAAAATGTTACTATCCGAGAACAAATACATTTATGCCACACTGGAAAAAAAGAATAATTTAAAGAACCGAGAAATTATATATATATATATATATATATATATATATATATATATATATATATATATATATATATATATACATATATATACATATATATACATATATATACATATATATATTTCTCCTCTTGAAAATATGGTAATAAAGAAAATTTCAAAAAGAAAACTTACGCTACATATCTGTTAGACCAGGGGTGCTCAAACGGTCGATCGCGATGGACAAGTCGATCGCGAGTACTTTTTGAGTCGATCTCGAGAAAAAAATTCCGATATAGAACTATTCACAGATTTTGTTTTAGGTAACTAAAACAAAATGTAATGAATAAACCACTAAAATTTATTCGATCCACAATTAGGCTAGAATAACCCTCTCATCACTTTTTTTTTTATCGTAATAGCCCCCTGCTAGCGGCCAAAGGCGGCTTTATCAAAGGAACGCGCGGTACTTGTCAAAGAAAAGCCGCGTTTTTGATTCCCGCCGATTTTTCTAGAAACTTCGGGCGGCATGTTTGACGGGAACATTCGAGGCTTCGTTCGCGCCGATATAAATGTTGCACCTGCAGGAATAGGAGTCAGTCTGAGTTGTAACTTGAAGGCAATACATCGATACAAAGTTTATTAATAAATAGTCCAAAATGAGTGCGGCGAAGAAAAGTAAAACTTATCATTTTAATAACGATTGGGAGGAAGAATTTTTCTTTTGTATGGTAAAGGATAAGAGCATTTGTCTCATTTGCCGTGCGTCAGTTGCAATACCTAAGCGTGGGAACTTAGAGAGGCATCATAAAACGGTTCATAAAAAACTATGAAAAGGATTTTCCGTCACAGAGTGAATTAAGAAAACGAAAAGTACGTGATTTGATAACTTGTTTGAAAAAAGAACAAACCATGGTCACAAGACCAGCCAAACAATCAAAAGCTGCAACGATCGTGTCATTTAAAATATCTCATATATTGGCGAAACACAAGAAACCATTTGATGATGGATTGGTTGTGAAGGAAGCATTTATTGAAGCGGGTGAGACTTTATTTGGAGATTTTAAAAATAAAACAGAGATTATGTCTGCTATTAGAGAACTTCAGTTATCTTGTCCGACTGCCACAAGGCGTGTTGAAGTCATGAGTCAGGACATGGCAGATAAACTAAAACATGATATCATGGAATGTACATACTTTTCTTTACAGTTCGACGAATCCACCGATATGACAGACACTGCCCCGCCGTGTATTTTTATTCGAATGGTATTCAATGACATGTCGGCTTTTTTTTTTTTTATGGGTCTAGCACACGTGCTGCAGGGAAGTCCCTAAAGCGCTCCAGGAGCAGCACGAGTGCGGAAAAAGCGATTCACGTTGTTCTTGAATCGCTGTAAATTTTACTCGGTGGGAAACACAGCGCTGGGCAAATTATTCCAAAGAGATGACGTTCTCCATATAAAAGATTGCTTGAAAAGCGTTGTACGCGGAGTAACAAGCTGAACCTCATACGGATAATAAGCACCAGCGCGACGTGTATTTCTAACATGCACCGCTTTGGAAGGAATTAAGCGGGCTACATCCTTCGAACACTTTCCATGAAAATACTTGTAGAACAGACTCAAGTCGCCAACCGTTCTTCGATGTTCCAGCAAATCAAGGCCGCCGGTCAATTCCGGGTCCCCAATCAGACGGACCGCTCTTCTCTGAACAGAATCCAACAAATGCAGTGTATGTTTGGGAGCGGAGCCCCAAACGTGGGAGCAGTATTCCATAGTTGGTCGAATTTGGGCTTTGTAAAGAATTAACAGTTGCTGTGGGGTGTAAAGCTTTCTGGTTCTAAATAATATTCCCAACTTTGAGAAGCTCTCCTTGCTATGCCTGCAACATGTTCATGCCAAGACATATTTGCTCCCAAACTAACGCCCAACAAATTGAGCGACGATGTTAGGGGAATGGAGTGCCCCGACATAACTATGTCGGGTTCAGCAACGTTAACTTTTTTAGAAAAAAAACTGCCGCTTGGGTTTTTGTAGCGTTAAATTCCACTTGGTTACTGTCACCCCAAGATAGAATTTCTTCCAGGTCTTTGTTAAGTTGAACGACCTCCTGCTGTCTGCGGATATTCGCCTGAGCAGCCGATGTCCGAGCGTTCAAGGTGAATGAAGAGACAAGCGTACTGTCATCTGCAAAGCTATAGATTGGATTCCCGGTCTTTTCCAGCAGATCGTTAATGTAAATGAGAAAGAGAGTAGGAGACAGTATGGAGCCCTGGGGCACACCGGCGTTGATAGTGAGGGTGTTAGAAAGAAATCCGTCGACCGCCACTCGTAAAGAACGCTCTGTGATGAAACATGAGAGCCACAAACAGAACCTTTCAGACATACCATAAGAGCGTAACTTAGCCAACAGTCCATCGTGCCAAACACGGTCGAATGCCTTGGATATGTCAAGAGCAACCGCTCGAGATTCTCCAAAGTGTTCAATTGCATTGTTCCAAACATGTGTTACATACGTCAGAAGATCTCCTGTTGATCTGTGTTTACGAAAACCATATTGGTGATCGCTAATAATATTGAATCGTTCAAGATATTTTAGAAGATGCTCATGGATAACCTTTTCCATGACTTTCGATATTATTGAAAGCAGTGCAACTGGTCGGTAGTTATTTGGCAAGGTCTTCTTACCTTTTTTAGGTATCGGCTGAACCGTGGCACATTTCCAGCAGGACGGAAATATTCCCTTTCTGTAGGATAGGTTAAAAAGTCTACAGAAAACTGGTGTTAGTTCCCTTGCACAGTTTTTGAGAACTATGGCAGGTATTCCGTCAGCGCCAGAAGCCTTCTTGGTGTCTAGCTTCATTAAAATACGCTTTATGATGCGCTGTCTGAAGACAACATCGGGCATCCTTGACTGCAATATGGGAATAGTAGGTGGTGTTTTTCTCCTTGGAAATCGACAGTAGAATGTGAAGCAAAGAGTTCAGCCAACAAGTTCGCTCTCTCAACAGGTGTGGTTGCAATGGAATTATCTGGCCGTGTGAGTGGTGGTATGGTGGATTTGGTTGTAAAATTTTGACTAACTGCCTTAGCGACTGCCCAAGGATAAGGAAGAGTTTTTGACAATGATTCCTCTGAAAGGAAAGACCCGTGGCGAAGATATATATGACACTTTCTTCAATTTTGTAACAAACTACAAGCTACCAATATATAAACTAGTGTGCATTACAACCGATGGAGCACCAGCAATGACTGGAAACGAAAACGGTTTTGTGGCATTGTGTCGAGCTAATGATGATTTCCCTTCCTTTTTCTCGTTCCATTACATCAACAAGTTTTGTGTTCAAATGTTCTAAACATGGAGGAGATTATGGGCACTGTAATAAAAATTGTGAATTCTATCCGTGCAACGACGGCTCTTTAAATTGCAGTTGGAAGATAGTGAGTCAGCTGAACACACTGATTTAGTTCTTCACACGGACGTCAGGTGGTTGAGTCGCGGAAAATTCCTAGAAAGGTTTCAAGAATTATTGCCCGAAATAACAGCTTTTCTGGACGAAAGTGTTGATGACACTCAGATGCTGAAAAACGGAAAATGGCTGACTGATTTGGCATTTTTGACAGATATCACAATGCATTTAAACACCATTAATTTGGAGCTTCAAGGTAAAGGAAAAACTATTATTGAGATGATTAGCGCAATAAACGCATTCAAAAGTAAATTGCAACTTATGATAGATCAACTGAAAAGAAAGGATCTGAAAAATTTTCCGTCTTTGAAAGCAAGGATTCCTCAGTTGTGTTATGATATTTATGAGGCAGAATTATCAAATATTTTGGGCCAATTCGAAATACGTTTTTATGATTTCAGTATATTGGCAAATATCGCATCATTTTATGAGTTATCCTTTTTCGTGTAAAAACATTGAGGAATTAGCTACTGAAATAGCAAGTCACTTTAACATGGACTCATGTTCTGTTGAAAATGAGTTAGTGCAGATTATATCAGATATACATCTCAAAGCCACAGCATCTGATACAAAATTCTGGTGTTTTATATCTGAAGATAAATATCCGAATCTAAGGCAAATCGCCCTTCAACTGACAGCAATGTTTAGGTCAACTTACTTGTGCGAGTCTGCATTTTCTGAAATGAAGATAATTAAGTCAAAATATCGCAATCGACTAACTGACGAACATATGTCATCATGCTTGCGATAAGCACTCGGTAATTACGTACTATCTTATGAAAAGTATGCTGAGGACATGCAGTGCCACGCTTCAGCATCCAAAGTCACTCTTTAGTTAAGTTTAGACACTAGAACTCGTTTGTTTTGTAAGAACCAATAAACTCGCAATTTTAAATAATTATGAGTTTTTTCATTGACATTTTAGAGTAGACCTACACTTACCTTGACTAAAAAAATGCATATTGTGCGGAAAACAAATATCTATGCCACGATATACCCTACCTAGACGACAATCCTGCATCACACTTAGTTGCAGCCTCTCAGAGTCGATCGATCGTAGTCTAACAATATTGAGGTAGATCGCCAGCAGTTCAAGTTTGAGCACCCCTGTGTTAGACCATACTATACCTTAAGGGATTTTTCGTTAGATAAGAGCTTTAGGTTGAGTTATTACTAAAACTTTAGTCTTCGATTTACACTTTTTCATAAAATATTAATTGTTGCGTGTTGTTGATCACTAGACGATGTCTTGGCGATGAATATCGAGACTGGCTCCAAGGACCCCGATTTTATGCGTTAGCTACCATCTCGGTTATTTAAGTTGTTGGGCCTCTTCTCTATTCCTATGACTTCTTTAATTATCAAAGTCCCGAGACTTTCCGAAAGATAGCAGTGCAAACAAAAAACCATATGATTTTCATTTAATGTCAACTTTCAGAAGATTCGTGTCAAATTTTCCTTCACATTTTGTGTATTAATTTTGCAAGTTACAACCGTTTGAGTGAAGCCTCTTTTGACTTTTATAAAACGATGAAACGGAAAAAAATTCGTGTATTGATTAAACATAAGCTTGATGCGAAAAAATACAGCCAGAACCCAAGAATTGCTTGAGAAGTGTTTTAGCATATCTGCATCTAGAGACACTGTATGGCAATGGTTTAGTGAATTTAAATACGATCGTACAAACACAGATGATGTTCCACGTTTCGATCGTCCAATAAGGCAATCACTCCAATAATCGCCAAAAAAAAATCATATTGTTCTGAATGACAGTGAACTGATATCGTGAAAATATCAAAAGAACTCGTGACGCAAATTTTGCTTGAATATTTGCCAATGAAAAAGCTATGTGCCCGATGGATGCTGCGCCTTCTCACAATTGATCAAAAATAGAAAGTGTCGAAGATTCAGGATGCTGTTTGGCACTGTTTCGGCGTAATCCAAAAGAGTTATGGCATTGATTTTTTTTATGAGTCTAGTACACGTGCTATAGGGAAGTCCCTAAAGCGCTCCAGGAGCGGCATGTGTGCCGAAAAAGCGAGTCACGTTGTTCTTGAGTCGCCGTAAATTGTACTCGGTGGAAAATTATTCCAAAGGAATGATGTTCTCCATATAAAAGACTGCTTGAAAAGCGTTGTACGTGAAGTAACAAGCTGAACCTCATACGGATGTGAAGTATCAGCGCGACATGTATTTCTAACATGCACCGCTCTGGGAGGAATTAAGCGGGCTAAATCCTTCGAACACTTTCCATAAAAATACTTGTAGAACAGACTCAAGTCGCCAACCGTTATTCGATGTTCCAGCGAATCAAGGCCGCCGGTCAGTTCCGGGTCTCCAATCAGATGAACAGCTCTTCTCTGAACAGAATCCAACAAATGCAGTGTGTGTTTGGGAGCGGAGCGCCAAACATGGGAGCAGTATTTCATAGTTGGTCGAATTTGAGCTTTGTAAAGAATTAACAGTTGTTGTGTAGTGTAAAGGTTTCTGGTTCGGATACTCGACGTCGAAAGCAGTTTATGGTCGGAAGAACCCAACGGCGAATTTACGGTGACCGTGTAAATCTCCGGATTGGTGGTTAAAAACAGATCAAGAAGACTGGCGAACTCCCCGTGTCGATCAGGTATCTGTGTTGGTTCGTCAATAAGCTGAGCTAGGCCACAACTGATTGAGAATGATTTAGCTTCACGACCTTGTTCGTCGGTAGTATTTGAATATTTAAGTTAGTTGATATTGCGGATATTAAAGTCGCCCAGGATGGCAATTTCGGCACTTGGATAGTTAGTTTGTAAATGATCGATGATGTCTGCAAGAGAAGCGAAAAGTGTTCTAAAGTTGGTATCACTTGGTGGTAGATAAAGGATACAGATGAACCTTGTGGTTTGTTTAGTCGTTATTTTTAACCACATGACATCAAAGTTTGGGGGCTCCAGAGCCTCTTCTCGTTGACAAGAGAGGTCGCTTCTGACAAAAAGACAGATTCCAAAGTTGCGCCTAAATCGGGAATAGAAGTACCCAGGATAAAGATAGTTGACTGTGCTGGTCGATGAACTGACCTTGGTTTCACAGAGAGCGAGTACATAAGATTTATTTGATTGCAGGTGTTAGTGCACTGAATTTATGTTCGAGTTTAAACCTCGTATGTTGAAAAAATCTATTTTAAAATTATATTCTCTGCATGTCGACGCCCTTGAACCAGCCCCCACCAGGAGATCCGAACGGAATTTTTTGTATCCAGGTGCCTCATCATGCTATTTGTTCCCACAGTAGTTAATGTGGAATTTTCTTGTTCTGTCACAAATTTATGTTTGTCTTCTTCGGCTTTGATCCAGGGGGTGTTATTATTGTGTAGTTTGGGTTCTGACCAGATACCTTTCCAATAATCTGGGACTTCTTGTTTGTTTGATGGTTCAGTCACTGCTGTCTGTTTGTTCATAATAATGAATGAAACATGGATCCACTACTGCACGCCTCAATTCAACAAGCAGTCCGCAAAGTGGCGGGAACCGCACGAAAAGCGTCCAAAAACAGAAACATGAGCTGGAAAGGGTTTGGCAAGTATTTTTGGGATGGGCATGGAATAATACTGACCGACTATTTTGAGAAGGGGCTACTAATTAGCGAAGACTATTATATTCGTTCATTGGACCATGTGAATGGTGAAATTAAGAAAGTAAGGCCTCATTTAGGGAAGAAAAAAATGTTATTTCATCAGTTGCTTAGTTGATTGTTGGCCCTTTTTATAGTAAATAAAGTTAATGAAAAATTGGACATTTTTTGCGTTTATCTTCAATATATAAATTCCTAATATTTATTAACATTACTCTTATGAGGAAAATATATTTTAAAAAAAAACTCTGACATAAGATCAATTTTGACAACCCAAGTAATTGAGTAAAATCAGCGATATTTTGATTACAGAAGAGTCGTTTATCATTTTGTTCGATTTTTGATATATTGGATAGGTTATTTATTTATTTAATTATTTCCTTGTACACTACAGAATAAGCTAATTTCAAATAGTATACAAAAGGGTCCAATCATTATAGCTTTCTCAAAAATTTAAATATTAATAGCTAAAACATAAAGACAAAAAAACGAAAGTAAACGACTCTGGTTACATCACAAATATATCTTATTTGTTTAATTATTGCGGTTATTAATTCATTGTAAACTACAATAAGAATTTCAAAATGCTTTTAGAAGAAAAGTCGCATTAATGCAATTTCGTCAAATATTAAAACTAAAATATCACACGGTACAAGTTACATAAAAGGAAAACAAACAAATTTGAAATTTTACATATTATTTAACCTTCTCTTCAACAACACGCTAAAATAAAATGTTATATTCAGAAAAGAATCTTTTGTCACTAATAACCAAATTCATATTTTGTCCTGTGTTATGGCTTATAAAATAATTATAATTGCCTCGTACGTCTCATTGGAACTAACAATAAAACCGAACTGAACAAATAACTAACGAGTCAAGAAACTTGAAAAGGTCTAGAAGATAGACGTTTCGTAGCCGATGTTTAAGACTTTTAAAACCACAAAGCAATACCTTAAACCAAACTCTTGTTACAGTATATAATATCATGTGACTTTATTGAATTAGACTTCCTTGGGCCATTAGAAGCGGCTGCTAACACTATAAATTGTAACAGTGTATATAATCATGTAACTAGATTCTCTTAGGCCTCTAGAAGCGGCTCTGCTAATGCTATAAATTTTATTAGAATAAATATAATCATGTAAGTAGGCTCCCTTGGGCCTTTAAAATCGTTACTGCTAATGCTATAAATTATTGGAGTGTATATAATGATGTAATTATACTCCCTTGGGCGTTTGGAAGCGGTCCTGCTGATGCTGTAAATTTTAACAGTGTATATAATCATGTAACTAGACTCCTTTAGGCGTTTAGAAGCGGTCTTGCTAATGCTATAAATTATTAGAGTATATATAATCATGTAAGTAGACTCCCTTGGGTCTGTGGAAGCGGTCCTGTTGATGCTATAAATTATAACAGTGTATATAATCATGTTACTAGACTCCCATAGGCCTTTAGAAGCGATTCTGCTAGTGCTAAAAATTATTAGAGTATATATAAACATGTAACTAGGCTCCCTTGGACCTTTGGAAGCGGTACTGCTAATGCTATTAATTATTAGAGTGTATTTAATCATGTAAGTTAGCCTTTGGAAGCGATCCTGCTAATGCTATAAATTATCAGAGTATGTATATTCATGTAAGTAGACTCCATTGTTCGTTTGGAGGCGGTCCTGCTAATGCTATAAATTGTAACAGTGTACATAATTATGTAACTACACTCCCTTAGACCTTTAAAAGCGGTCCTACGAATGCTATAAATTATTAGAGTGTATATAATCATGTAACTAGGCTCCCTTGGGCCTTTGGAAGAGGTACTGCTAAAACTATAAATTATTAGTGTATATAATCATGTAACTAAGCTCCCTTGGGCCTTTGGAGGGGTTCCTTCTAATGCTTTAAATTATTAGAGTGTGTATAATCATAACTCAATAACATTATATACACTCTAATAATTTATATCATTAGTAGGACCGCTTCTGAAGGCCTAAGAGAGTCTAGTTACATGATTAAATACACTATTAGAATTTATAGCATTAGCAGGACCGCTTCCAAAGTCCTAAGGCAGTCTAATTACATGGTTATATACACTCTATTAATTTATAGCATTAGCAGGATCGCTTCTAAAGGCGGGAGTCTAACTGAATAAAGTCATATGATATTATACACTGTAATAAGCTTGATTTGAGGCATTATATCTTCCAATTGTTTTGTACCTTTTTAAAAAATGTTTAAAACCATTAATTGTAGTAGACCGTATGTGTGAGTGTGTGTGCTTTCAAAAGATTTAGTTAAAAAAATTCTTAATCATATATTGACGTCTTATGCTCATTGTTTCTTGTCTCGAGGCATACGGCATATATTTCTGGCCATGGAGCAATTATGAGCAAAAAAAAGAGAGTTAATGAACACCCAAAAATATAAAAAAAAAAAAACTCCAAAGTCATTAACTGAGGATATACTTTCAATGGCCAAATTACCAATAAACTATTTTGACGGGTTTACGGTTTATTAAAGAGGTGATAGACATACCTTTTATCACGTTAATTTTTAAAAATTTACGCTTACACCAAGTAATAACCCTGTTGAAATTAGACTGCAGACCCTCAGAACGTGGACCTACAATACTACGATTTAATGTCAAGTTCTAAGAGAGCAGTTTGATTAGTGTGTGCACAAACCCTACTTCACTAGTTTCTAAATTCGTTCTAATATTAGTTATTAGTATGGAAGAGATATATGTTAACCTAGTTAGAGTATTACACCCGCTATTTCTAAAGTATCATTCAGCTTATTCATAAAGATGTCTATATTATTGTCGAGCGTCCGGTAACATCCTCTGATACTTTAATGCCTTTAAAAGTTCTAATACACGCTTATATTCTGAAATGTTTTTCTCAGAAAAAAGTACCCGCCTCCTTGGCGTACAATATTTCAGCCGTGCCAGCAAATTTAAATAATATATATAATTTATAATAATAAAATTGCAAATAAAAAGTAGTATAGGCTTAAAAAAGGTTGAAGAGAGATAATAGAGATTCTAGCACCAGCAAGAAACAAAAGAGAGTCTTTTTGTAAATCAGGCTGTTTTGTGATTATGAATAAAAAATAATTTTTACAAAATTGCAATGGATTATCGTTAAGGATCTCAAAAGTAAACAGAATATATTGAAAATGTTTACACCGCGTATCACAAAATCGAAGTGTCAATAATAAATTATTTTCTCAAATTTAAGTGCTTTATCTATTCCTAGATTTTTGTTACAACTCTCTAAAACACACTGTATAGCAACAAAAAAACGGTGCCCTTCCGGAATTTTAAATTATTTAAAATATACTTAAAGTTGTATTTGTACACAATTGTTTAGTTTTTCAGATGCGTGGCTGTAAAAATACCGTGGGAAAAAGTTAATTAGTAGAAATACGAAAAACAATAATAAACAATACAATTTTAACTATTTAAAACAATCTCCTCTAATAGTTAATTAAGTTGAAACATTCAATTCTCAATAAGATGACATGCAAAGATGAAATTAGCAAGAATATACAGGATATTATTAAAGTAGGTTAGCTTATTGGAACCATCAAAAGAAAGTTCAGTAAAATATCTAATAAGTAGCGCTACTCAATAATAATGTGAAAACTTAAAAAAGTCTCAAATTTTTAGGAAACAACCAATACCTCTACTGGTATTTTATTATATATTTCCACTAAAAATAAGCAAAAAATGATGTGTGCTGCTGAAATGAAAAACTTTATGCTTAAACGCACACTCAAGTTCAATAATATGGTCCATATTATCTATTATATATATTATTTATGTATTGAGTGTGTATATCGCTATTTTTGCGCAAATAATTAAACTGCAGTAAACAATAAACTGCCGATCATTAAAACACATAAAAAAATAAAAGCAAAAATTTGCAAATTTGTTTGGTTTGACCACGTAAACATATCATATGCAATTTGGCAATTGACCCAAACGATGGGCCGTTTATTGGTCCTTCAGATGGCACTGTGATCTGACGAGATACCTTTGTAAATCACTAGTCAGGATAATCGCCATTACCTGCAATAACTAGCGAAGAAAAACTAGTAAGAGAACTTGCCCTAGCCAGGAAGCCAGTCTACCAAACAAGATTAATATTAAATATAATATCCAAATGTTACTCAAGGAGTCCCTCATTTCATTATATTAAATTTTTTGATTTGAGCTTGTATGTAAGTTTCCTTTTATGTTAATTTTCTTAATAACTGTTAACTGCAAAAATTCCAGATGATAAGCTTTCTAATATATCTTTTGAAATTTGAGCAAACCTATTTGTTTATCAGTAGGTACTGATAATTCCACATGAGAAGAAGAGTTAGCGACAATTATAATGAAAAGTCAAAAGCACTTTATCTAAGTTGCTCTTCCAGTTTCTTGACTTTTATCAGTAACACAAAAATCTAAGTAGAATAATCTAGGTAGAAAACTTGAAAGCTGAATACCATGAAATAGTTCACATTTTCCTTAAGGAGACCAAACATGTATATAGTACTCTAGTCCTTTTTGACAGACCATATTTTCTCCTTTTGTAATATTGCTGTTCTATTTAGTAAAAATAATGTCAAGCAATTTTTTTACACAACACCTTTTTTGGACTTTTTATATTTTCACTATGTAAAAAAAATAATATATTTATATATATATATATATATATATATATATATATATATACTCTGTGAGTACAATATAACAACAGCCTTATTCTGTATGTTGAGACTAATTACTTAAAGAAGTTTCTTGGAAATGTGTTACATAAAAACTTGTAAAAATAATCTCAATCACAAAAAAAGACATAGAAGGATTGAGCTCCATGTATACCTATTTACTAATACAAAATCATACCAAACCAATGAAAAAGAACGATTTTTATGAAAAAATTAGTTTCCAGTAAAGTTGACGTTTCTTTTCTCTTTCTGTTATTGCTGCTTTTTATATATTACTAATTACTTTGTCTGTGTCTTCTTGTTATAAAATTAAAAATTAATTTGATAAATAATAAATAACATCCAATATTAATATTCCCTTTCAAATATTTTAAATTAGTCTGTGAGTCCCTTTGTTATAAAATTAAAGAATTAATATAATTAATAATAAATAACTCTTCTAATAGTAACATTCATCAAATTTAAGTCCCTTTGTTACAAAATTAAAAAATTAATATCATTAATAATAAATAATTTGTCTAATAGTAGCATCCACCAAAAAAATTTACCAGATCCCTAACTTTAATTCTTTTGTGATTTTTTTGTCGACCTGATGATGACATAGAGTACCAACAATATCCGGTTCAGACTCAAATATCACTAAATAAGTTGCTAAACTCGATGTCAAAAAAAAAATTTTAAAAGGGAGTACCATTTCAACATCATCAACGTGTTTCTTACAGTTGGGTTCTGTCTTAAAAAGTGTTTTTGATTAATGTTTATTGACAACGTTTTATTTTTAATACTTGTGTAACTCTCTAAGTGACCTTTTATCATGTTTTTGTAATCATACCTACTACCTGGCCAACAAAAATGCAAATTTTATTGCCTTCACCAGAGGTGCATTAACTGTTAAATTTTTGTAAGTAATTTCTCATACAGCCTTATAATTTATTGAATCACATTTTAAAAACGAACGTTTTGAGTTTATTTTTCTGTACCTGGTTTCCATTTTTAGAATCCAGAAGAAGCTACCATTAGGCAGCGAAAGCTCTGGCTCATGTGGATTGACGAATGAAAGAACATTTAAAAACTGCGGAAAAATAACTTTCTCCATTTTTAGCGGTTTATACTGATTTTTATACACTTGGTGTAGAACTCTATAGAACGCTACCAAGCAGTAATTGTCAGCAACTCGCTGAAAAGTATTTTACCGGCTTGTGGCCTTAAACAGCCCCCGACAGAGGACAGGTTTAGCTTACATCAGCCAGAGGTGCAAATTGTTGTATTTCATTTAAATAAATATACTTACTCTCCTCCAATCCCGTTCTTGACTCCCATATGTACGTCGATTTTTTAGTTTTTAATTAGTTTTATTTTTTTGTAAGTAAAAACAATATCAGTAAAATACCGCAAATATCTTTTATTTATTTCTACTAGAGAGGTATACGGTTCGGAACTAGAGTTTTGTTTTTTGACGTTTATAATCAAAGATATGTCAAGTTTGAAATTCATATCTCGTTTAGTTTGAAACCTATGGCTGCAGTAGTTTGACAAACAAGCAAGGTAAGAGAAATTAGAAACATCGAGAAAGACAAAAATATCGGTAAAATACATGAATTTAATTTTATTTGTCTTAACCAAAAAACTACTCAGAATATATCACCACTACACCAAACACATTATTTTTGCACTCTAGGCGCGTTTCGCTAACCATGTTAGTTTCATCAGGAGCGATGATTGACTAAAGGCGGAACTAATGGCATAGGGCGAGGCCATCAATTCCGGTCAAATAACCAGTAGAGGGGACTCTCTGTCTGTATTTAAACTATTTTTACATTTTATAATTTCCATACTTTCGTATGCATTCCACAATCTCCTATCAGATACATTTTTAATTAATCTTAGATTATCTAATGTTACAGTATGATCAGCTTCAAGGGTATGCTCGGCAATGCTAGACTTTCCTGTTCTACTGAATTTTAAATATGCTAGATGTTCTTTAAATCGTGTTTTAATTGACCCTTTAGTTTGCCCAACAATCATTACAATTTATTTCATAAATTTCACTTTTCTCACAATTAAGAATCTTATCTTTGGGATTTAATAAGATATTCCTCAGATTGTCTGATCACTTATAAGCTAAAGTGAGGCCTACCTTAAATACTTTATTGAGTCCCCTGCTATATTTCGGATTATATGGTATGGGGAAATACTTGATCTTATTTTCTTCGCGTGTAAAAAAAGGTGGGAATCTGAATATTTAATCTGAACTTATATCTATTTATTAACTTGTTTACTAAGTCATCGTCATGACCATTAACTCTAGTTATATTTCTAATACGATTCCTTTCATGATTGAAGTTTACTCTATTCAGTAGAAAAGTGACCAAACTATGAACTAAAAAATGTAATACGGCTAATTTGTGTTGTTTGCAATAAAATGAATCATTAAGTAGAGAGCGTTCTTTACTAGGTGCTGTCTCTTGTTTATAGATATCAGATTCTAACGTATTATTATTTAAATAATTAAAATATCTAGAAAAGGCAGTTGTCCTTTGTTCTCAATTTCGTAAGTGAATTTAATGGAATCATATCGGCTATTTAATTTGGAATCTTTGTATCAAAAATCGCGAAAACATCATCCACATACCTATACCATACCCTTGGGAAATACTCAAATTCTTGACTGGCTTCGGTTTCATACTTATTCATGAATAAATTGGCTATGAAAGGTAATAAGCAATTACCCATAGCTGTTCCTTCTTTTTGAACATAAAATTGACAGTTATATTGAAAATAATTTTGTTCCATACAATATTTAGATAATGTTAAGTATTGCATGGAACAAAATTATTTTTAATATGACAGTCAATTATAAGTTTAGATAGAAGGAACAGCTATGAGTAATTGCTTATCACCTTTCATAGCCAATTTATTCATGAGTAAGTTTGAAACCCGAAGCCAGTCAAGAATTTGAGTATTTCTTAAGGGTATGGGTATAGGTATGGCGATTATGGTTTCGCGATTTTTGATACAAAAAAAGCAAATATAGATGATTTTATTTCCAAATTAAATAGCCGATATGATTCCATTAAATTCACTTACGAAATTGAGAACAAAGTGTCGTTTCTAGATATTTTAACTATTAAAAGTAATAATAGGTTGGAATTTGATATCTATAAAAAAGACACAGTAACAAATAGATATATTCCTAATGATTAATTTCATTGCAAACAACACAAATTAGCCGCATTACCTTTTTCAGTTCATCGTTCCTCTGAATAGAGTAAACTTCAAAAATGAAAGGAATCGTATTAGAAATATAACTTGACTTAATGGTTATGACTATGACTTAGTAAACAAGTTAATAAATAGACATAAGTTCAGGTTAAATATTCAGAATTCCACCTTTTTTACATGCGAAGAAAATAAGACCAAGTGAAAAAAGTGGAATTTATGAAATTAGTTGTAATGATTACGACAGAAAGTATGTTGGGTAAACTAAAGGGCAATTAAAACACGAATTAAAGAACATTTAGCACAATTAAAATATAGTAGAACAGAAAAGTCTAGCATTGCCGAACATGCCCTTGAAACTGATCATACTGTAACATTAGATAATCTAAGATCAATTAAAAATGTATCTGATAGGAGATTATTGAACGCATACAAAAGTATGGAAATTATAAAATGTAAAAGTAGTTTAAATATAGACAGAGGGTCTATTCCTTAACCGGAACTGATACCCTCGTCTATGCCATTAGTTCCGCCTGAGTAATTCAGGTGTTAGGTACTCACACGGCCAGATAATTCTATTGCAACGACACCTGTTGAGAAAGCGAATTTGTTGGCTGAGCTCTTTGCTTCACATTCTACTGTCGATTTCTAAGGAAAAACACCACCTACTATTCCCATAGTGCAGTCAAGGATGCCCGATGCTGTCTTTAGACAGCGTATCATAAAACGTATTTTAATGAAGCTAGACTTTAAAAAAGCTTCAGGCGCTGACGGAATACCTGCCATAGTTCTCAAAAACTGTGCGAGGGAACTAACACCAGTTTTCTGTAGACTCTTCAACCTATCCTAGAAAGGGAATATTTCCTTCCCGCTGGAAATGTGCCACAGTTCAGCCGATACCTAAAAAAGGCAAGAAGACCTTGCCAAATAACTACCGACCAATCGCACTGCTTTCAATAATATCGAAAGTCATGGAAAAGGTTATCAATCAGCATCTTCTAAAATACCTTAAATGATTCAACATTATTAGCGATCACCAATATGGCTTTCGTAAAAATAGATCAACTGAAGATCTTCTGACTTATGTAACACATGTTTGGAACAACGCAATTGAACACTTTGGAGAATCTCGAGCGGTTGCTCTTGACATATCCAAAGCATTCGACCGTGTTTGGCACGATGGGCTGTTGGCTAAGCTACGCTTTTATGGTATGTCTAAAAAAAGTTCTGTTTGTGGCTCTCATGTTTCCTCAGAGAGCGTTCTTTACTAGTGGCAGTCGACGGATTTCTTTCTAACACCTTCGGTATCAACGCCAGTGTACCCCAAGGCTCCATACTGTCTCCTACTCTCTTTCTCATTTACATTACGATCTGCTGGAAAAGACCGAGAATCCAATCTACAGCTTTGCAGATGACAGTACGCTTATCTCTTCATTCACTTTGAACGCTCGGACATCGGCTACTCAGACGAATATCCGCAGACAGCAGGAAGTCATTCAACTTAACAAAGACCTGGAAGAAATTCTATCTTCGGGTGTCAGTAACCAAGTGGAATTTAACTCTACAAAAACTCAGGCGGCAGTTTTTTTTTCTAAAAAAGTTAACGTTACTGAACTCGACATAGTTATGTCGGGCCACTCTATTCCTCTAACAGCGTCACTCAATTTGTTGGCCGTTAATTTGGGAGCAAGGAGAGCTTCTCAGAAGTTGGGAATATTATTTCGAACCAGAAAGCTTTACACTCACACAACAACTGTTAATTCTTTACAAAGCTCAAATTCGACCAAATATGGAATACTGCTCCATATTTGGGGGGCTCCGCTTGCAAACATACACTGCATTTCTTGGATTCTATTCACAAAAGAGCTGTTCGTCTGATTGGAGACCCGGAACTGACCGGCGGCCTTGATTCGCTGGAACATCGAAGAATGATTGGCGACTTGAGCCTATTCTACAAGTATTTTCATGGAAAGTGTTCGAAAGATGTGGCCCGGTTAATTCCTCCCAGAGCGGTGCATGTTAGAAGTACACGTCGCGCTACTACTTCACATCCGTATGAGGTTCAGCTTGTTACTCCTCGTACAACGCTTTTCAAGCAGTCTTTTATATGGAGAACATCATCCCTTTGGAATAATTTGCCCAGGACTGTGTTTCCCACCGAGTACAATTTACACCAATTCAAGGACAACGTGAATCGCTTTCGCCGCACACGTGTCGCTCCTGTAGCGCTTTAGGGACTTCCCTGCAGCACGTGTGCTAGACCTATAAAAAAAAATAAAAAAATAAATAAATTTGTAGATTTGGAGTTTAGCTTTAGTCAATCATCGCTCCTGATGAAGATAACGTGGTTAGCGAAACGCGCGTCGAGTACAAAAATAAGGTGTTTAGTGTAGTGGTGATATATACTGAGTAGTGTCATTGTGCCAAAGATTCCACATTCCCAACATAGTTGAACCAAAAAAAGTATAAACATGACGATTTTTATGTAAAACGTCAATAAATTTGGGGCAAAGAAAAACAAAATCTTAAATAGATTGAACAAAATACGTATTTGCGATGGACAATTAATGAACAAATTGAACTGCCGCTACAGAAAAAAAAAGATTAGTTTCCCCCATTGTATTATAAAAATAGATCCAATTTAATTTAATTAGGTAACGTCTTTTTTAAATAGGCTAAAATAAACTCTGCATCTCACGTGTACAAGGCAGTATATTTTATGCTACGGCAATGAAACGTTTTAATACTCCTAGACGTCGCGTCGCGTCGGGCTTGCGTTGCAATTTGACGTTTTTGCTGGTTTCGTAACTGAGAGTTTTAGCAATGATAAATTAACACGACGACTCTAGCAGAACTTTTCTAGATAGAGATAACGTTGGTAGTACTTATGGTGGATAATCCACCGAAGTGATCTTATAAGTGTTCCGCACGGAACATTAAAAATGATCTAAAAAAAGAATAAACAATGTCAATATATATTTCAAATTTAAAATAATTTCATAAAGTCATATCCCCTCTTTATTGAACTATTTTCTTGGTAGGTTGGGCAGATTTACTTATTTTAGTGACTCTTTTGACCCGTATGAAATATTCCAATCCCAAAAATAACATGTCGTTATAATAGAGCTTCAATTGTTTACCTGAACTAACCTGAACTACTTACGGTATCTCAGGATACCTGTTTTGGAAAATGCAAAGGTAAGTGGTGGCCATACAGAGCCAAATTGTCAAAACAAAAACTTAAGTTTTGTTCATCTCACAACGGGTCGAAACAGAAATTGTAGATAGTTCAACACAGAGGAGAAATTTGTACATCTGTCATCGCTTATACATTTTTAGTGCTCATTAAATATTTCGGTACATATTTATTTTTAAAGTTATCCATTAGGTTTTCAGTTTCAGGCTAACTTCTTAAGCAGCTTCCCTCATTGCCACAAGTATACTCCACAATAATGAAAAATTAATGTTCATTTCGATATTACCGTATCTATAATATATATAAAATGCAACGTCTCTCTCTCTCTGTCTGTCTGTCTGTCCGTTAGTGCTCTTATCACTGGAGAACCACTTATCCGATTTACGTACTTTTTTTTAAAAACATACATATGTTCTCTGGCCAGGTTATAGGCTATATTTTATTACGATAGGAAGCATAAGGAATGAGCAGTGACGATAATAGTGAATGAAGTCGGAAAAAGTTTGCCGCTAGCGCGTTCCCTTGCAATACACATCCTAAACCATTAAATATGGAACAATATTATGTAGCAGAGAATATCTATAATCTATAATATATATAAAATACAATGTCTCTTTCTCTCTGTCTGTCTGTCCATTAGTGCGTTTATCACGCGAGAACCACTTGTCCGATTTACGTGTCTTTTTTTAAATTCATACATATATTCTTCGGCCAGGTTTTATAATAATAATAATAATCTATATCTATAATATATATATAAAATGCAACGTCTCTCTGTCTGTCTGTCTGTCCGTTAGTGCGCTTATCCCTCGAGAATCACTTATCCGATTTATGTGATTTTATAAATTCATACATATGTTCTCTGTCTAGGTTAGAGATATATATTTTATTACATCTATAATATATATAAAATGCAACGTATCTCTGTCTGTATGTCTGTCCGTTAGTGCGCTTATCACTGGAAAAACCACTTATCCGATTTACGTACTTTTTTTTAAAAAACATACATATGTTCTCTGGCCAGGTTATCTATCTATAATATATATAAAATGCAACGTCTCTCTGTCTGTCTGTCCGTTAGTGCGATACGTGCTTTTTTTTAAAACACAACATATGTTCTCTGGCCAAGTTATAGGATATATTTTAGGTAACATAAAGAATAAGCAGTGACGATAATAGTGAATCAAGTCGGAAAAAAGGTTACTGTTAGCGCGTTCTCTTGCAATACACTGCCTTAACCATTAAATATGGAACAATATCATGTTGCAAAGAATTTAATATATATAGAATGTAACGTCTCTCTGTCTGTCTGTCTGTTTGTTAGTGCGCTTATCACTTGAGAGCCACTTATCCGATTTACGTGTTTTTATAAATTTATACATATGTTCTATATAATTCGATGTAATTCGATATAAGCCTAGATAATGGGAGATAAGGTGAGATAATGGGGAGATAGTGTAAATAATGGGAGATAAGGAGAATTAATGGGAGATAAGCAGAGATAAGTCTAGATAATGGTAGTTATGGTGAGATAATGGAAGATAAGGAAATAATGGAGATAAGGAGAAATAATTGCAAGATAAGTCGAGATAAGCCTAGTATAATGGGGAGATAAGGAAAAGTAATGGGAGATAAGGAGAAATAATGGGAGATGAGCAGAGATAAGCCTAGATAATGGAAATTATCTAGAGATAATGGGAGATAAGAAAAAATGATGGGAGATAAGGGGAAATAATGGCAGATATTTTATTAGGTTAGGTAACATAAGGAATAAGTAGTGACTACAGTAGTAAATCAAGTCCCATATTTTTATTAGTATTATTATGAGAGCCATACGGTTTTTATCCTCGCTCGGCGAACATTGACTCATTTCAGATATACTTACTTATAATAAGGATTGAGGCCTGACGGTGCCCTTTCCATTTTATTCGGCCTTGGGTGACGTTGTGCATTTCCCACAAATTTGCTCACAATTCATGCTGTTGTCAGTTGCGCTGCCTTCTGTATAGTGTTGTACACATGTTCACTAAGGTCCAGACGCTTGATATTTTGGATGATGCTCCTTAGTAGAATAGCCGTTGTGAACAAAATTATGAATAATCCTTTAAATGCCGTTCATTTCCCATTGTCTTCCTATTTCAGCTTCCAAATCCCAGTATTTGGCAATTGTCTCATTGTATTTCCCCTATAAACTGTTATTTTGTGGGATGGCAATGTCGATCAGCGTCACGTATCTTGACGATCTATCCGCTAATACAATATCTGGTCTGTTGCGTGCGACTGTGGTCTGTTAAACCATTCATCCTCAGTAAAACTCGTAGTTGTTATTTTCAAGGACTCCAAATACAGCTTTTCCTCTTGTAACAGTTTTAGTTTTTTGGCCAGTTTTTTGTGTGAAGTATCTTTGCAACTGCGTCTTGTCTTTCTCTATATTCGGACACTGCAAATACCTGACAATCTCCAGTCATACGATGTATTGTCGTCTATGTCTGACATCCATATCTACATTGATCATCCTGTACGGAAGGGTGCAGAAACTTTCGTCTTTGGAAACATCTTTCGCGACGTCAGCCAATACTTTCAAGCAGCTTTATCGTATCTGTCTAATTACCCTTATTAGGATGTCGTCTGCTTTTTAAACTAGCCTTGTAGCTTCCGTTGCTCTGCTTGGTGTTGGCAGCGCATTTTAGGTTCTCGTAGCCGCATCGGTGCTAAATCATCCGCTTCGAATATTGCCTAGTGTAGTACAGAAGTTTCGTCAAGCCTTCGTAAATATGAAGTGTCTGCTGTTTAACTTAGCTTGCAATATACGCCTAATCTTTTTTTATAAACTCGTCTGTTAATTAACCCTTCAATGTCTCGTCGTTTCTCAGTGCTTATTCTTTACCCAGCTAGTTATAGATTTGTTCAACCTCCATTGCCTCCATCTTACACCCGATGAAACTCCTAATTATTTTATTGTTATTATTTACATTAATAATATCAAGGGTATATTATATCATTTAAGATGGATGGATGGATGGCTGAGACCGAGAAAACGATCTGTAAAGACTGCTATATAAATTCTACATAGCAGCAAAACAATATAATATGTCAATCTCAACTAAAAAAAACCGAGACAATAATAATACCAAATAGCCGATTAGGTGCAAACTGGTGGTGGAAGATAAACCAATAGAACAGGTGATGGAGATCGATTACCTGGACATCAAAAATATCTAGTATCGGAAAAATCGAGGAAGAAGTAAAAAACATAAAGTTAACAAGGCTAGGATGACTCAATGATACCATATTAGAAATAAATTCCTCTCCGTGGAGACCAAAACAAGAATATACAAGAACGTTATACAATAAGTAATGACTTACATATCTGAAACAAGACCCGATACAAGTATAACACACAGGATGCTGGAATCAACCTAAATGACAATACTTAGGAGATGTACAAACAAGACACTGAGGGATAGGGAAAGACGTGAAGATATAAGACGCACATGTAATATAGAAAATATCAACCAGTGGATAAGAGGAAGAAAAGTGGAATGAGATTAACACACAGGAAGAATGGCAAACAACAGGATAGTACGGATAGCAACAGACAAGTCACCGAATGGAAGAAGATCAATGAAACGTCCAAGAAAGAGATGGAGCGACAATTTATAGAGCAAGGAACAAAGAAAACAGGCAATAGTGCCTAGCTATAAGTCAAAAGAAGATGGTTTCAGCGGTAATGTTAAATGTGACATTTACACAATGGCCCATGCCTAATTTGTCTAATTTAGCTGTAGATGCCTGTAGCATCTTTAACGCGAAAATTTATCCTTCCTTATGTAAGCAGAATTATTAAACATATTAAATTATTTCATTCTGCTCTTGCTAAAACCGAAAAATGGAAAAGCTGTAGGACATCATAATATCAAGCCCGAAATGATT
>CM032446.1:139468262-139583262 GCA_019049505.1 Pachyrhynchus sulphureomaculatus
CATCCGTATGAGGTTCAGCTTGTTACTCCTCGTACAACCCTTTTCAAACAGTCTTTTATATGGAGAACCTCATCCCCTGGGAATACAGAACTGTGTTTCCGTCCGAGTACAATTGACAGTGATTCAGGACCAACGTGAATCGCTTTTTCCGCACTCGTGTCGCTCCTGTAGCGTTATTTGGTACAAATTATCTGAAGTTCTAACTATTGAAAATGTTTTATATTAAATTCAGTATCGCTCACTGTGTAATTAATTTTAATTACGAAAGTAGAATAATATTACTGCTTAATTATTTCATTTTCAAAAAATTTGTAGATAGATTACAAAATAAATCTATACTATTTTGAAAATAAAAACTTGTCGAGTGTGGCTAACAATCACTCGTCAAGTGTTCCGTACCTGTCGATAAAACAATGTCGTACTAAAAAACAACCATCAAGAACGGTTCTAGAATGCACAGATTATTGTCTTTTGTGATTTAAGTCATATTCCATTTGATTGATTCAGGCAAAACTTTAGTTTGACTGACATGTATGAGCATATAAGTTGTATGAAGAAATTTTAAATTTAAAGTCAATAGCTCAAATAGTTTCTAAGAAAACCGATTTTGGGGGACAGCAGGACGAACAGACAATTTGCAGGTCACGTTTTCAGTGGCGCGTAACACTAAAAGCGGCAGTACTTTCGCACAATTTTCCATCATATACAATTCTAAATATTAAATCCAATTTGAATCACTTTTAGCCTCCAATTTTTCCAGACAGCTTTAAGAATCTGTGCTCTTCAAGATTAGAATACCGATCCAGAGTGACTCAGTTCAAACAGTAAAGATTCATGGATATACCTGCTGGTAATTCTACTTTGATACTATCTAGTCTTAAGAGACTAGAGAAGATTTCTCATCTGACCCATGCCGTGAAGGTATTTAGATTAATCTTCTATTACTCGCCTTTCCCCTATACCACGACAGTATCGTTTTATCGGACCGAAGGTGACTAATTGCGCTAACCGTAAACTCTCCGACTTTTATTTGTGGGTCCGCTCGTTTATTTAAAATAAAGTAAGTGCGTGGGGTTATCGCGGTTGTACTACTGACTAAACTTTTATAAAATTCAGTTTTCTTCTTATCCTTTGTGATTTCCTGTATTGTTTTGGTAATTTAAAACATTAATTATTAATAGTTTTGTTACATAGCTACATATTATTTTATGTTAATAAAACATTTTCTGGAAAATTTTGCTGATATAGATAATTGGGGTAAGTATATAACTACATAATACAGAATAATCAGGAAACTACTTCATAATAATTTAGTAAACAAAAAATTTACGCACATTTTTGGAAAATCACAAGCTTAAGTGGGGTGTTTTGAAATTACTTGCTATTCTAAATTGACCTTTGCCATTTATCCTAAATTTGCAGACTTCGTAAAAACACAAGAATGCCGTCCATAGCATATACAAACTTGTTCACATTTATTTTTTAACATTCTCAAAGATTTATAGTCTGTTATTTATCAGAAGAAAATATGATTTAAGTCACTTTTGAGTCTTGCTTTTCACCATCCAGCGCACTATTCAATCCAAGCTATGGGCAAAATTATACGGCAACTTATGTGCATTTCCTGCGCTCCCTGGCGTTAAGCCATTCCAACTTCATCAGCATTAATAAACTTGCCGAATGCGCATCGAACTTGTGTTTTAGCTAAGTACCCAGCGACTCTGTAGTGGGTACACTCAATTGTGTGCCTAGAACAGTTTTTTTTTTTTATTTTTTGTTTAAATATGCACTAGCCAAATGTTCCCTTAAAAACTGCTACAAATCATGGGAATAATTGATTTCTATCAAACAACCAACCCGTGTCAACGTAATTCTGGATGAAAAGTTCGAAAATGTCGGGTTAGTTCAGGTTAGTTCAGGTGTGGTGTCAAATGAAAGCTTGTGAAAATACGAGTAAAAAATATATATATAATGTAATACTGGCGCGCACTTTTCTTTGTATTATTTTTAACAAGTCACGAAACATCACGGTCCACCCGCCTTATCTCGAAAAGTACTTATCAAAAAATTTTAAAAAAATTCTGGAATATTTTCTACGGGGTGTAGACTGAACCTGTAATAATTTATCTGGTATATAAAAAAAAAAGAAATTTCAAGGTTATCAATTTTCACTAAAGATTGGAAATAAACTTTGTTGAAAACTCATTTGGGGTGTGTTTTGTGAAGTCACTGATCATTTTATACTTCCGTTACAACATTTTTTATTTTAAAAACAATCAACGTACGGAACAGTAATTGCGCAAGTTCAACTTGCACTTGAGGGGTTATTTTTATATATCGGTTAAATTATTAAAGTTAATGCACTCGTGATAATTTTCGTTCAATCTACACCCTGTGGAGAATATTCCAGAATTTTTTTAAAACTTTTTGATCAATACTTTTCAAGATACGGGGAAGGGAAACATCGATTTTTCGCGATTCTTTAAAAATAATACAAAGAAAAGTGTGCGAAAATATTAGATTGTATATATTTTTTAACTCGTGTTTTTATACGCTTTTATTTGACACCCCACCTTATGACCTGGTAAATTTTTCCCCCTTCCGATTTCACCCCCCAAAACTAATTCCTTAAGTCAAAGTTTAACTTTCAAAACTACACGGCTCTAATAAGGCCATCAATTCCTATATTAGTTCCAAATTTCAACTTTCTATGCCGAATAGTTTCGGAGAAAATCGGGTGTGACTCACAGACGGACAGACAGGCAGACAGACATACACCGAGTTGATCTTATAAGTGTTCCGTACGGAACACTAAAAATAATCCAATAACACTTTGATTTGCTTTTCCTTACCACAAATTGCTGGCAACCTTATTAGCTCCGCAAATGCTCAACTCTGCTTCACGCCTCGCCTTAACTTGTGACTTTTATATTCTAAGACGCTGTAAGTCGCTTCTTGTGTACTGTGCACAAAGATATGCCGTTTGTAACAAATTATGGACGACGCTCAAAGACATTTCTGTTAGACCGTTTCAAAACACGTTGAAATAGCCGGGTTTTTCAAAATTTGTTACTTAGCTAGAGGTTGTTATCCTTGCTTAGCTTATGTTCTTAAATCACATGCACCGCATCTGCTGTCTTAACAGGTACGGTAAAATCGAAAATACTCAAATTTATTTGTAAAAATTGTCAAGAAACAGTCGAAATAAGATTGATGCCATTAGCTAACGAATTAATAATAATTCTAAAGTTTATGTATCATTTTTATGGAATAAAAATAGCATTAACCTAACTATTAATACATATAATATATATATATATATATATATATATATATATATATATATATATATATATATATATATATATATATATATATATATGTATATATATATATGTATATATATATATATATATATATATACATATATATATATATATATATATATATATATATATATATATATATATATATGTATATATATATATATATATATATATATATATATATATATATATATATATATATATATATATATATATATATATATATATATATATATATATATATATATATATATATATATATATATATATATATATATATATATATATATGTATATATATATATATATATATATATATATATATATATATAATAATTTATCGGCAGGTCTTATATCACTTCGATCTATGTCCGTCTGTCTGTCGTATTTTCTCCGAAACTATTTGACATAAAAAGTTGAAATTTGGCACTAATATAGGAATTAATGGCCTCATCAGAGCCGTTTAGTTTTATTAAAAGTTAAATTTTGACTTAAAGGGTTAGTTTTAGGGGGTGAAATCGGAACAGAAAAAAAAATTACCAGGTCATCGAGTAGGGTGTCAAATGAAAGTTTGTAAAAACACTAGTTCAAAAATATTCATAATGTAATATTTGCGCACACTTTTCTTTGCTTTATTTTAAAAAAATTGCGAAATATCGCTGTCCAATCACCATTACTCGAAAAGTACTGATCAAAAAATTTTGAAAAAATTCTGGAATATTCTCCACAGGGTGTAAATGGAACGAAAATTTTCACGAGTGCATTACTACACTGTTTTCAACAAAGATCGGAAACAAACCTTATTGAATGTGGGATGTGTTTTGTCATTGATCATTTTATACCTCCGTAACAAAAACTTTTATTTTAAAAGCAATCAACAGACGAAACACCAACTGCGCAAGTCCGACTTGCATTTGGCCGGTGCAATACCAATGCAATACCAATATAATAACTTCCTTTACTTTATTATTTTTGTAGCAATTCCTTTAATCGTGTTGTGTCATATGCAGACACTTAAACAAACCATAAAATATAATTTTCCAACTTTTAAAAAATATATTTTTATTAACATTTTATTTCTTATTTTATTACATAATAATTAAAGCTAGCTTTAAAAATCTAAAAATTCATAGTTTACCCATTAATGTTAAGAATAATAGTTATTTTTGTGCATTTGTTCGAAAAATTATTACTTTCTGAAAATCTTTCTGTTTAAAAAATAGTATATTTCGAACATGTGTGGGAATATATATATATATATATATATATATATATATATATATATATATATATATATATATATATATATATATATATTTCAGAAAATAGTAGTATTATAGTAGGGCGGAGTTATAAACTTTTGAAAACTTGTTGAATCGTAGTTCAGAAATTTTAACATGTTTTATTATTTATAAACTACATTTAAAGTGAATAGAAGTTTTTTTTCCCAATTTGAAATCAAAATGCATTTTTCCATTTGAAATCTCTAGTTTGCAGTGAAGAAACTTACAGACCTTGTTGCTCTATGATCACTGTTCGTACTCACAGCTCAAGTAAAATAAAAACTTTCAAATCTTGTGTCATTCTCTTTAGAATTTCAGAAAACGTCTACTGTTTGTTATGATCGATAGACTTAACTCACAAATTCATAATGTTTTTGGTCGCGAAACTGTTTTTGGTCGCGGAAATTTCTCTATATACTAAATCAATTAATAATTTTAAAGGGCACTTTTTGAACAACCCTATTCATTAAAAATTGTAATTTTCCTCCTGTAATTCTAAAAATAGGCAACAGAAAAAATAACTTTACTTTAGTTCCCTTAACATACGAGTATAAGTAATGAAGAAACAAAAAATCGTTACATTGATTTGCATAGTACTTCCCTTCCAACACGTAGTTCAGTAATAATACTAAATAAAAAAATAATACAATTTTCATATTTTTTAACCCCTCTAAGACCCTAAAAAGGTCATATAATACAATATATACGAGGTAACCCCTCTAACCCCGTCACCCATTTCATTAACTCTTTACATGTTTAAACAATAAAAATATGGAAAAAATAATTTTCAGTTTCCTCCATCAAAATAAATTTTCATAATAATTCAGAAAATAAAGAGAATGTATCTACCCTGACCCACCCGTTTCTACATATAAAAATAAAATATCATCATCCATCAGCCGTCCTTATCCATTGCTGGATATAGGCCTCCTCTAAGAACTTTCATTGATCTCTGTCCTGAGCAGTGTTCACCCAATTTTCTGCCACTCTCTTGATGTCATCACTTTATCAAGTAGATGGTCTACCTTTATTTTTTTGTCTTCGTTGGCTCTCATTAATCTTTTATACCAACGATTATTATCGCTTCAAGCTCTATTCCATTTGAATTACGTAATTTTATGGATAATATCTATTACTTTTGTTTGTTATTTAATGTGAGTGTCTCGACTCCAAATGTGTTTACCGGCAAAACGTATTGTTCATAAACTTTCTTTGTAAACCCATTGACAAATCACCTTGCAGCGTATCTCTCAGCTTCTTAAAAACCGACCATCCTAAATTCACACGATGGTGTGTCTCACGGGTTTGGTTATTTTTGCCAATTTGTAATTTATGACCTAAATATTTGTAATTTTGGACTTATTCCAATTCGCTTTCATTAAAATAAAGTATATGTATACTAAACTTACAATGGTTATCTTATTTTGTTAAAGAGTTATTATGCTGACAGACAGACAGAAAGACAGACAAACAGACTGACGAAATGGAGTACAAGGTTTGTCGTGATCCAGAGTCCCTGAAACGTGACAAATGCAAAAACCTCGGTGGGTTATTTGTTTGACAAATATAATACTTTCATTTAGTAGATACCTTGGAAGATAATAAAGAAATGATAAAGGTTTGCACTGAAAACTCCGGGAGACATTAGGAAAATAACAGAAAAGCAAGGCCTGTTTATTTACCTGTACTTTTCTTCATTTCAATTCATAATTCTTATAAGCGTAAGTAGAATTTGGCGCGAATTCAGGTGTCGCAGTTATGATTTCAAATTATCAAAAAAAAAAACAAATCCCTCCATTTTAAAGCTTATGAAATCTATACCTTTCAAAATAAACCTAATAATTTATTAATTTCTAACACAACTCTATGACTTTTCTAATTTTCAGTATAAATAAAAAATATGTTTTAGATTTAGGTGTTGTCTGAAATTTGCACCAGATTTGATGGTGAGATTTTTATGGTTGGGTAAAACCAATGTTAGTTAGTGCTGCCAAAAAAGTAAAAGTAATGTCATTCACAGTAGAATAAAAAGAAATATGAACTATATATCAGTAGGATTACAAGTTCATAAATATTGTAGGTAATATAGAGGAGCATCGAGAAGTTTTAGACAACAGAAAGCAATAAATATATTCGTTTCCGTGATATCACAAATATAATTCATAAAATAATACACTATTGTGCTTGCGAGCCTATGTATGTTTTTTTATCTTGACACCGTTAATACGTTTGTTTGAGAAGATGGATTAAAACAGCTTTGTTTGATCTTCCTTCGATTAAAGGTTACTATTATTTGACAGAAGCTACAGGCAATCAAGCCTATGTATCCACTGCAGTAGAAATTATTAAGGAACAAGTGCATTAGAAATAACTAATTCATTGATTTATTGAAAAAATTTCTCACAGAATAATATCCTTTTAAGTACTGTCGACTATTTTCTAATATAGAAATTATTTTAAACAAAAGCGTTTTATTATTATTATTCCAATTCATATTTCAGTAAGTATATATTATTTACATAGGAAGCAACAATTATTTGATAAGTGTCAGATTATAGGAAAACTAAAAATTTAATTTAATAATATACAGGTCTCCCCTAGAGATGCGATCACAATAATCATAGGGGTTACAGCAGTGGGTTTAACTTTTTTCAATTCAAATAAGCATTTTTGGTAACTACTTGATTAAGATAATTTTTTATATATATAAATGTTTATCTCTCCTGTATACTTGTAATCGTGTAAAACTAATGAAAACAAGAGAAAATCCGAACCATTACAACTTATTTAATAGGAGGGTGAGTTGAAATACCGGAAGAAAGTGGTAAATAAGAAAGCCGAAAGAAAATGCGGGAGAAGGTAATTTCGGCCAAACTGGATGAAACGTGTCTTATAATTTTTTTAATAAGATTATGATAAATAAAAAAAAAAAATATATCCTTTCTTTAAAATTTTCTGTTTTAATAAGATTTCTAAATTCATTGTGTAAAATTATAGTTAATTTAATTTAAAATAAATTAATTCGTGAGAGAATAAGTCAAAATATTCATGGTATTAATAATAAGCCAATAAAATTATATTTTAATTAACCCGTATTTTAGGTTATAATATCCTAATTTAGTCATTACTGCAGCAATTCAATCTACATGCGTCCCTGCCCTATTCTGCTATTTCTTTTTTTTTCAAATAATTTTTTGTTTAGAAATCAATTTGTCTGAAATCTTCATTTTACAAGATTGCATTTATTATTCCACATGACAGGTATGTAATCAAAATAATTTTTATTACCCTTTTTGATCCCCCAACATTACCACTAAATTACTAAATCAAAATATTTATTACTTATATCTATGTCAAATGTACATGTTGGCAATGTATTATACTTGTACCTTTCAATGTACCGACTCTTTGTTATCACGCGGTTCCCAAGATGAAAGTCTATGACATAAAACAGAGGAATGGACTTGACAATAATCTCTTCTTCTTGAAGTGCCATTTCCTATATGAATGTAGGCGACCGTTTCGCCTTTACCTATGGTTGATGCCGTTTTTTAAATGTTCCACAGACAAAGGGGACCTACAACTCTAGGACCCCTTTGCCGGTTCTGAGCGGCCATAGTAAGAGAGCTTTACCAGGCATGGTGGTTTACCATTGCCTTTCCGAGAGAGACGACTGTCACGTTGCACATCGGGGCCAAAGCGCAAATCCTGGTCAAAAGTCGATTAATCAAATTGTGATATATCGATCTTTAATGGTCAGAATAGTTCTACTGAGGTATTTGCACATACCTAGGCAGATCATTTTCATACTGAACCTCTCGGGTGCAACATCGTAAGACTGTTACGTTGAAAAAAAAAGTCGTGCTAGAAAGTGCATATTTTTCTATATTTTTAACCGATTGTGATTCTGAAAAATGGACTGCCCTCCTGATCGTAAGTACTATTTTTATATCAGTAGCAATTTTTTTTAAATCATGAAATAAAATATTCATCATTGCTAAATGCGTAACAAATTATAGAATGAGCGCTGTAATAATTGCCAATGTATAATGCCATAAGTAAAACCCCCGCAAGTCCCCAACAAGAAATTTCAACCCTGATATTCAGAATAGATTTTTCTAAAACATATTAATATCTGCAGATAGCTGCATATTTGGCTGATGTACAAGGTTTTCTGGAAAATTATAAAAATTTGCTTCGAAACGCGCGCATAATGCATTAGTCCATAATATAACGTTAAAATTTATAGTTAATGAAAACAGAAACATCTCGTTATTTTTTGTGCGCGTGTGGTTACTTGTTTTTGTAGGGCGAACGTAAAATTTCGAGAGGAAAGGGTTTAAAAATAATTTTGAAATATGAAAAACACTAATAAATTTAAATTTTTGGGAAAACATCTAGGAATATGGATATAAATTAATTTGATAAACGATAATCTGAATAATTAAAATTAAACGGAAACACTAAGGATTATTGAAAATATTTGACTAGTTTTTTATAAATTATTTCTGATTTTTTTTTGTTAACGTAACGTTTCAGGATCCAGGAAAGATGGTGGAGAAGTTATTCTGTCGAGAAAAGACTTATTCATTTTGATAAAAGGACAACTAGCCAACAACAATGAGTGCTATGAAACCATGTGAAAAAATTTCACATCTACTACTACTATCAAAACGAATCTCGGAAAATTGATACCAACATTCCGAGAAAAGTGGAAGCAAGACCATAGATTGGAAAAAATATTCTTTGAAAAGTACGCAAATTGGCTGAACGTCATGGTGTCTTTCCCAGACGAAAATTTATTGGCAGGTACATCTAATGATGAGAGTTTCGGCTACCCATCGCTGACCTTCCAAGAATCGAGTGAACGGACTAAAAGAAGAAAGACAGAAAAAATTCGTCAGGAACTCGGATATGATATGTTGGGTTTCGCTACACAAATGCAACTTCAAGCAGATGGAAAATTGGATGCAGCGAAAGTTGTGCAGGACGTTTTGACCAGAACCCCCACAAAAGTTTCAAGGTACGGAAAATGGTTAATGAACCAACTCGAAAAAACGCTTTTAAATGATGCCGCTCTCTCTTTATTGATTGAAAATAAATTATCTAGAAGTCAGTATACGATCTGTGAACCTTAATAATAATTGTAAAATGTATCCATCGTTTAAAAAATTTCAAGAAGCCCAAGAATCCTGCCACAAATTGATCAAAAAATTCCGGGAAGAATATTCACGAAAGTGCAGTAGGATAAAAACTATAGAAGATGTTTTTCATAGACTTTTAATAACGTCTGATCCTGTGATTTCCGGTTTACCTAAATTGCCTTTGAAAAACACGAAGACGTTCTTGCCTGATGTAACAGAATTGCTCCAGCTACCAGCAATAAATTTAGAACATGTGAAAACTTCGACAATGCAGTGCGCAGACGATGATAACGATACTAATACCGATAATTCGTCAGATAGTGATTAGATTTTAGTCGATAATCTTAGTAAATAATAGTAGGAAAGTCAATAATTGAAGTTAATAAACGTGTTTTTGAATAATATAATGAAATGAAAAATCCCAATTGATCGCCGATGCCGCACAAAATTCCATTTACGACGTTCTGGATTGTTTTTTTTTACACTTGAGTCCCTCATTTCGAGGCAACCATTTTGTTTTTATAGAAAATCGAGCTAATAATCATCGTGCGCTACGAAAAAACCCAGTGTCGCTAAAAAAGTACTTTTGTGGTACACAACTCCACCATATTGGAGCCGCCATTTTGTTTTTAATTTTTTCGACCGAATTTGTTATAACCGACCACAAAAACTCAAATATGCAAATTTTCAGACCAAAATATCAATACCTTCGACTTTTAACCAGGATTTTGCGATTTGGCCCCAATGTGCGTTGTAAAGTTTTTTTTTAATAAATTACTTTCCGAACCGATATTCGAACTCGAGAATATACGGGTACACCCCTTTTTTCAACGTATTTATAACACTTTACAATATTACCATATCAATAACAGAACGGCCGAAAATGTGGAATGAAACACAAGAACGGCTTACACTTCTACCGTGAAACAATCAACGCCAGAATATCCCTTCTGAAGGAAAATGGGAACCCGTAAAAATGTACTTATGCATTTCAAACATTGGCGACCAGACAACCGCTGAACACTACAGAACAGACTTCACCAACGGGCAGTACAGAACCCTTAATGAGGACAATGATAAATCCCTGAGATTTCTATATATAAGTCCCAAAATCTTACTGGACTTGTTAATAATATATACCTAATGATCACAGAAAGAGAGGCGATAATCAAATATTACTCCTAGATCCTTCACTTTGCCACTGTCCAACACTGTTCCATTAATAACATAATTACTATTGACATTATTATGTCCTCTAAAGAAGCTAACAGATTTACATTAAGCTGGATTAAGCTGTAGACAGTTTATCTCGGCCCAATTTACAAGTCTATCCAAGTCCGCCTGCAAGTTCCGGACGTCCCGCAGATTCAAAATCTTGTTAAACACTTTAAGATCATTGGCGAACATAAGGAAATCAGTATATGACCGGCAATATCATTGACAAACAAATTGAAAAGGAGCGAAGAGCAATGGGCGCCCTATAGCACTCCAGAAACTGCAATAAAACTATTTGATAGCACATTACCAATTTTAACTTGATATTCACGCCGTTCCAGATATGTCTTCAACCACCGCATGAGAGAATCGTTAAATCCCAACACTTCAAGCTTAGCTAATAGTAGGTCGTGATTAACCCTACACTTCTATAATTCCTTACATCATTCCTGTTTCCAGACTTGTAAATTGGACTCAGATAACTTTTTTTAAATATTACTGGAAAAACTCCCTCATCCAGTGATTTATTGAACAGATCCGTGATGGCCCCCGTAAGTGTAGTGACACATCGCTTCAGCAAGTAATTCGGAATATCATCTGGGCCCGCAGATATTTTGTCCGGCAGATGGCAGATAGCATCATATACCTCGGTCACCGAAATCCTACGACGATCAATAGTTATTTCATTACTGTTCAAATTTTTATAGCACAAAATTGGTGTCGTACCTTTTTGAAACACACTGAAAAAGTACTTTGAAAAAAGATTAGCAATACTCGAGTTGTCACTACCCTCGGTGCCATCCAGGATCATATTTCGTGGAAACCCGTTAATCGTATGTTTGCCATTAACAAAAAACCAAAAACTCCTAGGATTATCATGCATTCCATTTATCCACATACATGGCATAGCATCCACCAAGAAGCGCCCTGCATCGCGATCTTAACCTAGTAAAGTCTCGATAGTATTAGTGTTCCCCAGTTTGTTTGAATTTTTTATGAGCGGTTTTCTTATCAAATATACATTTTTTCAACTCTGGTGAGTACCATATAGGGAAGTTGGTTGAAACAAAGCGCTTACAGGGGACAAACATATTAAGCGCCTGGTTCAATGTAGAATAGAGAAACTCGGCCGCCTTATCAATGCCAGCAGACATCCTAATCCCCAAGCCCCAATTTACCGACGCCAAAAAGTCATCGAGTGCCAAAAAATTTGCATTCGTATAATCACGGTAGTACTCACCCTGTCTCATAAAATCGCAATACTCCCTGACAATTATTTCAAATTCAAGAAGAACATGATGAGCGTTATCAGGGAATAGCGCGTCCTGGGAACAGCCTACATTAGTGAGCCGGATGCTGCTAAAAATTAGATTCATAAAGGTTGCTCATTATAGGAACAATAAAAAGGAAGATTCGACGTTTAAATTTTTTTTTATCAGTAGTGTCACAAAATCACAACCGTCTACTCAAGCTATACACGTTTAGCGGTAATTTTTTTCTTCTCAATAAAGGATAAGTATCCTAAGACATTGTGACTATTTCAATTATTTTCTGTCATCACAATCTAACATAGGTGTCGGCATCTAGGTGTATGGATAAGACATAAGAAAAGAAAGAACCAAAATGATATTAAAAACAGGACCACCTAGATGGATTCAAATTGAAAACTAGAAGCATGTAGGGATCAAATAAAGAGAAATCTGAAATGCTTAGAGAATGACACATATGGACGAATGGACGTTGAAAATATAAATGAAACAATTTGGAAAACACTGAAATATGTATGTAAAAGATATCAATCAGAAATGAACAAAAACTCACTCAAAATACAGAACTATTAATGAAACAATGAAGAGAGCTAAAAAATAAATATACAACAACAACAATTCATTACGTAAAGAAATTTCTAAAGCTGTAAGAAGGGATGTCAGAAAATTAATACGGAGAGAATTAACGGAGCAATTGAAAATAATAAGGGTCTTAAGGTGCTATCAAGGAAACTCACTACCGGAAAATACAACTACATTTCTAAACTGGAAAACAAATTTGGAGAGGTAAACATCAAAACAGAGGAGATCGTAAGAATTATCGAAGATTTTTATAGAGAGCTCTACCAAAAGCCATATGGAGAAGAAGAGATATCCATTCCAAAGATTCAAAACCGGATTTCAGACGTCATTCCAAATATAACTCACAGTGCGCTCTATCAGAAATTCATAAACATCCGCATCCATTTTTTGTCAAAAGTATTTTTAACAAAAATTAATTTTATACGCTCTACTACGCCGTCTACTAAGAAATATATAAAGGTTACTTGTATATCAGTGATATATACCTATCAGATCCCCACCTTTAGAAATATATTAATATATAAAATATTTTACCAAACTGTATTTATGCTTTTACACTTTTAAATGAAAATCGTTTCCGAGACATATATGTGAGATATATTATATTAGAAGAGTTAAATGTAAAAATTCCTAAGTAGTGAAATTATTTTTAGTTTTCGTAACAGTTTGAATATATTTTCTCTGTTTATTTTATTATTGTTTTCTAATTTAACTTACGTAATAGTTTTCTGATTAGATTCTAATAATATACAGAAATGAAAAATAACATTTGACCAACAATTCATGGTATTAGTCCTCTTTAATGGTATTAAAAGTACTATTTGCCGGAGCTAAATTTAACAACCTACATCCTTTCCATACCCACTCATGCAATACGATTGTTATTAAATTCTCAGACAGCGTGTGCAGGATTTTATTGAAATTTTTGTGACATTAAATTGCGTCAGTATTTTTTATGTAAAAATATGTGTGAAAGTAATATGTAAGTATTAGTACTAATATTTTTTACTATACAGTAAACAAACACATTAATAACTCAAGATAAAAGTTATTATAATAGAAAATGAATTACGTACCTGATAACTTGTTCCTCGGTATATGTTGCAACCTTTAATGACGATATTTATGCCTGTTATAAGTAATAATTGTTAATAAACAATAAAGACTGCAGTACCACTGTTTTACTCGCTAACACATTCGTTGTCTGAAGATAAAATTTTCGATACGACGGAACGTGTTGCATATTTTATTTAGAAAAAAAAACGGCCAAGTCCAAGTTGGACTTGCGCAATTAATGTTCCATACCGTGATTACCTTTAAAATAATAACATTATTTTATCTCGGTACCCAGTCGTAGGTTGCCAAATGCCTAAAGCAGTATCTCTTTGGCTCGGTTATATTTACCTTCACCATTTTATCGGTCAAATTGTTTTTTTTTATACCAGATAAGTGATCAAACACACTCGTGATAGTTTTCGCTCAATCTACACTTTATGGAAAATATTCTAGAATTTTTTCAAAACTTTTGATTAGTACTTTTCGAGATAAAGAGACATCGATTTTTGGCAGTTTAATCAAAGAAAGGCATGCACAAGTTTTACATCATATATATTTTTGAGCTCGTGTTTTCACAAGCTTTCATTTGTCCTCACCTTGTAAATTTTTTTTTCACTTCCGATTTCACCCCCCCCCCCCCATGTACCAGATAAACTATCAGATTTAATGCTCTCGTGGTAATTTTCGCTCAATCCACCCTATTCCATCGCTTAGCCTACGACTACTCCAGAATTTTTTCAAAATTTTTGGATTAGTACTTTTTAAGATAGGGTGGGGGGACAGAGATTTTGACCTTTCTTTTAATAAAACAAAGAAAAGTGTGCGCAAGTATTAGATCATGTTTTCACACGCTTTCATTCGTCGCCCCATCCAATGACCTGATAATTTTTTTTTTCACTTTCGATTTCACCCATCAAAACTAACCCCTTTAACTTTCAAAACTACACGGCTCTGATTGGACATCAATTCCTAAATTTGTCCTAAATTTCAACTTTATATGTCAAATTGTTTCGGAGAAAATCAGGTGTGACACCAGGACAGCCGGACACCGAAGTGATCCATAAGTGTTCCGTATGGAACATTAAAAATAGTAGACCGGGTTATTATATCTTATATGTTTGTGTTGTAACCTTTTAGGTAGTGTTCATAAAACAAGTTCGTGGATGCAACGCTAACGAATAATGGCATAAACCTGGCTGACGAAAAACGAAAACTCTATTTGTAAAACCTAATTTTACTTTAAAATGTTTTTTAATTTATTACACTCCGAACAAATTATTTTATACGAGAAAAGAAACGTAGCCCATTACATAATTTACTACATTGACTGTACAGTTCTAAATTTACTTTCGGAAATTAATTTATTTTTCATAAGTAGTTAATATATTATGACTTTTTGTCACATTTATTCCCAGGACTAGAACTCGTAAAAATATGGCAACGTTGCAAGTTGGGAGAGTAACCAGCAGCTACTTTCCATAGAATTTTATACGGTACAGGCTCGTATATATCATGTTATATGTCGCAATAAGAAACAACAAATTGTATCTCTGGCCTGTGGTATCCTAAAATTTCGAAGCATACCTGCCATGTATCGGGACCTGTTGAGGACATATATGTAGCTAGATTGAGAGAGAAGTGTGTCGCCATTACTAGAGTATAGACGACCGTTTCTCTATCGCACCCTAGCTCGGAACTTCGCACGAACTGCGCATGCGTTATATAAGAACATATTAATTCTGTGCGAGTTCCCGGAAATTATATAGTGTATATACGAGGCGCGCATACGCATTAGCAATGCGCATGCGCGTTAGCAATCTGCTCTCTTCTTACTTCTCCCTTTAATGACACTCGCTTCGCATAAGGCGGAGATAGGACGCTAGCTATATAGGAGTATTACATATATGGCTGAGAACCAAAGACCGACAGAACAATTATTAAACAATTACCGCTAAGCACCTAACTCATTCATAAAAATCGATTTCAACCATTAAAAATAAATAGAGGAAGTACTTATTTTCATTTGACAGTTTAATGTTATATATATTCTATTATTGTTTACTTTTCTATTATTACTATGGATATATGACGTTAATTTGATTATTATTTATTGGATACTCGTTATCTTGCAGTTCTGATGGACCGTTGACTTTGTGGACTCTCTCCTTTTTAAAATATAGTTAACAACTATTTTTTTACTTCTCTTTCGCAGGGGATATATTGTACCCGTGAAAAATCACCCTCCGATATTTTGGCATTTCTTCACATTTTATGGTTCCTAGATCACGAAGAACATAGTCCCCCAATTCCGTTGATCTGTCTGTTAACACGTTAACTCTAAAATAAAATGATGTATCCATTCGAAATTAGAAGGAATGGAATCTTTAAGAGAGCCTTTAAGAGACATTTCTTAAGGGAAAAAGGATGAAAGACGGGAGGATCGATCAATTTTAATTGTTTTTTATATCATTATGAAAATCTACTTAGATTTTTGTTTAAGATAATGAACAAATTTAAGCAAAATTTTCTATATGCAAACAAGTGGTTGCCTCACAAGCATATAAGGGGTTAAAAGAGAAGAGAAGGACGTTAAAGTGGATGCCTTGTATATATCGTAATATGCTTTCTGAAAATTGTGTTATTTTTTAAATATTTTAATTATTTATAGTCAAACTTTTCAGAAGATATTGAGATGGGGAAGGGGGTTACAAAGGTTACTGTGTCAGTATCGTGTTATACATTCGTTTCAGTGTTCTTGGAGTCAAGATATCATTTTCTTCTTTTCCATTTTAGCGGTAGTAGTGTGTAGAGGAAAATATTTTTTTTGTAAATGAATAGAAGCTTTTCCTCTGCTCAACTCTTTTTTTTTAATTACTATGATATAGTACAAAATAAAATATCATTTAAGATATTACACTTGAATGTAGTTCTTGGAATAAGTTACTTTTTCTTAAACTGCCATATAACGACCTTTTGTCCCTGATATTTATTGAAAAAGTAGTTATTTTTATAATATTATTGCCACTTTGAAGGGCATGAAAGGGAAATGAAATACTTATTATGTATTATTACCGCTATATTGCACAAGTTTGCGACTACAGTTTCGACCTATGCGATCATTATCAAGCTTATGTACTAAACTGAGTTACATGGACAAATCATACTGAAATTAAACTTAGGTAGTAGGTATAAAACACTATTATTTTTAATTCTAGGGATAATACAATAATCTTAAGTGGCAGGTAGTAATTTTATGGTTTTATAATGGTAAATATTGATGAATAGAAAAGGTCTAGTTGGTCGTTTAACAGATTACAGTTTTGGTTTTTCCTTTATTTATCAATTTGTAATGATTCTAATATATTTAATTTAAAACCTTTCTCTGCATAATGTAAAATTTCAGTGTTATGTAAATCAGGAAATTTTGATTTTCTGTATAGTGGTTTGCAAATGAAGAATCTGTTTTTTGTAGCCTATATGATCTAAAATGTTCTGTATATCTGATTTTAAAGTTTCTTCCGCTATTCCCAATGTACATATGCTGTTACAATCCGAGCAGTTCAACTTATAAACTCCAGATTGTTGAAATTTATCCGTCTTATCTTTGGCATTATAAATGATATTTGATAAGGTATTTTGCGATTTGGACGCAATTTTCAAATTGTGTTTTGATAAAATATTGGCTAATTTTTCGGATAACGTGCCATGGTAGGATATTGTTATGTATGTATGTTTTTCCGTGGATTTTATTTTGTGATATAACATATTAAGCGAAAAGTAAATTGCTTTTGTTTTTTGTTTATTAGTTTTTGAATACACCCTCCAGAGAAGTCTTCTAGGTCAGCTTTGGATAACGGGAGTAAAAGGGCTCTATGTATCATTGAGTTGAATGTGGCCATTTTATGTTGATTTGGGTGGAATGAGTCTTTGGGGATTGTTATACCCGTGAATTTTTGGGTGGATGCTATTAATGTAATTTAAGAAATTGTTTAGTTGTCTTGAGGAGCCTTTAAAACAAGCGAAGATGTCGTCAACATTACTGCCACTCTTAACTCATTTTTAATTATTATAAATTTTCTGAATTACTTATTATTCATGAACATGAAAAATGATATTATGTATGAGAGACGTATTTAGAAGTAGAATTTCTAAAAATAAACTATTTTGATATGGATTTGTAGAAAGAAAGCCTGTAAAAAGGATCTAAAAAACTCCATCGGTTGTTATTCTGAATTAATCTTCAATTACAAAAACTCCTGGTTTTTTAAAATGACGTTTTTTTTTGTACACGTAATAATAATTTTAAAAATAGGTAAGCGATATGAACGCAACACATACTGTTTTTAAAATATTTTAAGGATGCGTACTGTTGCAGTGTGCTATTTTATTAATTATTTGCACCTACAAAAGTCTAAATGTACCATTCGTTGTTGCAGTAAGTCGTTTATAAGTAAGTATTTTCATTGTTTTGAGGATAAGCAGGAGTAAAAAGGTTGCAGCAGTTAGTTATTTTCGGTTGATAATGTAAATCAAGTAGGAATAAATTGAAAAACTCTATAACTGTAAGAATTTAAGATACTACTGAGAGCTGTATATATTTTCGCGAACAGTACTAGAACCACTGTGATATCCTTGAAACAGGCTAGTGTAAACTCCCACCTGGTAAACGAGCACAAGGATTTTTTTTTAGAATGAGATGGCTGATGTATAACTAAACAGAAGACCTTAATGAACTCCACGGGACCTGATGACCCCATAAAAAAAATCGAGTGGCGTAAGGTCAGGGCTCCTTCCAGGCCATTCTACAGCACCTCTTCTGCCTCCTCTTTGATTAGGAAAAATTGCATCCAAATATATGCGAACATTGATTTCATAGTGAGGAGGTGCTCCGTCCTGTTGATACCACAGATACCTGTTAGGGGTATCCAAATTATTTTCATCGGGAAACACAAGTTGGAACAACTTTCTCTTGGAGTAACTGCAAATATCGCTGTCCTGACCAATGATATGACGTCCACAAATCCCTGCCCATACGTTTATCTTTTGTGGTATTTGAGAATGTCGATTATCCAGTGGGAATTCTCAATAGACCAGTACCGGCAGTTATGTCTGTTAAATCTTCCGGTAATATTATGAATTAGGTTAGGATCATTATTGATTTGTTCCATCATGATCTTGCAAAATTCAACGCGTCTATCGTAGTCATCTTCAGATAATTTTTGCAATAGAATGGATTTGAATGTTTGTAATTTTTCTTCATTTAGCATACGACTTAAGGTACCTTTACTTATGTTGTGGTCTAGGCAAAGCTGACGAGTGGCTGTATGGCGATTTTCTGTAATTTCCAATAAACCATCTAACTTTTTATCATCGCTTGTTTTAACGTTTGGAGGTCCAGATTTAGAACGGTCCTTAACATGACCTGATTGTCTAAATCATTTTAATGTTTTGCTAACTACGGATTGGGTAATGGGTTCTCGATTCGGATATTCTGCGTTAAAAAAATCACAAACCTCCTGTTGTGTTCTCTTGCGGTCTCCGTAACCAACCATCATCACCAAAGTGATTCTTTCAGTTTCTGTTAAATGTACCATTATGATATTACGCTCAAATTGCACTTTCACAAAATGCAGCAATAAACGTTTTCGTCAAGTAAATCATTTTTTGACGCGATAAGTCGTTACCTGACAGTAAATGTTTGACATAAGCCAGCTTAATTTTTTTTTTTTTAATTTGATCTCCTTAATTTCAAATATCAATAATTCCAAAAGAGTCCAATTTGGACATATGGTATGTTAGAAAAATAATATCTAGAATTTTTAGTAGGACTCAAAAATAAAATAATATACAGGGCTTTCTATCTAAAAAATTTAAGATGGCGTATTTTCTTCGGACTGACAGTTCAAAACGTTTTATTGTCAACGTCAGCATGTGCACCGTATAATACCCTATAACTTTTATTTAAACATTTTTTTGATTCACTGATTAATAAATGTTGCGGAATCATTATTCCATACATATCGGGCATCCTGTATATGATGTAATACTTTCGCAGATTATCTTTGTATTATTTTAAAAGTTAGCCAAAAATCGCTGTCCCCCAGCTTTATCTCGAAAAGTACTACTCAAAATATTTTGAAAAAATTCTGGAATAGTGTTCGTAAAGTGTAGATTGAACGAAAATCATCACGGGTGCATTACGTTTGATAATTTATCTGATATAAAAAAAAAAAAACAAGTGCCTTAACAATATGGTCGACGATTTTTAAATATACTTTTCAGTGCAGTACATTACTAATATCGAGTCGCGCGTCACTGTTGTACCAAGACAAAATAATTTTATTTTATTTGTTTACAATTAAACAAATATTTAGTTAGTAAATATTAATTTTACACCTTTATTATTAGATTGTAGATTGAGCTAGATTGATTTATTAGATATTAGGTAGCTAAGACGCTGTTACTATTATACATTATTGACTACGAAAAAACGTGAAAATACATATTGGATCTTAAGATACATACATGTCAGGGGCCTAATTAAGTTCGCCTAGGTAAGAATTTTATTTTAAAAATTTGCTTAGGATTAATTTATTTTACAATAATTTTTCGTCACGTAGGTAGAGCACTTGACGTAAACCAATAGCTAACATATCTGGATTACGTACCTTTCACAAATGGATACCCGAAATTGCTAAATAGCTTTTAAAAGAACGCTGGTCGTTGCTGCACAAGTGTTATAGCGAGAGTGGTCTCTTTATTCTCGGTCCTCTCGAATGACTTGAGCATAATTTGAGAACCTAAGACTCTTATGAGTTGTCAACGTTAATTTTTTTAAGTCGTCTTTTCTTTATATGGCTTTTTAATTTACTTTAAAACCAGCCGCAATTTTTGTGACTGAATTTAGATTTATACCCAAAACCTTTTTTTTTCAATTGTATTGTGCACAAAACTTTTATACATTTTTAATTAAAACTGCATGTTTGTAAACTTATCACGTCCCTAAGAGGATTCAGAGCTTAATCACGATTTTAGTCCATCGAGCTGAGTTATTTGTTCTGTTTTTATTATGTTCACTTTATCATATAACTTTTTACTAACAGCTTTAGAGAAAGCCGACAAAAATAAAAATTTAGAAATACCTAACCTATTTTAAATTTTTGGCATATTCTTAATCCTGAAATATCTGTGACTTTTAAAAATATACTTTGTTTGTCATATACTTAACTAGTTTATAGCTGATGTTAATCTGTTTTAATAAAAATGTTTTAATTCATTATTGTGTTAACCTAAACAATAATAAGAATGTCCCATATTGAATTGGTCTAACCCTTAGACATAGGAATATAGGACAGCTACTTTAGGCGAGGGGTGCTCACTTTTCCGGGGAGGGTATTGGCGCCCACTTGTGGTTGGCTGGGGCTCTGCGCATGTTCAGTTCAGCGAATTTTGAACCACGTCATAGTTCATATGAAATAAAAGGAACAAAATACCCATCACAACAACTTTTATTATTTTTGTCAACGTTTAAATGCTGTAATATCTCATTTTCATTCTCGACTTCTAGAAAAACTCTTGTGATTTTGGTTATTATTGTGGAAAATGACATCTATTTCAATACATTCGGTAATTGTATAAAAAAATGACGATTTTAAGAGAGTATTTGTAACACGATTTTGAGTTAAATTCTACATCACAACTTTTTGTATAAAATTTGTAAAATTTTTTAATTAATTAATTTTTTTTATGGGTCTAACACATGTGCTGCAGTGAAATTATTAAAGCGCAACAGGAGCGACACGTATGCGGAAAGAGCGATTCACGTTGGTCTTGTCAATTGTACTAGTTGGAAAACACAGTCCTGGGCCAATTATTCCAAAAGGATGAGGTTCTCCGTATAAAAGACTGCTTTAAAAGGGTTGTACGTGGAGTAATAAGCTGAACCTCATATGGATGTCAAGTATTAGCGCTACGTGTATTTCTAGCATACACCGTTCTGGTAGGAATTAAGCGGGCTACATTCATCGAATACTTTCCATGAAAATACTTGTAGAATAGACTCAAGTCGCCAGCCGTTCTTCGAGGTTCCAACGAATCAAGGCCGCCGGACAATTCCAGCTCTCCAATCAGGCGAACAGCTCTTCTCTCAATAGAATCCAATAAATGCAGTGTATATTTGGGAGCAGAGCCCCAAACATGAGAGCAGTATTCCATAGTTGGTCGAATTTGAGCTTTGTACAAAATTAACAGTTGTTGTGGAGTGGAAAGCTTTCTGGTTCGAAATAATATTCCCAGCTTTTGAGAAGCTCTCTTTGCTATGCTGCTACATGTTCATGCCAAGACATATTTGCTCCGAAATTAACGCCCAACAAAGTGAGTGACTATGCAAGAAGAATGGAGTGCCTATGTCAGGTTTAGCAACGTTAACTTTTTTAGAAAAAAACTACTGCCTGGGTTTTTGTAGCATCAAATTTCACTTGGTTACTGTCACCCCAAGATAGAATTTCTTCCAGGTCTTTGTTAACTTGGATGACTTCCTGCTGTCTGCGGATATTAGTCTGAGTAGCCGATGTCCGAGCATTCAAAGAGAATGAAGAGAAAAGGGTACTGTCATCTGCAAACCTGTAGACTGGATTCCCGGTCCTTTCCAGCAGATCGCCAATGTAAATGAGAAAGATAGTAGGAAACAGTATGGAGCCTTAGGGCACACTGGCGTTGATAGTGAATGTGTTAGAAAGAAATCCCTCGACTGCCACTCGTAAAGAACGCTCTCTGAGGAAACGTGAATGAAGAAATAGGCGTACTGTCATCTGTAAAGTTGTAGTCGTGATCCTTTCTAGCAGATCGTTAATGTAAATAAGAAAGAGAGTAGGAGACAGTAAGGAGCCTTGAGGCACACCGGCGTTGATAATCAAGATGTTAGAAAGAAATTCATCGGCTACCACTTGTAAAAAACGCTCTCTGAGGAAACACGAGAGCCATAAACAGAACTTTTCGGACATACCAGAAGAGCGTAGCTTAGCCAACAATCCATCGTGTCGGTCGAATGCCTTGGACATATCAAGAGCAACCGCTCAACATTCTCCAAAGTGTTCAATTGCGTTGTTCCAAACACGTGTTACTTAAGTCAAAAGATCTCCTGCTGATCTATGTTTACGAAAGCCAATTGATGGTCGCTAATAATGTTGAATCCTTCAAAATATTTTAGAAGATGCTGATTGATAGCTTTTTCCATGACCTTCGATATTATTGAAGCAGCGCCGGTAGTTATTTGGCAAGGTCTTCTTGCCTTTCTTAGGTATCAGCTGAACTGTGGCACATTTCCAGCAAGAAGGAAATATTCCTTTTCTGTAGGGTAGATTGAAAAGTGTGTAGAAAACTGGTGTTAGTTCCCTCGCACAGTTTTTTAGTACTATGGCAGGTATTCCGTCAGCGCCAGAAGCTTTTTTCGTGTCTAGCTTCATTAAAATACGTTTTATGATACACTGTCTGAAGATAATATCGGGCATCTTAACTGCAATATGGGAATAGCAAGTGGGTTTTTTCTTGGAAAACGACAGAAGAATATGAAGCAAAGAATTCAGCTAACGATTTTGTTTTCTCAACAGGTGTTGTTGCATTAAAATTATCTGGCCATGTGGGTGGTGGTATGGTGGATTTGGTAAAATTTTGACTAACTGCCTTAGCGACTGACCAAAAGGACCTAGAATTGTAGAGACAAGCAAGAAGTTTGTTTCTAATTCGTCGATTGTGTGCCTCCTTGGTTTCGTCGATAATTTCTTTGCATCTGTTCCGGGCACGAACAAAGATGTTACGATTTATAGTGTTAGGATTTTAACGCCATTGTCGGTAGGCAAGATGTTTAGAAGCAACAGCTTCTTTGCATTTTCGGTCATACCAAGACTTGCCGTTGGAAGGGCATTTCTTCGAAAAAGGGATGTAAGCATCCATACCAGCCAAAATAACATCGGAAACTTCCTGGGCGCAGTCAGATGAGTCGTTGGATCGAAAACAAACGTCTAACCAAGGAAAAGTTCGAAAATATTGCATGAATTCTTCCCATTTAGCAGATTTGTAGTGCCAAATCTTGTGCGATTTAGGTGCCTCTCTGTCACTGACTCGTAGGATACTCGATGTCGAAAACAGTTTATGGTCGGAGGAACCTAAAGGCGGATTTACTGTGACAGGTAAAAAGAAAAGGTGGTTAAAAACAGATCAAGAAAAAACTCTCCCTTTCGAACAGGAATCCGGTTGGTTCGTCAGTAAGCTGAGTTAATGCCACAACTGATTGAGAATGATTCAGCTTCACGACCTTGTTTGTCGGTAGCATTTGAGTACTTAAGTCAGTTGATATTGTAGACATTAGTCGCCCAGAATGGCAATTTTGGCATTTGGATAGTAAATTTGTAAATGATCGATGGTGTCTGCAAGAGAAGCGAAAAGTGTTCTAAAATTAGTATCACATGGTGGTCTATAGAGGATGCAGATGAACCTTGTGGTTTGTTGAGTCGTTATTTTTAACCACATAACATCAAAATTTCGGAGCTCCAGAGCCTCTTCTCGTTGGCAAGAGAGGTCGCTTCTAACGAAAAGACAGATTCCAAAGTTATAATAATATAATAAAGATAGTTGACTGTGCTGGTCGATGAACTGACTTTGGTTTCACAGAGAGCGAGTACATGAGGTTTATTTAATTGCAGGTGTTGGTGCACTGAATTTATGTTCGAGTTGTTGCAAAAATCTATTTTAAAATTATGATTTTTGCAACTTCAGGCAGCCAGCCATGCGACGGTACGATGCCTGGTGGGATCTGAGCATCTACCATCTAAGTTGTTCTTTAAGTCGCCTTCTACTACAGGCAGAACGTACCGGGGGAGATATTCTATCCCGCTCCCCCACGAGATAAGTCATTACATGAATAAGTACATTTTATAACAAGTACAATACATAAAAAGTTAATTAAATGCAGAAAATTTGCAAATTTTGTTCTCTTATGCTAAATTTCTGCACTTTTATTGCACGAGTTGATTACAAATGCATGTAAACAAAACTTTGTTACACGGCATTGGTTCCTATATAACAAAGTTCTTTTCACTTTGTACGTGGCTGCATACTTTAATCGTCAACTTTTTGTTGATGAAGTACTCAGTATCGTACCGCATGATAACCGGTCCCATTTTTTTTTCTCCCCGTGTATAAATTTATCTTCAAATTACCTGTAATGCTCCGCTTTCCCATTTTAAACTTTTCGAAAATCAAAACTTGTTTACAACATAGTCCCAAGTCGAACAATGCATATAAAACGTTATATAATACTTGTTGATTTTCCCAAGTCCGAAAACACGCGTGCTGCGCTTGCGCAGTATCGGCAGCTAATAGTAAGTGGCCACCACTTTCCTCACCGCCCTCCATGCAACTGCGGTTACCCCGCTCGATTACCTTCCATCCTTATATTCCAATGGGCGTTTTCACATCTACCGGCAACGGCACGACACTAGGGGAACCTTTCACACTTGTACGGCACCGCCCCGACACGACACCGACAAGGTGATATGATGAAAAATTTTAATAGGTCTCCTTGAGTGCCATGGCAGCTGTTAACAAGTCATATTTGCGTTATTTGTTACATCTTTAACTTTTACATTACTTTTGAGAACCATATGAATGGTTTAAATTGGAAATGTATAGCCTCTTGATTGTCGTACCCAAGATGCCCTAATCTCCTTGGTGGCACAGGGTGCGAGCTGTACGTGTCATGATCGTTGCAGCAGTGATCAGATTTTACGTGAAATTGCAGCTACGCAGACATTTAAGCCTTTGAAAACAGCTTACGGTGATGATTTTTTATCGCGTTCACAAGTATTTGAGTGGTTTAAACACTTTAAGAAGGATGGGAGTCGCTTGAGAATGATATAGGGCATTTTCGCAACTACCGAAAACGGCACCGGCACAACACCGACACAGCACCGACACAGCACCGACTCCGACGCGACACCGACAAAGTGATATAAAACCGAGAAAAAATATTCTTTACTAGGTCCCGTTGAGTGCCGTAGCAGCTGTTAATAAGTTATGTTTTCATTATTTATTACATCTTAGAAGTAAAAGGCTAAAATGTAGTCAAAGCCTGCCAACTTTTTTCTCGTAGAATTTTATTTTTATTACTTTCATTGGTTTTATCCCAAAGACAGAGTTTAGTTTCCACAAATTCAGTTAACGTGACAATATCAAACTTGAAAGCCATGGTACCAGCTTGAAGAGCACTCAACACCTTTTTAAATTTATAAAAATCGGGACGGCACGAGTGGAGAGACTGTTTCTCGACGACAGCCGGCGACGGCACCGACTGTCGTCGAGAAGCAGTCTCTCCACTCGTATCGTCCCGATTTTTATAAATTTAATTAAAGTGCTCTCAAGATTCCAGCAAATACTTCGCCTACCAGTTTATGAATTAGAGTACTACTAATATTTTATGAAAAAAAAAAGAAAAATAAAATGAAAATATTAGTAAAAATAAGGACAATCTTACGTTTGAATGTAAATACATGGCCGTAATCTATATAATTATTTTACAGAAATGTTTACAGTTTAATGGCAACAATACTAAGTTTCCCGGTCTTTAAATATGCTTCAAGATTACATGATCCATAATGAACCTTGACTTGATACATACTGAATTTTCCCGTAGTATAAAAATCACCAGAAATACTACAAGCAATAGAATAAAATAAATCCTCTACATCAACACAAGCGAAATTCTAAGACTTATTTGCAGTTGAAGTAAATTAGCAATTTCAAATTCTCTAGATGTGGCCACTTACTTGACTAACGGCCTTTTGAGATTCCTATCACTTAAAGCACAAATATTAGTAATCCCTCTAGAACAGAGGTTCCCAAACTTTTTTTTCTCGTAGACCACTTTCAAAATTTTACTGGTTTCAGTGGAACCCCTGCTGCTACATTTCTACCATATTCCCAAAACTCGTCAAAAAATGTGAAGATTAGATCTAACGATGGAAATTTGCGTCGTGGCTGAGTTCCACCCCTAAATTCGGAGTGGTAAAAATAAAAAGAAAAATAATATATTTTCTTGTGTTCTATTTATTAAAATAATATGATTACAGACTTAATAGAATTAAAATTAAACATTAATAACGTACCGTAACTTCAACAATGCAAATCAACAATTAAAAAAAAATAGTCATAATTTTAATGGGAGGGATGTACTTGATGGATTGACAGCAAATTATCAATATTTGGCTTCAGTTTTGTAAGGAATAACCGCAAATCTCCCCGTTCTGTGATGTTCAATCTGCTCCTTTTTTTTGTTAATAGGTTTGTAACGACACTAAAACTTTTTTCGACAAGGTATGACGAGGGAAACGCTATCAAGAGTTTTCTCGCAATTTCCCACAGCCCAGGATATTTTTCGGGTATTTCTGCCTGCAGCCAAAATGTTTGATAGCCTTTTTTAAATTTCACCTTCAGCTCCTCATTGGTGCTAAGCTCGAGTAGCTCCTCTTGTAATACCACATTCGCCACTTCCGTTTCATCAAATGGATTTATGATCCATGGTGGTATTTCCATCGTCAGAATATCTTCAAATCTATTTTTGAAGTCATCATGCAGGGCATTTAAATGTTGAACGTATGTCTGAATATCCTCATCAAGACATTCTGCCTGTGACAAGTTAGGAAACTGGGAGAATTCGCGCCGACTAATATTTTGCTTCATAAATTTCAATTTTCCAAGAAAAACCGATATACACCCTTTGTTTTTATTAAATTTAGGCTGTCCCCTTGTAACTGCAAGTTAATGTCATTAAATTTTTTGAACAAATCTGTCAAATATGCGATGTCTGCTTTCAATTTGATCAGGTTTTCTTTTAAATCTGGATCTTTACTTTCCAGAAACTCTAAAACTGATTCAAAAAGTGAGTAAAATCTTGTTAAACATGCACCTTTCGACAACCAGCGTACTTCAGTATGTAAGAGCAATCGTTGGAAGTCTTCATCATTTTCGTCGCACAATTGTGCAAATAAACGGGTATTCAACGCATTGCTTCTTATTTTGTTAACTGCTTTAATCACAAATTGAAGCGATTGGTGCACTCTATCACTCAAATTTTTCGCTACCAGGTGTTGTCGGTGGATGACACAGTGAATTGCAGTTACTCCTGGTATAATTCTTTTAAGATGGCTTATAAACCCACGATATCGCCCGAAGATGGCAGGAGCTCCATCTGCTGTCACTCACTCAGGACATTAAATATTGATTCGCCTTTAGTGTCCGTCTCCAAAATTTTCGCGAATAGCAGCTCTTCATGGGTTTCTTGTCCATAACAAATCGAACATATGCCAATAATAATGCTTCATTACCAGGTAAAGTTGACTCGTCCAGTTGAATAGAAAAATGAGTTGTTTGCAGATAATTACACAAGAAGCTTTCAATATCAAAGCTCATTTCATCAATACGTCTTTGTACAGTGTTGTTACTCAAAGGAATTCTTTTGAGTACGTCAAATGGAGGTTTTCGTGCAGAACAGTTTTTTTAAACCTCTTCAACAGCGGGTAAAATTAACTGTTCTCCGATGGTGTGCGGTTTTCCAGATTTCGCTATAAGCAATGAGATATTGTAAGAGGCCTGCAAGCCATCATCGTTACTTTGAGACGTTGAAACGAACATACTGTGCACGGTGGGTCTCTTTTCATATTTTTCCTTCAATGTTTGAAAATATTATAAATGTTTACCTATTTTATCAGGATGACACCTTCTTAGATGATCTTCGAGCTTCGATGGTTTCATAGAGTCATTGCTCAAAACTTTGTTGCATAAAAGGCATATGGGCAATCGTTTGTCTGCTTTGATAGAAGAAAACCAAATTTCAAATAATCAACACTGTACTGTCGACTTTTCTTCTTAGATTCAGCCATGTTTCGTATCAGTACCTGTAAAGAAAAAATGTTTGTTTTAGTAATCATAAGGCGACTTTAACAGGATATGGCTATTTTAACAGATATAGGATTAATTAATTATTGCAATGAAAAAACCACAATGCCGGCGGCAAAACTGATTTTAATTATTAAAAACAATAAACTGCTAAGACCCATATAGAGGTTTTCGCAAAACGGCTGAACCTATTTTAATGTAATATAAAATATTTTTTTATTAATTATATTTTGATACATTTCTGTAAATTCGAGAGAAAATACTTTTAAAGAATATTTTGACATCAAAACTCCGCGATTTTAATGATTTATTTATTACTTTGATGTACGTTACGAGTGGTACATAAAGACACGTACAATTTATGAAAAATATTTTTAGTCATTTAGCATTAGCAACTACGAGGGCACTGAAATATGTACAAACATGCAGGTCAATCATATATCTCTCCTTTAGTGAATCACCACAGTCGGGTAAATAAATAATTTTATAATAAAAAGTACTAAAAGTTCAATCTTTCTCGCCTTTCTGTGCTTTTATAGAAAGAATAATGGCCCTGTCAGTATTTAATTTTTATTACGTACCTACTACACGCAAACGTAACAAATATATAATATTATTACAATATAAAATAAAAGTATGAATAACAAATAGGCAGGTACTTACTTTTTCCGGCACTGGCAAACACTGACATCGATTCACTCACACTTTTCTTTTGACAATTCCGGAAACAAATGAGTAACGTTCATGCAAGATTGCAAGCACAGCAGAAGTCGTATTTTGTCCCTTTGCACGTCTGAACAGGTTGCGTTGCGGGCGGGCGGGCGTCGCTTTGCAAGTCTCGACGCGCGTTGTACTGAATATCTGCAAGTTTTTACAAGTAACAGTCGCTGACGTCTTAAAATTCACTACCAAAAAAATTAAGGGAGGTTTTAAAACAAGGAAATTAATGCTAAATAAACAGGCTATCTGATCCATATGCCGGCCTAACTGAAAAAATTTTTTTCAAGCCCGTGGACCAAAAAAAAAGCAAAATATTTTCAATATTATTTTTTCGCGCTATCTGTTAGGATTGCATGAGTACCGTAGCTCCTAAAAAATTTTAGCCAAAAAATCTGAAAATTAGAATCTTAAAGCTTCAAAATGTTTTTTTTTAAGTCTCAATACGACCCTTTTTCACCGAAATACAGCCTGTCAAAAATCACCGAAAAATTTGGAATTTTTTTTTGCTCCATTAATTTTTTTGAGTAGTGTATTATCTGCCTACATTGATAGGTAAAGCCAAGCCAACATTTTTGTTCTTTACTATCGAAACCAGATAAATTTTCGTGGACCCCCACTTACAACTTGTGAACCCCAATTTTTTTTTCACTCCAACACCCCCGTCGAGTCTCCCGTGGACCCCTGGGGGTCCACCTAAACCACTTTGGGAATCACTGCTCTAGAATAATGTACATAGTTCTGTTTGGGGAAATTCTATATTTATACAATGGTATGTTAAAACTTAAGAACAACGACGTTATATTCTTCTTTGTAGACGATAGTCTTGTTGATATATGGGAAGATGCCTAAACTAAGGCTGATAATAATATGAATTTATTTAAAAATGTTCTTAGACTTATAAACAGTGTCGCCAGTGAGCAGATAAATAATATAATTACCGAACGTCTTCCTTGGTCGCTACTTCAATATATTTTTTACTCGTGTATTCTACATTGAATTAGAAAATTACAGTTTAAAAATTTATATAAAAACACAACACTATGTTTTAATTTCCAATATATTTAAAGTTACTTGACAATTGTTTCACCATACAATGGCTTCTTCACAAAGTACAATGGCTTCTTCAAAAAAAAAGAAAAAAATATTTGGTAGTAATCCTGGTTAAATAGTGCTTAAAACTAGCCTTAATTACCTAAGATTATGCTAATCATTTTATTATATTATTTACAGACAGAATTATTTTAAGAATGCAAATCTGTGGTACTATTTCCGAGAACTAATAAAGATTAAGTAAGGGTGAATGGTTTAAGTCTACCTGTTCGTTTAATAATTGATTGGAGTTTTTCCGTTTGTTAATTTCAAGACATTCAAGCAAATTTAATTTTTTAGATTTATTTTCTACATGTAGGATTTTTAACGTATCATCAAAATTGTGAGATTCGTTTATTATCGAGTTGCGTAATGTGAATTGTTCTTATTTTTTAAATAACTATGTTTATGTTCTTTAATGCGAGTTTCAAAAGATCTACCAGTTTGTCCTACGTAGGTTTTAGTACAAGATCCACAATTTAATAAGTAAACTCCTGATTTTAAGGAATTCTTAGATTTGGTTTTGTTATTCAAAATTATACTCCCTAAGGAATTACTGGTTTTGAATGATATTTTATTGTTCTTTTTTATTAAATGTTTGGAAATTGTTCTAGTTATTTTCCCTGTGTATGTGAGTGTACTAAATTTTCCTTTTTTGTCATTAATTGTGGGATAAATTAGAGAGATTGCTTGTTTAAAGGATTTTTTATGCAAGATATTATCTATAATGTTGGGGTCATATCCATTATTAATTGCTATTTGTTTGATTATGTTGAATTCTTTGTTAAAATTAGTTTTAGTCATAGGGATATGTAACAATCTATGTATGAAAGCGTTAAAAGCTGCCATTTTGTGAGGATATGGGTGGGATGAGCTATTGTGTATGACTGTGTCAGTATGTGACGGTTTGTGAAAAATCGAGAAATCGTGTTTATTGTTCACTTTTGATATAAATATGTCTAAGAAATTTATTTATAATCAAAGGGGTGAAGTCGGAAGTGAAAAAAAATTTTTTTTACTAGGTCATCGAGTGTGGTGTCAAATGAAAGCTTGTGAAAACACGAGTAAAAAACACGATATATAAAAAATATATATCTATATAATATTATACTTGCACGCACTTTTCTTTGTATTATTTTTAAAAATTCGCGAAAAATCGCTGTCCCGGGCCTTATCTCGAAAAGTACTTATCAAAAAAAATTCGAAAAAATTCTGGAATATTCTCCACGGGGTGTAGATTGAACGAAAATTATCACGAGTGCATTACCTTTAATAATTTATATGGTACAAAAAAAAACAAAAATTTCAAGGTCATCAGATTTCAGTAAAGATTAGAAACAAACTTTGTTGAAAACTCATTTGGAGTGTGTTTTTTAAAAGTCACTGTTCATTTTATACCACCGTAACATAAATTTTGACTATTTTTCGTTTGGTTCGTTTTGAGGGGTGAAATCGGATGTGAAAAAATTTTTTTTTACTAGGTCATCGAGTGTGGTGTCAAATGAAAGCTTGTGAAAACACGAGTAAAAAATATATATATAATGTAATACTTGCGCACACTTTTCTTCGTATTACTTTTAAAAAATCGCTGTCCCCTACCTTATCTCGAAAAGTACTGATCAAAAAATTTTGAAAAAATTCTGGAATATTCTCCACGGGGTATAGATTGAACGAAAATTATCACGAGTGCATTACCTTTAATAATTTATTCAAAAAAAAATTTCAAAGTCACCAGTTTTCAAAAAAACTTTGTTGAAAACTCATTTGGGGGTGTGTTTTGTGAAGTCACTGATCATTTTATACCACCCTAACAAAAATTTTTATTTTAAAAACAATCTACGTACGGAACACTAATTGTGCAAGTTCAACTTGCACTTGACCGGTTTTTTTTTTTATATAATTTTATTATGAATTTCCAACAAGTATCGGCTAACACAATCAAAGAAATTACAGTTTATTTTATACACACGTAAACAACTGACAAAGATTTGAAACTTAGATAAACTTAAAAAAAAATTTAGACTATAGTTTAATGGCATATCAATTATGGAATTATACGCTACACTCATATTAAATTATTAAAAAATGCACATAAATTACTTATTATAATCACGTATGGAAATAATATTACTTACCCTTCCGACGAACTCTACCTTCTAAGTAACGTTTCTGACATAAAAAAAAATATTAATAAATAAAATGTTAATGTACTACAAACACCAACTAAAAATATAAATAACTTAAATTATCCTACCAGACCTAACCACGAAACTGAAATTTCTGCAGTAAAAATTTCTAAAACTTAGCAGACGGCTTATTTGTTTTTAGTTCCTTATATTTACCCTTTTAAATAATAATAACTAAATTAAGAAAATAGAATCCATTAGAATTTTAAAAAATTCACTGAAAAATTGACTTTTCATTCAACCTAAACATGATTTCAAAAAGAATGCGAATCTAGAAAAATATTATAAAATTAATTGTTAAGTGTCTTATAATATTTATTTATTTACTTGGTCTTATATTTAGTACTTGCTTATTTGTATGCATTTTATTTGAATATGTTTAAATTTGCGATTTATTTGAGAGTGTGGAAAACATAATTAGAGAAATTAATTACTGATTAAATTCGATCTTTACCTACTCTAATAACAATAGTTTAAGGATAGATCCAAGAAAATCGGCAGTAATGTACTTTGGAACAAACAGTAAGTGGTACGACCAATCTTAATTTAAGTATGGCCTAGGAGAGAATTCCCTTTGTTACTGAATATAAAAATTTGGGACTATTATTTGATAGTAAGTTCAGGTTTAGAAAGCAGGTTTCTTTGGTAGCTCAGAGGGCGTATTGTTCACTACGTAATTTGTTTAAGAATCGGCAAATCCTCAATTTGACCTCAAAAAAATATTTGTGCGAGACTCTTGTCCTTTGTCACTCTAATATTTTTATTTTGTTTATGGTTCGTGTCTGGACCTTATATCGAAGAATAAGCTGCAAAAAATTCAAAATCCCTGTGTACGTTTCATTCTTGGATGCTGAGGAAGGGGCCATGTGAGCGGCAGGTTGAAGGAGTTGAAATGGTTGCGTATTAAGGATACAGAAAGGCTATATCTGAGTTGCTTCCTGTATAAGCTGCTGAAGACTGGAGTGCCGGAGTATCTATGTGAAAAGCTGCATTGTCGAAGCGCGGTACATCAGCGTAATAGTAGGTACAACGACCGCTTTCAAATACTTAGGCATCGTACAAGTGTTTTTAAACGGTCTTTCGGCTATACGTCCGCTAAACTTCTGAACGAGATTCCTGGAGGTTTGCTTGCTCTGTCTAAATTTTCTTTCAGAAGAAAGCTGAAGGAAATTTTATTTCTCAGATACTGATGGTTGTTATTTTTTATGATTTTTTAATTGTTATTACCATGTCTTTTTTAGAGAGCAAGGTGGGGATCACGGTTTGTTTGTAACTATATGGGTATGAATATCAATTCATGTGGAATTATAATGTTTTTTTTTTTCTCCTTTTATAGTTTAGAGTAAATAGAGTAAAGTAATGATTGTGACTTCTTGAATTGTATTTGAATTATATTTCTTTTCTTTGTTTTTTGTATATTTTATTTCTTTATTTTTTGAAAACTCCGTTAACAACAGCACTACTGCATTTCGCCAACTATAAAATAAAGACGTTTATTATTATTATTATTATATTAATGGTTTTGTTCTTCTTTCTAACATTTGGTCAATGTGGTTCCATGCTTGGCTGACGGGCCTAAGCCAAGTCAGCACAAACGCTATTACCATTGTGTATTAAGGAGTGACCTGACACTGTCGAGTCCTAATTGTACTAAGCATAGTGTGAATGTTTTGGTGGAAGGCCTGTGGCTGATATGATAAGGGAGACAATGATGACTTTTTCTTGTTTCTATAGCCTTTTTATTTCTGTTCTGGAGATTTTTTCTGTGTATTTCGTTTGGATGTTTGTGTCATTGGGGACAGCTATGTCAATCAGATAGGTGACGTTTCCTTTTTTGTATTGAAAAGTAATATCAGGTCTATTGGCAGGGACTATTTTATTTGTATGGATACTGATGTCCCAGTAGAGCTTATAATCTTTATTTTCAAGTGTGGATGTCGGTGTGTATTTGTAGTACGGATCTGTGTTTTCTATGAGTTTGTATGTTGTGGATATTGCTTGGTGAACTACTTTTGCCGCTAAGTTATCTCTGGCTGTGTATTTCGTTCCGGCTAATATTTTACATCTACTTGTTATGTGTTCGATTGTTTCTTTATGCTGGTAGCATTTCCTGCATCTGTCTTCTGTAAGGGGGTCTTTGATGATAATGCTTTTGGTAGTTTCTAGTTAATATGACTTTATCCTGGATGGCAAGTAAGAAACCTTTTGTTTCAGGGAATAGCTACCCATCGTCTAACCAGGTGTATGATGATTTTTATTTACGTCTGTTTGTTCTATGTGGTATCTATGTTTTTCGTGGAGTGTTTTTTCTGACCACGTTTTCAACTTTTCCTGTTGTAATTGGATGTGACTGTGTGTGTCTGCTGAGTGGTCTACCCGGGATAAGTCGAGAGGTGTGTAGTTTTTGTCTGCTTTCACTGTTGCTGGGTGGAGGCTGGTTTTCTTGGTGTGAAATAATTTCCTAAGTGCTTGTATTTGTTTTGTATATAATGATCGATCTTATATCTATGATCCCTCTTTCTCCTGCCTTCCTCTCGATGGTAAGTCTTTCTTTGCATGCATTAGGGTGTAATTTCCTATATTTGGTAAATTGAGAACATATAAGGATGTGAATATTTTCTATGTCTGTATGTGACCATTTGATGATGCCAAATGAATATGTGAGTAGAGGTATAGCGAACGTGTTGATGGCTTTAGTGAGATTTTTGGAGTTGAGTTTTGTTTGTGTAAGTTTCGTGAGTCTGTTTTTGAATTCGGTTCTGAGCTTTGTTTTGATGTGAGTGTGGTTGAGTTTGGTGCTTTGAGGGAAGCCTAGATATTTTTATGTTTCTTTGTCGTGCATGTTATCGAGTGTTTTATTGTTGATAGTTTCTGTCTCATGGTGACTTTTCCATTGCCTTTGTTGATTTACTTACACCAAATTCCATATTGATATCTAAAGTGAATGTTGAGGAATTCTTTCGGCTGTATTTCTGTGGCAGCGTAGAGTTTTATGTCATCCATATATAGGAGGTGGTTTATTTTATGTTGGTTTACTTTTTGGTGTCTGATGGAAAAGCCATGGTCTGTACTGTTTAGTATATTTGAGAGTAATTTCAGACAGAGGCAAAACCATAGAACCCTAAGCGAGTCTCTCTAAAATATACCCCGTCTGATGTACAGCTCTTCTGTTTGGATACGTTCGGTTTGTGTTTTCAGTTGTATTTTGGTTTTTCATATTTTCATAATTTGCGCGAGAAATTGCTTGAGGTTTTGGTTGATTTTGTAGATTTCTAGGGCTCTGATTCACTAGCTGTGGGATATGGGTCGAAGGCTTTTTTATGGTCTATGTAACCCGGGTGAAGGTTTCTGTGTGCTTTCCTGGTTTGTTCCGCGATCACGCTAACTATGATCAGCTGCTCCTTGCTTCCTGGGCTATCTTTCCTGCACCCCTTCTGCTCTTCTGTGAGAATATTGTTGTCTATTAGGTATTGTTCTATTTTCTTGGAAATTGTGGCTGTGATGATCTTGTATAAGGTTGGAAGACAGGTGATAGGTCGGTAGTTTGACGGGTTTGTGGTGTTTGAGCTTTTGGGTTTGACGTATGTTATTCCTTGTGTAAAGAAATTGGGCAATGTGTGTGATTCTAAAATGGCTTTGTTAATTTGGCGTGTGAGTGCCTCGTGTGTGGTGGTAAACTGTTTGTACCAGAAGTTTTGTATATTGTGTATTTCAGGGCATTTCCAGTTTTATGTGTGTTTGATTGATTCTGTTTTGTGCTATTGGGGTTTCTTTGTCGTTGTGGGAGTTTTTGATTATTTTGTGTGGTGAGTGGTGATTGCTACTGCATAAAATATTGTCTGAATGTCTTCGATTGTGCTTAAGTATGTTATGTACTGGGGTATTATAAGCTTCTTTATTGTGTTGAAGATTGGTTGCGTGCTCTGTTTGAATATTAAACGAGGGATGGGATTTCTTGTTGTGGAGTCGGTGCCAGACCATCGAGCTAGATGGTTAATATGATCATTATTACCAACATTGATATATTGCAGTTATTATGTTTAATGTAGGTACAATTATTAATTAAACCCAAATCTGTGATCTATTCACTGGTAAATTCGACAATACGAGTATATAAATTTACCGTATGTTAGTCCTTGAACTTTAGAGTTTACTATTTCCTTCCGGATTTTATAGTTGTATAACAATATGTTTAATTATGTTTTTTTGTTCTTTACAATTTAAGAAATTTGTATAAAGTTATTATCTAGAAAAAAAGATATGTATGGATGGCTATTTTATCTTTCGTCTGGGCACGTCTTTGAAATACTACGTTAACAGTTAGGAATCAGAAATAGATCACAAACTGATAATTTCAACTAAATGTAAATTAAATAGTTGATGTATGTAATCAGTTTAAAATTAAAAAAATGCATATATATATATATATAAATTAATATAAAATATATATATATATATATATATACAATCGACACTGTTTATAGTGAAACTCTATATAGTGAAAAACTCTTTATAGTGCAATTTTTTCAAGACCTATATAAAATACATACATAGCAATATATACGGATTTTTTCTTTATATAGTGAAAAACTTTCTATAGTGAAATTTCGGTCAACATTTTGGTCTTTCAGTATATAGAGTATCGACTGTATATATATATATATATATATAATATATATATATATATATATATATATATATATATATATATATATATATATATATATATATATATATATATATATATATATATATATATAAATGGCATCAAGATGACTTTTCAATATCGGAAAGAATTCTTATCTTCACTAGGATATGAGCCCGAAACTTTTAGGTAACCGGGTTCTACCAATTGAGCTATTAAAGCTAACGAAAACGAAGGCCACTGAAATATGTTCATTAATATTTAATTGATTACAGATCTTAAAACGAAATATTTATTTCATTGGTATTTGAGTTAAATTATCAGTTTCTGAAAAAGGTTTTATATATATATATATATATATATATATATATATATATATATATATATATATATATATATAGTAGAACCCCGATTAACCGAGTCGCGATTATCCGAGCTCCGGATTAACCGAGCCAATCTAAGAACCTGATTATCCGAGGTACGCGCGTCTACGCTGCGTATTAACCGAGCTTCTAAAATATGTATTTTCATATTTCCATTTAAAATCGTCGGGACCTTCGGGGAATCCCCCTGGACCGTGTGAGGGGTTCCCCTATTTATGTTTTTGGACTCTTTCAGCATGTAAATTTGCGTGAATGCAGTGCGTTATAGCGTTTACTACGGAGAAGTTCGAGTATACTCACATAATTTATTTGGTTGGAGTTCTGGTAGTTAAGTGTAATTAATACGAACTGTTTTGTTTGAATTTTTATTTGTCGTATTATAATGGAGCAAAACAAGCGTAAAAGAATCGTCGTTCCTATTGAAGAAAAATTAAAAGCCATCAGAAGAATTGAAGCAGGAAAGACAATTAAAGTTGATGCACTAGATTATGGAGTAGGTGAGATAACAGTTGGTGATTGGAAAAGAAACCGCACAAAAATAGAAGAGTGGTGTATAAATCAAGCCTCCTCGTCCTCAGGAAGAAAATCAATGAAATCCGGCGACTGTGAAGAGGTTAACGAAGCTTTATTCATGTGGTATAACTAACAGAGATCAAAAAGTGTGCCTCTGTCAGGTCCAATTTTACAACTGAAAGCAATAATGATTAGTAGGCAATTCCCAGAGATAGATCAGTTTACCGCCAGTTCTGGATGGCTTGACCGCTGGAAAAAACGGTACGGTGTAAGACAACTGACTGTATGTGGTGAAAAACTTTCTGCTGATATGTCATCAATTGAGAAGTTTAAGCAGAACTTTAAAAAGCAAGATTGTGGATACACATGTGATCAAATTTACAACTGTGACGAAACTGGTCTGAATTATAAAATGCTTCCATCAAAAACATTGGCATCTCGACAGGAAAAATCAGCTCCTGGGCACAAACGAAGTAAGGAAAGATTAACTATAATGGTATGTTCCAATGCATCTGGCAAGCACAAAATCCCCCTGATGGTGATTGGCAAGTCTGCACATCCAAGAGCTTTAAAAGATATCTCACCCAAAGCCCTACCAGTCTATTACAAAAGTCAGAACAGCGCATGGATGGATGCGACCTTATTTGCTAAGTGGTTTGAAGAAGAGTTCGTGTCATCTGTGACTAAATTTTTGAACAGAAACCGTCTTCCTATTAAAGCAATTTTGTTAATGGATAATGCCCCCTCTCACTCTGGAGAAGGACTTCATGTGGGCGAAATTGTTGTAAAATTTTTTCCTCCAAATGTAGCCAGCATAATGCAATCAATGGATCAAGGCATCCTCGAAAACATTAAAAAAATTGTAGGCGTTTATATTTTGATGATGAGAAAGGTTACACTGAAAAATGTTATTTGCTGGGTAAGTCAAGCTTGGGATTCTGCGCGTACTACCACTATTCAAAAATCTTGGTCAAAAGTTATTGATTTTGAGGACTATAATGATAGTGAAGATGATACTCCATTAAATGAATTAGCTTTGAAATTGAGAAGCCATGGAGAAATGTCTTGTTCCAATTTTGACATCGAGATAGAAGAAAAAGAAAAAAGTTTACTTGAATTAATGCAAAAATTAAAAGGTTGCGAAAATGTGACAAGAGAAGATGTTGTTGAATGGATTACAGTAGATGATTTAGAAAAAGAAATGAGTATGGAAGAAATAACGAATGCCTTTCAGGAAACCGAAAAATCAGATGACGATGACGAAGCGGCATTGGATGAACAGTCTCTCAATAAGATCTCACATCAAGAAGGTTTTGCTTCTTTGGAAGAAGCTTTGAGGTATATCGAACAACAACCAGAGGCAACCTCAGCGAATTTGCTTCTTCTTAATAGATGGAGAAACATTGCAGCGAGAAAAAGAAGATGCAATATGAAACAGAAGCGCATAGATACCTATTTCACTGTTTTATAATGTATGTACCTATTTATATGTTAAAAACGTTATTACATCGGTTTAAAGTATTGGTGTTTATTTTTTGAATGAATAAAAAACAAATCCGGATTATCCGAGTTTTTAGTTATCCAAGGAGGATGCTCCCCCCATTACCTCGGATAACCGGGGTTTACTGTATATATGTATATATATATATATATATATATATATATATATATATATATATATATATATATATATATATATATATATATATATATCAACCTTCCAGAATCGTGTAGCAGAAATTCGCGGTTAGCAACAGTAGTCGGCCATCTATCTAGTTTATCACGATCAAAATAAATAATTAGTTCCGTGTATTGTAAGTGCTCATACAAAACTTTTAACATTTGCGTAATGAATATTGATAAAAAATTATTTTCAGATCAAAACGTAATACTAAAATGCGTATTAGAAACAAACTTATATAAGAAAAACAGTGATATATTTGTAAATATCCATACTTATATATTGTATTTTTACGAAGGCATTTAGTGTTCCAAAAATCTCATTTTAATTTAGTCAAAAAATTATACAAGACTGATTATAGTTTTATTAAATTTATTAGTTTATTAGTAGTCTAGTTTAGTAATAGACCTCAAAGTCTGAATCCCTGCGAATCTTTGTTGTTTTATTTGGGGTTAAACCAGTAGTGGTTTATGATTCAAAAACCAAAAGAGCTAACAGACTGGCTACAGATTTATTCCTTTCTTTCTCATATTCTAACTCAACAAGCTTCAAATTCGAACTTCTAAGGGTCCACTTGCGACTTCTAATTGAAAATAGAGTGGCCTGTAAGTAAAGAATCAAAAACTGACCTTCAGATTCGAATTACCTGTTGTTCTAACCCACTATTGATCATGTGTATTCCTGTTTTCGATTAAACTGGAAGTAGCTTATAACTCCGAAACTAAAAGTAGTAAGGTGAAACTTGAATTTATAATGTAAATTCTGAAAATTTAATGTTCTATATTGTTTTCAAAATCTAAAAGATACTTCCAGTTAAATTTCAGATAAATATGTTTAAATAAAATCTAAATAGATATATATATATAAATAATATTTATAGATACGATATATATATATTATAGTCCTAATCCACGAAATCTGACTCTCTATATTCAGCTAAACCGGAAGTTGCAGATAATAACTAAGTCATCAAAAGAGATAGAGGAAAACAGGATTAACAGTCAAGTTCCATATGGTCAAGAAACCTGGTATTGATATATTTTGTTCAAGTTAGTTTCAGTTGAGCCAAAACTGGCTTATAATTTGAGATAGAGAATTTCGGACTATAAATGAAACTTGTCCTGGTCTACATATATCCAATCTGATTATGACACCACGCTAGAAGCAATGCGTAGCAGCACGTAGGCTGAAAAGTTTTTGGTCTGGCTACTTAAAACACATTTCTTTTTGCAAAATTCGACTTTATTCATCAACATATTCTCCTTCAAGAGCGATACAATCAGTCCAACACTTTTCTAACATTTCTATACCTTTCCCGTAGAAGGATTTGTCTTTGCCTTCAAAATAGCCCACAGTTTCGGCGATAACTTCTTCATTGGAGCCTAATCTCTTTTCCGCGAGCATTTTTTTGAGGTCTGTGAATAGATAATATTCACGGGGGGCCAAGTCTGGAGAATGCGGTGGCTGAGGAAGCAATTCAAACTTCAATTGATGCAATTTTGCTATCGTAACCATTCACTTATGACACGGTGTCTTTCTTGTTCATTTGGAGCCCTTTCTTTGCGATTTCTGCCTTGAAACTACTATACTTACTACTATATTAACTTTATATAATATTCGCTATTGATGGTTTTTCCCTTCTCAGCATAGTCGATGAAAATTATCCCATGTACATCCCAAAATACAGAGGCCAAAACCTTCCCAGCCGACTCTTGTGTCTTTGTTTGCTTCGGGCGGCTCTCACCGGCTGCTGTCCAGTCAGCTGACTGCCAATTTGATTTCGCGGATGGTGGATCCATGTTTCATCCATTGTCGCATATCGCATGAAAAAATCCTTTTTATTGCGCTTAAACAGGTCCAAATAGCGCTCAGAATCAACATGGTGTTGTTTTTGGTTCACTGTGGGCAAACGCGGTACCTATTTCGAACAGAGCTTTCTCATGCCCAAATGTTCATGCAAAATATGACCAACACGTTCTTTTGATATCTTTAGGATGCCATTTATCTCACGCCATTTCACTTTACGGTTATCCAAAACAATTTTGTGAATTTTTTAAATATTTTCCGGTGTAACCACCTCGTTTGGGCTTCTAGAGCGTTCAGCATCATTTGTGTCTGTACGACCGCGTTTAAATTCAGCATACCTGTAACACTTATCAAGCCATTGCTTTGCTTGAATGATATTTTTTCCCATCAATACACGAAATTCGATTTTTTTTCCGTTATAAACTAATCGTCGAAAAGTCATGACATTTTAACACGTATCGTTTGAAGGTTGGTACAATCATATGGATTTTTTGAAAAGGGCAATATATGTATGAAAAATCAAAAATTTTCTGCCTACGTGTTAGATACAGTACTTTAGAACTAAATTATTTAACAACTTAATTTTATATTTTTTCATGAATTTCGTATTTTCGAACATATATGTAACATATGATAAATAGCAACAACCTAACGGGATAGAGAAAGTAAGACTTCAATAAATTGACTTAGTGGGAAACTAGGTTTTTTTGTCATTTGGGGACTGAATCGTGTCGACTTACACGTACAGAAAAAAAAGTCATATTTTTCTAAATATTATTTTTATTTTATATTTACAAATGCAATTATACCAAAGTACATGATATATTAAAAATTGTATTTTAATTTTTAGCAAATATTAATTCCTAAGTACATTTAATAAAACTTTATTAACTTAACAATCATAAAAATTTTGATATATCTACACATAGCGTATTTATTTGTGCTACTTTTTATAAAGTTCTATTATTACAAAGAATCACACAGCGACATCTACCTTACCTAATTTTGACAACTAGCACTCTTTGCACGATCATATGGCATTTTACCAATTATAGTTTACAAGTGATTAATTGTTACTAATCGCTCTATTTTAGATCAGTGACAACATCGGGACTATGCCACTTATTTGGCAACGTTGTATTTAATGTATAACCGCAGTGGTTCCTAACGTATGCGTTGCGACACCCTAGGAAGCTGGAACTTCTACGTGAGATGCCGCACAATCTTACAAAATTTTCAAAGTTTATAACGCGATATCTAGCGGACCTAGTAGAAACTTTTAACTCATAATAAGTGTAATAAGTATTTGAAGAATTTAAAAAAAGTCGGATTCAACAAGGGCTACTAGGATCTAAAAATTTGCAAACTACTAGATATCCAGTAAAATAAACAATAGCACAATATTGTATGGTGCAACGTGGTCATAACTTCGTTACTAACTAACGAAATATGACGTCATAATTTATCGGTCCGAGATATATATATATATATATATATATATAATATAATATATATACGTATATATATTTATATATATATATATATATATATATATATATATATATATATATATATATATATATATATATATATATATATATATATATATATATATATATATATATATATATATATATATATATATATATATATATATATATATAATTCGATATAAATTGTGATGGTGCAAAAACATGATAACAAGCATCACGAGTAGACTTTACGGATTTCGAATTATTTATTTATTTTCATTATTATCAACAGACAATATATCCTGCTCTTGATACTTGAATACTTGACTTTGAATAGGCTACTACAAAAAATTTTAATTGACTTATTTATTGAAACCTATTTTTTTCAACAGATAAGATTAGATGTAGTCACTACACTTATTCATATTAATCGGTAATAATCTGTGCGCCATCCCTTCATATAAGAAGGAAGAAAAACAAAAATTCTACGAAAATTTATTCTATACTCCAAATTTTAAAATCAACCAAGTAACCGACATTACCCATATAATGTGGTTAATTTAAAAAAGAGGAGCAAAGTTACTCTAATAATCTATCCTTAATTATTTGATTCAAAGTAAAAGTAAAAAGATCAGTTTCTTGACTTGTACGTTATTAGCGAGCATATCGCACGAGCTTTAACCAATATATAAATAAATAACCAGACTTGCGCAATTAGTGTTCCGTACGTTGATTGCTTTTAAAATAAAAATGTTTGTTACGGAGGTATAAAATGATCAGTGACTTCACAAAACACACCCCAAATGAGTTTTCAACAAAAGTTTCTTTCCGATCTTTACTGAAACACTGATAACCTTCAAATTTTTGCTTTTTTATTTTCGATAGATTAAAAAAGGTAATACAGCATGATAATTTTCATTCAATCCTTTATTCAGAATATTGCAAAATTTTTTATCAACTTTCTGAGATAAAGGGGAACAGCGATTTTTTCGCAATTTTTTAAAAATAATGCAAAGAAAAGCGTGCGCAAGTATTACATTATATATATTTTTGAACTCGTGTTTTTACAAGCTTTCATTTGACATTCGATGACCCGATAATTTTTTTTTTCACTTCAGATTTCGCCCCCCAAAACTAACCCCTGAAGTCAAAATTTAACTTTCAAAACTACACGGCTTTCATGAGGCCATCAATTCCTATATTAGTGCCAATTTTAACTTTTTATGTAAAATAGTTTTGGAGGAAATCGGGTGTGACAAACGGACAGACGGCCAGACAGACATCGAAGTGATCTTATAAGATTATAAGTGATCTTATAATTCGTACGGAACACTAAAAACATTTAATAGCCAAATCTGAATTGAAAATTATATCGAGTAGGTCGTAGTCAACCGGAAAGGCAAATAGTGAATGTTTCGATTAAATTAGAGCGTGATTGAATAGGTAATAATATTTCCAGTAAGTTTTGTGATAAAAATAGCAAAAATCAAAAGTAGGAATTTATTTATTTTGATACACATAGAGGTGATCAACATAGATAATAAACTCTGTTAGAAATTTATTTAGATAAATCCAAGACAGTTCTGGGTCAATATATGTTACTGTATCTAGACTTTCTTTTATTGGTTATCAACTCATTAATGCTTCGTATTTTTTTTTCGTAGTTTATATTTTTAAGTTATACATAAACTGTTAGAATCTTCTACATCATAAATAGCTTTGATGTAAGTAAAGTAAAGTCGAAACGTTAGTATTTTTACAAAGCTAGAAGGGTTATTTAGTCTCAAACCCACTATTCATAGCTTCGTACTTGTAATTAGGACACAACTTTCTGTAATAAGTCTAGAAAACTTCGAAAGACCGCACATTCTTTAATATTCAACTTTCATATGGGTTATAATTGTTTGAGAGGACTATTTCAGTCAATACTATAATCTGGAAAAACATGACCCAACGTGGAACATAATTAACTCATTCGAGAATATCGTAAACACTTTTAAAAACTCATTTCCCTAACGCTTCAGCATGTTGACATTGTCCTGTTGAAATTATTTGCAGCGTATGCTCTGAAAAATAATTTATAAATATCCAAAGGTCAAAGATTTTAGACCAAGATTTTTTTTTGCAGATCATTATGAAGATTCTGTCATAAAGAACCACATTGAACACACCATAGTATCTATCTACCTATGTTAGACCTTCTACCTGCTAACGATGTCATCTTGTTAGAAATTATTATTACATTATACATTACTATAGTAATATAGTAGTATTAATACAAAAAGAGCAAACTGCAAAATTATCCGCCAATTTGGTTCACTGAAGTAGATCTGCACCAACGAGATTTTAGTATATTATAGTGGTGTGTTCTATACGAACAAATTTGAAGCAGCTCATGCCAGACATCCGACAAAAATAACTAGGCAATCTTTGAAGTGTACCACCACTATAATCAATGCCGAGAAATTACAAGTCAAGCGTTGTACTTGCATCGGTGCCGTACTGTTTTATGTTGCACGTAGGATCCATCATCGAAGTTTGCTAAAGAAGAAAAATCATTAAATAATGTTTTTAAATTATTTTCTTTTACTTTGATGTTCTGTATAAACCGAAATTGTTACGCTCATTTAATAACTACATTTCATTCTGAGATAATTCTTTAATCATGCTAATTCGTTTTTTTACAAATAGTCAAGATCGTTCAAAAACAATTTTTGAAATTTTAAATTTATCACATATTAGACGTTCTAGCAGGTGGCATCGTATACCTGTCGCTGCCCCCTCGAGGTTCGAACGCTCTTCCTATATATACCATATTTTTTTCATTCTCATTACAAATCAATAAAAAAATATAATTATGGTTAGATTAATAAAACAATAATTATTAAATACTATAAAAGAATCTCAACTAATATTCCTTATTTTCACATTTTATACATCACGCATATTGAGTCCAATGTACAGGAGCGGGAGTATCTAAACTGCGCACTGCTGCTTCGTATGAGGGGAGTTCCGAATTTTCAGACGACTTTACTTGTAATGTTTTCTGTTTGTCAGACATAATTACACTATCGTAAGGTGGTGGGGGGCCTGGGGTGGGACATCTAGGAGGCATTTCTCTTTCGGCATAGTCTTCAAGTTCCACTAGTCTCTAATAATAAAAGAAAAAAAAATATTACTTTAGCTTATTATAGGCCTCTACCAAATACTCTTGATAGAATAAATATCTTTGAATAGTAATCTAATACAACAGCTGTGTTGGTGCTTTTATCTCATATGGTGTTTTAATGAGCGCAATAGATTTAATTAATGTGAGTTCGCCAACAGTTCAGAATCAGTAATTTTATTTGTGTCATTAAATTTTCATATTAATACTAATTAGTTATTACTTGGAAAATGAAAGCAAACATACTTCCTTTATATTTTTTACCTTAATCGTTTCTTTTGTTGTGCAGAAATGGATATTTATGAATAACATTGGATGGGTGACTTTGAAGGTCACCGCTCGGGAAGAAATTAAGCGAGCTACATCCATCGAACCGTTTCCATTAAAATACTTGTAAAATACAGTTAAGACGCCAACCATTCTTCGATATTCGAAGGATCAAGGTTGCTGGTGAGTTCTGGATCTCCAGTCAGGCAAACAGCTCTCTTCTAAATAGAATCCAACAAATGCAGTATATGTTTGGGAGCAGAGCACCAAACATGGGACCAATATTCTATCGTTGATCGACTCTGAGCTTTGTACAGAATTACCAGTTGTTGCGGAGTGTAAAGCTTTCTAGTGTAAAGACTTTGAGAAGCTTTCGGAGTGTCCCGACATAACTATGCGTTGAACAACGTAACATCTTTGTTCGTGCCCGGTACAGATGCAAAGAAATTATCGACGAAGCCAAGGAGGCACACAATCAACGAATTAAAAACAAACTTCTAGCTTGTCCCAACGATTCCAGGTCCTTTTGATGAGTGACTAAGGCAGTTAGCCACTCACACAGCCAGATAATTCTATTGCAACAACACTTGTTGAGAAAGCGAACTTGTTGGCTAAACTCTTTGCTTCACTACTGTCGATTTCCAAGGAAAAACACCACCTACTCTTCCTATAGTGCAGACAAGGATGCCCGATATTGTCTTCAGACAGCGTATCATAAAACGTATTTTAATGAAGCTAGACACGAAAAAAGCTTTTGGCCCTAACGGAATACCTGCCATAGCACTCAAAAACTGTCCGAGAGAACTAACACCAGTTTTCTATAGAATCTATCCTACAGGAAGGAAATATTTCCTTTCTGATGGAAATGTGCCACAGTTCAGCCGATACCTAAAAAAGGCAAGAAGACCTTGCCAAATAACTACCGACCAGTCGCACTGCTTTTAATAATACCGAAAGTCATGGAAAAGGCTAATCAATCAACATCTTCCGCACACGTGTCGCTCCTGTAGGGCTTTAGGGACTTCCCTGCAGTACGTATGCTATACTCATAAAAAAAGAAATCCTCTAAAATATCTTGAAGGATTCAACATTATTAGTGACCATCAACTTGGCTTTCGTAAACATAGATTAACAGGAGATTTTCTGACTTATGCAACACATGTTTGGAACAACGCAATTGAACACTTTGGAGAATCCCGAGCGGTTGCTCTTGATTTATCTAAGGCATTCGACCATGTTTGGCACGATGGATTGTTGGCTACGTTACGCTCTTCTGGTATATCTGAAAAGTTCTGTTTGTGGCTCTCATGTTTCCTCAGAGAGCGTTCTTTACGAGTGGCAGTCGACGGACTTCTTTCTAACACCTTCACTATCAACGCCGGTGTGCCCCAGGGCTCCATACTGTCTCCTACTCTCTTTCTCATTTACATTAACGATCTGCTGGGAAGAACCAGGAGTCCAATCTACAGGTTTGCAGTTGTCAGTACACTATTTCTTCCTTAACTTTGAACGCTCGAACCTTGGCTACTCAGACAAATATCTGCAGACAGTAGGAAGTCATTCAACTTAACAAAGACCTGGAAGAAATTCTCTCTTGGGGTGACAGTAACCAAGTGAAATTTAACGCTACAAAAACCCAGATAGCATTTTTTTTCTAAGAAAGTTAACGTTGCTGAACCCGACATATTTATGTCAGAGCATTCCCATTCCTCTAGCATCGTCACTCAAGCATAGTAAAGAGAGCTTCTCGAAAGCTGGGAATATTATTTCCAACTAGAAAGCTTTACACTCCACAACAACTGTTAATTCTGTACAAAGCTCAAATTCGACCAACTATGGAATACTGCTCCCATATTTGGGGCTCTGCTCCCAAACATATACTGCATTTGTTACATTCTATTCAAAGACGAGCTGTTTGCCTAATTGGAGACCCTGAACTAACCAGCGGCCTTGATTCGTTGGAATGTCGAAGAACGATGGCGACTTGAGTCTATTCTACAAGTATTTTCATGGAAAGTGTTCGATGGATGTAACCCGCTTATTTCCTCCCAGAGCGAAGCATACGTCTGACTGGAGACCCGGAACTCTCCGGCGGCCTTGATTCGCTGAAACATCGAAGAACGGTTGGCGACTTGAGCCTATTCTACAAGTATTTTTACGGAAAGTGTTCGAAGGATGTAGCCCGCTTAATCCCTCCCAGAGCGGTGCATGTTGGGAATACACGTCGCGCTAATACTTCACATCCGTATGAGGTTCAGCTTGTTACTCTTCGTACAACTCTTTTCAAGCAGTCTTTTATATGGAGAACCTCAACCCTTTGAATAATTTGCCCAGGACTGTGTTTCCCACCGAGTACAATTTACAGCGATTCAAGACCAACGTGAATCGCTTTTTCCGCACACGTGTCGCTCTTATAGCGCTTTAGGGATTTCCCTACAGCACGTGTGCTAGACCGATGAAAAAAACTATGTCTGGTTCCGCAACGTTAACTTTTTTAGAAAAAAACTGCCGTCCGGATTTTTGTAGTGTCAAATTCTACTTAGTAACTTTCACCTCAAAATAGAATTTCTTCCAGTTCTTTGTTAAGCTGAACGGCTTCCCGCTGTCAGCGGATATTTGCATAAGTATAGAAACTTATAAATAAGCGCACTGTCATCTGCGATGATAGAAGATGATGATAAATTGGATGACTGATCCTTTCCAGCAGATTATTAATGCAATTCAGATAGAAAGGCGACAATATGGGGGCCTTAGGACACACCGGCGTTGATAGGGAAGGTATTGGAAAGAAATCTAACAAATGTTACTCGTAAAGAATGCTCTCTGAGGAAACACGAGAGCCATAAACAGAACTTTTTAGCTTAGCCAAGAATCCAACAATATTGAATCCTTCTAGATATTTTGGAAGATGCTAATTGATAGTCTTTTTCATAACTTTCGATATTATTGAAGGCAGTGCGACTGATCGGTAGGTATTTCATCAGCGCCAGAAACTTTTTTTGTCTAACTAACAAAATTAACAATTTGTTATTTTATTTCATAACAATACAAAGAAAAATCATTTTAAGAAATCACCCAATACTGATAAGCTGAAGTAACATACTTTGAAACGAATATTGTCTTGTTTCTGTTAGGTAAAAATTTGTACCCCGTGTTTTATAAGGTTTTGATGTAATTTATGTTTAGACAGGATAAGGAAATTAGACCGCGATACTAACATATCAACTTTGATATAAAGAGAAAATTTATCTTATTGTTGTCGGTTGAAAAACCTGAGGTTTAGCATTCTTTTCACTTGCAAAAAACGCATAATTTATAAAAGGAACATAGCTTCCGATTGTATTATAGAAATTGCACGCGGACTGTTTTATATATATCATGGTCCGCTTATTTATTGCGCGCAAAATGAAATATAATTTTTATTTTATGAATTAGTGTCGTTAGGCCGCATCTTCTCCTGTGTAAAAATAATGATTCTATTCTCGCATCAGAAGTAAATGGCAATGCCACTCCCCTGTTAAAATAACTGGTCCAATTATTTATTGAATAGTGTTTCTTTTATAAAGTGATAATTTAGGTAATAAAAAAGTATAAACCTATCTCATAATGTACATTTTATGAGACTGCAGAATTACACACAATAAAACTGATGTAACATATATTATATTTATGGAATTTATGGTATTTAAAAATTTGTGATTTTTCCATATTTAGAGCTAGTTGATTCAAAAACATTGTTTGGGACGAAAAAATATTCTTAGACTTTTCTATTTCTATTTTGTTGACCTGTAAATCTGCTGTGACAATTCCACAGATTTTTGTTTTTCTCAGATCTCATTTTAGTGTACAATGTTTTTATATAAATCAGAAATTGTTCGACAAAGATAGAGAGTTGACCATGTATACATAAAAAATCCAACTTGAGTGAATATAGAAAGTCAAAAAAAATAAATTAACATACGTTATTAATTATTTTCTACTTATAAATTAATGACATATGGATTAAATTACTGTCAATTCCTCAATATTGTTGAATTTTGGGACTTTTTTCAAAATACCTCACTGTAGATCAAAATATATAAAGTAATACTTCTGTAGGATTGTGATAAAAATCTTCAACTAATCAACCAAATTAGATTTAATATAGAAATTTTAAAAGTATTATTATTATATTATTTATTATTGTATAAGATTAAAAAACTAACTTTAATTGTTCACAGTTTATGAGGTAACAAAAATTAAGTAATATTATATTTTTGGTTTCCTCATAATTAATGTATTTTTAATAATTATAATTAGCCGGTCGATTATCTAAGATAATTTAATTAATGACTTGTGAATTGTCTCTATTTATATCAGTACAATAACATTTTAAACTACATGACAGCTAACAATTCTAAAGCGTGTAAATATCAAATAAAAGCCGACCAAGTGCAAGTCGAACTTGCGCAATTAATGTTCCGTACCCTTACCTAGGCTAAGTTAATTAGCTCTCTGACATGTATATATCTTAATCTACACCCTGTGGAGAATATTCCAGCATTTTTTCAAAATTTTTTGATCAGTACTTCTCGAAAAAAGGGGGGACAGCGATTTTTGGCAATTTTTTAAAAATAATACATAGAAAAGTGTGCGCAAGTATTTCATTATATATATTTTTGAAATCACTTTATTGCAAAGGAAGAAAACGATCTGTTTATAAACAAAAACCCGATACATATGTATACACTAAATATCCACCAATTAAAAATATTTTTGTTTATAGAGAGCATGCGGTTTTGCTTTATTATTTATTGTCATTTTTAGACCCACGTAATAACTTAAAAGAGTACAAGTAATTTATATTAAATTTCTACCACACTCAATAAACTAGAGAAGAAATAAAATAGCTAAGAATCCTTCAAATGAAAAAAAAATACTACATACATTTTGTGCTGCTTCTACAGTATAAATCTGCATTGATAATGCTGGGTCTCTCCAGACCATCGACGACAGACTGGGGCTTGATTTTCTATTAGTTTTATGGCAACAATAACACAGAAAAAATATTACTAGGATAATCCCACTTAGCATAGCCCTAAAAAACAAAACAAACTGTTAGGTTTCATTGCGATAATATTTGCTAGCAGGGATAAAATATATATTAACTATTTCTAAAGTCTTAATCTATTAAGTTTGAAATTTTTTCAAAAATGAAAAAACCGTTAAACATAAGAAATTGACTTATTTTTCGGTATATAATAATATAAAATTTAGGTAAAATTATAAACAGATGAGGCATTTTGTTTAAAATGTAAGTATTCCATATTTTCCGTAAAACCAGAAGTAACTGTCAATTGTTGTTTTATTTAAAATGGGCGTCTACTTAAAGTACAACATTATACTAAATTTCGTATTGATTTTGAACATAAAAATATAAACTGATTTGAGCCTAATTATATAAATTTTTACTAAAATCAGCATTTAATGAAATCCGTAAAATTCCAATTTATTTGTACTAAAAATGTGTTCAACCTGACTAATTGTTGTTATCGAGAAAGATAGATCCTCCTCAAACAGAGTTCAATAAAGTGCAAGAGAAAAGTGAAGTGAAAACACATGCCAGTTTTTTCTTTTCAAGTTAATAAATAGAAACAATGTAAACAATTTATACAGTACGTTGGGACTCTGAAACCTTCGGCATAATGACAATATTCAACAGTTATCACCACTACACTCGACGCGCGTTTCGCGCTTGTTGGGATCATCAGGAACGATGATTAACTCAATCATATTGCCGATTTTCAGTTAATTGACAGCAGGTCAAAATAATTCTGTAGTTGTATGGCCAAACCATTGCCGTAATTTCTTTAGCCAGGAAAGACGTCTTCTTCCTGGTCCTCGTTTACCTTCTAACTTGCCTGGCAATATCAGGTGTAAGATATTATACGTGTCTGGGTGTCTCATTACGTGGCCGAAATGGAAAAGTTTCTTGGTCTTCACAGTATTGACGATTTCTCTGTCCTTTCCCATTCTATTCATTACCCCTATACTGGTGACATGGTCCATCTACTTATTCTCAATAGCCGCCTGTACGTCCATAGTTCCAAAGCTTCGAGCTTTTTCATGATGTTTTCTGTAAGTGTCCACGATTCTAACCCATTGAGAGAGAAAATGAAAATACGTAACAGTGGACTATTCGCATTCTCAACTTTAACTTAAGATCGCACCCACACAAAACTTTTTTCATGCGTATAAAGGCACTTCGTGCAGTCTCAATTTAAGCTTCTATTTCTTTTGAATGGTCCCAATCTTCGCTAAGTAACTGTCCTCGATACTTTATCTTCTCCGTTCTTTCTACCTTGTTTTCACCAATCCACACTGAGCGCTTATCTGTTGTTTGCTGGCAATCATTAACTTGGTGTTTGTGATGTTCCATTTAAGACTAAACTGTTTACCACTACCACTCGATCGAGGACCCTCTGAAGGTCTTTGATATTATTTGCCATCAAGACCGTATCGTCCGCGTATCTAATATTGTTTGTTGTAATTCGGTTTATTTTAATTCTTTTCACGCAATCGAATAAAGCTTCGTAATACAAGTTGAACAGTAACTGTGAAAGGACGCACCCTCGTCTTACACCTCGTTTAATGGCAATGTCTTTAGTTGCTCGATGTTCCACTTTTAAATCGGCAGTTTATCGCCAAAACAGATTTGAAATACAATGTAAATCTTTGTCATCGATGCCTATTGTTTTTAATATTATTATCGAAAGCCTTCTCTAAGTCTACAAAACATAGGAAGACATCGCTGTTAACATCCATCTTTAAACCAGCACCTGGATAGCAAAGGATGTCTCTCTGGTGCCTAATCCTTTACGAAAGCCGAATTTTATGCCTGCTATGTCAATGTCTTTATGGATTTTTAGTAAGGCAAAGCCTCTTACTAGTTTTACGCTAAACGTAGTATTTACAATAGTGGACCTATACTAATCTTAACGAGGAAATGTACATAATTAACATAATTGTTGATTCGAAAGGCGTCCTTGATGATTCAGTTGGGGTGTTGGGAGACATTGGCCAGGAAGTTCGTTTAGGTTTTACTCTGCACTGCCTGGAGTTGGGCTCTCCGTCTTGGAGAGCTGGCACCATGTGGGGCAGGCGTAGATGAGGCCTGCCTTCACAAAGGTGCTGGATACTAATAACTTTGTTCTGGTGAACAACTTGCTGCTGGTGCGATTTATATTAGGATATGATTTGCCCAACAATTATTTAGCTTTTCAGGTGGCTGTGCTGATGGTCCTTCCAGACGAACTGTTCATCGTACTGGAGGCCCAGGTACTTGGTGTTGATTTTAGAGATAGAAGCTAAATTGACAAGATGGAGAGAATATATCGAAGAGCTTTTTGAGGATGGAAGAAAGGATGATCATGAGCCAGAAGAAAAATTACTGTACCACCAATAACAATGAGTGAAGTAGAAAAGACCAGGTTGTTAGCAAAGGGTAAGAAAGCTACTAGCCCTGATGAAATTCCGTCAGAAATTCTAAAAATATTAGGTAAAAATGCAATTCACTTACTGAATCATCTATTTAATGTTATTTACGACACTGGTTTTATGCCATCTGACTGTCTCAAATTAACATTTGTCCCCTACGTAAGAAACAAAATGCTATAGAATGCAGCGACAGCGTACCATATATCTGATAAGTTAGGTCTTAAAACTCTTTCAAAGAATATATAAGAAAGTTAAAGAACACATAGTAGGCTTAGGTGGAACCATGATTCTGGTTAAACACTCCCTAAATCATCACCAACCTTCCCCACTCCCCCTCACACAAACTGAAGCCACATTTACCGCCACATCCATGGCAAACAACGCCACCATCCATCTCTTCTCGGTTTATCAACAAAATAATGACCGGCACCCAATTGATCCCGCAGACTTCAACGTTCAAACGTTCTTTGGGGAAATCTAGTGACGAACGCTAACAGCACTGTCCTCGAAGCCATCCAGAACCAAATTCCATTTAATATTATTCCTCCAGACGAACCTTCGTACATCGGACGGTTAAGACCGGACTGCCTCGACATTTTTCGTCTTGAAAATATTAATCTTCGGCATCATATCTTCGTTATTCACGAACTCTCTTCTGACCACTTACCTGTCATCTTCACTCAGGGTAACCCGGCCGACAGAATGAATGCCACAGTTACCACTGCTAGCACAGACTACGACCATTTCCGTCGCCTCTTGGCTCCAAGGAGTCCTATTCCCTCAATTTCTACAACCCAGGATCTGGACTCAGCGGTCAACAAATTAACCTCTGATATCCAGACAGCTTTCTCCCAGCCCACTACTTCAAGACCCTAGTCAGTCACGTCTCCCGATAAATTACCACCAGCTATCAAAGAGCAGATTCGACTTAAAAACCGGCTGCTTAGAAGCCACCTCAGAACGGGCGATCTCCGTCTCAAAAGACTTGCATTCCCTTTGCTCTTCCATTCCGACACTACCGTATCCTCAACTCAGAAGAAGGCTGCTCTTCTGGTGGATTTGCTTGAATATCAGTTTTCTCTCACTCCATCTGCCCACCCTGATTCAGCCCGTAATCTTAGAATTGCTACCACCATACGCCCCCGTTCATGATAAATCACCAATAAAGCCCCAAAAAATAGATCACAGAAACCACCAACATCATTAACAGCATACTAAGGCTCATCTACTTCCCCCTATTCTGGAAGAAAGCTAAGATCATCGTGAGCAAAAACCAGGCTCTTTCTCCTATGAGGCAACCGCTATGGATCAATCAGCCTACTTCCCTGCCTAGGCAAGACAGCTGAAAAAGTCATCCTCGAAATTATCAGAGCAAAGTCCACACCCCTCCGTGTTATTCCTGACCAATAGTTTGGCTTCTAAGCACTTGCTGGCACTATCCATCACACCACCAACCTCGCCCAAACCATTTCAAACAGCTTAAACAGACATCATAAAGTTAGAGCTTTTTCCCTTGATGTATTTAAGGCGTTCGATCGAATCTGGCACGAAGGTCTCATCCTGAAACTGATCCGACACGACTACCCTCCCTTCATTATAAAACTCGTACAGTCCTTCATCTTTGACAGGACCTTCCCAGTCAGAGTTGAAACGACCACCTCCGACGTCAAGGCCATTAGAGCAGAAGTCCCTCAAGGCTCCGTTCTCTCCCACCACCTCTTCAATATCTTCATTACCGACATTCCCAATAGGATCAGACTAACTTCTTTCTTTATGCCGTTGACACCTCCATTATCACTTCATCCAAAGCAGCCGATTAATCACAAGTAGACTTCACCACCACCTGGACAGCCTTGACGCCTGGTTTGATCAATGGAGGACCAAGCTCAACTCCACAACGACACACGCCATCGTCGTCACCAAAGGAACCCCGCATGTCCACCTCCAGTTACAGGGCTCCCACATCCAATGGGTAAACACCAAATACCTGGGCCTCCAGTACGACATACAGTTCGTCTGGAAGGACCATCAGCACAGCCACCTGAAAAGCTAAATAATTGCTGGGCAAATCATATCCTAATATAAATCGCACCAGCAGCAAGTTGTTCACCAGAACAAAGTTGTTGGTATCCAGTACCTTTGTGAAGGCAGGCTTCATCTACGCCTGCCCCACATGGTGCCAGCTTTCCAAGACAGGGAGAGCCCAACGGCAGGAAGTGCAGAGCAAAACCTAAACGAACTTCCTGGCCAATGCCTCCCAACACCCCAACTCAATCATCAAGGACGCCTTTCGAATCAACAACTATGTTAATTATGTACATTTCCTCGGTTAAGATTAGTATAGGTCCACTATTGTAAATACTACGTTTAGCGTAAAAAAACGTAAAGTTTTGCCTTACTAAAAATCCATAAAGACAATGACATAGAAGGCATATAATTCGGCTTTCGTAAAGGATTGGGCACCAGAGAGACATGCTTTGCTATCCAGGTGCTGGTTTAAAGATGGATGTTAACAGCGATGTCTTCCTATGTTTTGTAGACCTAGAGAAGGCTTTCGATAATAATATTAAAAACAATAGGCATCGATGACAAAGATTTACATTTTATTTCAAATCTCTTTTGACGATCAACTGCCAATTTAAAAGTGGAACATAGAGCAAATGAAGACATTGCCATTAAAAGAGGTGTAAGACAAGGGTGCGTCCTTTCACAGTTACTGTTCAACTTGTATTACGAACTATAGGATTCGTCAATTAAGGTCTGATTTTATATATTTTGGTATAGGCAATTTTTTGAAACGGCACAAAATACTAGCGAGCTGGAGTATGTGGTTAGACGGGATGATATATAGATAAATATATATATATATATATATATATATATATATATATATATATATATATATATATATATATATATATATATATATATATATATATATATATATATATATATATATATATATATATATATATATATATTACTCAGTATATATCACTACTACACCAAACACTTTATTTTTGCAGTCGACGCGCATTTCGCTAACCATGTTAGTTTCATCAGGAGCGACTCAATCATCGCTCCTGAGGACAATTCTTCGTACCATTCTAACAAAATGAAGTAAAAGTTTATTATATTTCCCAGAGATGAGTATGTCGAAACAATAAAATGTAATCATAAGATGGTGCTTATTGCCATTATTGCCAGGAACGCATATATATATATATATATATATATATATATATATATATATATATATATATATATATATATATATATATATGTATATATGTATATATATATATATATATATATATATATATATATATATATATATATTATATATATATATATATATATATGTATATATATATATATATATATATATATATATATATATATATATATATATATATATATATATATATATATATATATATATATATATATATATATATATATATATATATATATATATATATATATATGTATGCATATATATATATATATATATATATATATATATATATATATATATATATATATATATATATATATATATGCATATATATATATATATATATATATATATATATATATATATATATATATATGTATGCATATATATATATATATATATATATATATATATATATATATATATATATATATATATATATATATATATATATATATATATATATATATATATATATATATATATATATATATATATATATATATATATATATATATATATATATATATATATATATATATATATATATCGAAACGTAACTCGAAATTTACTATCTATGAATATATCCAATATATATTTTATACATTTGGTTCCCTACTTATAATCTGGATTTGCAAATTTCCGACATTTAGTTCTAAGCAGACAAAAAATGATAATTCATAATAATTTCAACACAAGTTTATAATAATTTAAACATAAAAATCAGGAAATGTTTCCCACCTTGTCCATATAAAATACATTACTTCCTTAGAGCTATAATAAAGTGTAAGATAAAAAAGATTAAAAAGACTCCCTTAAAATAAAATTTTGAAGAATGCAAAAACATTGATCTAAATATTGTTGACATTTCCAATATTGAACACCTATCTACCTATCTATTATGATATCTCCAATATTAAAAACAACTCGTTCTACAAAAAAATAAATTGTCTCCTACTTGACCCGTCCGAGGGACCAGGAGGGAGATAACATATACAACATTCTATTATAGAATTTCACATCTCTATGTGTAGAGACTTGTATACTTGGGTATTCTTAAATGAGTGACTTCTGTTACCCAATAAAGTAAGAGTTAAAAAAAAAACTGTTTAAAACGAGTCTAGATGCTTATTTTAATAAAGAAATTTAAATACTAAATCTCAAGCCTTTAGCTGGTAAAAGTATGACCATTCTTTAAAGACAAAATGCTTCCATTACCCTTAGGTATAAAATTAACGAACAGTGAGACAGATTAACTAATATTTTGAATAAAGAGTTTATAGACTAAATTACTAGTTCGTAACATCAAAGATCCAGCAATTCTGTAAAAGTAGAAGCCAACTTTTTCCTCTTTATGAACAAAATTGTTAAAAAATCCTTCTTTAGACTTTACACTATAATGAAGGTTTTCTTAAAATTTTAGAACCAGTGGTTTAGGTCGGACTATGTTGAATGAGTCAAGCTATTTCCTTTCATGAAACGATTCCCTTTTTCGCTGTTAAAAGGAAAACTATAAAAAATATTTTACTTATCTTTAATAGGTAATAGGGCTGTTTACAGCAACATAACACGTTATATAATAATCCGTCATCAGGAACTGAAGGGATTGGATTGGGATGTGGATTTGAAATCAACAAACGTGTTTTACGTTGCCAGGGTCAAAATTATGTGTGCGAACACAGTAGCAATTCATCTGAGTAAATGAACTTCATTTTAACAATAACAACAGTGACCACCTCTACACCAAATACTTTATTTTTGTTCTAGGCGCGTGTTTCACTAATTATGATAGCATCATCAGTATCCTGTGAGTGAGTCAGTCATCGCTCCTGATGATCCTAACGTGGTTAGCGAAATGCGCGTCTAGTTAGTTTGGTGTAGTGGTGATAATTGTTAGGTAGTGTCATTATGCCAAAGATTCCAAAATCCCAGCGTACTGGAATGTTCACATTGTTTCTATTTATTGACTTGAAAATAAAAAACTGATATATTTTTTTAGGTCCCCTACCTTTTACCTCTTTCTTCTCTTTTCGAATAAGGTTTATCCCGATCAAAAATATTTTTTCTGCGTTTTTATTGATTCGTAAGTGATGAATATGTATCTCATTATTTTTTATGATTGCATTAAAGAGAGCTTAAAATTTTTCTACTAAATTTTTGGATCTACCTTTTTCCATAACAAAAATTAGCAAGTTACTTAATTAGTACAAAATAACTTGAATTTTATTAATTTCATTAAATGTTGCTTTTATTAAAAACTTAAATTAATTAGGTTCCAATAAGTTCACTTAATTATGTTCAGAATCAAGACGAAATTTAGTATAATGCTGTACTTTAAGTACGTGCCCATTTTAAACGGAAAAATAATTGACAATTACTTCTGGTTCCACGGAAAATATAAAATGCTTATATTTTAAACAAAATGCCCTTAGTGTTTATAATTGTCTAAATTTTATGCAAATTTGATATTATTGTATTCTGAAAAATCAGTCAACTACTCAGGTTATTCGATTTTTCAAGACAATATTTTTCGATAGACCTACACAAATTACTATTTCTTATTTTAGTTTCAATATGACATCTAATAAAGTAATTAAAATTTGAGCAGCAATTATTAATTCTTATAAATTTACATTGTTCAAAATGTAAATGACAGCATTAAAACAATTGAATTCAAAAACTCGTTAACGTCATTATCTATCCCCCTATTAGAGACTATCATAAATATATATATATATATATATATATATATATATATATATATATATATATATATATATATATATATATATATATATATATATATATATATATATATATATATATATATATATATATATATATATATATATATATATATATATATATATATATATATGTATATATATATATATATATATATATATATATATATATATAAATATATATAAATATATATACATATATATACATATATATATATATATATATATATATATATATATATATATATATATATATATATATATTTATATATATATATATATATATATATATATATATATATATATATATATATATATATATATATATATATATATAATTTTCGGCAATACTTTATAATCTGTCACTTGTTGCTAGTAATTTTGTAGTGGGATTTCAAAGTAATATTAGAAATGAGCGAAGAGAAATTGTGACATTCCATTTCAAGTTCGAAAGGTCATAATTGATTTGTGGAAAGATGGAAAGTCGTACAGAAATATAGGAAAAATTGTTAAAAAGTCACGTGCTACTGTTCAGTACATTGTAAACCAGTATAAATTAATGGGCTCCTAGAAAATTCGACCACGCTCCAGCAGTCCTAAGAAACTGACTCCACGTGAAGAGGCCAGTATTGTTAGACAAATAATTATAGATCCCAAGAAAGGTGCACCAAAATTAAAAGAAGTACGGGGACTATTTTCGAAAAATGTGTGTTCACAGCTAGCTTTTGCTAGGGAATACATTACTAAACCTCCTGAATGTTGGGTATCCGTAATTTGTAGTGATGAAACTAAAATTAACCTTTTTAGGTCTAATAGAGAAAGAAGAATACCGCATTCGATATTAAAAACATTTGTTCTACGGTGAGACAAAGGGGTGGCAGTGTTCTGCTTGGGGGTGCATGTCCGCTGGAAGGATTGAAAATTTACATTATGGTATTAATGGTACCATGGATCAGCATGTTTATCTGAACATTTTGAGAGACAATTTAAGAATAAGTGTCCAAAAATTAGCACTCGAAAAAAGATACATTTTTCAACAGGACAATGATCCGAAACATACCGCAAACTTGTTACGAGAATGGAAGATCCATAATGTGCGACAGCAGCTTCATACAGCTCCGCAATCACCCGATGTTAACCCCATCGAACATTTATAGGAGGATCTTAAATTTAATTATCGCAAACATAATGTTACAAATAGAGAAGAATTAAAAACAGAATATTGAACGAATGAGAGAACATGTCGGCAGAAGTTACTAGAGAGCTGGTTGCAAGTATGACAAAAAGGTTACAGGAAAATATCAAGGCCAACGGCGGTCCCATTATATATTAATTTAAACGGAGTTGTTATTTTTCGTTAAACTCCGTCAAACTATTGTTGGTAATTGTTAAGTGTATGGAGACTTTCTTGACATTAATTCTGTTTACATATTTATAACAATTTTGTAACTTCTTCTTCTTCTTCTAAACATAACAGAAAAGTAATATAGAAAGCAGGTGGTGTAAGGAGACATATACATATATATATATATATATATATATATATATATATATATATATATATATATATATATATATATATATATATATATATATATATTATATATATATATATATATATATATATATATATATATATATATATATATATATATATATATATATATATATATATATATATATATATATATATATATATATATATATATATATATATATATATATATATATATATATATATATATATATATATATATATATATATATATATATATATATATATATATATATATATATATATATATATATATATATATATATATATATATATATATATATATATATATATATATATATATATATATATATATATATATATATATATATATATATATATATATATATATATATATATATATATATATATATATATATATATATATATATATATATATATATATATATATATATATATATATATATATATATATATATATATATATATATATATATATATATATATATATATATATATATATATATATATATATATATATATATATATATATATATATATATATATATATATATATATATATATATATATATATATATATATATATATATATATATATATACATATACATATACATATACATATACATATACATATACATATACATATATATATATATATACACATATATATATATATATATATATATATATATATATATATATATATATATATATATATTACGCTTACAAGGAGTACAAACTTAAATTTCTGTAAACAATACATCGCAATATGTCACTTAGAGTATTATGATTAGTATTTTATTAATGTTAACAATTTATTAACGTATGATAACTTTTACTAACGAATGACATAAAATTTGTTAGGTTTTTGATTGATTTCCTATACATTAATACCTAGCATGATAATATTTTTGTTTCCGTTGTTATTGTCAAATATTAATTATTTAAAGTGATGTATGAGCCATTATACGATGAACCAATTAATTAGGTTAATACTTACCCTCCCAATATGATGTTTACCCCATGCACCGGGGTGGGAGGTGACCCAGGCGAGGGGTTCATTCGAGTTTGATTTAAATAGTCTTCATTTGCTCGAGAAGAGATTGCGAATTTCTTCATGTAGATCTTACACCTAAAATAAGAAAAGTTGAAGATTCTCTATTTGAAATTCTTTATTTATATTTTTACTGACCGAACCTTCTACACAAAAATTAAGCAGTTTCTTATTCTTAGAAGCAGCTGTAAATAAGCCAAAGCTAACCTAAACTTAAAAAAGTTATATATATATATATATATATATATATATATATATATATATATATATATATATATATATATATATATATATATATATATATATATATATATATATATATATATATATATATATATATATATATATATATATATATATATATATATATATATATATATATATATATATATATATATGTATATATGTATATATATATATATATATATATATATATATATATATATATATATATATATATATATATATATATATATATATATATATATATATATATATATATATATATATATATATATATATATATATATATATATATATATATATATATATATATATATATATATATATATATATATATATATATATATATATATATATATATATATATATATATATATATATATATATATATATATATATATATATATATATATATATATATATATATATATATATATATATATATATATATATATATATATATATATATATATATATATATATATATATATATATATATATATATATATATATATATATATATATATATATATATATATATATATATATATATATATATATATATATATATATATATATATATATATATATATATATATATATATATATATATATATATATTTATATATATATATATATATATATATATATATATATATAGATTTGTTTGGAATAATATTCCGATGTTTCGCATACGATTGTACGAGTTATCTTCAGGTTAGTTTAGATTATATTGCAATCGTAAACGAAACATCGGAATGTTGCTCCAAATTCACACAGTCTAATCCCAAGAATCACGTTTTTTTAAAAAAATATACATAAATTGAAATATACTTTTAATTTTTTTTCAGAAACAAAGAATAACCGAAATAGATCTCAAGAGTAATATCACCTATATAATTTTGATTACTGTCAATAGTATAGGCTTCGAATTAGTTTAATACTAATAATAAAAAAAAATTTAAAGGCAAATCGAATACAGATTTAGATCCTATTTTAGAAACACAAAATATTCTTTCCTAGTGTAACACAAGCGTTTCTACCGTAAAATCTAGCAAATAATTCAGTTGAAGTTAATGGAGAATGTAGTTTAGAGAATCAATTAATCGATCGTAAATTGGTTCTGTTCGAATTTTATGAAATTACTTTTTAACAAATTATACGAAACATTAATGAGAAATAATTAAGAGTTTAAGGGGAAAGTATTATTTGTTACTAAAAATTTTACAGTAAATTTGGTATATAAATATAAAGTTTAAAAATACCTTTAGTCAATAGAATGTAGATTTCTTGATTTTATATATTATATATCTTTCAAAAAAACATAAACATAAAAGCCAGGACTGCGAATTAACATCTCCACCTTGAAAAATTAGTCTTCTTTTAATGTTTTTAGAATAACTCGAAAAGCATTAAGAATTTCGGTATACGAGGATGGATTAAAAAATTTGCGGCCTAGTCAAGAAAACAAAATAAAATACATAATTATTACAAAAAATAAAGCGCATAATATTCTACACAAATTTGTATTAGGGAACCGCCAAGGGATAAGATAGAGAAACTTATTAGTTAGAGAAGAGAAGGAGTTTACAGATCAGGGCCTGTAAGCATAGCTGTGGTTTAAGTCAGAAGACCAACTATTTTGCTGGCATCAAATGACATAACCACGACGGCCACAATAGCAACCTATATTTCATGCTAGGACCGACCACAGTAACCAACTTCTGTTCATGTAAATAACTTATATATATATATATATATATATATATATATATATATATATATATATATATATATATATATATATATATATATATATATATATATATGTATATACATATATATAAACATATATATATATATATATATATATATATATATATATATATATATATATATGTTATTTAGCATATTATTGGGATATTGATGAAATTATTTTTTTTAGAATTCCCAAGAAACCAAAGTTTATTAATACTATTACATACTTTTTTGAACATATTTCTCCTCTAATTCTTTTTTCGACCTCGTCTCAGAAATTTTCTACAAAATTATAAATGTTTGTTGTCGTTTTTAGCTAGACCTTCACACATAGAAAAAACTAATTTTGGTCTATTGCTTGCATATGATTCTCTGACAATGAATAGTTTCTCAATATTTTATATTTTTCGTAAGAATTTCGACGATAATTATTGATAATAATATGAAATTATTTTTTTACGCTACATTTTTGGAAAGTGTTAGAGAACTTCCAATCTTTCAGGTCTCCGTCTACAGCTCCAATCTTAATTTCTGTCCCGTCTTGCAAAATAACACCCTCTGCTAATGCCAGGTAAATAACTACTCGCTTGTAACAAAAACTTTTAACCTTTCCTATTAATTTTAATGATCATTTATTATTGTGTCGTTTATTGTTTATTGACTCAGTCCCAGGGTTAATGTGGTGAGTTTTTTCAGGTCTAACCAATAACTGATAGGTATTTGAATTATTAATACCATAAACTGATGCCGATATAATATATTATTTATATCCTAATCACGCATACAGGTTAGTAAATGTCAGATATTGTGTTTGAATTGTAAATTTTTATACTAAGAGGACTTGAAATGTCATTTAAAATAGATAAGATATGAATAATTTTCACCTCTGATTCCAGAAAGCCTAATAATGCCCTCTGTCGATCCTGGCTGACTTGCTATAACTTTAATATTGAAGGAATTGTTGGCGTCTATCGGGAGCTGTTTAGACCGCAATCCGACCAATCCGACAGAAGAATTCCTAGCAAGGACACTGTCATAGTTGCTGACTGTTACCGCTAGGCAGGCCAATTATTAAAAATCTACCCATGTATCCAAAAAATCAGTATCAACAGCCAAAATTGAAGAAAATTCATATTCATTCGTTTCGTCGGATCACGACTCATCGAGCTACCTAGGATCGGCAGAGACCATGTATGCTTTCATTATTAGGCTCTATAGCCAGATATACAAATTGTATACTGACATTTTACGCTTGTACTGCGCATCTCCAGATAAAGGAACAGTAAAACTCTGCTGAATATGAATTTTCTTCAATTTTAGCCATTGATATTGATTTTTTAGATACATGGGCAGAACTTTAATAATTACACTGCCTAGCGGTAATTGTCGGCAACTATAACAGTGTCCTTGCTATGAATTCCACTGCCAGATTGCAGTCTAAACAGTCCCCGATAGAAGGCAGCAATTCTTTCAATAATAAGCTAATAGCCAATCAGCTGAAGATACAAATTCTTGTATCTTGCTGACGTTTTTAAAACTTTTATATAGACGATATTTAGCAAAATGACGATTTAGTAAATACTATAATATATTACGGTAAAAATTTTGCCCTGATTTATAAATCATACTGGATCGAGTGTGTTGCATGTGATGGCGGCGGTCGTAGAAAGTTTTGGGAAATTAGGTGGTTAATAAAACTTATTTTAAAAATCCTTTTTTGGATACATTCATAAAAAAAAATACAATTTGTAGATTATACAAATGTTTATTATCATTATTATTAAAAAATAATCAGCGTATTTTGAAAATATCTCTATAGGACTTATAAACCAAAATTATTATTTTTCATTTGATTTTCATGTTAGATTCCATCATCAAGTAAATAATTTTTCATACATACCTGGAATTTTTTATACATATATAAAAAGTTTTTCAGTCCATGCTTCTTTTCTAAGATAATTTAAATATTTACGATTTAAGTATTTCAAATAAGAATGGGAGAAAATATCACCTTTATAGAGATTAACGGAAAATCTATTTTTATCAGTTGGGATACACTGTGGTATTCAGTACTTAGGAGCTTTTAAAAAATTAATAAAATGTATTTCAAAATTCATGTATATTAATTTTTCCGATACTAGTGAAAATAAACTCAGAAGTTTTATTAATAAATTTTTGTTTTCTCTTTTAACTCACTTGTATTCAGCATTTAATCCTGCAAAACTTTCCTTATTTAACTGATTTTAAATAGTCTAATATTTCCAAGATTGCAACACTGACACCACTTTGTCCACCATATAGGGTACAAATAAGAAAATGAATATTTTATAACATGTTATAAAATACGTGGCCATCCTTTTTGTCTTCAGTAAATATTTCTTCTAATTTTGAATATAATGCATTAGAATTTGAATACTAAGGTAGTTTTTAAATTAATAATTGAACTTAAGGTCAACATATTCCTGCGTTTTTCAGCTTCAAAAAAGGTATTTTAGAACCTTGTAAATACGTGTTAAAAACGTTAGTTTTAAAGTTAGAAACCAAGTTATTAAGATGGCTTTTATCATCTTGATCTACGAATATTATCGCTACTAAGAAATTCCTACAGTGTAGTAATAATAATAATATTAATAAGTATACACTAACAGGCACACCAATGTCGGGACGCTTTGAGCTTCTGACACCACAGAACACTAAAAACACCCCAAATAACAGTAAACCAATAAAAGAAGCATCGGGCGAGTGACGTAACGGTCGAGGACGTCGCAGGAAATGGCAGCTCAACCAAACGATCAAAACCGGTCAGCACCTAATAGACAACAATATTCACATAGAAGAGCAGAAGGGGTGCAGGACAAATAGGCTGATCATAGATAGCGTGATCATAGGACAAACCAGAAAAGAACACAGAAACCTTCACAGCGATTACATAGACCCCACAGCTGGTTAATCAGAGCTCTAGAAATCTACAAAACCAACCAAAATCTCAGGCAATTTCTCGCGCAAATTATGAAAACTGAAAAACCAAAATCCACCTAAAAACACAAACTGAACGCATCCACAAACAAAGAGCTGTACATCAGACGGGGTATAATTCGGAGAGACTCGCTTAGCGCTCTATGGTTTTGCCTCTGTCTCAATCCACTCTCAAATACTCTAAACAGAACAGACCATGGCTTTTGCATCAGACACCAAAAAGTAAACCAACATAAAATAAACCACCTTCTGTATATGGATGACATAAAACTCTACGCTGCTACAGAAACACAGCTGAAAGAACCCCCAAAAATAATAGAAATATTCACCTCCAAAGTGCTTCACATCAACAAAGGCCAATGGAAAGGCAACCATGAGACAGAAACCATCAACGATGAAACACTCGATAACATGCTGGACAAAGAAACATACAAATATCGAGGCTTCCATCAAAGCACCAAACTCAACCATACTCATATCAAAACAGAGCTCAGAACCGAATTTAAAAACAGACTCACGAAACTTATACAAACAAAACTCAACTCCAAAAATCTCACTAAAGTCATGAATACGTTCGCTATACTTATACTCATATATTCATTTGGTATCATCAAATGATCACACACAGACATAGAAACCATTCACATCCTTATACGTTCTCAATTCACCAAATACAGGAAATTACACCCCAACGCATGCAAAGAAAGACATACCATCGAGAAGAAGGCAGGAGGAAGAGGAATCATAAATATAAGATCACTACGCACAAAACAAATATAAGCACTTAGAAAAATTTTTTCACACCAAGCAAACCAGCCTCCACACAGCAACAATGAAAGCAGACAAAAATTACACACTTCTCGACATATCCTGGGCAGACCATCCAGCAGACACACACAGTCACACCCAATTACAACAGGAAAAGATGAAAACGTGGACAGAAAAAACACCCCACGGAAAAGACAGATACCACATAAAACAAGACCAATAAATTAAAAACAATCATGCACCTGGTTACAGGATAGGTAACTATTCCCTGAAACAGAAGGCTTCTTACTTAAAAAGTCATATTAACCAGAAACTACCAAGAACATATCATCAAAGACCCAACTATTACAGAAGACAGATGCAGGAAATGTAACCAGCATAAAGAAACGATCGAACACATAACAGGCGGATGTAAAATATTAGCCGAAACGGAATAGACAGTCAGACATAACTCAGCGGCAAAAGTAGTTCACCAAGCACTAGCCACAATATACAAATTCATAGAAAACACAGATCCCTACTATAAATACACACCAACATCCATACTTGAAAATAAAAATTACGAGCTCAACTGGGACATCAGTATCCATACAGATAAAACAGTCTCGGAGAATAGACCCGACATTACTTTTCAATACAAAAAAGGGTCTGATTGAAATAGCTGTCCCCAACGACACAAACATCCAAACGAAATACACAGAAAAAATCTCCAAATACACAGACCTTGCCACAGAAATAAAAAGGCTATAGAAACAAGAAAAAGTCATCATCGTCCCCCTCGTCATATCAGCCACAGGTCTTACACCACTAACATTCACACCACAGTTAAGAGTCAACAAAAACATTCAAAAGTCAGTGATTTTGAAAACATATAACATTGTCAGGTTATTCCCTAATACACAATGGTAATAGCGTTTAGCCAAACATGGAACCATATTGACCAAATTTGAGAAAGAAAAACAAAAACAATAATAAGTATACTAAATTAATGAAGGATATTGTTTTTCTTATTTAGACTCTAACGATATAGTGTTGAAGAGATCAGTTATGGTTGTCTTATAATCATTTAAAAACTGTAACATGTTATTGATGAATTCCCCAATGAGTTATTTTCAATTACAGTTTTTGCTTGATATAAAAGGAATTATTTAAGCCCCCTTGTAACAATATTTTGCTATGTTTTTGCGGATTTTTTTTTTCAATAATATTTTAAATGAAACAACCTAATTGTATGTCTTATATATTGTTTCGTAGGCTGACATAAACATTTTATATGACAATCTTGGAGATAACAATATTCTATTAAGTCGTTATTACCTAACACCTAAGTTATTCCATTCTAATGCACATTGAGGCAAATCAAAAGTCTAGGTGGACATAATTACCAATGTCAGAATGAGTATTTTTTCTCGAAGTTATGTTGATCATTAAAATTAAATAGGCATAATGAAGAACATTTTTTGTTCTATTTAATTATACGTTGCGTTAGGTATGTTTTTCTATATCACCATAATTCAGCTATTAGAGATGATATTTTGGCTCACCGCGTAGTGAAGTAACGATTATAGCGTGGTACAGTAAAAATGACAGTTTTCGTTATAACATAAACTAGCAACAGCCCGCGACTTCGTTCGCGTGGAAGTATTACTTTTTACTTTTTAATTAATTAGTGCTTCTCTGTATACTTTTTTGTTGTTTTACTATTTTCTGGTAATAAAATATGTTGATTTTCTGGAGTTCCGACTCTTGATAAAACGACATATAATTGGCCATGAACCATGAAACTATAACAGCAATCTACTTAAAAAAAAACCTTTTCGTCTTCAAAAACACAACATCACGGAATACAAAACGAAACAATAATTATTTACAAACAAAATAAACTTATCAAATCAACAAATTATATCTAGTTCGTGCTACACGTGCCTATTTGTTGTATCCGGTATCGTACATGACCAAAACTAAACTTCCCAAACGGAGAGTCAACTTAAAATCGCCAAATCAAATTATATATCGCAGGACATGGATAGACAAAATTGAACGTTAAACAACAGATTATGTGATACGTTACCACCACGTGAGGGCATCGGCTGGCCTGTAGATCGCCCCGCGCGCGGGTCCGCCGCCCGCCCCCCGCTTACCGCCTTTCACCCGCAGGGCCGCTCGCTCATAGCCGTTTCTTTCCCCACTGCATCTTGCCCAGCTCCCCATGCCGTATGGAACTTTTTACCTAGATGATGTGATATAGTATGACCCTAAAATCACCCCTAAAGTTAGAAATTAAGGTCTATAATTCTTCCATAGATAGCACAGTTTCCGCCCGATTCTTATACAGGCCGACCAAGATAGATATATTTTTGTCGCCGCACGGGTAGGTACCTCTATTTTAGTTACGATTACTCAAAAACACGCTCGTAAAATCTAAATTACTTATCCAAATGGTTTGGTTTAAGGACAATTTTTATATACATCAAATACCTGATTTCAATTTAGGTATTGAAACAACTCTCGACAGATTTATCACTTGGTCATGTTTATTTTTAAGACCTATGTTTCAGTTTTATGGGTTAATCTTAGCAGATAGACATATGCTATCCACGAATTTTTTGTATACCCATTTATGTTCTACAATTCCTCTATACATCATTTTTATATATCTTTTACTGTAAAGGTAGCGTTACCCCAGTTTGACATGGTCTAATCCCAAGAATGATGGTCCGTAACACGGTTTTCTTTGGAAATATTTTTTTTCTTTTTTAAGAAAGGCTAACAATTTTATTTTCAATCTTTGTCTCTGTTGTATCTTGCTTTGAGATCACCTTTTTGTCTATTATTTGAGACTTCCTTTTATCAACAAGAGAACTTTTTTGACGTTTTGTCATTATTTATTAGTTAATAATAATAATAATAATACTGCATATACAGACAAAAATAACTGCATTATTGTTGGTGATGTGATATACTTAATAATAATCACTTAAATAATTGTTCAAATTGTTGGCCACCTACCTCCAAACACTTCAGAATGTGGGTAAGCACACCTTGTTTTGTGGCACCTCGTAGCGGAATCTAGGGACAGAAAGGCTTGATTCACCCGGTTCTCCAATTCTTCTCTAGTATTTACCGGTATCTTGTAAGCAATGTTTTTCAATGTACCCTAAAGATAAAAATCGAGAGGTGTTAAATCCGGTGACCTCGAAGGCCAATTCCAGGGCCCCAAACGTCTGAATTATTGATCTTCAAAAATTCTGTATAGCTCATTGCTTACCTCAGCCACGCAATGTATAGGGGCCCCGTCGAGTTGGCACCAAGTACTTTGATATTGTTCTAATGAAAGATTGACTAATGTGGATATTATTTCCAAATATTTTGAAGGTACTTTACCTCATATATTATATAAAATATTTGATTATCCATCATTACACTAAAGTCATTAAAACATTTTTGTAGAAGAATACTCTCTCACAACATGTGGATTTTCGCTAGCCCAATAATTATTATTTTTCCGGTTAAATATTCCTTCACGAGAAAATTTCGACTCGTCAGTCTAAATTATTTTTCTTAAAAAATCGGAATTATGTTGAATATGTCCTGATAAATTTTACAAAACTCTACCCTCCGCAGGCAGTCTTCGATGTCTGAGCTTAAACTTTAATAAAGTTGTAGTTGTGTAAAGGCATAAAAATATGCCACATCATTTATTTCATTTTGTTTATGAGACGTTACAAGTCTAGGTAAAGTTCAAGGTGCTTTCAAAGATTAACCGAAATTTGCGAATTTTTTCTGAATTTCCTATTAGTCATTGTTCATAAATCAGGATACGTTTCGTTGAATTTTCTGGAAGTAAGGCTGATATTTTTATCACACTGTCCATGTAATATAAATAAATTCATAAGAACCCTATTCGAATAACTATATCCTTCCATCTTACTAGATATTTTGTTTTACACTTTTTACTTAACAGTGAGAAATACAAAGCGTCAGCCAAGACTAATAAATAGCGATAAAACGTCAAACTCATGTGATGATAATTCGAGAGACTACTTAGTGAAAAGTCCATTTTAAAACAATATTTGATACATTTATTAAATAATTGATTATAATTCAAAATATATTTAAGTTAGATATAGGAACATTATACATGAAAAAATAGCAAATTACAGCAGCTTTTAGAAATGAAAATAATATATAGGCCGTTCCATTTAAATGATGGGACTTTTGGCAATTTTTGTAACTAACCAACACAAAGTTGTTTCTGAGCCACCTTGTATGCACTAAATAGGATTTGGGTTATAGGCTGTGACACCTTTGGGTCTTAAATAATTCCAACTTGGTGTTGAATTTATGGAAGTTTTAGAAGCATAGATATTTTAATATTTAATTTAGCAACATTTCCTAAATTTAAAATATCGAAGTTTCTGACACTTACTGATAGGAGACGCTACGCTGGACGGCTGAAAATATTTTAGATAGATAGAGCATGTTTGCTAACATATACGACCAAAATTTGAAATCGATATATTTAGTGGTTTATGTTATTTTCAGAATTGTGTTATGGGATATCCGAGTTTAAAATAAATAAAGTTATATAAAAAAAATTGAATTAATTAAAAATATTACTAATTATTACTTTTGAGCGATTCCAGAAGAAAAAAGTATTGTATGCGTCTGCGGGTGCATGTGTATGTGTGTGTATTTGTGTGTATCTGGGTACTCGTACATGTGTTAATGTTCGAGTGCAATCGAGTGTGTGTATACATGTCATTAACTAAATTAATTTGTTGGGTGTCATCAGAGTTAAAAATTATGTAGCGCATAGTGGGCTTTACACTCTAATCAATAATTTTCTTGATCTATACTTATTGTGACCTCATTCTAAATCCGGCATTGCCTTCACTCCTAAATGTAAGAGTAACTTATTTCGATTTTTTCAAAATAGAATACCATATTACTAGCTCTATAAAATTCATCTCTTTGTTTTGTTTTTTAGAAAGAAGCTATTAACTCACGTGAATATTTAGTTTAGAAGAAACAATTAGCGCTAGACGTATATTACCAGCGTACATAACCCTATGTACATATGTACATTCAAAACGTGAAGAAAATTAAAAAGGGGTATTGTCTTGGTATGTAAATTTTTGCTAAAAGTTACACAACTCTAAAAATATTATTATGAGTCGCTATACTAAAACATTACTAAGATAGCTTCAAAGGGAATTGTATCATTTTGGGAAAATTGACCTTTGAATTATATTTATACTATTTAATAAAGTTAAATCCCTGAAAGATTATGCTCCTAACTATATTGTTATTCCATTAATAAGATTAGAGCATTGATTAATCCTAAATAAGTATAGTTTACCCATGTAAAATTGTCTTACAATAGGAAAAATGTCTCCAACTGAAAATATTTTAAAATCATATTAAATAAAAAATGTATTAAAAAGTTACTGGAGTCCTAGGGTGTCTGATAACCTATAAGAAAATTATTGACGGTGCAGAATTTATAATATAACTAGCCGTACCCGCGGCTCCGCTCGCGTGGACTTCATTCACTATTATCGTCACTGCTCATTCCTTATATTACCTAACGTAATGAAATATATCCTATAACCTGGCCAGAGAACATATGTATGAATTAAAAAAAAAAAAACACGTAAATCGGATAAGTGGTTCTCGAGTGATAAGCGCACTAGCGGACAGACAGGCAGATAGAGAGACGTTGCATTTTATATATATTATATTCTTTGCTACATGATATTGTTCCATATTTAATGGTTTAGGCAGTGTATTGAAAGAGAACGCGCTAGCGGCACGTAAATCGGATTAGTGATTCTTGAGTGATAAGCGCACTAACGGACAGGTAGACAAACAGACAGATAGACAGAGAGATGTTGCATTTTATACATATAAATAGAAGATTATAGATAACCTGACCAGAGAATAAATGTATGAATTAAAAAAAAAACACATATATCGGATACGTGGTTCTCGAGGGATAAGCGCACTAGCGGACAGACAGACGGATAGACAGAGAGACGTTGCATTTTATATATATTATATTCTTTGCTACATGATATTGTTTCATATTTAATGGTCTAGGCAGTGTATTGCAAGAGAACGCGCTAGCGGCAAACTTTTTTCGGACTTGATTCACTATTATCGTCACTGCTTATTCCTTATGTTACCTAACGTAATAAAATATATCCTATAACCTGGCCAGAGAACATACGTATGTTTTTTTAAAAAGAAAGCACGTAAATCGGATAAGTGGTGCTCTAGTGATAAGCGCACTAACGGACAGACAAACAGACAGAGAGACGTTGCATTTTATATATATTATAGATATTCTTTGCTACATGATATTGTTCCATATTTAATGGCTTAAGCAGTGTATTGCAAGAAAACGCGCTAGCGGCAAACTTTTTTCCGTCTTGATTCATTATTATCGTCACAGCTTATTCCTTACGTTACCTAACGTAATAAAATAGAGCATATATCCTGGCCAGAGAACATATGTATGTGGTTCTCCAGTGATAAGCGCACTAACGGACAGATAGGCAGACAGACAGAAAGACGTTGCATTTTGTATATATTATAGAAGTAATAAAAGGAAATGACATAGTAATACCTCATGTTGTCTAAAGTCTGTGGCAGCACTACCGCGTTTTCTAAAAGGTGCTCTGAAATACAAAAATGTATGTTTCGGCACTGACGGGTATCACGACATCGTCGCCGATATCCTGTAAGATATAAAAAAGGATAAAATCTCTACTCAGGTGGGGAGGTGAACAATAAAAAAAATAAACTTGACTTTTTCAGAGGTCAACTATTACTGTTGCCAGAATGACGTGTTTGCTATAGTGTTACTAATATATTAAACAATTATTAATCTTTAAAATTTATAACCTTAATTTAACAGACTACAGTATTTTTTTGGAACTAGTAGAACGGTCAACAAAGTATTATACTTTTCAATTTTTATTAATTCCTTAAAACATCAAAGGGCAAGTTATTGACATTTTTATTATTTAAAATAACATTTTAAACAAGACAGATGTTCGAAATAATGATTTGTCTGTTTCGACCGGTGAAAATTAAAAAAAAAAGAAAACTTTAAAGAGGAAAAATTATGTTTTTTCTTTTAATAATTATTAATGCACTTTTTCATTATTTCTGTAAGGCACACCGATGTTCTAAATGCTAGTAACATACGTATAAAAATAATTTTATGTATTTAAAGAGGACTTTTCTGTTTAAACACAGTATTTACATTCCGAAGTTTTTAAACCAGTTTTAGTCAATCACGCCAATCTATTATCTAGCAATCCTCAAATAAACATTTTATATCACTAGGGAATGCTAAAACAAAGATGGTACAAACTATGGCATAAAAAAATTCACTAAACTGCGATCACCACGTAATACTATAATGTGACGGGCGGCGTGCGCGAACAGTTTATAAATCAACATGGCTGCACTGACAGATCATTTTTCAAAAAGCTAATTAAATTTCGGACAAATAACCGAGTAATAGACTTAATGTCAGAGTAAATAACAAGGTATTAATTTACTGTTTGTTGGAATATTTACCCTAAAAACAAAACAAGAAAGGACATGAGAATAGCATTAAAAAAGACTACACTTTCTGCAATAAAACAGTTATAATATGTTAAATGTAAAAGAAGTTTAAAAATAAATGCATGCAGATGTGATGTTGCAAGTTTAATTGGATTAAAAGCGCAGGTTTTGCATAAATAATACTGAGATATTTTAAATATATATATATATAACACATGGGCTGAAAAGTCCCGGGCCTAACAAAGAAAACACGGTTTTTTTGGTTCAAAATTAGCTTTATTCATCAATGTAATCTCCATCAAGAGCAACGCAATCATTCCAGCGCCGCTCTAACAATGGCCAAACACTGCTCAGAATCATCAACACGTTCTTGTTTTTGATAAACAATGAGCAAACGCGGCACCCACTTTGAACAGAGCTTTCTCATAGTCAAATGCTCATGCAATATAAAGCCAACACGTTCTTTTGATATCTTTACGATGTCAGCTAACTCACGCAACTTCACTTTTCGATCATTCAAAACGATTTTATGGATTTTTTGATGTTTTCTGGTGTTACCGCCTCATTTGGACGTCCACTGCGTTCTGCATCATCGGTGTCTCTACGACCACGTTTGAAGTCAGCAAACCAACGTTTTATTGTTGTTTCTGATGGAGCGGAGTCCCCATAACACTTTTCAAGCCATTGCTTCGCTTGAACGGTATTTTTTCCCATCAAGAAGCAGTGTAAAAATTAAAACACGAAATTGTTTTTGATCCATTGTTTTGAAAATAACAAAAGTAGCGTCACTCTTAGCACAATAACTCACAAACTAATGAATAGAATATCATGAAATTTTAACAGCTGTCTTTTGAAGGTTAGTATTAACTGAAAAAAAGGTGACTGCAATAAAACTAGCGCCATCTATGTGTTAGGCCCGGGACTTTTCAGCCCATGTGTTATATATATATATATATATATATATATATATATATATATATATATATATATATATATATATATAGGGTGAGTCCACGATAGAATAAAGTTCATTATCTCATTTGTTTCGGGAATGAGGAAAAAATGTTAAATATAGTAGTTTTAGGGAATGTTAAGGTATATAGTTTAAAATTATTTTTGAGTATACAGGGTACTTCAAAAGAGTGTGACCGATATAACATATGTTTTTTTTAAATGGAACATCCTATTTTCTAATTTATTTTTAAATTCCGCGTAAAATTTTATACCTTTTTTTATTAATAATATTATATACCTAAACCTAACAGTTTTTCTAATATTTCAATTTTTTTTTTTAAATGCTAGTTTTCAGTTTTGTAAGAAAGTGCCAGTAGCGCCATTATTTCTGAAGGTGGAATACTTATAATTGATATGAGCCTTCTATAGGGATGAAAAAAAAAAGATATATGTAACGAAATTTGAGTTAGATGCTACAGGGTGTTCAAAATAAATTTATGCATTTCGACCATTTTAAATTGAAAAATCTGAAATTTTTTAAATGGCACACCTTGTATATTATTATTTTTTCTGGTAGATTTTGCAAAACCCTCCAACTTTTATTAAGTATGACATATACCTATTTCTAATAGTTTTCGATTCATTTTGAATTTTTAAATTTTTACCCTTATTTTTAATACACTTACGCTATAACATCATGGTTGCTAAGACAAAACAAAAATGTAAGCATTATCAAATTTTGACATGTCTATTAAGCAAGTTAAAATAGTTTAATTTGGTGTAGTCAGTGACGTATAAAGGCAATAGTTATGGATTTTCCTAAAAATGAATTAATTGATATGGCGAGGCGGGAAAAAATTGTCTTTTGGCAGTAAGGCTTTAGGAAGCGACGTACCCTAATAGACGTATACCATCTAGAAAATCTTTTCAGTGCTTAATGGAATGGTTAGATGGTAGTAATAGCGTTGAGTATACGAAACGGAAAGTAGTAAACCAGAATGCTACCAATGAGGAAAAAGAAATGGAGATTTTACTTCATGTTGAAGATAATCCCCAGTTCAGCAGCCGTCAACTAGCTGACTTATCTGACACATCCCAATCTACGGATAATCGCACGACGAGGATATACAAGTATCATCCCTTTCATATGGAACTACACCAAGAACTTCAAGACCGTGATTTTGAACGACGAGTAAACTTTTTTACCACCATGAATGGAGCAATAGAGGCCGATCCAAATTTTTTATCCAAAATAATGTTTCCTGATGAAGCTACTTTTCGCAGTAATGGAACAATTAACAGCCATAACATGCATTATTATTCAACCGTTAATCCATTTTGGGTCCGAGAAGTTCAAAACCAAAACCATTGGTCTCTTAGTGTATGGTGTGGAATATTAAATTTTCGAATTACTAGTCCATATTTTTTCCGCGAACCGCTTATCGGGCCTAGATATCTAAATTTTTTGCAAAACGAATTACCCCAGCTTCTTCAAAGAATTGATAACTTTGAAAGGGAACAAATGTCGATTCAACAACACGGAGCTCCTGCTCGTTACCACCGGGAAGTTCGGGAATTTTTAAACGATCGTTACCCACAAAAATGGATCAGTAGGGATGGATTCATTCAGTGGCCCCCTCGATCATGTGACTTAACACCTTTAGACTTCTTTTTATGAGGCTACATTAAAGATCGTGTTTATGTGAATCCCCCTACAACACCAGTAGATGCTAAGGACAGTGAAGGAAAATATAGTAAAACGACTAAACATGTGTATTCTAGTAGACGGGCATATTTTATTTATTTTATTACGTCATAATAATTAATCATTAGATAAGTTAAACTATATTAAAATTATTATTAACTATTTGTTTATGTTTTCACAATAGCGTAAGTGTATTAAAAACAAGGGCAAAAAGTGAAAAATTCAAAATAAATCAAAAACTATTAGAAATAGGTATATGACATACTTAATCAAAGTTGAAGGGTTTTGCAAAATCTATCAGAAAAAATAAGAATATACAGGGTGTGCCTTCTAAAAAATTTGAAATTTTTCAATTTAAAATAGTCGAAATGCATAAATTTATTTTGAACACCCTGTAGCATCTAACTCAGATTTCTTTACATATATCTTTTTTTCATCTCTATAAAACGCTCGCACCAATTGTGAGTATTCCACCTTCAGAAACAATGGCGCTACTGGCAATTTTTTACAAAACTGAAAACTAGTATTTAAAAAAAAATGAAATATCAGAAAAACTACTAGGTTTAGGTATATAACTTTATTAATAAAAAAGTTATAAAATTTTACGCAGAATTTAAAAATAAATTAGAACATAGGAGGATGTTCCATTTAAAAAATCATATGTTATATCGGCCACACTTTTTTGAAGTACCCTGTATACTAAAAAATAATTTTAAACTATGCACTTCAACATTACCTAAAACTATTGTATTTAACATTTTTGCGTCATTCCTGAAACAAATGAGATAATGAACTTTACTCTATCGTTGACTCACCCTGTACAGTGGAGTCCGCTTATTACGACTTTGGATAAAGCGTCCAACCGCTTAAAGCGATGTAATTACGCTCTGATTTGTCCGATTATAACGACGCATTATAAATTTGTTTACAAACAATAATTCTTTTTCCCCGAATGAGTGGTACTTCCGCTGCTCCGCGGACTGGTTGATCGCTCGCGACTCGATCATTCATTTTTTTGTAATCGTCACGCGCTATGTGTGATAATTCTGACAATTTACGCGCTTAAAGATGGGAACTCCTAAACATCAAAGGTGTTTCTCTATTGAAGAAAAGAATGCTGTAATTCAACGTTTAAAAGCAGCTAAATTAAATGTAACACTCGCGAAGTAGTTTGGTGTATCTTATTCAACCATTTCGACAAGAAAGAAGAGCAAAAGCACTATTGAAGACTTATTTAATGCTGATGTTTTGAATTCTAAACGGATTAAGAAATCTACTCAGGAAGAAGGGAACAGGCATTGCTACAGAGGTTGAAAGTGTAACGAAATCGAGGAATACCAGTAAATGGTCCTATTTTATAGGAAAAAGTCCATTTCTTTACTTCGCAGTTTAATGTTCCAAATTCCACATGTACATCAAATTAGATCCATCGATTCAAAACTAGACACAATATTGTCGCCGGTAAAATAAGTAAAGAATCATTATCGGTGAGATAAAATGACGTCAGTGATTGGTGCAAAATTTACAGATGATCAGATTTTTAATGTTGATGAGACAGGGTTGATTTGTAGACTAACTCTAGATAAAATTTTAAAATTTAAAGGAGAAACGTCTGCTGGATGAAAGAGAGGATACCAACAGCAAACATGAGTGGCACAATAAAAAAAAATGTTGGTGATCGGTAAATCTCAAGTTATTACCAGTAGATTACGAAAATAATCGGAAAGCTTAGACGACATCTGATATTTTCACAAAATGAGAAAATCGTACAAAAACCTTGAAGCAAATATGAATGCCAGTAATAATGTTACTAAGATTACTTTACTCCACACCATCCTGATAATTTATGATTAAACTTACACAAAGTATAATAAAAACTTATTTTAGAGACGCCCAATTTACAGCAGAAATCGTTCAAAGTTCTCTTAACTCTTCTGTAGACTTTGACGACGAAGACGACATATCGCTTTCCGTTTGGGCAGCTGCCAATAACAAGCTAGGAGCTTGAGCAAAATTCGGATGTCGATAATAATGTTGTCACATGTGAGGGTCCCTCCGATGAGTTCATTGTGCCGAATATTATCGCCCAAGGACACGAAAGTGGCGACAACGACGATGTTGAGATCAAGAGATACAATCGACTCCGAGCGTCGTCGAGGCCCTAAAAGCTGCAAAAATTCTAAATGTGTTCGTACATTCTAATTACAAGGATAACAATGTAAAAACTACAGTTTTATAATTTAATACGTTATTTCTACTATAACATACGTTGACCAGGAGACCAGAAAGAAATCAAAATTATGGACTTTTTAAGCCGATAAATGTGCACTACATATGAAGTTTAAAAACTTTTATATGTAACTTTAGATTTGCTAGCTTTTGCTGTAAATGTATTTTTATGATTTTTTTGTTTTGATTAGATTTGCGTGTGTACCTAACACATGTGTACACAACACATATTTCAATAAATATCTGTTTAATTTGATGTCGCCTATCATGTAGTCCGGTTATATCCCTTGGCCGGCATTATAAGTGAACTACACTGCGGAAATCCATAACCAAGCATCAACGGTTTAAAATATTTGATGTTATACAGAGAAGATAAAAAATAATGATTTATAATGAAGAGTTTAAATTTAAATACACAGTAAAATATTAATTGAAAATGTTAATAGAATCTAAAAATTTATGCTCACGTTTAGATTTGTGGCCTTCCTAGGTAAAAATTCGCAAAAACTACAGTAAACACGTCGGTAATTGTCGCATTATTTATTGAATTAACGAAAACGAAATTAATTTAAAACTAGTGCACTGATTTTGATTGTATCATATTTTTGTTAAAAATTTGATAACCTTTTTATTTGCTTAACAACAATTACATCCATAATAAATTTGCGCTAATTTCATTTTATTTTGAAATTGCAACATTACTTAATTACTACGTACATAACATAACAACTAAACATATGGATTAATTCTAACTTTATTGCACAAGTGCTTCAATGTATCCACCGTCCTTTTCTAAACAGGTGATTTTTCTTCGAGAAAAATCTTTTATTACATCTCTAATTACGTCAGAAGTTATAGCTTCACATGTTTCCCTAATAACTCTCTCAAGATGATCAACATCTTGAAATTCCCTTTTAAGATAATCCTTTTCTATTGAGTAGCCCCCGTAAAAAAAGTCTAGAGGGGTGATGTCCGGAGACCTTGGGGGTCAATTGCACATACCTCCCTATTACTCTACCGTTAAAAATGTGAAGGAGATAATCTCGAACATTTCTCGTACTGTGACATGATACACCATCTACGTTGTCTTTCAATTATTGGTAGGGAACTCATTATATAAAAATTCTAGGTAACGTTTAGCATTCATATTATTTCGAAAAAAGAATGGTCCAACTATTCTCTGAGTATCTTTAAAAAATCCACACCATCGCTCCACCATCGATAGTTTTGAGAACTTACTGTCCCATTAGACGTAAATGTCGCTTCGTCAGAGAAAAGTATTTGTCTTGCCATAAACCCGTTATCTTCCAACTCTCCTTGAAACAAAGCACAAAATTCAAATATTCGTTAAAAATCTCCTGCTTTTAAAGTATAGGTAAATTGGGGTTTGTATGCTTTAAATTTATTTGATCTTAAAATTCTCGCAACTGTAGTTTTACTTACGTTCAATAAAGCTGATCTTTTCCGAAGTGAATCTTTTGGCTTTTCTACTACCGACAGCATTACTTGATTTTGATTATCTTCATTTGAAACCCATGCCCGATGATTCTTTTCAAACTTATTTTCAACACTTCCATAAATCTTGAATTTATTTATTAGATATCCTACAGTTGTGAACTGTACAGTTTATTATTAAAGATTTCCGCTGCTTCTCTAAAAGTTTTATAATTATCTCCGGTAAAACTTCGTTACGCGGGCTTTTCACAAAAAGGGTTTTTTTTGGAATAGGCTTAAAATGGTCTAATTTCGAAAGACTTACGAGAAAATAAAGGGAGAGACCGTTTTTGCACGTGTTTTTTGCATATAAACATTGACACGTAAGAATACAAAAGTCCACTATGCTATTGGCAACCACTGATCGAAACTGCTCGAGAGAACTCAGTTCGTTTATGCGCATGATGCGCCGAGATGATTAAGCTACATTTACAATCATAGTAAAATTCCAACCAATAAGGAACTTTGCTGTGAAATTTTCTTTGCGGAAAACAACAAGGAAATAACAGATCACAAGGTTTTTTTATGTATTTTATATGTGTTTCAGTTAGTTCAGGTTAACAAAAACGGCTACCTCCCATTTTTTTCTCATAAATATTTCAAATTTATGCCATTTTAAGCCTATTTTTAAAAAAAATCTTCCTTTTTCTGAAAAGCCCGCGTACCGAAATTTTACCAATAAACAATTTTGTGATAAGATTAGATTACCATATAACTGAAAAAAATTTGGTAAAAGTTCGGTACGTGGGCTTTTCAGAAATAGGGCAGTTTCTTTTTTAAAACAGGCCCAAAATGACCTAATTTTGAAAAACTTACGAGAAGAAATCAGGGGAAGGCAGTTTTTGCTAACCTGAACTAACCCGAACTAAGCTGAACTACATAATCAGTACGTAGAAAATACATTAAATAATGAAAAAAAATGTCCTACCTTAATGTGAAAAAATATTGTACGTGCTATATTAGTGACTGGAGACCAAGTTAGTTTAGGTTAGTTCGGGTTAACAAAAATGGCCTCCCCCAGATTTTTTCTAGTAAATCTTTCAAATTAGGCCATTTTAGGCCTATTCCAAAAAAGAAACCCCCTTTTTTTAGAAAAGCCCGCATACCAACTTTTTACCTTATCTCCAACTATGAGAACAATTTGAATTTTCTCTTCAACACTCAATTTTCCGGGATTTATAATTATTATAAATACAGACTGACGTTAGCTTTGAGGTTTATTGACAGTTGTTAGGTATTTCCAAAGATATGTTCTTTTATTTTCAGCCTAAAATTTGTAGTGGTTTTGTTTTCTTTTATTCAATAAATAATTCAACAATTACTGACGTGTTTACTGGAGTGTTTTTGAATTTTTAACTAGAAAAGCCACAAATCTAAATGTGAGCATAATTTTTTAATTCTTATTAACATTTTCAATTAATATTTTGCTCTGTATTTAAATTTTAAACACACTTTACTCTTCATTATAATTCATTATTTTTTATTTTCCCTGTATATCATCAGATATTTTAAACTTTTGATGCTTGATTATGGATTTTCATGTGATGCAGAACTTTTTACCAAGAATAAATTTTTTTGTAATATGTAAGATAAACTTTTACTGCATTTTTATAAAACATTATGGGACACACTGTATATGTATGTATATATATAGTTTCTTTTCTTATACTTTCCACATATTTTGTTTTTAAGGTAAACACTCGAACACACCGTAAATTATTACCTTGTTATTTACTATGACATTAGTTCTATTACTCAGATGTTTGGCCGAAATTTAATCAGCTTTTAGAAAAATGATCTGTCACTGCAGCTCTGTTTGTTTAAAAACTTCTAGCACACTCCGCCCGTCACATTACAGTATTACGTGGTCATGGCGGTTTATTGGATTTTATATGCCACTGTTTGCGCTATCTTTGTTTTAGAATTCCCTAGTGATGTCGTAAAATTTTTATTTCAGGATTGTTAGATAATAAATGGCGTGATTGACTAAAACTGGCCTAAATATTTCGTGACGTATATTTTTCTAATAAAATGGTCCTACTTTCAATATGGAATAAGGTACTTGCATTTAAAACATTGCTGTGGTTTATAAAAAGAATGAAAAAGTGCATTGCACAAAACATTATACTTTCCCCTCTGTAAAGGTTTTTTTTTTATTTTCACCAGTCAAAACATACAAATATTATTTCGAAAATTTGTATTGTTTAAATTTTACTTTAAATAATAAAATTATCATTAACTTACCTTCTTGTACTCTAAGGAGTAAATAAAAATTGAAATTGAATTCCACTGGGGCTATAAGTAAAACCGAACCACAGCTAGGGAAATAATTGTAGGAATAAGATATATACATGAAAAGTGAGACTATCAATAGCGCCTGTCAAATGAGGACAAATGAGGGATTAAAACAACAACTTGTACAATTTAGGCACACTAGAAGTATGAACCTAATCGACGATAAACTCTTGGATATGCAATCTGATTATATGACAATGTCGTTTCGAAAAACCATATGAGGGTACAAAACAATCGTTTAATATACCAAAACAGGTGGTACGACAATTAACAGATGATCATATCAGTAACATCTAGATCGTTAGGATGCAACATCTTGCCAAGAACATAATACTGACCTCATTGGCTGTCCTTCAAAGAAACTAGCAACTGAGATCCTCTGTTTAACAAGAGCCCAGAACAAACTAGTACTGGGACTGATCATCGGCCGCTGTCATTTGAAGAAACATTTATAGAAATTGGGTATCCACAATGGTCGAACGACATGCAGACTATGTGGTAAAGAGGAAGAAACCTCTACTCACATCCTATATGAATGTGCGGCTTTAACTTGGAACAAACATAAACTGTTCTGAGATCTACATTGTGGCGATAAATTACTACATAAAGGGCTCGAAAGGAAGCGAATAAACCTTCTTAAAGGGCTGACGCTTATGTAACCAAGAAACAGGGGCATAATCCAAGAGACTACAATGCACACATAGGGACAATCTCCTACCTACACAATCAAACCAACCAATACTTTCTTGACAGTTCTATCTTTTGCTTATCCAGTTAATTTAATAATTCAAACTAAAGCCACAAATTTGAAAATCTAACATTTGTTTAATACGTTTGTAACACTATAAACCGCTTTGGTTCCGACAGCAATACTAAGAGTTGATCTCTGAAAAAGTTAGGTTTATAAGAAGCATTATCATGCATGTCAATAACTTTCCCATAGATGACACATTTTATTTAACATGATTTTAAAATCTTTTCATTTGAAGAAACATAAGATCATTCTATATAAAAAAAAAACTGTAATTATTTAAGATTCAGTGCTCTCTCATGGTATTTTAGTAAATTTATCCAAAAAACCTTCGAAAGCTGCCCTAATAAGGAATGAATCAGTAAAGGGTGTAACTCATTTACTGACGGTTCTTTCGATTTCATGACATAGTCATGATTGATACACCATTTTTTTATATATAAAATAACCTTAGAATTAAAATTTTTAAATATTTCTATTCTGATATGTGTTTTTTTACATTTATTAACTCCCTATCGAATAAAATATATTAAGGTAACATCATTTAAAAATTATCTTATAGCCTCAAGGCTTTACGTATTAATTGGTAGATGGTTTGTTAATGCATTTTACACCACAGTCTACACTAATATAGTAAAGAAGTAAAGTTTGTAAGTTTGTTTGTTAGAGGTAATCTCTGAAACTACCTATCTAATTTAAAAAATCTTTCGCTGGTATGTAGCATGGACTTTTGGGTCGAACATAGACTATATTTTATGAGGTTGTGACAAAAAGTAACTGACCAGTGACAGTGTTAGTGACGCAAGTCAACGTAGGGACGATCAAGCCGGCGACTGTCTGCCAAACGCTGCCTTTACTGTGAAAAATATATAAAATTGATGTATAGAAGAATTGTGGAAACATAAATGGATCTACAAAAAAGTCCGACATCATATGTCCATTTGCTAAGATTAACTCACAAAACTGAAATATAGGTCTTAAAAATAGACGTGACCAATCTGTCGAGAGTTGTTTCAATAGCTAAAATTAAATACTTATCAAAATAAATATGTTCTTCTTTACATGCATTTCATGTAGATAAAAATTGACCTTTTCGCCAGCGATTTGGATAAGTAATTAGATTTAACGAGCATGTTTTTGAGTAAGCGTAACTAAAATACCTACACATGCGGCGACTCAGTTTCAAAAGTATAACTATCTTCAACTGCCTGTGTAGGAGCCGGGTGTGACCGTTCTATGTATGGAAGAATTGTAGACCGTCATTTCTAATGTTAGTTGTGATTTTAGGGTCTTACTATGTCATTTAATCTAGGTAAAATGCCCATCGCGACGCGGGGGGCGGGGCAAGATGCGGTGGGAAAAGAAACGGCTACGAGAAGGCGGCTCTGCGCGGGGCGACCGACCAGTCGATACGCTCGCGCAGTGGCAACATATCACATCATCTGTTGGGTTATCGTTCACTTTTGTCGATGTGTCATGTGATTTATAATTTGATGTTTTCGCTTTTGAGTTGACTCTTCTTTCGGGAAGTTTAGTTCCGATCACTCAGCACAACAAACAGGCTCCTACTTGACACGAACTAGATGTACTTTGTTGATTTGGTACATAATATTTTGTTTGAAAATAATTATTGTTTCATTTCTTGTTCCTTGATGTGTTCTTGAAGATGAAAAGGTTTTTTTTAAGTGAATTCTTATTATAGTTTTTGTTATTCGTAATTTCAAAACTTTTTCGTTCTTTTTTTTAGGCACATTGTAGGTACTTTGTTGGTGCCAATAGATACTAAATAACAATGCAAACATTTATTTACATTTTTTTTGTTGTTTATATATATATATATATATATATATATATATATATATATATATATATATTATTTATGTTCAATAAGTACCTAATAGTGTGATATTTATTCACGCAACAAATATTATTTCAAAAATCTTTCTTAATTTAATTATACCTACTATTTCACTGACACTTCGGTATATAGTAAACGTGTTCTGAAATATCTCTGAAAAATTACGTAGAACCATTGAAAAACATAACACTTCCACGCGACCAAAGTCGCGGGCCGTTACTAGTACCTAATATTTGTAGCATTGGATTTCCTAATAGACTAGACAGAATAGAATATTTTCAAAACACACATCTTCAGTATATAAGTGACTGGAACTTTGTTTATTTATGAATAGTAAAAATAATTTAAAATATTACCTAGTAAATAATGCCGCCGTTGTATTCCTCCTACTGTGTGTGTGTATAACACTTTTTTCTTCTCTAAACTGACGATTATCATAACAACGTCATGTTTTCGTTTCGTGGAAGTGTTTTAATCACTTAATATTGCTTGCTTTCCTGTAAGAAAATAATAACTCAAATGAATTATATATATATATATATATATATATATATATATATATATATATATATATATATATATATATATATATATATATATATATATATATATATATATATATATATATATATATATATAGTGGTTACAAAAAATCAATGTTAGAATTTTTTTGGGGGGACTCGCCTAAAAGTTGCCAATTGGCTAAGAAATGAGATTGGAAAGTTTCGGCTCAGTTGGATAACGTTATCCCGTACCTCATCAAGATTAAAGTTTTGACTTTTTATGAAAATTGATTTTTTATGAAAATGTCTAAAAACATTGCAAGATTCAATTACATCGGCTCTCTAGATTTTTTTTACTTATTTTTTCAGTATGTACATAAAAAGGGTTTAGTTAAAACTATTTTCAAAAGTAAATATAGCAAAATCCAAATTGAAAATGGAGGATTTAGGAGAAAAGGAAAGCAAAAAGGTATAAAAATGATAAGAAATAATGTTCAAATGCATTTTCTTATTTAAAGTTTAGTTATAAAAAAGGAGGCAATATAAAGGAAAGAAGATATTATTATTATTTTCATTTACAATATATTATCAGATCAAGAAGATAAGGGCTTAGATAAGGTGGCCTTTGAAGAATCTGGAAAAATTTTCCTACATTCAGATACAACTTGTAATAGAAACTGCCGTTGTTCTTCATCTTTCGTCAAACAGGAATTGAAGTCTTGAATTAATTTTACACCTCTTTCAGCTGTGTCATTGACAACCTTAAGACTGTTTACTAGTCTGTTACCTTTTAAATAGTGTGAATTATCATACCATTCATTGGGATCAATATTTAAAAAGTTTGTTTCAAATTTCTTGAAAAAATTTAGAGTTTGATGAGAAACAAAATAATCAATTTTTTTGTCCAAAAAATCATCCACTTGTTCGAGATTGTGCCTTGCTTTTACATCCGTATCATCGTAACTTTTTTCTTCAACGGAAATTAATTTTAGACATTTTGCAGCCATGCTTGTTTTGACGTTCTTTTCTAAAGTTTCATCAAAAAATGAAAATGCGACTAGCTCCGAATTGAGATACCACAGATGATTTATCATTTTAGACAGTGCCTGGTCTGCAATTTCTTTATCAGTTGGTCTGTATTTCACAAAAAATTTTAACAATTGTAGGTCTTGGTTGGGGGCCAAAGTGGGTTTGGGGACGTTGAACCACGCTGTCTCTGACTCGAATGACTTGACAGCTTCTACTTTTTTATTTTGCGCTGTGCTTTTAGATCTTTTAGCCTTTTTTGCAGTTTTCTCCACTCTTCGTACAGTTTTTCTAATTTGGCAACACAATCTTTCAGGTGTCTGGTTGGTATATTAGCTTTCTCCCAAAAATTAAAACTTCGTGTATTGTAAGCCTTGCAGCTTCTTTTGAACTTGAGACTTGACAATTAGATGGTAATTTACTGCCACTGATTTGATGAGACATGTGGTCGATTAAATAAACCATTTCTTTCTGCCTTGAACTCGAACATCCCAGAGCATCCCAGACAAGGAACAAAAAAGAAGGGTTTATGACACTCCAGATAGAATTTTCTGATAAAAGGATCCTTAGCAATAGCTTTTTTGTAACAAAAATAAACCTTTAAAGAATAGAACTAAATATCATATAGGTACCCACTACCTTGCAATTCGTAAAATTATTTATAAAGTTAAAACAAATGACAATTTTATATCTTATTATATATTGTATAATAATGTATTTGTATAATTGTTTATAATAAAAAGAAGACAAAAAATAGTCAAAAGTATTTAAGTTAGGTATCTTTGTTGCCATTTTTCACTCTCGTTTTCTAAACAGGTCGAAGGTTTAATTTGAGGATTCGAATCATGTCCGGTGTTGGATGATGAATATTTTTAAATATAAAAGTTTTAACAAAAAAGTTTGAGATAACAACATTTACTGTAAAATGAAACAAGAGTCAGGTTTCTAGGAAGAATGGAAAAACCGCGATTTTTTTTGCAAAAAATAGAATTCTACAAGAAAGTATGTGCCACATGAGATTTTTCTTTCTAACTAAATTTAGTAAAAAGTAAACTTATAAGTTGATTCTGCATCACCATCAAACCCAAAAAGTAATTTTGTAGCGCGGATTGTCATTTGTTGTTTGGCCGGAAATTTGAATTTTCTAAAGTTTGAAGTCCAACAGTCGCCCTGTTTGTTAGAGTATCCAAAATGTTTTTTAGGAAAAAGTGTTGAGAATTTCATTTTATGGTAGTGTGAAAAAATTAACAAAAATCAGGTTTTGTCAGTTTTTGACCAATAATATCTTCACAAGGAGATTTTTATTTATTTAATTTAAAATACATGGGTTAGATTGAAAGAAGAATTTTAAAATTTATTAATTTCAAGCCATGTTTTACTTCTTTTAAAACCAATAATTGAAAAATGATGATTTTCATAAAACTGCAACTGTCGCATGCACAACTATCGAATATTTTTACCCTATACCATATAGTTTAAGGTGTTTTATTTGTAAAGTCACTAGTCTCACAATTTTATTGCAAAACAAAAAAAGAAAAGTAGCGAATTAATATTTACTAAAGATAACAAAGACATTGACTATACAGTCATAAATGAGAGACACTTCACAAATTAAGTAAACAAAAAAACCATGAACTTAAAAAAGGTTATCTAGTTTGCATTTCGATGTGCCCACAGCCCAATTCTATGCACTGAAAAAAATTTAATATTTCTGTATTTAAGAATTGCAGGTAGCTTTCTAAAGTTAAACTTTGTCGGAAAAAAAAAGGGCCAAGATACTGGATGTACCATATCTCACAAAATATAATTTGAAGTGGTACTGATTTTTAATTTCTAATAAAAAATGTGGATGAGTAGAGTTTCGGATCACTAAGTGTGTACATGTGAATCGAACGCTCGGTCAACTCGTTCAACGAGCATTATTACGGTAGTGTTACGATCTATTTAATTATTTTATCGATTGCAAACGAGAGGGACTAGAAATAAAGCAGAATGTAGTGTTAGAATTAAGTAAAAAATTTGGAGGTTAATGAGAATAATTCTATGAAATTATATGAAGCTAATGAAACGATAAGCGACGACCTTGATCGTTTTACTTTTTACGGTGATAAGAAGTATAAACAACAGTTTTTTTTCTTTTTCTCCCGTGTTTGAAAATGGAATATACGAGGAACACACGTAAAGTTTTTATAACAGAAAGAACAATGGATAGCGATGATTAGATCTTAGGAGACTCGAAACGAGGAAGAGTCGAAGAAAAAGGAGAGCCAATGGGATTATTCAAGAAGAGTAAAAAGGTGATAAGATCACCACAGAAAGAGAAAAACGAAAGAGTAGATAAGATAAACAATTTGATAGAAATGATCAGAGAGCTAATGTCAGATATAAAGGATATACAACAAGATCAGAAGAGATACCAACAAGAATTGAAGGAACTAAGAAAGGAGAATGAAGTATTGAGAGAGGAACGGGAAATTCAAAAGAAATTGAAGCATATAGCAGAGAACGAGAGAAAGAATGGAAAATAGGATATCAAAAAATCGTAATCGAAGGAAAAGAATATAAATGGGACATTGAGGAAGAAAAACTGAAAGAACAAACAAAGAATTCTACGACCATCAAGTCAAAAAACTGAGAAAAAGGAGAGAGATAGGTAGATTGACGACGACCCTGGCAAAGATAAAGGATACAGAAGAGAGGACTAGTAAAATGAATACAAATAAGAAGATAATCAATGAAATAGATAGGAGAAAATAAATAATGTACATTAGATTGAGAACGGAAAAGGGGATGAACTGACAGAAAAACAACAAATGCACTATGTAGGAATCACAGAAATAGAAAGGAAAGGAAATGGATCCAAAAATTAGAAGGAAATGTCATAAAAGAAGAAGACAAAATTATGGAAATAAGGAGGGAATACTATAAAGATCTATCAGCTAGAAATGACATAGCATACCAAAATCAACATAGAGGCATAAACCGGAACAAGATACAAAACTCACACAAACAGAAGAAATGAATACAGAAGAAACAAAAGAGGCAATCAGACATTTAAACAGGATGGAAGGATATAGAAAGAAATATGGAAAAGACAGATATAGAATAACTCAACTCCACGGGCCTTACACTCCTAACAAAAGGGGTAGAAAGTCATAAGGATTAAGTAAGTAAGTAAGTAATAAAAAATTTGAATTTTTGTCTGCCCAACGTCTTCAATTCTGTGAGCTAACCAGTCTGTTAGAAGAAATTTTAGTTTGTAAGCACGAAACTTATTTTGTACTAAAACTCGACCACTGCTATATTCCTACTTGCTCACGTCTTTCAGATATCGCCATTTGAAGATTTTCGACAATCGATCACATGATATTAAAATTTGCTTCTTCGTTAGTAAATAATTCTGTAATAAGGGACTTTATTTGGCTATTTACAGAACCATGTTCATTAAAGATATTTAGGATCCTTGCCATGATCAAATGATGAACATTTTTACAGGGATGCCTTTCGTTAAATATTCTAGCAACATTTCGCGAACTTTAATAACTATCGCCACATATTAAAATTCATTCTTGAAAAAATAATTTTTCAACAGCCCCCAGAGACACACATACAATTTGACAGATACTAAAAATAAATAACATCCTTACTAAAGAGACAATGCAAACATAATTGTTCTGTTTCATCCATAGCTAACTGTATGAAGAGCTAAACTAAAATTGCATTATATTATTTAAGGTAAATATAATAAGTTATTGGGAAAAAGATGCCCTACGTTCATTTAGTTCTTGAGTTTTCGACACCTAAAATGATTTTAAATTTTTAGAGAAAAATACTTATTGAAATATTGTTAATGGGTTCTATGTTTTGTGTAAGTGTAATCTCGAAAACATACAAAATACTGAAATAAATTTATCATTCGTAGGATCGAAATATCTGTGGGTAGAAGGATTATTATATCTGTTTAATTAGATTATTTTTTGGACGAATAGCACTTCGTGCCACCAGATGACAAGAGAATTGAATCTAATTCGAACAGCTATACTTGGTTTATAGAGACGAAATGCAACCAGTGGCAGTCATAACTTATACCCTTTTACGACCGTAGTTTCAAGAAGCAGCTATGTTCTTCCACAATTTTATAAAATTATTTCCGGTAGGGAAATTTGAAGCAAAACAGTTGCGCAACTGCTTCAGTAAGTTGTAAACAAAAATCAAACTGTTAATCTACAACACCATTGTAAAAGCAGATCTTACGTACGCCTGCCCTACACAGTGCTAACTCTCCAATACAAGGAGAGCCCAATTCTAAGCAGTGCAGAACAAGGCCCTGAGGATGATCACAGGAGCCCCATGGTTCATGAGAAATAACTAAATTCATAGAGACCTCGGTATGCCAACCGTAAAGGCACACATGAGAAAAGCCCAACTGAAGTTTATGGACAAGGCGCTCCAGCACCCCAACCCAATGCAACGCAACCATCAGAGACGCCTTCCGAATCCCCCCGCATGCCCGCCGCCAATTCCCGAGGCCCTCAGATTCTCTTTCGGATGAAGACGATGGCACTGTAAAACTAAGTTAACATTAAGTCCTAGGTTAAGTTGGCATAAGTCCTAAGTTAAGATAGCAAAAGTCCTAGGTTAAGTTGGGCTAGATCAATCATGTATACAAACCTATTTCCTAGGTTAAGTTAGTATAGGATTACTAGTGTAAATCTCAGGTTGAGTTAGAATAAGCAAATACTTACAACATGTATTAACATCCATGAATAAAGGTAAGACGATATGCCTTACTTCTAAGTCAATAAAGAAATTGGAAAAATGGAAAGTTGCACAACAATATAAATTTAACATGAAAATATGGATGCAATAGATCAGCAGTTCCAGTAAAACATGAAATGATTTTACAAACTTAAGCATGCATTATTTCAGCTGTTTATACTTCTATAAAAAATTTATTATCGTCTTAATTTAAGTTGCCGTTCTTTATTGCCAAAATGAGTATCGAACCCGCTACGATTGGCTGGTCTTAGAAAATCTCAAGCTGAAATTTTACATTGATTTAGGGCAGTACCTATTGTATTCCTTTTATTTAATACGAGCTGGATTTTAAAACATTCTGTTTCTCATATTGTACAAAGTACCGCTTGACGTCCAACATGATGGATAATTCTATTCAAAGTATCGCTGATGTTAACGAATTATTCCGTCACTTTACAAAATTCATCCATTAGTTTAGATTCCATTGGACCTTAAATACATTTTTTATTTTTGTCCACTCACTATATTTTTTCGTACAAATATATGTATTTAAAATTTTTGTAAAAAGCCCATTCTTTTAGTACTCAACTTGAAACGTTTTAGAAATTTATATTTTTTTATGTTGTATTAGTGACAGAATTATAATAAATTGAGCTCATATTAACTAAAATTCATCCTGTTATTTAAGATCCACGAGTTATAAAGGAACGTAATTATGGTGCAAAAGCATTACCCACTTTGGGGACACAGTCCACAGTTTTGTTTTGGTGTCTTAAGTAAAGTAACGGGGCTGGCTTGATAAACGATTGGACCAGGAATTTAGGCCAATTGCATCTAAATAAGATAAACATTAAGAGTTTCAAGACAAGATGGAGCGGAAAAATATTTTTCAGATTATTTTAAATAATCTGCTCCTTATTTAAGAAGCATATTTTTTTGAAGTATATAGAGTAATGTATTATTTTAAAAGAAAATGTATCACGAAACCAAAAAAGATATTATTTATTTGGACCAACTGTGTTAACTGCCTGTATGTATAATGTATAAGATAACTTTTTGGAATACGCAATTCTTATATTAAACTATTTATTTCATTAACAAAAATACCATAATAAAACCGTTAGTATTTACGAAAACTTATTGGCAATAATTAATAAAAAATATTGTTAAAAAGGTTCAAATTTCATTTTCAATATGTTTGGAGTTACTTGATAATTATTCATTATTATTAGTGTGATCCATTCTTGTATAAAATTAGTTGTACATTTAAATTAAAAGTAGTTTATTTAATAAAGCTCTTAAGCAACACGTATATATATATATATATATATATATATATATATATATATATATATATATATATATTACAATAATTAAAGTATTAGTTACCTTTATATCAAAAAATTATAGCTGAAAAAATTTTTAACTAGTAAATTTCAAATATATCAGACACTAATCGATTTTATATAAACTAGGAAAAACAAGAAATATAAATCTAAAAGAAAGTCACTAAAAAGCTATTTATTTTTTAAAAACTTCGCGAAAAAAATTCTTCAATATGTAGGTTATCCCTCCACGAGTTGTTAATTCGTACTGAAACAACATTTCCAGAAATAATCAATATGTCGGCGTAGTGTCCATCGTGGAAACTTGACAATAAATTTTACGGCAACGTTGTGACGTCAGCAGGTTCGATGAAGAGTTGACGATAGGTTTCGTCGTCTTTTTCGTTTTAATGATTTACTTCCCACCTTTACCTACATAGGTAAATCGCATTAAACTTAACAACTGCTTAATTTTTGTTTCTAGCCCACTTTAGTTAAAAATAAATACAAGATTCATTATTTGGGAAAAGCGGTCATAGAGTAGGTGTTTTATAGTAATTAATTTTAGCCATCAGAGGAAGAGCTTATCCCACGGGACTTTAAATAGAACGGTCTTATTTTCTTAGTAAACTAGTAGGAATACTAACATATATAATACAAAATTTTATTCAGCACTTACAATGCCTCTTACGAAATATTTTAATTCATATTCAATTTATTATTTTATATACATATATGTTAGAGTCTCACATACCTTTTAAAATTATATGACACACATTTTTGATATATTATCATTTTGTATAAATCTAAATCTGAAAAAAAAAGCAAGAAGAAAAGCATCTAATAATATAATAAACATTTTCAATATTTGCATATTATTTAGAGTTTTTGATTTTGGATAATTAATCTGAATATTTTAATTAATTCTACTCCCCCAATGAGTTATAAACCCCACAATTTAGTACTCCACAAGCACTGGAGTAGCCAGATTCAAGAAATGGGGGAGTATAGATACAAAAGGCGTTTTTTGAAGGAAAAAGACAGAGCAATAAAGGCGGAGCTGTTAATAGAAAAGGCGCACCAACAGGAAAACAGGGGGCGTCAAACGGCAACAAGGGCCGAAACCCCTTTATAAAAAGAAAGACCATCTCGCAATAGAGATTTAAAAAGTTACATCCTTCCCAATGTAGTAAACTAAAGATCGGGGTAAGTTCTACAAAAAAATTCTTTCATCTAGTGGAACTTTAAAAACTTAAAGAAAAACGATAATCGGGGGGAGGAAGGAAACTTTTCACAAAAAAGAACCTTTTCATACAGTAAAACGGTAAAAACCTAACCCCCTGTAAAAATTGAGTACTGGGGGTGGGAGACAATTTTTCGTATACATATATATATATATATATATATATATATATATATATATATATATATATATATATATATGTATATATATATATATATATATATATATATATATATATATATATATATATATATATATATATATATATATATATATATATATATATATATATATATGTATATATATATATATATATATATATATATATATATATATATATATATATATATATATATACTACTGTGATCAAAACATAGTAAGACGGGTTATTAATTTTTCCAAATTTATTTCGTCCCCTTCAAAGTAATCCTCCTTCGATAGGATGCATTTATGCCAACGTTTTTTCCAGTCTTCGAAACAGTTGTTGAATTCGATTTCTGGAATCGCCTTTAAAGCCTTCTTCGGTTCGGTTTTAATCTCCTCAATCAACTTAAAACGATGTCTTCGAAGTGGTTTTTTGAGTTTAGGGAATAGTCAGAAGTCCGACGGTGCTAAATCAGGCCAATAGGGCGATTGCGGAATGATATGAGATTAACAAAATTTAATGCAACTTCTTTGCTGAATTTCTATACTCATACTACTCAGTATATATCACCACTACACCAAACACTTTATTTTTGCACTCGACGCGCGTTTCGCTAACCATGTTAGCTTCATCAGGAGCGATGATTGACAATGTAGTGATGACAATCATCGCTCCTGATGAAGCTAACATGGTTAGCGAAACGCGCGTCGAGTGCAAAAATAAAGTGCTTGGTGTAGTGGTGATATATACTGAGTAGTATCATTGTGCCAAAGATTCCACATTCCCAACTTAGTTCTATACTCATGTTAAAAATCGAAAAAGGCACTTTTGTTGTGGAACGAATGCAAGCGAATCTTATTAACTACTGACACTATGGTCTTAAAATTTGACACAGATGGCAGTTAACGTCCTACCAACTTAACGAAAAAAAAAATTAATCCGATTTGGAAATGCCCGGGCAATTTAAATTTAAAAGTCTTACTATTTTTTGATCACATATATATATATATATATATATATATATATATATATATATATATATATATATATATATATATATATATATATACATACAGGTTGTCCCAGTATTCCATTACTGTGGATTTCTGGGATGAAAATATGGCCAAAAATTCCGCCACTTGTTCCACTGTGAACACTTTTAAATTGTCATAACTTTTTTATACCACTCTTTATGATATTTTTAATTAAATATTTGTATTTTTTCGCCTTCCCCTGTCTAAAAGAGTTCCCTTGGTAAATATCGCTCCGAGCAACAGTTCCTGAGATAATGGGATGTTTCCATTTTTTAATTCCATTGTCAAATTCGCAAATGCCTTGATACTTCATCCAGGCTTAGGACAGGTCCAAAAGAATAGTCTTTGAAATTTGGAACATGCTTAAAAGCAAACAGGCTAACACCAATAATAAATTTAAATACCAACGGGCCAACAACAGTGAGAATGTAAAAACCAACTGGCTAAGGGCATAAAAGATTACCCACAAATTGATAAATTTGTAATCAATAAATAAAAACATCCCACTATCTTAGAAACTGTTGCTCGGAGCAACATTTACCATGAGAGCTTTTTTAGACAGAAGAAGGCGGAGAATACAAAAATATATATATCTACATACATATATATAATTATACCCATATATCTACGGAAATTCAGTGTAAGTTATTCGAAATTTTATCTACATAAACATTCAGTCGGTTGTCATATGTCTTGTTTTTAACTGTTGATTCGTTTTTCTGATTATTGTAATTTTCTATTTTTTATATATATATATATATATATATATATATATATATATATATATATATATATATATATATCAATCGGTTTTATAACGTCTTCCGATGCCTAATTTCCACTCCTCCCGGTTTCTCCATCCCTCCTCCTCCAGATCTCTCTCTAGTACTTCCTTGTTGATTCCTGCTCTCCAGCTTTGGCGTGGTCTTCCTCGCTTTCTTTTTCCATGAGGGTTCCAATTTAAAATCTTTTTAGGTAGTCGGTCTTGTGACATTCTCTGTGCATGTCCGCACCGTACCAACTGTTGGGTTCTGATTTCGTCCACTATATCGTGCTTTATTTCGAAAGCTCGTCTTATCGTGTCATTTGGTATACGGTATTTTCTGGATTTTCTGGCTGCTCGTCTCCAGAAATCCATTTCTGTAGCGTTTAGTATTTTTTCTGTTATTTCCTTCAATGGCCACACCTGGGAGCTGTAAGTTATTATACTTTTCACTATTGAGTTGTAAATTCTCTTCTTATTTTCAATGGTTATGTTTTTGCCCATAGTATACTATTAAGCATTGCAATCGCTTTTCTTCCTTGGATATTCCTCTCGAATATTGCTTCTTCCAGTGTTCCGTCCCTAGATATTCTCGTTCCCAAATACTTATAACTGGCACAGTGTTTGATGGTGTGTCCTGTGGCCAGTTTCAAATCCTGCTGTTTTCTTCCGACGCACATGTACTCGGTCTTTTTAATATTGACTTGACCCATTTTTCATATTCCTCCATAAGTTTTCGTGTCATGTATTCCATATCATCGATGTCCTGAGCGACTACTACCTGGTCGTCTGCGAATGATAGCGTGTACAATGTAGTATCGTCATCCAGTGGTAATCCCATACTGCTGCATTTCCTTTTCCAGTTCTTCAGTGCACTCTCCAAATAGATTTTAAATAGCGTTGGGGATATACAGCAGCCCTGTTTGAGACCCTTTGTGACCTGGAACCCTGTTGTTAAACCATATTTGGTTTTCACACTACTTCTTGCATCTTGGTATAAGGATTTTATGGCTTTAATTATTTCGGTGCTTACATTACTCTGTTGTAGTGTTTCCCACAATCTCATTAGGGGCACGCTGTCGTAGGCCTTTTTTAAATCAACAAACAAGACATGGACTTCCTGATCAAATGCGGTTTTCTTTTCTAGGATTTGTGTCAGTGAGAAGAGATGGTCTATTGTGAATCTTCCTGCTCTAAAGCCTGCCTGTTCTTCAGCTTCTACGTCCGCGTATTCCGTTTCTATTCTATTTTTAAGTATTTTTCCGTATATTCTGCTAATAGATCCTGTAACTGTTATTCCCCTATAGTTATCGCAATTATTTTTGTCTCCTTTCTTATGAATTGTTGATATGTATGATATTTTCCATTCCTCAGGTACTTCTGATGTGTTAATGCATCTTTGGAATAAGTTCCTCAAAGCGCTAAATAGCTTTTCATTTCCGTATTTTACTATCTCTCCTGGGATATTTCCTGGTCCTGGAGCTCTACCATTTTTTAGCGTTTTACATACTTGTTTAACTTCTGATGTTGTTATCCTTATTGGGGATCCTCGTATAACTATATTTGGGTTTCCATGTTGGGTACTTTTGAACTCTGGTCTATCTTCTGTTAGCATATTTGTAAAATATTGGTTCCATTTTTCTGGTGTTATTGGTGAGAAGATTTCTCTTTTCCGTTCTGTTCTCATATTTTTAAGGAGTCTCCAGCTTTCTGTGCTTTTTCTTCCTCCTATGTAAGTGTTGAGTCTTGAGCATGTCTTTTCCCATTGGTTGTTCTTTTTGTCACTAATCATTTTGCGTACTCTAGCTTGGGATTCTTTGTATTTTACTTTATCGTTTGTGCTCTTTGAACTTAAGTATTTGTGATAGCTTTTCCGTTTTTCTTCAATTTCGTATTTAATTTCTTCATCCCACCAATATGGTTTTTGCTGTTTTTCCCTTTTCTCTTGGTACCCTAATTCTTCCAGTGCGGCTGCGTGTGGGCATTCCTTTATATACTTATATTCTTCTTCTATATTAACAAATCTCGTCCGTTTTATCTTTTGGTCCAGTCTACTCTTGTATAGATTTCTGATACTTTCATTTTGTAAGCTTTCTGTATTATATCTTATTGTTGTTTCACTTGTTGTGTGCTGTGTACTTGTATCTTCCAGTTTGCTTTCCCGTGTTGTTCGTGAGGTTATCTTTCCTTTCACAAGGTAGTGGTCGCTGCCACATGAAGCCCCTCTTTGGACTCTTACATCTAGGAAGTTTAATCTAGATCTCTGTCGTATTATCATATAGTCGATAAAACTTTTTAAATCTCTTGTTGTTTGTCTCCACGTATATTTATGTATATCCCTATGCTGATAGTGTCCGTTTAATATTGTAAGGTTGTTTTGTTCACATATCTCTATAATTCTTCTTCCGTTGTCGTTAGTAACTTCTTCGCCATATTTTCCTACCACTTTATCGTGTTCTTTCCTTCCTATTCTTCCATTTAGATCACCCAAAAGTAATATCTCTCTTGATGTTCCAATTTTGCGTAGTTCTTCATTTAGTTGTTCAAAAAATGAATCCTTGTTATTAGCCAGATCGTTGTTGTTGACAGCGTATACCCCCAGTAAGGTTGTGTTATTACCTAGTATTTTGAGATTCATCTTTATGATTCTTTCACTAATCGGTTGCCAGGTGGTTATGAATTTCCTCAGTTTTCTGTGTATTAATATGGATACGCCTTGTTTTGCTCTATCTTCTTTGGGCACTCCACTATAAAAGTGATCGTAATGCCCCCAACTTTCGGAGCCTTTTCCTTTCTCCTTTGTTTCCGTCAGTACTGCAATTTCGACTCGAAGATTTTCTAATTCATTTACAACTTCATTTACTTTCCTGGAGAGACCTTGTATGTTCCATCTACCACATATCGTTGTCCTTCTTCTTTGCTGTTTTCGTCTTCGTATATCCGTTCGATTCCGAGGCTTTGGATTAGGTTTTTTAGCAGAGGCTTTTCTATTTTAATTTCACTTATAATTAGTGTTAATATAGCAAAAGCAAACAAAACCTTAAATCGTCGGTGGTCGAGATTAATCGCGGCAGCGATGACCAATAATACCATTTAGAACTAACAGAGTGTCTTAGTAGTTTTCATTTGAAATTTAGCATTATATCAAAGATACTTTTTTTTATGGATCAGTGTAGTTTTTTGATTTTATTTGATATAACAATATTATTATTACATATTCTAGCAATTAAAACATCGGTGAATCTAGCCGTCAAAAAACAATTTCTCTTTAAGAAACATGGTATAACACCTATGACGTCGTAAAGAACGGATGGAAAGAAAGGTCAGTAAGTACTACGTCAAAACGACTTTGTTCACTAGGCAAACGAATTATAATTATTCATGCAGGAAATGAAAGCGACTTTGTACCGATATGGATACGAATTTATTTGAATTCTGGTTTCGAGAAAGCTTATCGTCAAATATATCAAAAATGTCGGTTACTATGCACTACAAGTTAAAAAAAAATCGAATTAAAATTCCAAAAAGTTGAAATAGTAGAATTTTTAAAATATATGTTTTTTTTCAAAGTCCAAGAAATTGTAAAAAGTAAAAAATATTTTAATGACTTGATAAAAGGAAATATTTCACTAAAGAATACTGTATTGATGCATTAATCAGTCATAATGGTTACGATATATTTAGACTACCACAATATGACTGCATCTTTGATTAAATAAAACATATGTGGAAATCTGATAAAGATTACATTATATGTGGAATTACCTAAAGCGAAAGGAAACAAACATTGGACATACGCGTCGAATACGTACTAAACACTGAAGAACGGTGTAAATCTTGAACTGGCCTTGACAAAAATTTTGAGAAAATAACTGACAAAAACAAATTTTGTTAAAAATGAATATCAATCGTCCCTACCTTCTAACAGATAACTAGACAGAACTATCGATCTTTAGCTGGGACCTATAATTTCTTAAATAATTTATAAAGAATCACTTTTAACTTGCTCTTTTTCTGTTCTTCGACTTCTGTTGTTCGACTTTACTCTATTTATTCAAAAATATTCTTATTATTTGTAAATAAAAGCGACCGTGAAATATTTTATGTTCATATAATGGTTTTTTAAAATATGTATTGTAGAAAAAGAAATAAAATATTTTGAAACATTAACAAATTTAAATAACCGGTCAAGTGCAAGTTGGACTTGCGCAATTAGTGTTCCCTACGTGGATTGCTTTTAAAATAAAAAATTATTAAAAGTAATGCACTCGTAATAATTTTCGTTCAATCTACACGCTGTAGAGAATATTCCAGAGTTTTTTCAAAATTTTTGATCAGTACTTTTCGAGATAACGGGAGGGGGGCAGCCATTTTTCGCAGTTTTTAAAAATAATACAGAGAAGTGTGCACAAGCATTACATTATATATATTTTTGAACTCGTCTTTTTACAAGCTTTCATTGGACACCCCCCTATTTCACCCCCCAAAACTGACCCCTTAAGTAAAAAATTTACCTTTCAAAATCACAGGGCTCTGATGAAGCCATCAATTCCTATATTAATGCCAAATTTCAACTTTCTATGTCAAATAGTTTCGGAGAAAATCGAGTATGGCACACAGACAGACAGATGAACGGACACCGAAGTGATCTTATAAGTGTTCCGTACGGAACACTAAAAAGTCGACATGTGTCAAGCTCGAGGTCTAAAAAAGCTTTTAAATCTTTCTTTTATTATTTTTGAAGAAAACAATACAAATTTTAATATCTTGGATTCTAATTAATGTCTTCAAATTAAAATGTTTTGAAAATATAAAAATTGCATCCACCACCAATTTAAAAATTATTAAAACTTATTTAGAAATATACGAGATATTGGCTTAAAAAATAATAAAAAATTTTAATTGAACGTAGGGTTTAATTAAAATTTTTTGTAAACATTTTTTAAGGAAGCTTACGCTAATTAATAATTCAATCTCTTAGGAGATAGTATTATGAGAGAGTTACTTAGATAAACTAATTATACCGGTGTAACAAATCTCTTAAAAAACGCTTAATTTAACCTTACAGTAATAGCAAAATATTTTAAGTTAATTTTGTGATTTACTAATTTACTAAGGTCCATATTAAGGCCTTGCCCTTAGCAACAAATGCTATTAATTTTTAAATAGGTTTAATAACCCGTTCATGAAGTTTTAGATATCAACTTGAATTATATAATACACGATGAAAAATCAATCGCCTATTAAAAAGTAATAGCACGCTATTAATAAGATTATAATTGTTAAATACAGGGTAATTCAGGATAAACAAACTCATTTATTTCTCCTTGTTGTTATGGGTTCAGTCTATCTAAAGATAACTTACCCAGCTTCCTCCGTGGAGAGGCAACCTGCTCACGCTCCAGGCGCTATTGCTCCCCTAAATAATTATTAGTGTTCCGTACGGAACACTTATGGGATTACTGCGGTGTCGGTCTGTCCGTCAGTCTGTCACACCCGATTTTCTCCAAAACTATTTGACATAGAAAGTTAAAATTTAGAGAAATATAGGAATTGACGGCTCAATTAGAGCTGTATAGTTTTGAAAGTTAAATTTTAACTTAAGCGGTTAGTTTTAGGGGGTTAAATCGGAAGTGAAAAGAAAAATTTTTATCAGGATATCGAGTAGGGTGTGAAATGAAAGCATGTAAAAACACGGGTTCAAAAATATATATGATATAATATTTGCGCCAATTTTTCTTTATGACATTTTCAAGAAATCGCTGTCCCCCCCCTTGTCCCGAAAAGTACTGATCAAAAAATTTTGGAATATTCTCCATAAAGTGTAAATTGAATGAAAATTATCATGAGTGAGTTACCTTTGATAATTTATCTGGTATATAAAAAATAAAACAAATTTGTCAAGGTCATCAGTTTTCAAGAAAAATCAGAAAAAAAACTGTGTTAAAAACTCATTTAGGTTGTGTTATGTGAAGTCACTGATCATTTTATACCTGCATAACAAATTTTTTTATTTAAAAGTAATCTGCATACGAAAGAGTAATTGCGTAAGTCTGACTTGCACTTCTGATACTATGATGCAATCCGTGCTCATTATGATCGTGAGCATTGGTAAGGGATCTCCTCGGACAACTATTAATAAGATTATTAGACAACTGATACTGGTTTTGGATACAACCGTTCTCTGCTAGCCCGTCAGTTCAATTATGTAACTGTCACAAAAAAACACGACCTCACGTATTCAACCACCCGCTCAAACTTAAACCTCAACCGACGTTTTAGGAATCACTCCTCACAGCGCTAAGTTACCCCTCTACGATTAGAACCCCTACCAATCAGTATGTGTATCACCGATCCACACTTGGGAGTCCCAAAACATCCTAACTTCTCCCTGAGAGACCCCAAGCGGGCAAATGCGTCCGCATACTTTGAACTGTCGACCAGAAATCGATAAACAAAGTAAAAAATTACCAATTTTAATACAAATAATGTTTTTAATAACTGTTTGTTTTTTAAAAACTGACATAAAAAAAAGATGTTCTAATTTTTGCCCGACCACACGCATTGCAGAGAATTCCCCGGGAGTAATGTACTTGCACAAGTGGCAATTTATATTAGCTTTAAAGCATTACAGGGAGACTTAGTAGGCAATACGGCCTCGGGAAGTTCATTCCAAAGTAATAGTATTTTCCAAATAGGAGAGTTTATAAATGTGGTAGTATGATGAGCATTTCACTTATACAACCAAGCGAATCTTTTAAATAGAATAAATAATATAATTATGTAATAAGACTCTAAGATAAAAGGTATATCCTTCTGGCTTCAATACTTCTAAGTGAAAGGATCAATAGACCCAAAGCTTGTTAAGAGTCCGGCCGAACAATTAATTAAACTTATATACACACAGTAACAATCAATTGTAAGATACATTGAATTGTACTAAATACGCACACCTAATACTTCCTCTTGACAAATACGAGAACAGTGGACAGAGTGCTGAAATAAGAACCTTGTCTGTTTTTAGTAGTTTTACATTAAACCACATATGTCTGAGGGGGGATCCCTCGAAAACTGCGCCGCCTGCGTTGAAGTGTTAACTTTGTCATTAGCTTGTGATTACTTTGTCAGCACACGATGGAGTATTAGGTGTGCTTACTTGATACAATTCGTTCTATCTTACCATTACGTTACTAAATGCTGTTCTCCTGTTTGTCAATCCGATCCCGACTGATGAGCCGTAATACGGTGAAACGCGTCTTGGGATGGATTGACAAATAAGAGAACTGTGGGTAGACTGCTGAAATAAGGACTTTGTCTGTTTTTAGTAGTTTTACATTAAACCACACTAACATTCAAATAAAATAGGAATCTATATTTTAGGACGATTATTGCTTCATAAATTAAGCGTACAATAACTAGAAGATTATGCTGCACATAACACGTCAGATTTATACTAAAAGTACTGCGAAGGATAGCGAAAATAGATATTTTTTCTAATTGTAGAATATATCTGTAAGCTGAATCTCATGGGAGGTCATATTTGACAATTATATACTACTCAAAGCGTAATTTCCTAGTGCGGAAACAATATACCAAATCTTGTAATAACAGGAATTTTAATATATCACTCTTAACTTTTTAAAAGATACTGTAGATATATTTCGGTCAATTGAATCCTAGATACATTATAGAAGAATATGTTCCAAATTTTAAAATTTCATTTTAGTTCAACTTAAATGAAACGTCAAGCTAAAACAAAACCCTAGTTTAATAATACCTTTATTTTACATGGCAGAAGTATAACGTATTAGGCGTCCATAGATTAACAAAAGGAAGAGAAACTGATTAACCTTTTCAGAGTAGAACAGATTACCGACAATCTTCGTCCACAAAACAACCTCATATGTCACAACGCACTTATTCATGCTGCAGCTTGTATGCCTATAGGTCAGGGGTGCTCAAACTTGAACTGCTGGCGATCTACCTCAATATTGTTAGACTACGATCGATCGACTCTGAGAGGCTGCAAGTAAGTGTGATGCAGGATTGTCGTCTAGGTAGGGTGTATCGTGGCATAGATATTAGTTTTCCGCACAATATGCATTTTTTTAGTCAAGGTAAGTGTAGGTCTGCTCTGAAATGTCAATGAAAAAACTCATAATTATTCAAAATTGCGAGTTTATTGGTTCTTACAAAACAAACGAGTTCTAGTGTCTAAACTTAACTAAAGAGTGACTTTGGATGTTGAAGCGTGGCACTGCATGTCCTCAGCATACTTTTCATAAGATGGTACGTAATTACCGAGTGCTAATCGCAAGCATGATGACATATATTCGTCAGTTAGTCGATTGCGATATTGTGACTTAATTATCTTCATTTCAGAAAATGCAGACTCGCACAAGTAAGTTGACCCAAACATTGCCGTCAGTCGAAGGGCGATTTGCCTTAGATTCAGATATTTATCTTCAGATATAAAACACCAGAATTTTGTATCAGATGCTCTGGCTTTGAGATGTATATCTGATATAATCTGCACTAACTCATTTTCAACAGAACATGAGTCCATGTTAAACTGACTTGCTATTTCAGTAGCTAATTCCTCAATGTTTTTACACGCACAAGGATAACTCATAAATGATGCCATATTTGCCAATTTACTAAAATCATAAAAACGTATTTCGAATTGACCCAAAATATTTGATAATTCTGCCCCATAAATATCATAATTCAACTAAGGAATCCTTGCTTTCAAAGACGGAAAATTTTTCAGATCCTTTCTTTTCAGTTGATCTATCATAAGTGGCAATTTACTTTTGAATGCGTTTATTGCGCTAATCATCTCAATAATAGTTTTTCCTTTACCTTGAAGCTCCAAATTAATGGTGTTTAAATGCATTGTGATGTCTGTCAAAAATGCCAAATCAGTCAACCATTTTCCATTTTTCAGCATCGGAGTATCATCACCACTTTCATCCAGAAAAGCTGTTATTTCGGGCAATAATTTTTGAAACCTTTCTAGGAATTTTCCGTGACTCAACCACCTGACGTCCGTGTAAAGAACTAAATCACTGTGTTCAGCTGACTCACTATCTTCCAACTGCAATTTAAAAAGCCGTCGTTGCAAGCTACGTGCACGGATAGAATTCACAATTTTTATTGCAACGCCCATAATTTCCACAAAACCATTTTCGTTTCCAGTCATTGCTGGTGCCCCATCGGTTGTAATGTACACTAGTTTATATATTGGTAGCTTGTAGTTTGTTACAAAATTGAAGAAAACGTCATATATATCTTCGCCACGGGCCTTTCCTTTCAGAGGAATCATTGTCAAAAACTCTTCCTTAGCCGACATGTCATTGAATACCATTCGAATAAAAATACACAGCTGGGCAGTGTCTGTCATATCGGTGGATTCGTCGAACTGTAAAGAAAAGTATGTACATTCCATGATATCATGTTTTAGTTTATCTGCCATGTCCTGACTCATGACTTCAACACGCCTTGTGACAGTCGGACGAGATAACTGAAGTTCTCTAATAGCAGACTTAATCTCTGTTTTATTTTTAAAATGTCCAAATAAAATCTCACCCGCTTCAATAAATGCTTCCTTCACAAACCAATCCATCATTAAATGGTGTCTTGTGTTTCGCCAATATATGAGATATTTTAAATGACGCGATCGTTGCAGCTTTTGATTGTTTGGCGGAAAATCCTTTTCATAGTTTTTATGAACCGTTTTATGATGCCTCTCTAAGTTCCCACGCTTCGGTATTGCAACTGACGCACGGCAAATGAGACAAATGCACTTATCCTTTACCATACAAAAGAAAAATTCTTCCTCCTAATCGTTATTAAAATGATAAGTTTTACTTTTCTTCGCCGCACTCATTTTGGACTATTTATTAATAAACTTTGTATCGATGTATCGCCTTCAAGTTACAACTCAGACTGACTCTTATTTCTGCAGGCGCAACAACGTCAAACACGCCGCCTGAAGTTTCTAGAAAAATCGGCGGGAATCAAAAACGCGGCTTTTCTTTGACAAGTACCGCGCGTTCCTTTGATAAAGCCGCCTTTTGCCGCTAGAAGGGGGCTATTACGATAAAAGAAAGTGATGAGGGGGTTATTCTGGCCTAATTGTGGATCGAATAAATTTTAGTAGTTTATTCATTACATTTTGTTTTAGTTACCTAAAACAAAATCTGTAAATAGTTCTATATCGGAATTTTTTTCTCGAGATCGACTTGAAAAGCACTCGCGATCGACTGTTTGGGCACCCCTGCAATAGGTGATCAAACTTGCATTGACAGTATGATGAATCATAAACAGATTAAACGTTTAAAATAGCTAAATATATTAATTCTTTACTTATATAAAAAAAAGTTTTACATCATACAGAATGAATTTTCCAAGTAACACGATTATTATAATTATTTAAACGTTTAATTATTATTCTTGTTACAAAGTTATTGTATGTTTGAAAAAATTGATACTTGGTATTTTAAAATTATTCTAAATTTCTTGTTATATATATTGACAACCTACTTTGCTGCCCAAGCACAATTGTGACAAGTGTCATTCAACTGACACTGCAGTTTCTTCTTTTTCAATACTAATATAGGTAACTTTCCCTTATCAACACAAAAATGCACATTTAAACAATTATTTTTTACTTTACACGTCGCTATATTTTTAAAATGTTAGTTATCAGGGTCTTCAATTAAGATATTTTTGCTTATATAGTTGGGGGAAATGTAATAGTATATTTATTTCTCAATTTGTTTTATTTTGCAGGTTAGAGCATGCAAACGATTATTTTAGATCAGCAGAGATTTATATCATATCTTAGTTTTCACTTTTCACTGAAAGTGGAGTTCTTCCTGCCACTTTCGGGTAATTATTATTATAGATATTATGTAAATATCTATCTGTCAATCCCAACTTGCACGAAGTCGATCAAAACGCTATTACATGGCTCTCAAATCTCCATATATCCAATTATAGCGCTAATGCAATACTAACTTGCATTTAAAGACTTTAAACTTTTTTGACTTTTCTTTGCTTTATCTACATGTCTCTTCACATTTTATCATTGTGAATGCATTTTATTTCTACACCATATTTTTATAAATTTATCTCTGCTATATCTTTTTCCATACGAAATATAAATATGTAAAATAAGAACAATCGCAGCTCTCATGTGCTTCGGTGGCTTTTCATTCTAATTAGAGTTTCTTCAATAAACTTCTGTGATTATATTCACACAGACACACAGAAACCTTTTTAACAATATTTCCTATTAATTATTGATAATCAATTTTCACCGTAAGTACTAAAGATTTTATTATGGTATTTTTGGTAATGAAATTAATAGTTTAATATAAGAATTGAGCCACTATCGTTTAAAAGTTCTACTATTCATGTACTATTTGCGTATTCCAAAAATTATCTTACAGGGTGCCCCATATGTATGGAATAATGATACCAGAGCATTTATTAAGCAGTGTATCAAAAAAAATGTTTAAATAGAAGTTATAGGGTGTTATACGACGCACATGCTGACGTTGACAATAAAATGTTTTCAACTGTGAGTTCGAAAAAATTAGGCTATCTTAAATTTTTTTAAATGGACAGCCATATATATTATTTTATTTTTAAGTCCTACTGAAAATTCTAGATATTATTTGTCTAACATACCATATGTCTAAATTGAGATCAAATAAAAAAAAATAAGCTGGGCTGTGTCAAACATTTACTGTCAGGTAACGACTTAACACATCAAACTGCAATTTGAGAGAGAACACAAGAGGTGTGTGATCTTTTAAACGCAGAATATGCGAATCGAGAACCTATTACCCAATCTGTAGTTAGCAAAACATTAAAGCGATTTAGATAATCAGGTCATGTTAAGAATTGTTCTAAATCTGGACCTCCAGAAGTTAAAACAAGCGATGATAAAAAGTTGTTTATTGGAAATTACAGAAAATCCCCATACAGCCACTTGTCAGCTTTGCCTAAACCATAACATAACTAAAGGTACCTTAAGTCGTATAGGTACTGAATGAAAAAAAAGTGTATCCATACAAACCTATTCTATTGCAAGAATTATCTGAATATAATTACGATAGACGCATTGAATTTTGCGAGGTCATTAGACATATATAATATATATATATATATATATATATATATATATATATATATATATATATATATATATATATGTATATATGTATATATATATATATATATATATATATATATATATATATATATATATATATATATATATATATATATATACCTGTATGTACATAATATATAAATATTTGTCGCCAATAGATAAGAATTGACTGTTTATAACAAAATTTCTACATACGTGGAAAATGTAATACAAATGTCATTGTTATATAAACCTTACGAGTTTAAAAGTAGAATAAAAGTTAGGAACTTCTAACATAAAGCTATATAAAATGCATGTATGTATCCGGACTTATTTTTCTGTGCTACTTTGTGTTATATGTAGGACGTAAATAAGGCAGTCAAGAAGTAAATAAATGTTTATTTTTGGTTTTCGTACGTTTCTTTTGTTTAAGTTTTCTGGACAAGTAACTTTTATTTAAGCTTCATTGTTGTTTATACGTATTTTTTATTTCGAAAAGACAGATTTATAGGTTAGGGTCAAATATCTTACCATATATTGTTAGCCCATACTTGAGAAATATTTCTTAATATTGTTTGATCTCAAGGATCAGGAGAAATCTTATTGGTTTAGCAATATATAGACGTGTGATATATGAATATAAGAAAACTAAAAATATAATAAGAAGTACATAAATGCTTTTTTTAAATTTAAAGCACTATATCTAAAACTATCAGCATATTATGAAAATCTAATCTAAAACAATATGGCCATATTTTAGACAATTAATAAATTTTGACATGATAAAGTTTAATTTTTCAAAAATATTAAATAGTTATGCTTAAAACAAAAGAAAAATAGGATCCTGAGTAAATTACTGCAAGCTTTAGGTGAACTGCAGATAAACATTTTGTTCTTTTTCATTCCGTGTTATTTTCTGGAAAAAGGACATTCTTATTACTACTATTTTATTCTAAGCTTCTATTGGTTTTCAGCGTAACTACAACATGCTAGTTAGCTTCGAGAAAATGAAATATACTGTGCCTCTATCACGTTGTTCGCAAGTTACTATCCACTGCGCCATAATTAAACCGCTTTAGATGGCAAAAATAAATTTAGTATGGTAGTATATTTTAAGTATTCGAAGAGGTATTTAATTGGCATGACCGGCTATGATCCAACTGATCAAATTGTGGAGAGAGGAGAGACCTTGTTAGCACATTGGTTTTTCCTGTCTTTTCCTATGGTTTAGAGATTTGGGTAAATCGCGGTGCTGACACACCGTATAGATGCTTTTGAAATGTGGCCTTGGCGCTGTATGCTTAGAATACTTTGGGCTGTAAAAAGAACAAATAACTTCATCTTAAATGAAATTAAACCACAGCAACGTTTCTCTTCTCTGACATACAGCCGTATATTAAAATTTTTAGTTATAATAATCGCAGCAACAATTTAGAAAAATTAATCGTTCGAGGAAGATGGTCTGGAAAGGATAGATGGGAACTTTTACCATCTTGATGGACCAATGCAATCTGTAAGCTGACTGACATGAAATTGGAAACCCCACCCGAAAAACCAATAACTAGCAAGGATGGCGTCATATTGTGCACAGAGTCATTCAGAACATAAGCCAAAAAGTCTCATAACCAGTGCATATCGGACACGATGTTGTGCTAGGAAGAAGACACTTGAAGTAGACTTGCATTTTAGTTAGTAAAGCAGTTGTCAGCTGCTTCCGGTTTCACGAGAAATTTGACGTGCTTTTTAATTTTAATTTAAATATTCTTTTTATTTATTGAATTTTACGGAATTTTACGAAAAAGATTGTTTATTTACCATTCCCTATGTCAAATATCAGTAGCCTATTAGTCAATTTTTTATTTTGATTCGATTTTTGAAGACTACATACTACGACGGCCTTAAAAGAATAACTGCTTCATATTATAGTTCTAATATGCTATCCAATAAAGAAATTTCAATTTTCATTTCTTATTTATTTATTTTTTTAATTATTTAAAAGATACTCATTACAAAACCCTTTAGGGTTATTACAATCTGATCTTTTATACAGATCAGTGAGTAATTTTATGCTAACCTAATTTGTTACGTTTACAGATTCTTAAACATAGGGCCTTACTCATTAGTTTGCTTTGTGTTCTAGTAACTTTACTACACTAAATTTAACATGTAGCACTGATACCGGACTGTACTCTGCTTTGTACCGTCACTATTTCACTAACTCAAAAGGTTTCACCCTCTTGAGTCTTCTTACCAGATTTGTGCTGTCCAGGAGCTGGATGGCCTCGTCATTCACATGATGGAGCAGCCTTTGTTCATGGCTACTGGCAAATTTGGTAATAGTTTGATCAACAGTATCCATTTGAAGGTTCCGATGGATGTCTCTATTTCGACAGTACCTGGGTGCATCAACGATGTTCCTTAGTGCTTTGTTCTGGAAACGCTGGATCACTTGGATGTTGCTTTTACTGGCACAACCCCAGAGTTGAATGCCATAAGTCCAAACAGGTTTCAATGTTTGCTTATACAGAAACAATTTGTTATTTGTAGACAACTTGGAGTTTCGTCTAAGTAACCAATACATTTTTTTCAATTTGGGGCCCAACTTTTCAGGTTTCTTTTTGACATGAACTCTCCAACGGAGTCTAGCGTTTAGGTCATTCCCAGATATTTAGCTGAATCAGCATAAGGGATATGGGTATCGTTGATTCTAATAGGTACATGTTGCTTCTGTTTGTTAGTAAAGTCTATATGTATAGACTTGTTTTCATTTAGCCTGGTGCGCCAAGTTTTAGTCCAGGTGTTGATTTTATCAATTGAGGTTTGAAATTTTTCTGCAGCCTCTTCATGATCTCGTCCAACAGCTATGACTGCAGTGTCAACAGCAAATGTTGCTATTGTTTCATGTTCAAGTTTTGGGATATCACTAGTATATAATAGATAGAGTACTGGACCTAATACACTACCTCGTGGAACCCCTGCTCTGACTTCCTTTAATTCAGAATATGCACCGTCCTGCCTTATTCTAAAATATCTTTCTGATAGAGAAGATTGTAAAAGTTGTGCATATTGTCGTGGCAGAGGTAAGTTCAATTTGTGAAACAAGCCTTTATGCCAAACTTTGTCAAATCCCTGCGCGACATCAAGGAAGACTGCGGAACAGCCTTTTTCTCTTCTAGTGATTTTTCAATGACATTAGCGATTCTATGAACTTGGTAAATAGTCGGAATGGTTTTCTCTAAAGCCGAACTGATGACCCGGAATCAAATTCTTTTCCTCTATTATAGGTTTTAGTCTCTTGAGGAGTAGTTTTTCATATAGTTTTGAAATAACTGGTAACAACGATATCGGTCTATACGATGCCACATCATGCGGAGGTTTCCCTGGTTTAGGGATCATGATGACTTCTGCAACTTTCTACATCTTAGGAACATACTTCAGTCTGAAGGATGCATTAATTAAATTGGCAAGTTTTACTATGGCTTTTCTTGGGAGTTGTTTCAAGACTTCACCAGTAATTAGGTCAAAGCCAGGGGCTTTTTTTGGGTTGATGTTTATTTTAATTTCATCTGAGACTTCCTTTGGCGAAGTAAGTCTGATGTTAATATCTTCTTGTTCCGGTTTAGTTCAGTCTTAAAGGTTTTCTTCATCATTTGGCTGGAAAATATTCTGCAAATGTTCTGCAAACTTATGTGCTTTTTGGGCGTTATTTCGGGCCTAACTTTCATCCGTATTTCGGATTGGAAGATTATGTAGAACAGGTGTTATTAGTCGTTTGGTAGCCTTCCAAAGTGAGTATTCTGTTTTGTTATCATTGGTTAGTTCACTCAGATAATCTCCAATCGATTCATTTTTGACAAGCTGTATTTATCGCTTTAGTTGCTGGGTTGCTTTGTTCAAGGCTGTTTTATCAGTTGGTGCTCTGATCTGCTTCCATTTTCGTCTAAGTTTCCTTTTTTTGAAATAAGTTGCCTAATCTCCTTTGAATAGTTGTTTCCTTTTGTTCTACGGGCATACACGGGAGTATTGTTCCATGATGCCAGTTGGATGTTTTTAACAAAGAGATCAATTTCATCATCTAATTGCTCTTCTGATCTAAGTGGAAAGCTCAATCGAATCTTCAAGTTCAACTCTGAAATTTTGCCAGTCTGTCATCTTATTAGTTAGGTTTGTTTTTAAATTACACTGCCACTCAGTGTGAAAAGTGTCGGAGAATGATCTGAGTTCATATCCCATGCCACTTCAACATGGATATAATTTGATGAGATATTCCTGATTCAAAGAAGTCTATGAGATCAGGGATTTTTTGTGGGTCAGTGGCTTACCAGTTGATATAACTTCATATTTAAGTTGCCTAGATGATAATAGAAGTTCTTTACCTTTAGTTGTAGTTAATCTAGATCCCCAGTGTTTGTGCTTTGCGTTAAAGGCACCTCCAATGATGAATCTATTTCCTTGCCTAACGAGAAACTCTATATACTGTTCTATCTTTATAGCGTGTCTCGGTGGGCAGTATATTGCCGTGATTATTATTTCATATGTTTTAGTTGTAATGTTTACAGATGGGGCCTGTATTTCCACTATTTGGTAACTCATTTCTTGATGGTGTAAGATGCATTCCTTCATGATA
>CM032446.1:139590762-139603262 GCA_019049505.1 Pachyrhynchus sulphureomaculatus
ATTATATAAGTTATTACCTCCTTTTTAGGGATGTATTATTTAAACACTTATTTACTGATGGAAAATGGTTATAAAATAGAAATTCTACTCAGAGCTATAAGAAATATATGCCCTATTGCCGATTACAAAATACATACAATTAAAAACATCTCCTTTTACAAGAAGAATGTGCCGTTTCAATATGCATTTTTGACTAGTGTTAAAATTCTTAATAATAATTGTACTTTTTCTTTATTGAAACTTAGTACCTCTTTTACTTATACCATACTCTTCTTATATCGCACACAGACTATAAAAAGAAATACCGCTCTTCTCTTAAGACATCTATATAAAGCTGGGCAATCCAAGTGATAATACAAGTTATATATTTCTCTTAATCTGTTTGTGTCAACGAATTTTAGTTTAATTCTTCTTCTTTATTAATTTTATTAGAGAGTTGCAACATCAATTTTCGCGAATGAGCATTTTTCTTATTTTTTCATTATCTTTTCTGTTGCTCTTTATTTTTTAAAATTACGTTTAGTTTTTATAAAAGATTAAAATTTATTTTAATATTATTCGAGCTTAAATATAGGCTATGAACATATATCTGTTCATCATTAGATACTGTTTTTAGTCCAATTCTCAATTTCCTTTATTGATAAACTAGGGTAGGGCTAGGCCCCTGAGTACTATTACATAATATGAAATAATATGAGTATATAATTTGGGTTTTGAAATATATGCATGCCAGGAACTTAATTAACTTAGCCTAGATCGGATATAAATGAGATAAAAACTTAAGATATCTGGAGTTAAGATATTTCAACTTACAATATGGAACTTAAGATATTTGAGAACTTAATATTTTTCATGACTATAAACCAAACCTAGTCTAGTTTCATCGTTTACAGTCCTGGGATGGGGGGTCCGAAGACCTCGGGTAGTGTTCTCAGTGAAAATTGGTTTAATAAGAACATTCTTCTGATATCACAAATACATGATTTCTTTACTTTACTACATAGTCGATTTTAATTCACATCATTACGACCTCGGTATTATGTATCAAATAAAACTCTATGTTAGATTTTGGACGTATTGAAAACATTACTAAGGCCATTACTATCTGACTAAAAATACAAAGAAAAGAGAAAAGTATTCTAATTGGACTAAATTCTCGGACATATTGAAATAATATTGAAAACAAAATGAAATCTTTCATAATTAATAAATAAAGCGCACATACAGGTATACAACCACATATTTTTTAAACATTCTAATACAGCGCCATTTCTTCTTGAAAGTTTAAATTAGCAAACTATTTTTACTGCTATAAATCGCCCGCACTGTTGAAATCATCCGATTTTCATAATCTACCACAATATAGGTACAAATGTTTCCACTTAATTTTGAGAGGAAATTCTCATGGATAGACCCCAGAATGCTTCCTAACATCACCATCCTGCCCAAAAATTCTCAGTTATCAACTCGTTGGTTTATAGAACTAAACATCTTATTTCCGTTCTTTAGTCAAACAATTTCTAATATCGAGACATAAAATGCTCCATTCAAGAAATACATGTTTCCTAAGTGCCTCCGAAGGCTAGAAGTTAAGATCATTCTCTTGGAATTGTAGCCTTCCATATATTAAGAATGTCACAAATCGCATTTCGAAAATTCTACGGAAATATAATATAATCACCCGATTCTCTAAGTCCCTTCTCTCTGACAATATCTTAAAACTGTCAAAGATAGGATTCGCCTTGAAAATTCAGAATTATTCAGTATCCCATGTAACTGTGGTAAAACATATATCGACGAAACGAGCAGAAAAAATATTTACTAGAATTAAAGAACCGCAAAGGTCAGTACCTACACCTTCGTAACATTTGTACTTCAGCACTTGCAGAACACCAGCATAAGACAGAACAACAGATTCTATTTGACCAATCAAAGATCCTTGCAACAAATTCGTTTTTCTATCCTAGGAAAATTCGAGAGTCCATCAAAATATCTTAACATCACAATAACCTTACTCATGACACTCTTACCAATCTGGGAACAGATCATCCATGAAGGCCTGTTCAGCCAACTAATATAAAAAGAGGGGAGTGCAAATGCAATTAATTAGTCCAGTTCACTTCTTACCTCGATTCAGAACGGTTGTTTTGTATCTGCATTCTCAAGTAAGCAGTAAAGAAAAGCCGAAACGAGAACGGTACCCAAGTGTATTGTCCTTTCTTAAAAGTGCATTATTCATCACCGTGATATAAGTGGTTTTTACTTACCATGAACCAAACTAAGAAGCTCCGCGACCTCGCTCATCAAGTGAAGACACGGAAATGAAAACTCAGAACGATGAAGCGGATAATTTCCAAAAAGTAAGGACCCTAAGGAAAAGAAGAACAGTAAGTTAGCCTCCCCAAACAATAGCGACAATGAAGCCCCCCAAACGATGAAAAATGCAAAAATAAATAACTCTGATTCAACTCCCCCTAATGTTCACCCAAGATTCCCCAAAAAATATGTCTGCAGCTTCTAGCGAGCATGTCAAAAGGAACCATACCATACCTTTACTTTCTCAGATGAAAAATCCAATGATATACTTTTAAGGGGCATCCTCAAAACATTTTCTGTCGAGGGCGTTCAAAAAGACTTAGAACACCAAAGCCACTTCCCAAGGCGTGTTAATCCGCTGCCACCATAAATCCGACAGCCCAATAGACATTGTCCTAGCCCCGATGCCCAAACATTACAAAGCTATATTTTCCCTAAGGTATGTGTGTAACAACGCTATTATCGTTGAAACGCAAAGGTTCCTTGCCCGAAGTACGCAGTGTTTCAATTGCCATCTTTTCGAGCAGTCCTCTCTCAAATGTAGAGCCTCCCCAAGTGCGTTAAATGCGGCTTAGGATATTTGTCCTCCATGCATGCACCCAACCCCGGGACGTCCGAACCCGATGCGCCAGTGTGAGAATCCATCCTTCTATCGTGGATGACCAGAATACCCAGCAGCCCAACGTTTCAGCCCCCAAAACTTTCACCTGGGGTAAGCAAGAAACTTTGACAATGCTATCCAACAGCTCAAGTCCACAAATGATGCCATTCAGCAGCTTTTCAAGAGTATGACAAATATGCAACGCCAATTCTCAACCTTCATGCCCCTTTTCAACACTACTACCCGATAAGGGGATAAACGCCCTAACAAAATTAACCCACCATCCCATAAAATCCTAATTTGGAACGTCAGCGAACCTTCCTAAAACCCAGCCGCCGTTTCAATATCCCCAACTTCATAGATAAAGGAATGTAAAAAGAGGGCCTCTCGCGGAGGCACCATGATCCTATTGAAACAATCTCTCACCAAAAGCCACCTCTCACGGTTACCCAAACTGAAGCCACCACAATAGCCGCTTCCATGGTTAATAATACTTCTATCCACTTTTCTTCTGTCTACCAACAAAATGGAGACAGTGACACCCACCCAATTGACCCTGCAGACTCTCATATGCTTTTCGGCCCCAACAACTAAAAGTCGGTTCTGAGTGGCGAGTTCAACGCCAAAAACTGGGGACACCTAATCACGAACGTTAATGGTGCCATCCAGAACTAACTACTCTTCTACGTGATCACTCCAGACGAGCTCACTTTCATAGGCCACAGAAAGCCGGACTTTCTTGGCCTCTTTCTGGTCAGAAACGTGGACCTCCAACATAACAACACTGTCCTCTACGAGCTCTCCTCTGATCACTTACTAGTCATTCTTATTCTGAGCGACCCGGCCGACCGGATTAATAACATTGTCACCTCCAACGTCACTGACAGGAAGCACTTCCAAAGGCTTGTAGTCGACAACGCCCAAATCCCACTATCTCCATCACAAGGGACCTAGACAATGCCATCAATAAACTGACTGCAGGCATCCACACTGTTCTCGCCTAGGCCAACGTCACAAGGTTCGAGCCTGCCACAATCTAAGGCAAACTTCTTTTCTACATCAGAGAGCAGATACGGGAGAAAAACCGTCTGCTGAGGAGGGCTATTCGCACTGGCGACCCTCACATCAAAAGTCCTGCAAATCGTTCCACCAAACAAGTTAGGGAAACCCTGACTTATAGGCTTGAGTCCGTCAGTATCCAAGACAATACTCTTTGCGAAATGATTCGAACCCTTTTCAATGACACCCCCGTTCAATCCCAAACAGTTTCCCACGCTGGAACCACTGCTGTCACTCCTCAGGAAAAAGCTGATCTTTTAGCAGAAATACTAGGAGACCAGTTTCACCCTAATCGTCAGCCCGCCCCAACGTTGCCCGAAACCAGGGGGTGGCCTTCACTAGCCAGGGCTTCAAACAGGTTCAACCAAACACTTATTTTACAACCCCCTCAGCCATCCAAGCTATCATCAACTCAAATTTAGTCCATAAAGCCTGACAAAATCAACGTCAAAGCCCTGAAAAAACTCCCCACGAAACAGGTCACAGAAGCTACTAACATTATAAACGATATCCTGAGGCTCAGCTACTTCCCACCGTTCTTGAAGAAAACTGATATCATCCTAATCAGAAAACTCTGGACCCCCACTCACGAGGCCAGCAATTATCGGCCAATTAGCCTACTTCCATGCCTAGGCAAAGTGGCTGACAAAGTTATCCTCGAAATCATCCGAGCCAAAACTTCAGAGCTCAGAGTCATCCCGGAAGGAAGAGTTTGGGATGCCTACGGCACCGTACACCACACCACAGCTCTTTCCCAACTTATCGTCAGTAGTTTCAATTGCGAACATCAGGTTAGCGCTGTCTTTCTTGACATTTCCAAAACCTTCGACCGCGTTTGACACGAAGATCTTATTCCCAAATTCATCCATCACGGCTACCCTACAAATATCACGCGATTGGCCCTCTCCGTCCGTCCGTCCTCTCAGACCGCACATTTCAAGTTCGCGTCCGCTAGACCACCTCCGTCATCAAGCCCATATAAGCCGGAGTCCCTCAAGACTCCGTCCTCTCCCCCCACTTATTTAACATCTTCACCACCGACTTTCTCAAGACGGATCAAACCTCCCTACTCATGTAAGCCGATAACACCCTCCATCACCGCCACCACCAAGTCGATTAAGGTTATCATCAACCTCCTCCAACGCCACCTCAACGTACTAATTCTCTGGTTTGAACATTAGAGAATAAAGATTAACCCAGCCAAAATCCAAGCCATCATGTTCACCAAACATCCAGCAGCATGCCGAAAAGACTCCTCTAAGGCACCAGACTGGGGCTTCACTAGGACAAGCGGCTAGTATAGAAGGACCAGATGGCCACCTTTACCAAAAAAACCAACTAACTTCTCGGCAAGTTATACCCTCTTCTAAAGACCAGTAAATTGTCAACACGCTACAAGTTGACAATTTACAAAATAATCGTCACAGTTGCCCTACTTATTCCAGCCCGGCCTAGTATCAAATTTTAGATCCATCCTTACCTAAACTAAGTTTTAGGTCCCTGACATGTATATATCTTAAGACACAATATGTATTCTCACTTTCAGATCAATTATGTATAATAATTATAGGGTTAGACCCTACCTAATAAGCCAAAAAACTTCTCAATTCCGGGAATTAATCAGTGACGTTGCTAAATTCCCAAGAAGACTGTTCTCGGAACAAGCTTTGAGAAAGTCAGCAGTATAATCGGCGAAATGTCAGCATCACCCTTTCAATCGACACAAAAGAAATCCAGAAGAACTGTACCTATAAGTTTCCACTTCTTTGTTATTCTTTTGTTATCGTATTTGTAAAGTCATTTATTGCACCTATATTGAAATAAACTTTCAACACTATATATGACATCAGAACACTTCATAACATGTTAAGATCGGAAATACATCTCCGAGGTTCATCGCTGGTCTTTTAAATCTTGATGACGTGTATTTTGGTTCTTGTGGATATTATAGAACTTTTTCTCTACTAAAAGCATTGCATAAGCTAAATATTTTTCAACATTTTTTCTTCTTATTTATTACATGCTTTATTTTGATTCAGTATTTTGCATTATAAGCACTTCTCTATTAAATTTTGTTTATTTAGACCCAATGGGAAAATTTTCAAAAATATTTGTTACAAACAAACTAGACAATGAAACAAGAAAATAATAGTTTATTGTATTTTTTTATTTCAAGGTCACCAGTATTTTTAATTTTTTTCTACGTTTTTTTTTTTTCGAGTTATATTTCTTTTAAAATTCTTTATGATTATTCAAATACAAAACATGAAGGGTGAATATCAAACAACGCATAAACGTCATGAGGACCACTGCCGCAAGGTTTAGCTCTAGGCTATTTTTTCCTTTTATTATTCAGTATTATAAGGATAGAAATTCGCTAGTTCTTTTAAAACTGTTTAAATCTTCGTTTTAAGCCTTATCTTGGCCAATAATTTAAATACCACTTTAATTGGTATAGAACTATTGGTAAAGGCCAAAACGAAGATTGTATTGACATTTATCAGAACACTGACATTGACATACATCAGAAAATATTCATTCTTGCTTTAATAAATAACTACGAACCTACAGATATTATTCCTTTCAATCAACCCTTCACCGAAAGCACGGAAAATCAGGTTTCTGATTTTCTAGGAACTGTCATTCCCATACGGTAGCATCGCGCCGAGCTGGGCTGCATCTATAAAACCGCGATACACAAGCCTGACCATACAGTACCTGCCGATCTACCGAGCAGAACAGCAGCCACCGCCAAGCAGCACAGACGAGCAGTCAAGCTGATCCAACGTTGACTTCTATCTTTTTTTATATTCTTTTATTATTGATATACGCTGGTAGGTATGACATTTTCTTTTTCTCTGTTGGAATACATAACCGGATCCGTGAGAAAAGTGTCTTTGTCGAACTGGCACCTAGCGGTATACTGCAGCTCAGTTCGACCAGTATTCTTCTTTCTGAGGCCCCCATTCCCAGGCGGAATAGCTGCGGACCCCTAAAACCAGCAGCCCGTCTCTGTCTAACCCGCAACTAGAGGTATACTGTGAACCAGTATACTTCTTTCCATGACCTACTCCTCGAGACTACGACGCGTGACCCCCACCTCCTTTCCCAGCAGACCGTCTCTGTCTAATTTACACCTAGGGATTACTGCCGAGTCGTAAAACACGCATACTTCTTTTTGCGGCCCCCGTACTCCAGCACATAGAGCGAACTGGCTGCGCACCCGTGAGGCAAGCATCTAGTGTCTGTCTGACGCGGACCTAGAGTATACCATGAACTCGTGCCACCACTATCCTTCTTTTTGTGGCCACTAGGACTCAGCGAATAAGCTGCATCCCGTCTCTGTCGAGCATACACCTAAAGGTTTAATGCGGATCCGCGAGACCAACCTCCACGCATCCCCTGATAAGACGGATTGCTGCGTGCTCGTTTAATGAGGAGTCCATCTTTGTTTAACACACATCTAGAAGGATACTGCGTATACTGAAGAGACAATATTCTGACTCGAGGGACCGACGGTCCAACTACACTATAGACGCCACCTCACCGGCACCTTCCCTTCTGGCCGTACTACAAGCATATCAGATACCAACTTTATACAGCCGCGTACGCACACCAAGCCCATAATATTAAATCATGAAATGAGCGTTGGATTGTAGGTGAACCGAAGACCAAATGCTGCAAATCCCTAGAAGCTTCTCACAGAGCCACGAAGAGTAGGAATCACCATCCCCTTCAGTTCCGCCACCTACCAACCTACTCTCAGAGCTGCTCATCGACTACTAATCCGTATACACTCCCAAGGTGCATTTCCCGTCAGAATCAACATATGCCGTCATCAATAACACTCCCCTTTACCATGCTAAGCAGCATAATATCGACCGTAGATTTATGTCATGCGCCGATAAGTTCTGTCACGAGACTTGATGTTGCCGATAGAACATGACTTGCTCCGTAGGACCGATCGTAGTAAGACATTCTAGTGTTACCGGGATTACTGAAACGTAACGTAATCGTCTACTACTAATGAAAATTGTGGTTAAACAAGAAAGTATTAATTATTCATTCGGATTTTTATCATGCAATAAAATAATAATAGTAATCAAGAATCGAAACACAAATTCTTAAATAAGTCTTTAGAACCTATTTTCTCCATACATCGTCTTAAAAACTATATATTGTTCTATAAAAATCATGAAATGACATCAACCACTATTACCAATTATAACTGTAAGGAATCGTACTGCCTGCCCTCATAAGCTCTCAAAAGAATAACCTAAAAATAAAAATTCTTACAATATTTATTATTTAACATCAGTTAAGACTTTTTTACTTAAAAACCATATTTTTGGGAAAGTAATTCCCTATACGCATCATCTTTTTTTAACTTTATATCTTTTAGTAAAAATGTTTCAGGTAAACGCAAAATCCAAATTGCCTTTTTTACATCCTAACCTAATCTTCTTATTGCAGGGCCGCGAAAGTATGAAGCAAGGAGAACTGCGCCGTGCTTTGATAGTCGCTACTGTGCTTTGCCTGTTCCTCTTCATCTACTTATATTGGCAACAATCCTCTCAACCACTTCACGCTTTAGTTCTGACCTACAAGCACGTCTATAGTTCAAATAGGTAAGTGGGTACTTTCGTTTATAAAAGAAATTCACCGTATACTTGAACAACTTTTAATGTAAAAGAAAAATTTTAATAACATACAGGAACTTTAATTTATTTTTGCTCGAAATTTTAAATCTCAAAATATCCTTAAAAGTTTTTGAAGTACTGTATGTTTTGTTTTTGATTCTCGAAAAAGTCAATTGAGAAACAAACATACTAATTTTAAATATTTTGTTATTACCAGAGACTTGCACGAGTAAATAAAAATGTAATCGATTAATAATCGCCTATTACCTTACGCAACGATGCGAGTAAATAATCGTAAAGACAGCATCTCAGGTATCTTAGAACATCGCAACCTCATGATAATGTGACTCATTAGTAGTCGCGTACCACAAATTGTTACGTATTAATAATCATGTTTTGTCTACTGTACTGATGTAACATATTCTGTACCGGTAGCCACCTTTGTTACGCACGGACTGTTAATGAGTTGCATTCCGTGTGCTATATGCAAATTGAGAATTGTTTAATTTCATAGTGAATATTCTCAAAGAAATCAAAAGAGATAGGTGAAATAAAGAGAAGTGGTTCACATGATGTATGACAAAATTATGAAGACAGATACGCGAACAGTTGAGACATTTGTAATATGTAATACATGTGAAAAAATATTTACGTATGAAAAAGGATGTAGCCCATCAAATTTAAAAACGCATCGATGCTACGCGATGCTATAAATATTTAAAGACTCCACTTTATCGTTTACCAACTTGAGCATCGTTTTCTTCTATCAATACATCTTATATTATATCTACGGTTTGTTGTTCTTAAATGTCGATTCTATGCTTTTCTAGTACTACAGGTATTTTCTCGGCAGTACCACGTTAAATGCTTACATTTTCTTTTCAGCGTCTACTTTTTTTATACATATCATAGAACGGAGGAACAGTGTACGATCCTTCCATGATTCGGGTTGTCTTGGCGTCAAGTGCCATTCTCGTTCCAATATAGTACGATACAATCCAAGTCGATGACGCTGGGGGGGCAATATTTGGAGCAATGTCCCTTCGCAAATCTTCTTTATTATTTTCTAACTAAATACTGAATTTTCTGCTACGTTTTTTCCGTATATTATTCTCTTTCCTCAGCTCTACGTCTTCCTTTTTCAGCTCGTAAGCGTCCTTTCTCCACTTTTTATTTTTCATTTTCAACTTTCTGACGTTCCTGCTTGGCTTGTTATTATTCTTCGTCCTCTTTCGATTTTACTACTAATATCAATTATTTTAATTCGTTGACAAAAACTACTGGTTGATTATTTTGATGTAGTAATCCTGCACAATTTCTTTCATAATATTTTTCATATTCACAATATTATACGACGATCATTTTCATAAGCGAATGCAACTTCCGTAATTCTATAACATTAGATGTATGTATTTGCATCATAACTTCATCAAAATCTATGGCGACCTAAACAAAATATTTTTTGCTTGGTTCATTTTCATCAGCAATTTCGTTACAGGAAAAATGTGGATTCTTCTTTAACAAATTTAAAAATATAGATAAATGTCCTAACCAATCTAACAGCTCCTCGGTTATATTAACCTTTTTGTCTGGTTGGTTATTCCAGAAAAATTTGTTTCTTCTATCATTTTCGACATCTATTCCGAATGCCTAACATATCTCATTTATTGTAGTTTTAACAGGTTTACGAGACCATATAGTTACATAGGTAACACGTAGGCTGAAAGGTTTTTGGTCTACCTATTTAAAACACATTTTTTTGCAAATTTCGACTTTATGGCATAGCGACTTTAGCATCAATATAGTCTCCTTTAAGAGCGATACAATCAGTCCAACACGTTTCTAACATATCTATACCTTTCTTGTAGAAGAATTTGTCTTTGCCTTCAAAATAGACCTCAGTTTCGGCGATAACTTTTTCATTGGAGCCAAATCTCTTTCTCGCGAGCATTTTTTTGAGGTCTGCGAAGAGATAATAGTCGCTGGGGACCAAATCTGGAGAATATGGTGGATGAGGAAGCAATTCAAACTTCAATTCATGCAATTTTGCCATCGTAACCATTGACTTGTGACACAGTGCATTGTCTTGATCATTTGGGGCCGTTTCTTTGCGATTTCTGCCTTCAAACACATCAATAACTTTATATAATATTCGCTATTGATGGTTTTTCCCTTCTCAGCATAGTCGATGAAAATTATTCCATGCGCCTTCCAAAACCTTCCCAGCGTACTGTTGTGTTTTTGATCGCTTTGGGCGGCTTTCACCGGCTGCTGTCCACTCAGCTGACTGCCATTTTGATTGCGGGTGTGGTGGTGGATCCACATATCGCATGAAAATGTCCTTTTTATTGTGCTTAAACAGGTTCAATCAGCGCTCAGAATCATCAACACCTTGTTGTTTTTGGTCCATTATGAGCAAATGCGGTACCCATTTCGAAACGAGCTTTCTCATGCCCAAACGTTTATACAAAATATGACTAATACGTCCTCTGGATATCTTTAGGGTGTCAGCCAGCTCACGCAATTTCACTTTACGATCATCCAAAACAAATGTGGATTTTTTTTATGTTTTCCAGGGTAACCACCTCATTTGGGTGTCCAGAGCGTTCAACATCATTTGTGTCTGTACGACCACGCTTAAATTCAGCATACCAGTAAATGATGAGCGATTTTCTAGAGGCAGAGTCCCCGTAACACTTATCAAGCCATTGCTTTGCTTCAACGGTATTTTTTCCCCTCAAAAAACGGTGTTTAATCAACACACGAAATTCGATTTTTTCCATTGTTTTAAAAATATCAAAAGTAGCGTCACTAAAACCACTGCAACTTGTAACTAATCGTAGAAATGACATGAAATTTTGACATGTATCGTTTGAAGGTTGACACAAGATGTTTTTTATACTTATTACCTAAAGTGACAGTGCCGGTTATTGATTATAACGATGCCGGTTAATACTCGCCTCATACATACACGATTATACGATTCAAAATAAGCATCGTGAGAATCGTCAAATGAGTATTTTTACCTACAGTCGGCCCATTACAGGTTACTCATGATAGTCTCAAGTTATTACAATTCCATACAATATTATGATGATAACAATTTAATAAAGGATGATTACTGTATTTTAATTTTTTAACAATTCTTTTGTATCTTACATATTTTCCATTATATATCTATATATATATATATATATATATATATATATATATATATATATATATATATATATATATATATATATACAGAGGATAAACAAAATAATATGAACACATGACATATACACAAAATTTATTTATTAATAAGGTGTTGGGCCACCATTTGCTTGTAGAACAGCTGCAACTCTTCGCGGAATAGATTCGTAGAGTGTCTGAATAGTTTCCAACGGAATGTTGTCCCATTCTTGTGTATGTAACTCCCCATAACGGTTCAATTATGAGGTCTGGCGATTGTGCTGGCCAGCGAAGATGTTTGATGATATTCTGATGCTCCTCAAACCAAGATTGAACCTTTTTGGCTGTGTATATGGGCGCATTATCATCTTGGAATATGGCAGTGTTTGGCAGCAATATGCTAGTTATAGTAAGAACTTCATCATTAAGGGTGTCGAGATATTCATTCGCAGTAATCCGGCCAGTGATGTGAATGAGAGGACCAACTGAATACCATGATATAGCCGCCCAAATCATAACGGAACCTCCCCCATGCTTGACTGTAGGAAGCAGGCAGTCCGGATCGTAGGCTTGTTTTGAGGTTCTCCATACTTAAACCCGGCTGTTTGTAGGAAACATTGTGAACGATGATTCATCGGACCATACCACCTTGTCTCGCAATTGCAGCCCTTCCATGAATGTTAGCTTTGTGAAGCTCCCGCCGTACTGTT
>CM032446.1:139605762-139608262 GCA_019049505.1 Pachyrhynchus sulphureomaculatus
ATATATATATATATATATATATATATATATATATATATATATATATATATATATATATATATATATATATATATATATATATATATATATATATATATACATATATATATATATATATATATATATATATATATATATATATATATATATATATATATATATATATATATATATATATATATATATATATATATATATATATACATATATATATATATATATATATATATATATATATATATATATATATATATATATATATATATATGAATCGGCTTAGGCTGCGTGAAGTTGCTTAACGTTTCGTGGCTGTGCCGATGTCCCGGACTGTGGGACCAAATAGCATGATGAGGCACCTGGATACAAAAAATTCCGGAGGTAAAATAGCCCCCCGTTCGGATCTCCGGGTGGGGGCTGGTTCAGGGGCGTCGACATGCAGAGAACAGAATTTCAAAATGGATTTTTGCAACATACGAGGTTTAAATTCGAACATAAATTCAGTGCACCAACACCTGCAATCAAATAAACCTCATGTACTCGCTCTCTGTGAAACTAAGGTCAGTTCTTCGACCAGCACAGTAAACTATCTTTATCCTGGGTACGATTTCTATTCCCGATTTAGGCGTAACTTTGGAATCTGTCTTTATGTCAGAAGCGACCTCTCTTGCCAACGAGAAGAGGCTCTGGAGCCCCCAAACTTTGATGTTATGTGGTTAAAAATAGCGACTCAACCAACCACAAGGTTCGTCTGTATCCTCTATCGACCACCAAGTGATACAAACTTTAGAAACACTTTTCGCTTCTCTTGCAGACACCATAGATCATTTACAAATTAACTATCCAAATGCCGAAATTGCCATCCTGGGCGACTTTAATGTCCACAACATCAACTGGCTTAAATATTCAAATACTACCGACGAACAAGGTCGTGAAGCCGAATCATTTTCAATCAGTTGTGGCTTGACTCAGCTTATTGATGAACCAACACGGATTCCTGATTGAGACGGAGAGTTCGCCAGTCTTCTTGATCTGTTTTTTAACCACCAATCCGGAGATTTACACGGTCAGCGTAAATCCGCCGTTAGGTTCTTCCGACCATAAACTACTTTCGACATCGAGTATTCTACCAATCAGTGACAGAGAGGCGCCCAAACCGCGCAAGATTTGGCAGTACAAATCTGCTAAATGGGAAGATCTCATGGAATATTTTCGAACTTTCCCTTGGTTGGACGTTTGTTTTCGATCAGACGACCCATCTGACTGCGACAGGGAGGTTTTCGATGTCATTTTGGCCGGTATGGAGGCTTACATTCCTTTTTCGAAGAAATGCCCTTCCAACGGTAAGCCTTGGTTTGACCTAAAATGCAAAGAAGCTGTTGCTTCTAAACATCTTGCATACCGACAGTGGCGTGAACATCCTAACACCATAAATCGTAACATCTTTGTTCGTGCCAGGAACAGATGCAAAGAAATTATCGACGAAACCAAGGAGGTACACAATCAACGGATTAGAAACAAACTTCTCGCTTGTCCCGGCAATTCCAGGTCCTTTTGGTCAGTCGCTAAGGCAGTTAGTCAAAATTTCACCAAATCCACCATACCACCACTCACACGGCCAGATAATTCTATTGCAACGACACCTGTTGAGAAAGCGAACTTGCTGGCTGAACTCTTTGCTTCACATTCTACTGTCGATTTCCAAGGAAAAACACCACCTACTATTCCCATAGTGCAGTCAAGGATGCCCGATATTGTCTTCAGACAGCGTATCATAAAACGTATTTTGATGAAGCTAGACACCAAAAAGGCTTCAGGCGCTGACGGAATACCTGCCATAGTTCTCAAGAACTGTGCGAGGGAACTAACACCAGTTTTCTGTAGACTTTTCAACCTATCCTACAGAAAGGGAATATTTCCTTCCTGCTGGAAATGTGCCACAGTTCAGCCGATACCTAAAAAAGGCAAGAAGACCTTGCCAAATAACTACCGACCAATCGCACTACTCTCAATAATATCGAAAGTCATGGAAAAGGCTATCAATCAGCATCTTCTAAAATATCTTGAAGGATTCAACATTATTAGTGATCACCAATATGGCTTTCGTAAAAATAGATCAACAGGAGATCTTCTGACTTATGTAACACATGTTTGGAACAACGCAACTGAACACTTTGGAGAATCTCGAGCGGTTGCTCTTGACATATCCAAGGCATTTGACCGTGTTTGGCACGATGGGCTGTTGGCTAAGCTACGTTCTTATGGTATGTCTGAAAAGTTCTGTTTCTGGCTCTCATGTTTCCTCAGAGAGCGTTCTTTAGGAGTGGCAGTAGACGGATTTCTTTCTAACACCTTCACTATCAACGCCGGTGTGCCCCAAGGTTCCATACTGTCTCCTACTCTCTTCCTCATTTATATTAACGATCTGCTGGAAAAGACCGAGAATCCAATCTACAGCTTTGCAGATGACAGTACACTTATCTCTTCATTCACTTTGAACGCT
>CM032446.1:139613262-139620046 GCA_019049505.1 Pachyrhynchus sulphureomaculatus
GCGAAAGTAATTGCTACTTCTAATTTTTCAAAAGTATCGTATATATTTTGGTAAAAGTTTGTTATTTGAGTAAGGACCATTTGAATACGAAAGAATTCGACAAGGTTAGTTTCTTGAATTTGAACATTATTAATTACCGTGATTATGTCATTAACTCATTTCTCTAGAGTTATTTGGTTATGTGAGATATTTTTATAATTTCCTGGAAATTGTTCATTGATTTACCTAATAATGTCATTTGCTTATTGAACGCTATTTGAATATTCTGTTGGTTTTGTTTCAAGATATGGATATTTTCGGCATCTTCCTGATCTAGGTTACCGGTTATTCTTTTAATTATGCTCCCTAGGGCATTTATTAGTGCGCGTTTTTCTCGATTTTTAAGGGGTAGGAGTTGGTCAAGCTGTTCAGCAATTTTTTGTTTTATATTGTCAGTAATGGAGTATGTATTATAAAATTCATTTTTATAGTCTGTGAAATTAATCATATGTCCTTTTAGTAAGTCATATTTCTTGTTAATAGAGTAAAATTCATTTATTAGGTTAGTTAAGTCAAAAATTTGTACGAAAGTCCAGTGAATAATCGTCTTTTGAACAGTCCCAAGTTTATAGGGTAATATTCAAGGGTTGTCATTTAAGTTGTGGTACTCGAGGCAGGTTCCTCTGTAAGCGGACCAGCTGTAACATGAGGTCGTTTTAATTCTTTCATATGTACAGTCTCAATTCTTTTTGGATTTTTGGTATTTTTTATTTTTACTTTATTATGACCTAATATTTCAATAATTATATAAGGACCAATAAATTTAGGTTGGTTTTTATTCCGTCGAGAGGAGTATTTATAAACTTTTTGATTCACTTGGAATTTCGAGTTTTTATTGTCGTCAGCGTTTCTTTTTGTTAGAACTCTTTCTTTTTCTTTATCAACCTTGTTGGTTACATTTTTATAAATGGCATTAACTTTTTCTTGGTGCGAAGAGATATAATCAGAATAGTATATTGTGGGGATTATATTTAAGGAGTCTCTAGAAGTTGTATGTCCTAGTATTAGTTCATGAGGAATGTATTTTGTAATACTATGGAGGGTATTATTATAAGCTATTATTGCATAAGGCATTAATTCGGTAACTGGTTTATTTTTATCCTTCTGTTTTAGAATTCTTAAATGTTTGATCAAATTGAATGGAATCGTTCGACCGGTGAGTTTGATTCATGGTGTTTAGGTGTGGTAAAATGAATTTCTATTTTTTGGGTTTTTAATAATTCTTTTAGGAGGGTGATTATTGAATTCTCCACCATTGTCACATGTTATTGTTTCGGGACATCCGAAAAATGAAAAGAAATTTATAAGTTTATCACAAACTGATTTTGCGTTTTTATCATATGGATATGCTTGTCCATATTTTGAGAATTTATCAAAGATTGTTAGGAAATTCTGATTCTCAAAAATAAACGTATAAATATGCAACATTTGGAAAGGTTTACTAGGGGTTTCTGTTTTTATCATTGGTGTGTAAGATTTTAATCGACTATACTTTTGGGTTGGACAGATATTACAATCATTAATATATTGATTCATATCTTCTTTCATTTTTGGCCAATAATATACTTCTTTTAATCTTTCATATATTTCAGCAGTTCCTCTATGGTTCGTTTTACTCTCGTGTTGATAACTAATTGACATAATTTTTTCTTCTTTATCCGAAATATTTCTTAAGAGTTTGGTACACTAAATTATTTTTGGATTTTTAAAGTTCTTTATATACACATCCGTAAATAGTGGGATTATTTCTTTGCTATGAAAAAATACATAACATTTTTTCCTCGGTTTATGTAATCTCTAAGGAAATTTTTAATTATCTCTTCATTTTTTGGTAATTCTACATGATGAATCACGTTCTTTTCAAATCTTTCTATTTTTATTTTTATTTCTGGGTGAATAACTTGTGTTATTAGATACTGCAAGGTTTTATTATTATTGGGTTCATCTAGGATGCTTATACCATCATTTTCATCAGCTGTTTGATTACTATGCACAGTTGAGTCATACGTTTTTATTTGTATGTTCGAATGAATTTTTATCTTTTGCTTACTGCTACTAGGCAAATTATCTTGTGAGTCATCTTGAAAAAAATTTTCAGCGAGATTTCTTAAGTAATCTACGATGTTTTGGTCTGAGTCACCTGGATTATTAATTAGTGATTCATTCTCGTAAATATTTAATTGTATTCGAGAAAGTGCATCTGCAATAGAATTTCGGGTGCCTTTTTTATAAATAGTGGATAGTCAAATTCTTCTAATCGTAATCTCCATCTTACAAGTTTTGAATTTGGTTCCTTTAGATTAAACAACCATACTAGCGGTCTATGATCTGTATAAATATAAAATTTTCTTCCAAATAGGTAAGGTCTAAAATATTTACAGGCCCATACAATGGCTAATAATTCTTTTTCAATCGTCGAATATCTTGTTTGGGTTTCATTTAAGGTTCTTGATGCGTAAGCTATTGGTTTGTCGTTCGGTATTGTTCCTTGTGATAATACGGCGCCTAATGCAAAATTACTTGCGTCTGTAGTTAATAAAAATGGTTTTTCGTAATCAGGATATTGTAAAATTGGTGCGTTGATTAATAATTGTTTACAGTGTTCGAACGCATTTACAAATTCTTTGGTGTGTTCGATCTTTATGTCCTTTTTTAAACATCTTGTTAAGGGTTTTGTAATTTTTGCAAAATCTTTTATAAATCTTCTATAATATCTTACTAGTCCTAAAAATGATTTTATTTCTTTATTCGTAGTTGGGCTTGGAAAGTTTTTTATAGCAGATATTTTATCGGGATTTGGTTTTACATCTTCGTTACTTACAACATGTCCTAAATATTGAACTTCTTTCCTTAAAAATTCGGATTTATCTAATTATACTTTAAATTTCGATTCTTTTAGTCTTTTAAAAACATTTCTTAATTTCTCTATATGTTCTTGAAGGCTCGTGATATATATTATTATGTCATCTAAATATACCAAGCATGTTTCATTTTGTAATCCTCGAAGGATATTATTCATGACTCTTTGAAAGATTGCCGGTGCATTTTTTAGTCCGAAAGGCATTCTAAGGAATTCATAGTGTCCTTGTTTTGGTATATCTTCTTCTTCCATTTGTATTTGGTAAAATCCATTAGCAAGATCTAGTGTTGTAAAATATTGAGCTTTTCCTAATTTATCCAAAATGTCTGTTATATTTGGTAAAGGGAACTTATTATCAATACTTTTGGCATTTATGCGACGGTAATCGACGCACACTCTCCATTTCTGTCTTCCAGATTTGTCTAATTTCTTCGGTACAATCCAAATAGGGGATGACCAAGGTGAATTTGAGTCTCTAATAATATTTTGCTCTAACATTTTCGATATTTGACTTCGTACTTCGTTCCGGTGTATTTCTGGGTATCTATAACTTTTAGTATATATCGGTGTTTCATCTGTCAATTTTATTTCGTGTTTGATAGCATTGGTGAAAGTTAAGAGTAGGTCTCCACAATGGAAAATATCTCTATATTCAGAGCATAATTTTCTTATTTGGTCTTTCTCTTCTTTGTTACAATGGCTAAGATTTATGTTTTTTAGATTTGCTTTTAATTTGTTATCAATTTTTACTTTATAAGTTGGGTCTTCTATTTTTGGTGAATCATCAATAAAATTGATCTCATTTATTAATATAGGTTCGATATCGAATTGTTCAAGAAATTGGAGTCTTATAGGATTTTCTTTAGGATTTTAACACTGTAGTGAAAGCAAAATTATTTTCTACTTCTACTAAACACTCCGGTATTTCAAGGCATTCTAATTTTTGATAAGGTAAGATTCCGTATCCATTTTCTAAATTTACAGGTCTTCACAATGGAAAATGAAAAATGTTATTTGAATAACTTGTACACTTCTAGGAGAAATTATATAGGAATTATTTAATTTAATAGTTTTCATTTTTTCTTGATTTCGGAATTGGATTGGTATTTCTGTAAATGGTGAGTAAATTATATTGAAATTAAAATCAAGGTTAGCATTTGAATGTTTAATTAAATCTAGGCCTATTAATCCGTCAAATTTATCTGAAAAATCAAATAGGTAAAATTTATGTTGTCCATATGTACTAAAGATTGGAAATATTGGTAGTATTGCAGTTTCATTATGAAATGATTTAGCATGTGCTGTCTGAACTTGGAAAATTTCTTGTTGTATTAAATTTTGGAAAATTTGTATACGCAATTTCTAGTTTTATGAAGCTTTTAGTACTACCTGAATCTATTAAAAAATTAGCGTTAATTTCGGGGATATAAATATATGGTATTTGGACATCGTGATTATTATAAGTTATTAGGTCACATTGGTATTCTGGCTGATCAAAGGAAAATTTGCATTTTCTGGTGGTACATCTGTATTAAATTCTTCAGATTGTGGTTCAAAATATTCTTCATAATTTTCGTAATCATTTTGTTCCGCGTAATATAAGTTTTCTTCGGGAAATTCTAAATATTCAGGTTGATTTTCCACATAGGTATTTATAAGGGAAATTATTTTGATTTTCTGTTTGTTTAGGCGTTCTCTGTTCTACTTCTTGATTATTTAATTCTTGAGAGAGAAATTTCTTTTCTTTTGGGTGTTGGTTTAGAACAGTATTTCCTGAACTTGTGTCCATGGGTTCCGGTTTTTGATTATTTCGATTCATATTTGATCTTCTTGACATTTGTCCGAAAGGTCTTTGAAAATGGGATTGATTATTAAATATTTGTCTTTGGAAGTTCGGTTGGCTATTTAAATTCCGTTTCGGTTGGAAAAATGGGTAATTTCTAGATTGGGATTGATAAAAAGGATTATTATTTTGCAAAAATAGATTATGGTTATTTTGTGAGAATAAATTATTATTTTGATTAAAATTAGGTAAAGGCATATGTGGTGTAGTACAGTTAGGTCTGTACGAGTTATAGTTTGTAAAATAAGTTGGTCTTTGTAAGTTACTGTTAAAATTTGGTTTTTGTGTTTTTATAGGGATTTGAGGTGGTTTATTTGCGTGTGGATTTTGCGCATTTCTATAATATATAAAATTTTCTTCTTCCCTTACTAAAGACATAGCTTGTTCTAAAGTCGGATTTCTTAATGTTGTTATTAATTGTAAATTTTAAGGTAAACCATTAATAAATGTTTTAATTGCGAATTGATCGTAATGGTTAATTTTTATTAGTTTAGGTGCGGCATCATCAGGCGCTGCGTTAAGTTTGGAAAAAAGTAAACTTCGTGAATCTTGAATTCTCATGACAAAATTTAATGGGTTTTCATTTTTAAATGGTTTTAAATTAATTAGGTCTTGTATCAAACAATCGATAGATCTGTGTTCTGCGAAGCTAGTTATAAGGACGTTTTTAATTAAACCCCAGCTGTTTAACTCAGCTCTTAAAACTATTAGGTCTGCTGCTCTTCCCGTAAGTTTGCTTAAGACGGTATCTATTAAACAAATATTTATCGAATCATTCGGATTAGTTTTATTTTGGAAGGCTTTCAAAAGGCTTTCTACTGAACCTTTAAATCTGTTAAGCAATTTTGGATTTCCATCAAAATGTGGAATATTATCAGATTGATATCTCAAAAGGCTGTAATTGATTTCAGGCATTTTGTTTGCTGCTTCAATGGATAGGTTATTTAAAGTATCATTTAAATTATCTAAATTAAGATCGTCGTTTCCCTCAATTTTGAATATATAATACTATTACAAATTAAAACAAAAAGTATTCTTAAAATTAATAATTTTACATCTAACTTACAATGCTAAAACCAAGATTGCTGTTGGGATCATAAATTTCTTCTTTTCCTTGTTTCTTCCTTCGTTGGGGTGAAAACTGCTCGATGTGCCCTCGATAGTTCTCAATTTGTTTGACTCTTGCCCACTCACTGTTGTAGTTCCTGCACTCGTCGTGATGGCTTAAACTGTCACCTAAGATCAGTACTATTTCACACAGAGAAGCTTCACTTTCGAGTTCTGTTTCCCGTTCTTTTTCTTCTGTAACTATCACTTGTCACCTGAGGTCGGTACTTTCTGCGTGAATTGCCGGGTGCTACCTTAAATCGGTGCTTTCTACACTCAACACTCACTTTTCGTGTATCGGTACTCTCTACGGGCGATTTTCACTTTTTTTTAATAAATCCTCGACGGAACCGTATCTATATGCGCTAGATACTTCTCAAATCCTACCAGTTATACGTCGGTCCAATGGATTTTTCTTTTTTAAAAAACACTTTATGTTTCTTAAAAATACTTTTATTGGAAACGTACAACAAATTTTGGGAGATTTTGGAAAATACAGATTACAGCGTCTACAACAAATGAAAGAACAATAGTGTTGAATCATCTGAGTTTAGGGTTTTTATAACATTCCTTATCTACTTATGACTAATGCTTACATTAGCAGTTTTAATATTATACGAGGGTCGTAACTCGCATACGAGGCCTAAAGAACATAAAATATCCAGAAGTAGACTACAGACAAGACGAACGACATTAAAAGATTAGCAGGATACGATTGGATGCAAAAAGCAAACAACAAAACTCATTGGAGACAACATGAGGAGGCTCACATCTGACTATGAATGGAATAAGCGAATGATGAGGTATATGGTCAAGCCAAATATACCCAAATAAATGAATAAATAAGTATACTGGATCCGATTGCATCCGAGACCCCAAATTCTGTAAGCCGGAACTATACCTGGTTATTGGAGCCGTCTTTGTGCTTACGCTTT
>CM032446.1:139620146-139622646 GCA_019049505.1 Pachyrhynchus sulphureomaculatus
TATATATTATTATATAAATATATATATATATATATATATATATATATATATATATATATATATATTATATATATATATATATATATATATATATATATATATATATTATATATATATATATATATATATATATATATATATATATATATATATATATATATATATATATATATTATATATATATATATATATATATATATATATATATATATATATAATATATAATAATATATATATATATATATATATATATATATATATATATATAATATATTCTGGACAAAATTAACGCAACAATATATTAAATCATACAAATCTCTATAATGAATTAATTTTAATATTTTTTTTTGAGCATTGGTTACACTAAAAGTTAGAAAAAACTTATTCGGATACTTTAAAAGTGAAGTAGCTACCAAATTTCTCTATAAGATTCGAATTAAAATTATTCTTAAAACCTAATAACAAAATCGTTGAAATTATGTAATAATGAAAAAAATAAACTGGGACACTAGTAGCAAAATTAATGGTGTAACTGGGACACTAGTAGCGTGTGTTGCCTCCTCTACTTCGGATGACAGCGTTTATGCGCCTAGGCATGCTTCTAATTAAATTTTGGATAAAATCTTGAGGAATTTGCTCCCATTCTGTGATAACTGCATTTTCAAGTTCCCTCAGGTTTCTAGGTGCAGGTATATGACGTTTCACATTTTTCTTAAGGTGATCCCATACAGATTCAGATCTGGGCTTTTTGGTGGCCATTGCATAATCGGTATATTAACTTGATTAAGATAATCGAGTACCTTCCTCGAGTACCACGTGAGGTCGAGCGTTGTCTTGCATAAACAGGAAATTGGGCCCCACAAAATGACCGAAAGGCACCACATGTTCTATTACAATATTCTCAAGATAGTAGTCAGCATTCATGGATCTCATACGGACAGGAACTAACTCTGTGCGAGCATCAAAGCAGATACCACCCCAGAACATAACAGAGCCACCGCCGAATGGAATCCTTGCAGAGATATTGCAAGGAGCAAACCTCTCTCCTGGTCTTCGCCATACACGCTCACGACCATCTGGATGTTTTAGACTAACCCTAGTTTCATCTGTGAAGAAAACTTGTTTCCAATCATCCACAGACCAGTTTTCGTGATTTCGAACAAAACGTGACCTGGCAACTCTGTGCTCTCTAGTAAGCAAGGGCGCAGTGACTGTCCTGTTTCTTAAAGCATATTGTCTTATAAAACGTTCATCTAGGTCGCTAGTGCATGGTTTTCGCCCTTGCTCTAGCCTTCCTACTTCATTCAAGCGTCTTACCATACGACTTATTGTGGAACGATATTTGCCTAACAAATTGGCAACATAACTTTGACAATATCCCTCGTCCAATAAAACTGAGGCTCGCACTACCTCGTGTTCAGTTAAATTCCTTGTTCGATTCATTTTTCTAATTCTTCGGGTAAAAATGAAACAGTCTACCACAAAAACGTATTACTTTGAAAAAGGGAACAATTTATAAGCTTACTTTTAAAGAAAATCTATCGCATTATTACAGACAATTGTTTATCTTCTAAAAAAATTCTTTAAAACTGTGAATCTAAACGAATTGTTTTGATTTCTGTCATGAACAATGAAACAAAATATGCATAGCCTACTATTCAAATACTCGATAAACTTTAAAACTGACATAAGAAAAAGATAAATTAATTTTCAGATTGTTGCGTTAATTTTGTCCAGGACTTTATGTTATATACAGTAATACCCCGCTTAGCGCGACCCCGTTACGCGCGGTTTCACTATAACGCGAATTTCAAATTTCGCGCTCATGTAGTCATTAACTTCTCTATGGTCGCGGGGGGATCCCCGCTTTCTCTGAATATTCTCTTTGAAGAATTGGGAATTCCCTGTCCTTCGACTTTGTTCTATGGGGATTTCCTCGTTCGTTTCGTGTGTTCATTTGTTCCGTAATGTTAGTTCGGTCGGCTGGCAGTTTTGTTTTAATATTTATTGGAGATACATACATACATAATTTAACCCTACGTTAAAAATGCCGCCTGTAAAGAAAAAAGAGCGTAAAAGCGTCACTTTGGAATTGAAGATGAAAGTGTTAAGAAGAATGGAAAATGGAGGCAAAGCAACAATTGTTGGGAGAGATTTTGGACTCTCAGAATCGACTGTGAGAAACGATTTATAAAAATCGGGAAAAAATTAAAATCTCCAGCGAAGGTTCAACACCTATAAGTGCAACAAAACTTTCTCGTTCGAGATCATCTATCTTAGTAAGAATGGAGAAATTACTGTCAGTCTGGATCGAAGATTTGAATAAGAAGAACACACCACTAAGTCAAGATCTCATATGCACAAAAGCAAAATCTTTGTATGAGATGCTGAAAACAAAAGAAGGAGAAGGGAGTGCCACTCCGACTTTTGCTGCCAGCAGAGGCTGGTTCCATCGGTTCAAGCAGCGTTCTAATCTTCACAATATCCACATAACAGGCGA
>CM032446.1:139627646-139642646 GCA_019049505.1 Pachyrhynchus sulphureomaculatus
AGTCGATCTTTCGCAGCTTTGAAACCACTGGCTTGACGTTCTTCCTTAGAAATGAATGTTCGAGATGGCATTTTTTTTTCCAGTAAAGTGCGGTCTCATCAACATTGAAGATGAGACAAGCAGGAATTTTCTCTCGTCTAACGAAGTCTTGAAACTTGTCTGGAAACTCAGCTGCAGCTTGAATGTCCGCGCTGGCCGCCTCGCCTGTTATGTGGATATTGTGAAGATTAGAACGCTGCTTTGAACCGATGGAACCAGCCTCTGCTGGCAGCAAAAGTCGGAGTGGCACTCCCTTCTCCTTCTTTTGTTTTCAGCATCTCATACAAAGATTTTGCTTTTGTGCATATGAGATCTTGACTTAGTGGTGTGTTCTTCTTATTCAAATCTTCGATCCAGACTGACAGTAATTTCTCCATTCTTTCTAAGATAGATGATCTCGAACGAGAAAGTTTTGTTGCACTTATAGGTGTTGAACCTTCGCTGGAGATTTTAATTTTTCCCGATTTTTATAAATCGTTCTCACAGTCGATTCTGAGAGTCCAAAATCTCTCCCAACAATTGTTGCTTTGCCTCCATTTTCCATTCTTCTTAACACTTTCATCTTCAATTCCAAAGTGACGCTTTTACGCTCTTTTTTCTTTACAGGCGGCATTTTTAACGTAGGGTTAAATTATGTATGTATGTATCTCCAATAAATATTAAAACAAAACTGCCAGCCGACCGAACTAACATTACGGAACAAATGAACACACGAAACGAACGAGGAAATCCCCATAGAACAAAGTCGAAGGACAGGGAATTCCCAATTCTTCAAAGAGAATATTCAGAGAAAGCGGGGATCCCCCCGCGACCATAGAGAAGTTAATGACTACATGAGCGCGAAATTTGAAATTCGCGTTATAGTGAAACCGCGCGTAACGGGGTCGCGCTAAGCGGGGTATTACTGTATATATATATATATATATATATATATATATATATATATATATATATATATATATATATACACAGTAGAACCCCGATTAACCGAGTCGCGATTATCTGAGCTCCGGATTAACCGAGCCAATCTAAGAACCTGATTATCCGAGGTACGCGCGTCTATGCTGCATATTAACGGAGCTTCTAAAATATGTATGTACATATTTCCATTTAAAATCATCGGGACCTTCGGGGAATTCTCCTGGCCCGTGTGAGGGGTTCCCCTATTTATGTTTTTGGACTTTTTCAGCATGTAAATTTGCGTGAATGCAGTGCGTTATAGCGTTTACTACGGAGAAGTACGAGTATACTCACATAATTTATTTGGTTGGAGTTCTGGTAGTTAAGTGTAATTAATACGAACTGCTTTGTTTGAATTTTTGTTTGTCGTATTATAATGGAGCAAAACAAGCGTCGTTCCTAATGAATCAAGCCTCCTCGTCCTCAGGAAGAAAATCAATGAAAAGGTTAACGAAGCTTTATTCATGTGGTTTAACCAACAGAGATCAAAAGGTGTGCCTCTGTCAGGTCCAATTTTACAACAGAAAGCAATAATGATTAGTAGGCAATTCCCAGAGATAGATCAGTTTACCTCCAGTTCTAGATGGCTTGACCGCTGGAAAAAACGGTACAGTGTACGACAACTGACTGTATGTGGTGAAAAACTTTCTGCTGATGTGTCATCAATTGAGAAGTTTAAGCAGAACTTTAAAAAACAAATCGAAGATTGTGGATACACATGTGATCAAATTTACAACTTTGACGAAACTGGTCTGAATTATAAAATGCTTCCATCAAAAACATTGGCATGTCGATAGGAAAAATCAGCTCCTGGACACAAACGAAGTAAGGAAAGATTAACTATAATAGTATGTTCCAATGCATCTGGCAAGCACAAAATCCCACTGATGGTGATTGGCAAGTCTGCACGTCCAAGAGCTTTAAAAGACATCTCACCCAACGCCCTACCAGTCTATTACAAAAGTCAGAAGAGCGCATGGATGGATGCGACCTTATTTACTAACTGGTTTGAAGACGAGTTCGTGCCATCTGTGACTAAATTTTTGAACAGAAAGCGTCTTCCTATTAAAGCAATTTTGTTAATGGATAATGCCCCCTCTCACCCTGGAGAAGTACTTCATGTGGGCGAAATTGTTGTAAATTTTTTTCCTCCAAATATAACCAGCATAATGCAACCAATGGATCAAGGCATCCTGGAAAACATTAAAAAAAAATATAGGCGTTTATATCTTGAACATCTGTTAGAATACACAGAAAAGGAGGATATTATCAATGGGATGAGAAAGGTTACACTGAAAAATGTTATTTACTGGGTAAGTCAAGCTTGGGATTCTGTGCGTACTACCACTATTCAAAAATCTTGGTCAAAAGTTATTGATTTTGAGGACTATAATGACAGTGAAGGTGATACTCCATTAAATGAATTAGCTTTGAAATTGAGAAGCCATCGAGAAATGTCCTGTTCAAATTTTGAGAGCGAGAAAGAGAAAGAAAAGAAAAAAGTTTATTTGAATTAATGCAAAAATTAAAAGGTTTGCGAAAATGTGACAAGAGAAGATGTTGTTGAATGAATTACAGCAGATAATTTAGAAGAAAAAATGAGAATTGAAGAAATAACGAATGCCTTTAGGAAACCGAAAAATCAGATGACGGTGACGATGAAGAAGCGGCGGTGGTTGAACAGTCTCGCACTAAGATCTCTCATCAAGAAGGTTTTGCTTCTTTGGAAAAAGCTTTGAGGTATATCGAACAACAACCAGAGGCAACCCCAGCGGATTTGCTTCTTCTTAATAGATGGAGAAACATTGCAGCGAGAAAAAGAAAATACAATATGAAACAGAAGCGCATAGATACCTATTTCACTGTTTTATAATGTATGTACCTATTTATATGTTAAAAACGTTAATACATCGGTTTAAAGTATTGGTATTTATTTTTTGAATGAATAAAAAACAAATCCGGTTTATCCGAGTTTTCAGTTATCCGAGGAGGGTGCCCCCCCACGTTACCTCGGATAGCCGGGTTTCTACTGTATATATATATATATATATATATATATATATATATATATATATATATATATATATATATATATATATATATATGGGAGGTGAAATCAAAAGTGAAAAAAAAACCGTACCAGGTCATCGAATGGGGTGTCAAAAGAGAGCTTGGGAAAACACAAGTTCAAGAATATATATGATGTCATACTTGTACACGTTTTTCTTTGTATAAATTACCAAAAATCAACGTCCCCCCTCATCTCGAAAACTACTAATCAAAAATTTTTTAAAAAATTCTGAAGTCTTATCTCTTCTGATCATTTTATACCTCTATAATATTTTTATTGCATTTTTTACAGTAGGAACACCAATTGCGCGACACTTGGACGGTTTTTTTTATAAATATAATATTTAACTCCATAGATTAATATACTAAGTGAAATTTTTATATATTGTATTCAGTGTCTGTATATTCTTTTCTCCTATTTTATTTATTACATTTGTACATTTCTATTGCCGATTGTACACATTCAGTGCAATAACATGAATAAACTTAAATAAATATATTGAAATGGAAACAAGAAGGAGTAGTTTATCAACCAAAAAGGAGTAGCTGATAAGTTTGGCCAGTATTTCACTTCCATTGCAGAAAACTATGACGCTTTTCCGCCAGTGTGGCCCCTTCAACTCTTACAACTACTAATTTTCCACTTAACTCGATCTTCTTGGAGCGTTCTCTCAGTGAGAAATCCTTAGTGTAATATCGCGAGTAAGAAACAAAGGCAATAATGGCATCCCAGTAAAGGTTGTTAAACTGGTAACAAGTGAAACTGCTAAATCTTTACACATTTTAACTTTGCTACAAAACAAGTCTGTTTTCTTCGGCTCTAGACACAACAAAAGTAGTTCCAGTGTTCAAAAAGGATGATCAAAAAAAATAATGAAAATTATAAACCTGTTTCTGTTGAGTATCTTCTTAAGGGTTTTTAAAAGGTTCTCTTTAGCACATCAGTGAGTTTTCTCGAAAATTATCCTGTATTTTATAAGATCCAGCATAAAATCAGATTAAGAAATGGACTGAAATATCCAATTAATGTAATTACATCATAGATAAATTGTTTGGCGTAACTTTTACTAAATAAGAAATGTAACTTTTTTCCAATAAATTCTTGAAACTGCAGAGTGTCAACATAATGTTTTAAAAAAAATTTTGCCTCTGGAAAATGTCATAAAAGCAATGTCATTTGCCATCCCACTGGCTTGGCTCAAGATATAAAAATCTAACTGAAATTTTACGTTTCCAATGCAATATCTTACTGCGCGATGTAAGTATTGAATACAACATCCACCATATAATGTGTAATTGCATCGTGTAATATGAAGTTATATTGTTAGAATTTTGTGACCGAACATTTTTCATATTTTGTAACTCGCTGAAATATATTGTAAAACAATTCTGTCAAAAGATATCTTATTGAAAAATAACCGGCCAGGTGCAAGTCGGAATTGCGCAATTAGTGTTCCGTATGTTGATTGCTTTTAAAATAAAAACTCTTGTTATGGAGGTATAAAATCATGAATGACTTCACAAAACACACCCCAAATGAGTTTTCAACAAAGTTTATTTCCGATCTTTGTTGAAAACTGAAGACCTTGAATTTTTTGTTTTTTATATGCCAGATAAATTATTAAAGGTAATGCACTCATGATAATTTTCGTTCAATCTACACCCTGTGGAGAATATTCCAAAATTTTTTGATCAGTACTTTTCGAGATAAGGGGGGGACAGCGATTTTTGGCAATTTTAAAAAAATAATACAAAGAAAAGTGTGCACAAGTATTACATTAAATATATTATTGAACTATGTTGGGAATGTGGAATCTTTGGCACAATGACACCACTCAGTATATATAACCACTACGCCAAACACTTTATTTTTGCACTCGACGCGCGTTTCGCTAACCATGTTAGCTTCATCAGGAGCAATGATTGACTAAAGCTGAACTACAAATCTACCCTATTTATACTTAGCCTAACACCTGAATTACTCAAATAACCAGTAGAGGGGACTATAAGGCTCTCTGTCTTTCCATATCCATACTTTCATATGCGTTCATCAATCTCCTATCAGATACATTTTTAATTAATCTTAGATTATCTAATGTTACAGTCTGATCAGCTTCAAGGGCATTTTCAGCAATGCTTGACTTTTTTTTTCTACTATATTTTAAATGTGCTAAATATTCTTTAAGGTAGTTCACTCGTGACAATCGGAGCCAAAAGAATGGTCCGATAGTAAATACTGAAAGTTTAAAATACTCAATTATTTTATTTTTGTCAGAGACTGTACTCGGTACATGAAAACTTTCATATGCATTCACATACTTTTAATGAGAATAAATGTGGCAACGCTGCAAATGCGTATACCAAATGCTCTATAAAAGTGACGTTTATATAGTTTATTTAGATTATTTATTATACTTTGTGTATATTTAAAATAAAAAAAATATAATTAAATAAAAAATACCTTTTGATTATAATCAATTACGACATAAAGGCAAATTTGCAAAGGAAAAGCTAATCAATAAAGGCAAAAAAAAACTGAAGAGCCTAACCTGTGTAGTGGTCGACAGATAGTTGAGTTATATGGTTAGGAAAAAATTTAAAGTGTTGTCTGTGGAAAAAAGTCCTTTCACTAGAAAAGATAACTGTGGACTGCAGATGGTTGTTTATCATACTGGTGACAATATTAATCAAGCGTTAACTAATATATTGAATAATGTTTCATTTACATTTGAGGGCTGTGGCTTAATGTATTTCGATTTAGAAACATCTGGATTTTCAAGTACAGCTGATATTTTGCAAATAGCGGCGAAATATCGGGATAAAACATTCAATGTTTATATTAGGCCTACTCAACCGATTAATTACCACGCTTTCAAAGTTACGGAATTAAAAAATATTAATGGCGACGACCTGTATTTATATGGTAAACCAGTCAAAACAATTACTCTGAAGGACGCATTAATTTCATTCCAACAGTTTTTGAATTTTTCTCAAAACCTTGCATACTTGTTGCCCATACTGCACGTTTTGATTCGCCCATTTAATTCAAGGTATAATTAATTTTGCAGTGATAGAGGATTTTAAAAATATTGCTGGTTTTTCGGGCACAGTAAGTCTTTTTAAAAAATGCTTTTCCAACCGAAAAGGCCCAGAAATGCTTAAGCTCGGAAAGTTGCATCTGAATGCATAATTTTGGAAGATCTAAAAAGTTCTTATAATAAATTGGGTTCTACAGTAATAGTGCAATTATTATCTAGTCGAAAAAACAATGGCAAACCACGTGTAACCAAAGATACGCTAGTAGTAAGTAAAATACTTATTTACTATACAAATAGTTTATAATACTTTATTTATTTATCATTAGTATCATTAATTATTTATTTATTATTATTATATTATAATTTATTTAAAAGCGTTTTTTTAATATGTATTTAATATTGTTATCAATTGATATATAACAATGTTGATAAATAAACATAATATTAACTTAAAATATTGAAAAATTATTGAACCTACAAACATATTTTTATTAAATACAAATCTTTTAAATAATAAAGAAAAAAATTATAAATATCAAGATACAAATTCAAATTTTTAATTAATACATTTAATATTTTTATTTATAAATGCTGTTTGAAAGTTGGCGCGTAAAAATATGACAACATACAGCGTTGCCAAATTGTGATATCTGTCCCTCACTACACGGTTTATCTATTTAACAAATTGATAAAAAAAAAATTTTATTTCAAAATTTTTGTAATTTTTTTTACCAATATTAGTTTTTTAAAAAATTCGTAAGAAAAGTTCTTAAGATATACACGAAACTATGCCTTTTTATATACTTCATTGGCCTATTGTATGTTAATTATGTGCACTTTAATTATGAATATCTCGCTTCACAATCGGTCAAAAAAACTTTTTTTTAATTGACTGAAAAACATTTAGATTAACATTATATTTGAATTTCATCAAATTTTTAAGAAAAGTGGATTTACGAGTGAACTACCTTAATCGTTCGACCTTTTGGTTTGCCCACATACTTTTTCATAAATTCCTCTTTTCTCACAATTAGGAATCTTATCTTTAGGATTTCCTAAGATATTCGTCAGATTGTCTTATGACTTATAAACTAAGGTGAGGCTTACCTTATTGAATCCCCTGGTATACTTCAGATTATATAGTATGGAGACATACTTGGTCTTATTTTCTTGGCTTGTAAGAAAGGTGAAATTCTGAATATTTACCTGAACTTATGTCTATTTATTAACTTGTTTACTAAGTCATCGTCATAACCATTAACTCTAGTTATATTTCTAATATGATTCCAAAGGAATCGTATTAGAAATATACGGAATACGATTCCAAAAGTATGAATCAAGAAGGTATCAATCGAGCCCAATAATTATTTTCAACAAGATGAACTTTAAATTTTCTAAGTTCGTGATCTATGGTTTGAGAGGTTTTTGCTAGGTCTTATTTCTTATACTTCTAGGCTCGGTCCTTACATACAAAATATAATGGTATTATAAAAATAATATGTAAAAACAAAATAGAAAATCTCTACAATAATATTAATAACACAATTTAGATTAGAAAATCAATATTTACAAAAGGATTATAGAAGAACGTAATTTTGATAAATATATAATTTGATTCACAGAATCCTTCAGACAAGGAAATTACAGAGAAATCGCGCGAAAATTGGTTTACTAGAAAAATATTTTATCCTGAAAATTGTTAAGACGTTGACGCATATTGCCGCACTAGTTCAGTTAATCCGGAAATTAAGCAGCCAAGCGACAATTATTTGAAAACAGGATTACTTGTAAATTCTCAGTAGAACTTTTGCTTACCTAATATAAATTTAATCACTTCGTTAATATTTGTATTATAAACTTCGTCTGTTATTAATACATCTGTTTAACGGTAGAATTAATTTTTCGCAATAGTACGGGTAAATTTATCATTTAATTTTCCATATTCATCAACTAAATCATCTTCACAATAAGGCGTGGCTCCGGCTTTTTTCTTTTTAAATTTTGAAGTAACTACTTTGCGCGGTGCGGTAAAAAAAACATTTGTAATTTCACATTCTAGATTCAGCAATGTTATAATTTTATCCTCTCTGGAGTATCACCAGGAGTATTGTCCTGACTTTTGGACCTCGAAAAACTTGTGCTCTTTTGTTTATAAACAATTTAAATTTTCAAAATGCATTATTTGAGCTGAAAATGTGAATATCCCCAGTTATATAAGTCGGATCGACACAAAAAAAAAACAAACTTTTTGGTAATGAAATTTCCAACAAATGTTCGTTGATTTTAAGTCACTCAAGTGCGTACATAACCTATAGAATTGAAAAAAAAAAACAGGCAAAAAGACTGTTTTTTTCTTCATTTTATTGTACAGGGCGACTAAGTGAATCGATCGGCTTGTAACTTTCAAAAAATATGCCTTTTGTTATTGCAAAATACCCCCAAATATTGAACCCAGTGAGCACAATTGAATTTATTATATAAAATTTGAATTGCCGCCCATTTTATACCATTCGGTCCAAAATGGATATTTTTTTTAAAAAAATTGTGATCTCGACCCCAGCTTTCCAATGCCATAAAAAAATTTTTGCAGTCATTTTAACCGTTTTTTTTACATTCATTTATTAGTCAAATGACAACAAATGCGTTTTTTTGATCATTAAAAAAAATAACCTAATTTTTTTATCACATCTGGTAGAGACGAAAAATCATTTTCGTTCACAATTTTTTTTTTTCAAAATAACCGAAAAAACGCATTTGTTGTTATTTGATGCAAAAAATGAAATGCAAAAAAACACGATTAAAATGACTCCAAAAAAACATTTTTTTTTGTCATTGGAAAGCTGGCGTCGAGACCTAAGTTTGGAAAAAAGGATTCATTTTGGACCAAATAGCATAAAATGGCGGGCAATTCAAATTGTAAATAACAAATTCAATTGTGCCTACTGGGTTCAATATTTTTGTACCAAAATTTCAGGGTATTTTTGCTATAACAAGAGGAATATTTTCTGAAAGTTTTAAGCCGATCCAAAACCAAATTTTCAGGATATTTTTGCTATAACAAAAGGAATATTTTCTGAAAGTTTTAAGCCGATCGGTTTATTTAGACGACCTGTACAATAAAATTTAAAAAAAAAAAACATTTTTGGCCTGTTTTTTTTAATTCTATAGGTTATGTACGTATTGAGCGACTTAAAACCGACGAGGATTTGTTGAAAATTTCATTGCCAAAAAGTTTGTTTTTTTTTTGTCTCGAACTGACTTATATAAACGGAATTATTCATATTTTCAGCTCAAAAAACGCGTTTTAAAAACTTAAATTGTTTATAAACAAAAGAGCACAAGTTTTTCAAGGTCCAAAACTCAGGACAATACTCCTGGTGATACCTCAGAGAGGATAAAATCATAATATTGCTTTATCTAAACTATGCCTATCTCATCATTATTTTGACCTTTTTTTACTGCACTAATAATGTTTGTCAGTTTTGCTTCTTTTATCAATTATTTTGGAGATAATGGTTTTAGACTATTATAAAAGATATAAAAAATCGACATATTTCAGAATTGTTAATTAAAACTTTTTAAAGAGATGAGTAAAAATAATCGAATGAAATTGTGAAGATTTATGTATCATCAGTTGATAGACTCCTTTTAAAATATATGTAATTCTGGATGTCCAGCTACAATATAATATCAGATGTGGCTTTCTCAAGTTCTAACTTATGGGAATTTTTTATCGCTACCGTTTTATTTGGTTGCTCTGCGTATACTCAAAACAGCGGGGCTCGTATCAGGTATAGGGTAACTTTCGTATTTCAAATTGAACAACCTCTAGAGGGCTGCCTTTCCAAGTTTTTATAAACGACCACTAGTTGGCGCTATTAAGTTGTAAAACACATGGCATTTGTTATTGTTAAAACAGTGATAGCTCAGCAATTGGCCGAGTAGTTTCTTTATAGTGAGCATTTAAAAAAAAAAACAGTTTTGTAAACAAATGGAAGTTTCACGTGAAGGTTTTTGTTGGATGATTTTTTACGATTTTAGTAAAGGCCTAACTCAACAACAATGCATCGAATCTCTTCGTTCAATGAATCACCATCAGAAAAGACTGTTTAAAATTGATGTGCAGAATTTCGTCATGGTCGTTATGAATTTCGTGTAGGTCCACCAAAATCGGTTGTTGTTCAAAAAATATCGATACGTACTCTACATGATTGAAGAGGATCGGCACGTGACTTACCTTGAGACAGAAGCATCCTTAAGCATATCAAAAACTGCAGTACATGCGACATGCTATGAAAAAGATCTGTTCCAGATGGATTCCGCATAATTTGACCGAAACTCAAAAACAGGCTCTTGTCAATTGGTGTAAAGAAATGCTCAAAAAATTCGACCGAGGACATGCAAAATCCATATACAATATCGTAACAGGAGACAAAACTTGCTCGTACAAAGCGAAAACGAAGCAACATTCAACTGTTTGGGTGTTCCAAGATGAACCGAATCCAACAAAAATGGTTCGTTCGCGAAGCACTTCCAGGAAAATTATCACTTATTTCTTTGGTTATACTGAACATGTTGCAATCATTGCTTTAGAGCAGGGGTGCTCAAACGGTCGATCGCGATCGACAAGTCGATCACGAGTGCTTTTTGAGTCGATCTCGAGAAAAAAATTCCGATATAGAACTATTCACAGATTTTGTTTTAGGTAACTAAAACAAAATGTAATGAATAAACTACTAAAATTTATTCGATCCACAATTAGGCCAGAATGACCCCCTCATCACTTTCTTTTATCGTAATAACCCCCTGCTAGCAGCAAAAGGCGGCTTTATCAAAGGAACGCGCGGTACTTGTCAAAGAAAAGCCGCGTTTTTAATTCCCCCGATTTTTCTAGAAACTTCGGGCGGCGTGTTTGACGGGAACATTCGAGACTTCGTTCGCGCCGATATAAATGTTGCGCCTGCAGGAATAGGAGTCAGTCTGAGTTGTAACTTGAAGGCGATACATCGATACAAAGTTTATTAATAAATAGTCCAAAATGAGTGCGGCGAAGAAAAGTAAAACTTATCATTTTAATGACGATTGGGAGGAAGAATTTTTCTTTTGTATGGTAAAGGATAAGTGCATTTGTCTCATTTGCCGTGCGTCAGTTGCAATACCTAAGCATGGGAACTTAGAGAGGCATCATAAAACGGTTCATAAAAACTATGAAAAGGATTTTCCGCCACAGAGTGAATTAAGAAAACGAAAAGTACGTTGTTCCATGTTCACAAGACCAGCCAAACAATCAAAAGCTGCAACGATTGCGTCATATATTGGCGAAACACAAGAAACCATTTGATGATGAATTGGTTGTGAAGGAAGCATTTATTGAAGCGGGTGAGACTTTATTTGGAGATTTTAAAAATAAAACAGAGATTATGTCTGCTATTAGAGAACTTCAGTTATCTCGTCCGACTGTCACAAGGCGTGTTGAAGTCATGAGTCAGGACATGGCAGATAAACTAAAACATGATATAATGGAATGTCCATACTTTTCTTTACAGTTCGGCGAATCCACCGATATGACAGACACTGCCCAGCTGTGTATTTTATTCGAATGGTATTCGATGACATGTCGGCTAAGGAAGAGTTTTTGACAATGATTCCTCTGAAAGGAAAGACCCGTGGCGAAGATATATATGACGTTTTCTTCAATTTTGTAACAAACTACAAGCTACCAATATATAAACTAGTGTGCATTATAACCGATGAAGCACCAGCAATGACTGGAAACGAAAACGGTTTTGTGGCATTGTGTCGAGCTAATGATGATTTCCCTTCATTTTTCTCCTTTCATTGCATTATACATCGACAAGTTTTGTGTTCAAAAGTTCTAAACATGGAGGAGATTATGGGCATTGCAATAAAAATTGTGAATTCTATCCGTGCACGTAGCTTGGAACGACGGCTCTTTAAATTGCAGTTGGAAGATAGTGAGTCAGTTGAACACACTGATTTAGTTCTTCACACGGACGTCAGGTGGGTGAGTCGCGGAAAATTCCTAGAAAGGTTTCAAGAATTATTGCCCGAAATAACAGCTTTTCTGGACGAAAGAGGTGATGACACTTAGGTGCTAAAAAACGGAAAATGGCTGACTGATTTGGCATTTTTGAGAGACATCACAATGCATTTAAACACCATTAATTTGGAGCTTCAAGGTAAAGGAAAAACTATTATTGAGATGATTAGCGCAATAAACGCATTCAAAAGTAAATTGCAACTTATGATAGATCAACTGAAAAGAAAGGATCTGAAAAATTTTCCATCTTTGAAAGCAAGGATTCCTCAGTTGAATTATGATATTTATGAGGCAGAATTATCAAATATTTTGGGCCAATTCGAAATACGTTTTTATAATTTCAGTAAATTGGCAAATATCGCATCATTTATGAGTGTAAAAACATTGAGGAATTAGCTACTGAAATAGCAAGTTAGTTTAACATGGACTCATGTTCTGTTGAAAATGAGTTAGTGCAGATTATATCAGATATACATCTCAAAACCACAGCATCTGATACAAAATTCTGGTGTTTTATATCTGAAGATAAATATCCGAATCTAAGGCAAATCGCCCTTCAACTGATGGCAATGTTTGGGTCAATTTACTTGTGCGAGTCTGCATTTTCTGAAATGAAAATAATTAAGTCAAAATATCGCAATCAACTAACTGACGAACATATGTCATCATGCTTGCGATTAGCACTCGGTAATTACGTACCATCTTATGAAAAGTATGCTGAGGACATGCACTGCCACGCTTCAACATCCAAAGTCACTCTTTAGTTAAGTTTAGCCACTAGAATTCGTTTGTTTTATAAGAACCAATAAACTCGCAATTTTGAATAACTATGAGTTTTTTCATTGACATTTTAGAGCAGACCTACGCTTAGCTTGACTAAAAAAATGCATATTGTGCGGAAAACTAATATCTGTGCCACGATCCACTCTACCTAGACGACACTCCTGCATCACACTTACTTGCAGCCTCTCAGAGTCGATCGATCGTAGTCTAACAATATTGAGGTAGATCGCCAGCAGTTCAAGTTTGACCACCCCTGCTTTAGAGGATCGAAGAACAGTTAATGCTGAATGGTATATAACAATTTATTTGACAGAAGTCATCGATGAAATCAGGAAAAACAACCGAAAATATCGCTTCGTTCTTCATCATGACAATACCAGCTCTCACACAACACGTCAAACAATTGATTATATTTAACGGAGAAAAACATCTAATTAATGTCTCATTGCCCGCATTCACCTGATTTATCGCCTTTTGTTTCCCGAAGGTCAAAAAAATGATTGGACAGCGATTTTCATCTCCTCAAGAAGCTGGTGAATCTTCCCAAAACCATGTTTTTGAGGTACCAAATTCAGAGTAGAAAACATGTTTGGAGAATTGGTTTAAGCGCATTCAAAAGTATATAAATCTTAAAGGCGAATATTTTGGGAAACGATAAAACGAATTGTAACACAATTTTTTTTTCTTTTATTGTTTTTATAAAAACTTAAAAGGTAGCCCTCGTATTTCAAAATGTCAAAAATATGTACGTCGTTATTACGATTCAAAAGAACAAACTAATAAAGTTACTCCGAGACAAAAAAAACTCACTAAAAACACTTTTTTTCTAAAAATTGCTTATGAAAGCACAAAATGAAGATCTTCGTTCAAAAAAATTGCCAATTTCTAACCGCTTTTGTATTCAATTACAGCTTTTGAATAAATGCATTTTAATTGGTTAAAACCACGGCTAATTTACAGAATTTTATGTTCATGACTAGCTTGATTGTTAAATAAAATAAAATATTTTTTCTTTGTTTCTCTTATATCCTTTTACCCTTCCGGGTGTCGGATAATAATTTGTCTATGTATCTGCAATTGTAGGTTCCATCCTTTTTATCCGGTCCTTCCACTTCTTTGTTTCGCTGATTCCTAACATGTGTATATCATATGCCTCCATTTCCTCTATAATTTCAATCTCTTTGCCAGTCAATGACGTTATATTCCATATTGCTATCTTTTTACTTTTCTCTGTCATTATCTTCTTAGCATATGATATTCATTATTTTCCTGTATTTTCTTGTTTTGGTTATTTCGAGATTCCGTTGTCGTTTCCTTACTCATTGCGTTTTTTCCTGTCTACTTATTCTTCACATTTCCTAATAGTTTTTTGCATTCCTCCTAGTGTTTGTTATACTTCTTATCACTTTGTATGTCCTTTCTTCTTCCTCCTTCCTCCCAGTCTCATTGGGTAATTTTTCGCTAACAGTTTTTTTTGTTGTTTGTGCCTTGTTCACTTGTTCTTTTGATTTCCGGTTCTTCCTCTAGTTCATCCACCTGGCTCAGTGCATATAGCTTTCCACCCATTTTCAGTTTATTGTACATTAATGTTGCTTCCTATCCCTGTTCTCTTGCTGCTTTCATATATCTTATTAAACCTCTTCTCTGATTTTGTATCTCTTTCGGGAAGTCTTCGTTAATATATCTGTTGCTCTTAGCTTGCTCTTTCTTTTAAGAATTTCTATTTTTTAGTTCCACATTCTTACTTCTATTAGTATAGGCCTTTTATTATCTTCTCTTTCCTTCCCTATTCGTCTCATTTCTGTTATGTCATTCTCCAGTTCTATTTTCATTTATATCTTGTTAAAGACATCTCTCTCTTTGTTTTTACAATATTGCGATTATAATTAATAACTGTGTAATATGAGTTTCTGCTGTTCAAATTATCTTAATCTATAATATATATAAAATACAACGTCTCTCTGGCTGTCTGTCTGTCAGTCTGTCCGTTAGTGCGCTTATCGCTCGAGAACAACTTCTCCGATTTACGTTTTTTTTTTTTAATTCGTA
>CM032446.1:139647646-139752150 GCA_019049505.1 Pachyrhynchus sulphureomaculatus
TAGTTTAAAAACTGCCTTTAATGTGTACAGGGTGAGTCAACGAGAGTAAAGTTCATTATCTCATTTGTTTCGGGAATGACGATAAAAATGTTAAATACAATAATTTTAGGGAATGTTAAGGTGCACTGTTTAAAATTATTTTTGAGTATACAGGGTACTTCAAAAAAGTGTGGCCGATATAACATGTTTTTTTTTTTTAAACGGAACATCATATTTTCTAATTTATTTTTAAGTTTTTCACTTACTACAACAAATTAAACTATTTTTTACTTGCTTAATAGACATGTCAAAATTTGACAATGCCTATATTTTGTTTTCGTTTTAGCAACTATGATGTTATAGCGTAAGAGTATGAAAAACAAAGGTACAAATTGAAAAATTCAAAATAAATCGAAAACTATTAGAAATAGGTATATAACATAATTAATAAAAGTTGGAGGGTTTTATAAAATCTATCAGAAAAAATAATAATATATAGAGTATGCCGTTTAAAAAATTTGAGATTTTTCAATATAAAATAGTCGAAATGCATAAATTTATTTTGAACACCCTGTAGCATCTAACTGAAATTTCCTTACATATATCTTTTTTCATCTCTATAAAACGCTCGTACCAATTATGAGTATTCCACCTTCAGAAACAATGGCGCTAGTGGCAATTTTTTACCAAACTGAAAACTAGTATTTTAAAAAAAAAAAAATTGAAATATTAGAAAAACTGCTAGGTTTAGGTATATAACATTATTAATAAAAAAGTTATAAAATTTTACGCAGAATTTAAAAATAAATTAGAAACTAGGATGTTCCTTTTTTAAAAAAAACATATGTTATATCGATCACATTTTTTTGAAGTACCCTGTATACTCAAAAATAACTTTAAACTGTGAACCTTAACATTCCCTAAAACTATTATATTTAACATTTTTTCGTCATTCCCGAAACAAATGAGATAATGAACCCTGTACAAGCAACAAAAGTAGAATAATTTCCAATATCCATCTTGTTTACCTATCTACTATTTTGGAACCCTTTTAGGTATTTTTCTCTTTATTAAGAACAACTATTCAATTAACAATCTAGTGCAAAATTAATCCGTAGTGCTGTTGATTTTTTCTGTACTCCAATAATTCTTTCCATCACGAGGCCATAGCTCAGCTATGATTTCTTTTATTACTATAATTACTATATTTTACAGAAAAAGGTAGTAAAGACCTAGCAATAAATGTTATGTTAAAAATTGCGCGTTTTGATTTATTAATAAATAGGAAAAAATTAAAAAAGTGCTTCATTTTTCTCCAGTCCAAAACAAAAAAGTTACAATACTCTCTTTCTTAAAAAAAAAACGATGTTTTTTATGTGGTAAACGAGAGCAATATTCAGTGGTAAATATAACATTAATATTTTAAAACAACTTTCAGAAGTCACTACATGTATATCCACTCCTATACCCATATACATATATACATATATATATATATATATATATATATATATATATATATATATATATATATATATATATATATATATATATATATATATATATATATATATATATATATACATATATACATACATATATATATATATATATATATATATATATATATATATATATATATATGTATATATATATATATATATATATATATATATATATATATATATATATATATATATATATATACAGTCGACACTCTATATAGTAAAAGACCAAAATGTTGACCGAAATTTCACTATAGAAAGTTGTTCACTATATAGAGTTTCACTATAAACAGTGTCGACTGTATATATATATATATATATATATATATATATATATATATATATATATATATATATATATATATATATATATATATGTATATGTATATATATATATATATATATATATGTATATATATGTATATATATGTATATATATATATATATATATATATATATATATATACATATGTACATATATATATATATATATATATATATATATATAATATATATATATATATATATATATATATATATATATATACATATACATATATACATATATATATATATATATATATATATATATATATATATAACCATTTTTGCCTTTAAAAGTGTTCAACTTTACTCACCTTAACTGCATATTTGCAAATAATATAGTTTTGCTCGAGTATTCAGATGTCAGCAAATCCGTATTTACAAATTTTGATCTAATAATGATGATGATCATTATGAACACGAGAAGTTGTAATAACAGATATTTTAAGCGTGCTTTAAAGATACTATGAAAATGCCTGTAAAGCTAATTATTTTCTAGTCGAGTTTTCTGCCAGAAATGTACGAGAATGGATTGACATGTTCGCGGCTTAATCAAGAAAACGAAATAAAATACGTACAAAAATATTTTTATTTTTCGACGTAATCTCCACCTAGCTCTATGCACTTCTTCCACCTGCTTTCCAAAGCTTCCACACCTGTTTGCAGAAAAATGCCTCAAGGTCTTCAAAATACTGGTTAACTGCAGGTTCGAGTTCTTCATTTGACGAAAATTTCTGGCCACCGAGGTGTTTTTTTAGGTTTAGAAAGTCCGAAGGTGCCAAATCAGGAGAATAAGCCGGGTGGGGCAGCAATTCGAAATCACAATCACAAATTTTAGCCACAGACTCAACACACGTGTGAACGGGAGCGTTGTCCTGAAGGAACAAAATTTTCTTTCTCAGTAAACCTAGACGTTTCTCTTTAATTTCTTGACGTAAACGACGCAAAAGGGTGCAATAGTAAGTCGAGTTTATTGCTTCGCCTTTCGGAAGGTAGTCCACCATAATAATACCTTTATCATCCCAAAAAACTGACGCCATCACTTTTCCAGCCAACAGAATTGTCTTCGCTTTCTTTGGGGTCGATTCACCAGATTTTTTCCACTGCTTGGATTGTTGTTTTGACTCTGAAGTATGGTGGTGAACTCAGGTTTGTTTCATCTATTGTCACAAACCTGTTAATAAAAATCTTACAGATCAGCCTCAAACATCTCCAAACAGTCGCGAGAAATCGTTAGTCGAATTCGTTTTGTTCAACTGAAAGCAGTCTGGGCACCCACCTAGCGGAAGCCTTAGAAAATCCGAGTTCGTTAGCAATGATGCTTTGTGTTCGTTCATACGAGATGCCTATAGTGTCTGAAATCTCCCTGATGGTTAATCTATGGTCTTTCAATATAAGATCACACACTTTTCCGATGTTTTTATCAGTCGTAGACGTCGTGGGCCGGCCGGAGCGAGGGTCATACTCGATGCTCTCTCGTCCACGTTTAAATTCTGCAACCCATTTTTTCACAGTGGTATATGACGGAGCAGATTCCCCTAGTGTGATTTTCATATCATCGTGGATCTTCTTTGGTGTTAATCTCTTTTCCATTTTTCAAAAAAAGCTGCACTCGTTCTCACTAAACTCGTTCTAAGCTAAAAACCACAAATTCTACAGCAACAAAATTTTACACAGTGACAACCAAAATAAAAATGAAATTATTGAGGGTACTATAATAAAAATATTATAATTATTTTTTGGTGAGGCCGCGAACTTTTCAATCCATCCTCGTATTAATATCTTGGCATGTGATATCTTTTTTTACAAATATACCTCTAGACTTAATCCTAGATAAAGTGAAATTTAATTTAAATACAAACCACTATTTCAAAGCATAATTTCTTGATTCTTATCAAGTTCATCTTCAACAACACGTACCATATTAGTAGTTTTAACCAAAAATTTTTCAAAAAAATTTTTGTAACTCCAATGGGGTCTCCTTTCAGTCGAATTCTGGACAAAATTGTGTTGGGCCATCTTTTGGAAACGGTGGTTCCTCAATTACCATTTAAACTACCCTTTATGTACAAGTATGTCGACGATCTAATTTGCGCTGTACCAAAGGATAATACAGAAATCATTTTAATACCTTTAACATCCACATACAGTTTACTCTCGAAATAGGGCAGGATCTTAGTGTTCCTTTTTTAGACACGAGTGACAATAGTATCATACTTGACTGGTATAAATACCGACAGCGTCAGGTAGATTTCTCCAATCACCCAAAAAATCAAAAATTTAACGCCGCGATAGTAATGAGAAACAGGGTAATACACATTAGTGATGATAGGTTTCGAAAAAGAAATTTAGACAATCTGTATAACATTTTAATTAACAATGCCTTTCCTAAGCACATTTTACGTAAAATAATTTATAACTCAAATATTATTGATGTCCCTACTGATGAGGTGCATGAGCAGCATACGATTTAGAGGAAGCTACAATTTATAAAGCCAATTACAAACTCAATCGTCGCCTTATTCAAAAACTTTCCAAGTATAAAAATTGTGAAATATAAGAGCATACGAGGTTCTGAACTGTTTTGAAAAATAAAGGATTCTACCCTATTTTGTACAGTAACTGCGTAGTTTATAGATTATCTCGTTTGCAATGTGAGGCTTGTTACATTGGACAAACATTGCAGTGGTTAAAATGGAGGCTCACACATCACATGAGTAGCTGCCGATTGGAAAAGAATTCATGTGCCGTAGTGCAACATCATTTGAAAACAAGTCATAAATTTGACTATAACAACGTTAAAATTTTAGCTCACGACAACTATAAAGGGAGACTTTTTAAAGAAATGTAGCACATAAACAGAGACCCCACTCAATCAACTATAAATCAGACACTAATCAACTTACTAATATCTACAGCAACATAATCAATGTTTATTAATCATTTACAATTACAACATTAACAACTAAAAAATTTGCCACCTCTTGGTATAAAATAAGTGAATAAAGTCTTTTTCTTTTGCTGTTTTTTCCGTGCATTTGGAATTCACGTCAGTACATATACACCGAGGCTGTTTACTCTCAGTTTGTGTAGAAAAATCGAGATGTTGAGTTTTGATATCGAGGTTAGTCCTCGCATTTTCGTACGTTGTTTTATTTATTTATTCGTTTGTTCATATTTATTTGTTTTAAATTTCAACATTTTAATACTAGACGAAAAATATCATTGTTTTTAATATACCTAATCCGTGTAATATTGTAGTTACTCCTGAAGAAGTTACTAAACGATAACGAAATATCGAGTTTTAAAGAAGAAAAGAGGTTTATTTACAGTCCAGGCCGATTCCCGATAATCAAACACGCATCTAATTGACGTACGGTGATCACAGATTATATATATATATATATATATATATATATATATATATATATATATATATATATATATATATATATATATATGTATATATGTAATTGGCTTTATAAATTGTAGCTTCCTCTAAATCGTTTGCTGCGCATAAGCCTTATCAGTAGGGCCATCAACAATATTAGAGTTATAAATTAATATACGTAAAATGTGCTTAGGATAGGCATTGGTAATAAAAATGTTGTACAGATCGTCTAAATTTCTTTTTCGAAACCTATCATCACTAATGTGTATTATCCTATTTCTCATTACTATCGCGGTGTTAAATTTTTGATCATTTTGGGTGATTGGAGAAATAATTTATAAATTTGTCTGACGCTGTCGGTTTTTATACCAGTCAAGTATAATACTATAAATAGTGATTTTGTTAAACATTGATTTTTACTTTTTATTTCGTAATTTTTAATGCAATTAGAATTGACTCTATAAATGTCTAATAGACATGTCGGCAACTTACATAGTGTACTGATTACATACTAACATGTTTAGAGTTTGGATTGGAACCTCCATCCCTTTAGTATGAATCGTAGTCCAATTGGAATGTAGATGAATAATATTATTCAATCAAATAATTAATTGTTAGATATATTTTTGTTATATTTACAGTAATTTCTTCACAAAATCTGCTTAAATCTATGATAATTATTAATAGCATAGCAAACACATGCAACAAACACTCGCCTTTAAATAATTTCTTTCAAAGTCAAGAACCCTTTAAAATAATTACTTGCGGAATTACAAATTCTTTTACATTTTCTTTTAACTATACGCTTTAGTAGTTTCATCAGCTGTAATTGGGACTTTGAAGAAAATTTAAAACATACCCGCATACAAATGAAAGTACTAGTCGACTCTACTGAGTGTTAACAGTATACAATACTATATATAACATAAGTATCTGTTTTATATTATTCTTACTATTTGTTAATTTAAACTTATTATTATTTTAGTATTTTTACCATATTTTTCGACGCCTCGCTATAAAATAAGTTTAAAAATTACTAAAACCTGTTTCTTTACGTTTTAGCACTTTATCTATTACTGATATCACAAGCGAAAATAAGTAAGTAAAAAAAGGAAAAATACTAATAATTATTTTAAACAAAATAAAGTTATCGTAATCGTAAAAATAGTATTTTTATGTACTACCTTCTCCAGAAAATCACACTCTTCGGAAAAAAAAAAACACTTCTAATCTCCAAGGGTAAAAATTTCTGAAGATGTTTGGTACAAGTGTAGGCGAAACGTCGGAAAAGTACCTTATTGAACGAAGAGCGTGACTAAGTTTTTCCCTTGTAATAAAAGTACGACAGTCTAAGAGTAATGAAAAACCCTAGCGTAGAAAGGACGCCGCATAACCAAACTAGAAATATGACATTCGCTTCATTTCAGGGCTCACCAGCTAGCCTAAGTAAAGAGGCAATCTCAACACAATCACAACAGTAACGACAAAGATTTAAGATGCATATATCTAAAGATATTATTAGCTAACATCTTTAATATCAGAGCCAAGCCCACGTTTGGGAAAATACAAATTTGTACTACTATTGCTACATGCAAATGCGGTACTAATGCTGCTACTAAATGATGGTGCACGATATCTTTCGAATGATCTAGCTGACATATATTTGTAACGTAATACAGAACATAACTTTTGTAAGAAACAATATCGTAACCCACTGTAGCGGTAATTTTGCATATTACGTGACCCTACATAACTTCGTTATTTATGAGCGTAAAGCAATTAAATTGTGGATCAAAAATGAGTTAATACGGCTGTGAGGGTGATCATGATTGTCATTGTAACTGAGGGTTGTTGAATCTCGTTTATAACAACATTTATATATAAGGTGGGCTATATATCATGTAGTGAGTCGCTTAAGGAATAATATAAGTCATATGACATTTTGGCAACCGTTAAATTAAGCCGTATCTTTCAAATTGTATACTGTGTACAAAGCCCAAATTTGGAATGTGGTAAAAAACAGACTCTATTTCTGTTTTTCTCTTATTTGCCAGGGTGTTTTAACTATAATTCAAACTAAAATATCTTGACAGTAGTTATCTAGCCATGAGACTATGGCTGAGGATAGCATATGTCCATTGGGAGCGGGTGAGGTTACCGAAGAGTTCCTGGAATCGAAGTGCAAGAGGTGTGCAAGAAGTGTTTAACAATGACGTTACAGATTAGAGGCTGTTGATGACGGTGGTTGTTGGTCAAAAGGGCCTTAATGAAGTTAATGGTAGTTTTATTAGAAAAAAAGTGTGAATAGGGAATTATATGGACAGAAGAGGGTATTTTTGTGTAAATTATGGGGGATTAGTACTTGCCCAAAATGCTTTATTTATTGTTTTTTTTTTGGTGTTGCCAAAAGGTCCTTGATGAGTGGTTGGCGATGATAGTTGTTTTTTTGCGCGTAAAACGGTGCCAAAAAGGCATAATTTAGAGGCAGTTGTATTTTTTTTTAGTGTGGTCAAAAAGTTCTTAAGCGTAAGGGGTCATTATGGGAATGAGTCGCTCGAAAAGTTTTTATTATGCCGATGAGGGGTTAGTCCGCCAAAAAGTCCCTCTTTTGAGTCAATTTAAAGTGGCATTAAATATTTTTTTTAACTAAAAAAGGTCCTGTAACCTATCGAAGAGACAAATACGAACCGTCAACCTACAAATCGGATACTATTACCATTATACTAACGTGTATGTTAATAATTGTTTTAAATGAAATTATCAAAATCGGAAAGATTGAAGGTAAAAATAATACTCCAAATTATGACAAGTATGTGTGAACGTTTTTTTTTTTTTCAGTACAATATTAATATTTATTGTAAACAATATTACGCAGATATTTAAATTATGAATAAAATACTGCGAATTATAACATGTACGTTTGAAATCTTGCAATAGTATGTTACTTATCTATTTTTATGTACTAATTAGCAAGAAGTAATATTTATAGGAAAAAAAAGATATTTAAATATATTGGCGATTTATGAACTCTAAATAAATAATAATAATAATAAACCTGCCAAAAATGTTGTGCAGACGAGTAAGCCGACACCCACCAAGGCGGGAAAATCAAAGGAACGCATGAGTTGCACCACAGAAATCAACGAACACGTCATGCGTTGCTATAATAAAACCACAAAACCTGGCAAAGAAATCACTAGGAAAAAAACCACTTGCCGCCTGGATCCACCAAAATCAATCCCAAACACAACCGACACAGATGCAATAAACACAACCACCAAAGTCAAACCAAGCCACGTATGTTTTGCAAGGACAACGTGCAACTACCAAGGCTGGCAAACTAAGACAGCGGTTAAAGTGGACAGATGAAATGAACAGAACAGTGATGCGCTACACCGCCACCAATTGTTCCCTTCGTCATATCAGCCACAGGCCTAACACCAACAACATTCACACCACACTTAGTACAATTAGGACTCAACACAAACATACACAGAAACATTCAGAAGTCAGTGATTTTGAAAACATGTATCATTGTCAGGTCATTCCTTAATACACAATGGTAATAGCTTTGTGCTGACTTGGCTTAGACCCGTCAGCCAAACATGGAACCACACTGACCAAATGTGAGAAAGAAGAACAAAAACAATGATAATAATAATAATAATGATCTTTATTGTCTAACAGATATACCATTTACAAGACAATTAATCATAAATAACATAATACAAAGGAGAAAAAAAAAAAGAAAAGTCACATAGAAATTAAATAAAACTGGAAAATCAAAATTTAAATGATACACTTGGAAAAAATACCTATATATGCAACAATTTATTTTTAAGCATTTGACAAATTGCGCAAATGACAGGTTGTACACGTCAATGTCATTATAAATACTGTTGTAAACGCTCATAGCCTAAAACAATGATGTTTTGATGAGAAAATTACTTGATACAGTAGGTAAATAGAAAACAGAAGAGGTTCTGACCAATCTATTAGGAACGTGAAAGTTGACTTGAAACAATAAGTCAGGAGAGTCAATAAGAGATTTACATAATTTTATAAGAAAACAGACCAGGCGGTAATTTCTTCAATTTATTAATAAAGGTAGCTGAAAACGTTCAGTTAAAATGACCACACACCCCTATCAGGGTACACTCCATCCTATTTTATTATAAGAAATTTGGCAAACTTTCTTTGAACATTCTCTACCTACTGAATATACTTAGCGTGTATTGGATTCCAAACAATAGCTCGAATATTAAGTTTTTAATATCTTACTATTATGAAAACCACTAGAATTACGTATTATGAAACTCAACGTCCTCATCGCACTACTGCAGATCCAATTAATATGATAGGCAAACGAAAGTTTCGGATCAAAAATAATTCCAAAATCCTTGAAGGTGTTACAGCGTGCAATATCTTCATTATCTAACTTATACCGGAAGTCAATGGTGCTAAATTTATTCGAGTAGGTCAAAAAGAAGCACTTACCGGCATTCAATGGCAGAGGCTAAGGTTACCATACACTATACATATTATTAATTCCAAATAAAGACTATCATATACTCTTATATCTTATTAAACATAATTTTTTATTAATTATAAATATATGTTTATTTTTAATGTTCTATGCATGGTTGGTTCAAGCCTTCTCCCCATTAAAATGACTATATTAAATAGAGATTACAGTATAAAAGACAAAAAGTATGTTTGAAAAAAGCTTCGCAGAAGATTGAGGTAGATTGACAAAAGAACATTACTTATTATTTAATAATATGACATATTAGAGAATAAAAAATCTTATTTGAAAAGCAATTACTCTGGTGATGTATTCGGTTAAAATTGGAACTTAGATTGTTATTATACTACTAGTTGATTATTAAACCGACCCCGTATTAAATACACCACCAGAGTAATAGTTTTTTAATTTGTACAAAGTATGTGATATATTTTATATTTTATTAGATTAATGGAAAATAAAAAAAAAAACAAAAAAATGATGAATAAACCACTACGTTTTATTAAAAATAATATTTCCATACAACTGTAGGTTAAATATGCTAGTGGTCTAGAATCAATAAAAAAATTATGTTATATTTTTTGTAACAAAAAAAAAATGAATCTTATCGTGTTAATTGAAAAATATGCACATATTTAAATTATTAATAAATATTGCGAATTATGACATGTATGTGTGAAATCTTGCAATAGGATGTTTAAAAAAATATTGAATATCTTAGATGTTTTATTTTAACCAATATAGTTAAAATGTAAATTTTAGGGGTCATCATCACATCGTATGTGGAAATATACGATGATGATGCTGATAAATTTGATTCTCAAAAATATACTGTTATATGATGGTATGATATTAATAAAAAAGTTTTTTTTTTAAATATTCTATTGTTTTGTTTTTTATTTAGAATAAACTATTACGCCACATTTTTATTTTCTATCCAACTATTATGACTACTATCGAAACCTAACCATTTTACAAATACTTTATTACCTTTATGTTTTAAAACTTTTTCCACTAAATAACTATCTGACTATTTAACTTTCGATAATAGTTGTTCATAAAAACCACATATCTTGACCTTTTATATCCTGTAATAAATAAGGTTTCATACCTTATAGTTATATGCTTTTCATTATTGTATTTTTTAACCTCGGGTAACACATTACACCACCTATAGGAACCATTTTCATTTAATTCTTTCCAAATCAAATTCTGGTGACGTATTCGGTTAGGATTTGAACTTAGATTGTTATTATACTACAAGCTGATCATAAAACTGTAGACCACCAGAGTAATAGTTTTTAATTTATACATTTGTATATTATATATATATATATATATATATATATATATATATATATATATATATATATTATATTATATTTTGGTTAGATTCGTTGAAAATAATAAAAAAAACGAACAAATGATGACTAAACTACCATGTTTTATTGGGTTATATATTCGAGTGGTCTAAAATAAACCAAAAAAAGGATCTTATCGTATTAAAAAGTCTTAATTTAAAAAATAAAAGAATACAACTGATAATTCTATTAATGTTTATCAAACAATATTATATAGATATTTAAATTAAAAATAAATATTAAGAGTTATGGCACGTATGTGTGAAATCTTGTAATAGGATGTTCTAAAAAAATAACTGAATCTCTTAGATGTTTTATTTTAAACAATATAATTTAAAATGTAAATTTATTCATATTCACATATGGTATACAGAATTGCTTATTTGCATATATATATATATATATATATATATATATATATATATATATATATATATATATATATATATATATATATGTATATATATATATATATATATATATATATATATATATATATATATATATATATATATATATATATATATATATATATATATATATATATATATATATATATATATATATATATATATACATTATAAAAAGTTGTTAAAAAATACCGACAGCGACGTTATATTACGTAAATATACAATTTCTGTATAAATAACAACAGACAATTTTTTTCTACATAGTATTCTCTATACTTTTAAATAATTTTTATAGTGAAAAAATAACAATTTTTGATTAAATTTTTTAAACAATAAAAAAATGTTTATAGTTGATGTACAAGGTTTTCAATTTGAGGAAAAAGATTTCGTATGTAAAGAAATAGCTGTAATTACTATTAATACAGGAGAACATTTTCACCATTTTATCAATTTCTCTTACAAAGTAGACTGGTTTAGTGCTAAGATTAAGAGACCTATAGAACAGACCACCAATAATATACATGAATTGGAAATTACTAAAACTACAAGAAAACTTGTACTTTTAGCAGTTTACCTATTGAAAATAAAACAAGTTCCCTAAGAGATGCAATAAATCTTGAAAAAAATGTTTGTTAAAGTTTTTTGATTGATTGATTTTGATTTTTAACGATGTTATAGCTTTCTCCGATTTAGGACCTTATAAGTTAGATTACTTAAAATGTAGAAAACCAACTAATATTGCAAAAATAATTTTGGTAATAATAATTTACGTGCCAAAAAACAACGAATGGTGTCCTCCAAGAGAAGAAGAAGAATCAGTATCACTATCACCACCACAATCATCACTGACTGAAAAATGGTTGAATTGGGATTCAAAACAATTTTGGGGTTCTTTCCCTTTTAATATTAATATATAAAATTGAGAATAAATATAAAAACTGAATGCATAGATTTATCTGATTTAGGATGCTATAATTTAGATTAGTCTAGAAAACCTACTAACATAAGTATCATTGTAAATAATAATTTATGTTGTGCCTTGGAAAATGTAATATTATTAAGAAATTGGTATAGTAATTAAAAAAAAAAACAAGGAACAAAGAATGGTGGCCTCCGGGAGAAGAAGAATCACTACCACCACCACTACAATCACCACTCAGGGAGGAATTGTTGAATTGGGATTTGAAGCAATTTGAGGGTTCTTTCCCTCTTTAATATCAATAATATATATATAAAATGCAACGTCTCTCTGTCTGTCTGTTTGTCTGTCCGTTAGTGCGCTTATCACTGGAGAACCACTTATCCGATTTACGTATTTTTTTTTTTTTTAAATACATATGTTCTCTGGTCAGGTTATAGGCTATATTTTATTACGATAGGTAGCATACGGAATAAGTAGTGAAGTAAAATAGTGAATGAAGTCGGAAAAAAGTTTGCCGCTAGCGCTGTCCTTGGCAATACACAGCCTAAACCATTAAATATGGAACAATATTATGTAGCAGAGAATATCTATAATCTATAATATATATAAAATGCAATATCTCTCTGTCTGTCTGTCTGTCCATTAGTGCGTTTATCACGCGAGAACCACTTATGCGATTTACCTGTCTTTTTTAAATTCATACATATATTCTTTGGCCAGGTTATATAATAATAATAATAATCTATATCTATAAGATATATAAAATGCAACGTCTCTCTGTCTGTCTGTCTGTCCGTTAGTGCGCTTATCCCTCGAGAACCACTTATCCGATTTACGTGATTTTTTAAATTCATACCTATGTTCTCTGACCAGGTTATAGATATATATTTTATTACATTTATAATATATATAAAATGCAACGTATTTCTGTCTGTCTGTCCGTTGGTGCGCTTATCACTGGAGAACCACTTATCCGATTTTCGTACTTTTTTTTTAAACATACATATGTTCTCCGGTCAAGTTATAGGCTATATTTTATTACGATAGGTAGCATAAGGAATGAGCAGTGACGATAATAATGAATGAAGTCGGAAAAAAGTTTGCCGCTAACGCGGTCTCTTGCAATACACAGTCTAAAACCAAAATACGGAACAATATTATGTAGCAGAGAATATCTGTAATCTATAATATATATAAAATGCAATGTCTCTCTGTCTGTCTATCTGTCCATTAGTGCGTTTATCACGCGAAAACCACTTATCCGATTTTCGTGTCTTTTTTTAAATCCATACATATATTCTTTGGCCAAGTTATATATTAATAATAATATATATCTATAATATATATAAAATGCAACGTCTCTCTGTCCGTCCGTCTGTCTGCCTGTCCGTCCGTTAGTGCACTTATCACTGGAGAGCCACTTGTCTGATTACGTGCTTTTTTTTAAAAACATACATATGTTCTCTGGCCAGGTTATAGACTATATTTTATTACGTTAGGTAACATAAGAAATAAGCAGTGACGATAATAGTGAATCAAATCGGAAAAAAGTTTGCCGCTAGCACGTTCTCTTGCAATACACTGCTTAAACCACTAAATATGGAACAATATCATGTAACAAAGAATATCTATAATATATATAAAATGTCTGTTTGTCCGTTTGTGCGCTTATCACTGAAGAACCACTTATCCGATTTACTTGCTTTTTTTTTAAACATGCTAAACCATTAAATATGGAGCAATATCATGGAGCAAAGAATATCTATAATATATATAAAATGCAACGTATCTCTGTCTGTCTGTCTGTCCGCTAGTGCGCGTATCACTGGAGAACCACTTATCCGATTTACGTGCTTTTTTTTAAACATACGTATGTTCTCTGGCCAGGTTATAGGTTATATTTTATTACGTTAGGTGACATAAGGAATAAGCAGTGACGATAATAGTGAATCAAGTCGGAGAAAAGTTTGCCGCTAGCTCGTTCTCTTGCAATACACTGCCTAAAGCATTAAATATGGAATAATATCATGTAGCAAAGAATATAATATATATAAAATGCAACGTCTCTCTGTCTCTTTGTCTGTCCGTTAGTGCGCTTATCACTCGAGAACCACTTATCCGATTTACGTGTTTTTATAAATTTATACATATGTTCTATATAATTCGATATAAGCCTAGATAATGGGAGATAAGGTGAGATAATGGGAGATAAAGTGAGATAATGGGAGATAGGTGAGATAATGGGAGATAAGGAGAAAATAATGGGAGATAAGGAGAAATAATGGGATATAAGGAGAAATAATGGGAGATAAGCAGAGACAAGTTTAAATAATGGGAGTTATGGTGAGATAAGGAGAAATAATGGGAGATAAGGAGAAATATTGCGAGATAAGCCTAGATAATGGGAAATAAGTGAGATAATGGGAGATAAGGAGAAAAAATGGGAGATAAGGAGATATAATGGGAGATGAGCAGAGATAAGCCTAGATAATGGAAATTATGTAGAGACAATGGGAGTTAAGGAGAAATATTGGGAGATAAGGGGAAATAATGGGAGATATTTTATTACGTTGGGTAACATAAGGAATAAGCAGTGACGATAGTAGTGAATCAAGTCCAGGCGAGCGGAGCCGCGGGCCCGGCTAGTTAATGTGTAAAATTTAGAATAAATATAAAAATTAAACGTTCATTGTTTTTGTAAACAATTCAATTCCTAATGATGTTAAAGATTTATCTGATTTAGGATTTTTTAATTTAGAGAATCTAGTAATTATCATTGTAAAAATCGTTTTGTTAATAATAATTTACGTTGTGCCTGACTTTTGGCCACACAAAAATAATAACTTACCTACCCCAAACCTCCCCAGCCTCTCATCAAGGCTTGGCGACACCAAGAAAACATAAATAAATCCCATTTGGTAACAAACTAACCCCGTAATATACTCAAAAAAATACCCTCTTTTACGCATATAATGCCATTTGGCTATTTTTTTAACAAAACCCCCATTAACTTCATTAACGCCCTTTTAAACAACAACCGCCGCTATCAACAGCCTCTGGTCTGTGACATCATTGTTGACCACTTTTGCACTTTGATTTCAAAAACTCTTTAGCTGAAGCTTCATTAACGACCTTTTGACACACCATTAACACCTTTCTGACCATTTTTTACCAAAAAATATCTTCATTGTCATCCACTTATTTACTTATACAAACATTCTTCCGCTTCACCATGAAACACTTTTTCAGATAAATAAACACTTTTGCACCTATTGTGTAACTTATTCAGCAACCGTACCTACTCCTGGTGGACACATGGCGTCTTCAGTTACAGTACCACTTCTACATAACTCTCGAGAGGAGTCACGTCGAGTGCAAAAGTAAAGTCTGCACCATAACACTACACAGCTGCCGTATCATCATCATCATCATCATCATCATCATCAGCCGCTTCTCGTCCACTCCTGAACACACTCTCTCAAGCGCCTCCATTCGTCCCTATTATGAGCCTTCCGTTCGTTCCTCCTTTTCCTCGTGTAGTTTGCCTAGGCAGCCAAAAGGTTATTCTTGATGTTCATTTATCACTGTTACCTCTTACAATATGTCCTGCCCAGTTGCATTTCAATTTTGTGATTCGTTCAATAATATCTCCGGGCCTGCATATTATCTCTTCATTTTTGATCTTATCTCCCAGCATTGTTCTCTCTATGGCTCTTTGCATTATTCTCAACCTATTTGCACTTTTTTTCAAGTCCGTAAATGGCCACAGGCAAAATGCAAGAATCAAACACTTGTCTTTTTAGATTTATGAGAATTTCTCCATCCTTTAATATACAGTTCAATCTCCGAAGGCAGCTCAAGACAATCCAATTCTGCGAGAAGTTTCTAATGTTTGGCTTTCTCTTCCGATTGTAATATTATATCCCAAGTATAAGTATTCGTTTACGCTTTCTATGTTGTTACCATCTATCTTAATCTGGAGACCGTACTTGCTTATTATCTCTGTCTTATTAAAATTTATCCACGAACAAACGTAATCATTAAACAGTAAAAGTTTATTAGCTTTTATCTTGAGATTTTTCGTTGCATTTTTTTTCATGAACAATATCGAATTTGTTAAATATTTTTTATCTTTTTACCTAGGTAAAATAATTAAGCGTTTCAAAATAGTGTCACTTAACCCTCCATTGACTTTGTTTTTTTAGGAAAGCGTCATATTATGGACGAACCAAAGAATTCCAATGTCTCAGGTTATGTTTAAAGAATTTTTGTTATAAAAATGTAAATACTTTTCTTCAAAAGCATTACAACAAAAGAACATATTTTTAAGTTTTCAATCTGAAATTTTTACTATAGTTACAAGTTGACATATACAGCAACTTTGTTAGGCGGCAGATACTCGGATTATATCCACAACAGTTGCAACTGGAGTATAGCGACGCCATTTTGAATAGAAAAAATATTTTTAGTCAAGTTACAATCATACTCGCTCTCGAAATGGATATTTTTATTTATCAACAAAAACTCCTTAAATAAGGATCTATCTTAGTTATTTTCGTAGCATGATACTGTTGATATTATTCTTAATAAGAAGGATGAAATCTTTTTTTTAATAGTATCTGGACATTAAAAAATAATATCACCACCAACAACTTCTTGCTTCTCTTGTGGTTAAAACTTGTAAATAAACGTAAGCTACCAATAAATTATATTTCTACATGCCTCACAAAATATTTAGTTTCATATAATTTCATTAATGAGGCGCTAAAAGTCATTAGATATTTTTCTTCATGATGTATTTTTAAAAGCCTTCCTCTAAGAATAAAATTTCCTCTTATTTGGAGAACGAGTACGATTCTATTTCAGGGGAGCGCATCATCAATTCGAAGTAGCCTTCGTAATTTTTTTACCGTTAATTTAAATCTCAATAACCTAATTCTGTCCAAAGTAAAATGATGTCTTCTACGTCTTTTGTCTATTACGACAATCTACAAAATTAATGTTTGGTACAGCGAGAAATTTATTTATTTAATAATGTCGCCACACGGATTTTTTTCTTTAATAACGTTCATATGCATGTTTCTTAGGGCTCTAGTTGGCATCTACGATAATTGTTTTAGAAAAAATTGAAAGATGAAACTCAAAATTGATAATTTCTACTGTAAAAAATTCTGTAAACCACTGTTCATTTTACCACTTGAATGCCCTATGGAGCAAACGAAAAATTCAAAATTTGGCACCCATTAATTTGTGGAGCATATAGTCTACTAAGGTTAAAACTATAAATCACAATTTTTTTATTAAAAACTGAAAGAAATTTATTAGAATTTCTAAAATTTTCTTTGGAGCCATTTTTCTCTCATAGTTTTTTAGCGAAAAAATTTCATTTATAGTTAACCTGCGTAGACTATAAGCTCCACTAATTGATGGGAGCGAAACTTTCCTAGGCCTAGAAAATATTCTAAAAGAATATAATTTTTATACCCTGCGCAAGCGGTAAAATCTCCTTAATATGAAAATTTTAACTGGAATATATAGCATACTTAAAATTAATTATAATCTTGTTTACGCATTTGGCTTCTGCTCTTCCGTTTAGCAAATAATCTATTTTTTTAACCGAGTGTCATCATAGGCTACGTTGCCAAATTTCTTAGGCGTTCTTTACGTAAAGAATTTGCAAAAAATACTTTTTTTTTATTTTTATTTTAATACCAACTGTGTACTAAAGTTATACATGTTTTAAAGTGCGTAATTTACGTATGCTAGGGTGCTTAATTTCTTTTTAAGTTTCGTATTACCGGAAATATTTCTCTGATTTTTTGAATTGTTTCATTTTAAGCTATAATTTGCTAACAGCCCCTGCATGACAAGATGCTATGCTTTATAAAAGAAAAACGCATCCAAACTCTTATCAAGCTCGAAACAAAAGGAATTCTTTTCCTTCTTTCCCATACTCTTACCTGACAAACACGTATCAGAGAAGATTTCCTGTTATGTATGACAATGATGAACGTTTAAATAATAAAATCTCTGAACCATGCTCTTAAGAGATACACTATTGCCATTTTGTCTAATGTTTTATTAATTACATTATATTTTTTAAAAAGGATTTTGCAATAAAATTAGACAACATTTTAGAATAAGTAATTACACTAAAAATGAAATAAAAAAAGCACAAAGCACCGAAACTGAACAATTTATGGAATAGACGATTTTTTTTAATTTATTTATTTTTCTTAACTTATGACCCTCAAGATTTAAGAAACTAAGCGATTATAGTAAAGATATTTTTTATATAGACAACCCTTCTTTTTCAATTTCAAAAGAAAAATATGATCTCCTTATAAGCCTTAGATGTGAAAAATTAAGATTTATAATAATAAAAACAAAACTTCAGTCTTTTTCTCTTATAATTGCACTAAGCATCTTCTGGAATTTTTACTATTTGAAATTATCATACTAAATGAGGCAGGACAAGCGCAACCTAAATATTAATACCATAAGTTAAGTATAAAAACTTGGTTTTTAACTACCCTTGCTGATTTCAAGATCCTTGAAAATCATTCATGCAATCTTGGACGAAACGTTCACAGCCACTTCAATTTAACAAGTTCGAATGTAAGGTACCATGATTTTTTATCTCGCTTATGTGTAATTTTCTACCTTTTCACATTTTAAATAAAAATATACTGTTGTGGAATCATTTCAAGTCAGTACTTTTGACTCCACGGCATATATACATACATGCATAAAATAGGGTTTGATTAGATAAATCTATAATAGTTAAATACAATAATTTTACTGGTAGTACAAACTTTATGTCGGCGAAACTACGTTATGAAAAGTACTTATTAATACCATCGTACATAGAAATATTTAAATATTTGTTTTTCAGCTTTGAAAAATCAAAAGATTATATACAGTACAGAGATTTTTCTTCTCCTTCCGATTGATTTGTGCATAGTTTTAAGTAATACATATTAAAATTAGGAAAATGACGTATTTGTAGAAATATGACTAATAATGTATGTCATAAACTAATGTCATCTACAAGTTTAATATGTCATTTCAAATCCTTTTTTTTTCCTTATTTTCATTCTAAATTTTAGCAGGCAGACGGTCTGGTGTTTGAATTTTCATCAAAAATAATGAAGGAAAGCATAAAACTGCCACAGCAAACGATTTTGAAAGAAGATCTAGATATATCACAAAAGTTTGTGCAAAATTTGAGTAAAGATCAAAACTTACTGAGAGGAATGCAACATTTCCGGAAAATGGCGCGAGCCCCTAGGGAGCATTTCAAAATCTCTGAAATCAATAGTTACTGGTGATGAAAGATGGTATTTTCAATATGACTTACAAACACATCATTATTGTATAAAATAAAAGTCAAAATTATTACCGCAGTCCAAATAGAAACATTAAAAGTTTCATAGAAATGAACAGAATGTTTATTATTTTCTACAAAATTATCTTGAATTTGTTTCAACTGGTCCAAGTATTTGCGGCTTGTATTATTTGGTAGTACTCATATTAAAACGTTTGATGAGTGGAATTCGTCGCATCCGACCTGAATATTGTTGTCCAAACAGCTATGTAATGAATCATTCACCGTATTCATCTAATTTAGCGCTTTTTAACTTTACCAAAAATTAAAACGAAGGTGAAAGGATGCTTTTTTGAGAACATAGAGATCAGAGGTACTGTGTATTAGCAACAAAATTTACTTAAATCGCTATTATATTAAATCGTTGTAAACAGTGAATTAAATTAGAAGAATATATAGAATAAAAAAAAAAGAGAAAGCTAAAAAAAGTTTTATGTTATTTCTACAGCACCAGTCCCGAAAGAAATTTAAAAATCTACTAAAAAATAATATCTTAAAAACATCTTAACGTCTCTGTTTTAGATTTTCAGTCATGTTAGTACTTACGTCATTTACATCAAACAATACATACATTAATAAGTATCATACCGTGAAACTGTACAAATCATTTGAATCTAAATCTGATACAGATATGCTATGTCTAATAAATTTGAATTAATATATCTTAGATCACGTTACGATTTGCAAAGCCCACTTATTATTCATTATTCAACCATGCTTGAGGCATGTTATTTGAAATGGATGGTTCTCTGTAAAGTAATTGTGATATGTCTACCAGTAAACGGAATATTTAAGATGATATTTAAAGATTTAGTCATTAATAAAGAAATACAATTTAATACTAAAAACATATGCAGTAATATTTTTACATGATGATTTTATTTTAAACTGGCCATGCCCGCGCTCCGCTTGCGCTTGGACTTTATTCACTATTATCGTCACTGCTTATTCCTTATGTTACCTAATGTAATACGATATATCCTATAACCTGGCCAGAGAATATATGTATTTTATAAAAAAACACGTAAATCGGATAAGTGGTTCTTGAGTGCTAAGCGTACTAACGGACGGGCAGACAGAGAGACGTTGCGTTATATATATATATATATATATATATATATATATATATATATATATATATATATATATATACGAGGCTGGTTTGAAAAGTCCGTGCAAAGAGAGATGGCGCCACCGGCGCGTATCGAGGTCATGTTTAGTTAGTAGCATCTCTTGAATGAACGCACACCAAGTTTCAGCCATATTGGTCTATTTCGCCCCGCCTCAGGAGACTAAAGAGAAGCTTGATAAACATTATGGTAACTCTGCACCTTCGATTAGAACAGTTTATAAGTGGTTTCAAAATTTTCGGACTGGCCATATGGGCACAAATGACGCTGAACGTTCTGGACGGCCTGTGGAGGTTACGACTCCAGAAATCATTGATCAAATCCATTATATGGTGATGGATGACAGAAGAGTTAAGGTGCGTGAGATTGCTAGTGCTGTGGGCATCTCGACTGAACGGGTACATAATATTTTGCATAAACATTTGGACATGAGAAAGCTATCCGCAAGATGGGTGCCGCGATTGCTCACGCTTGACCAAAAACGGAATCGTGTGAAGTGTTGCAAGGATGGTTTGCAGCTGTTCCAGAAGAATCCGGAGGACTTTAAGCGTCGTTTTCGTCACTGTGGATGAAACATGGATATATTACTATACTCCTGAGACCAAATAACAATCTAAACAATGGGTTACCAAGGGGGAATCTGCACCAAAAAAGGCGAAGACCGTTCCTTCGGCCGGAAAGGTTATGGCGACTGTCTTTTGGGATTCGCAAGGGATAATCCTCATCGACTATCTGGAAAAAGGGTAAAACTATTACAGGTGCATATTATTCATCGTTATTGGACCGTTTGAAAACCGAGCTGCAAGAAAAACGCCCGCGATTGGCCCACAAGAAAGTCCTTTTCCATCACGACAACGCACCAGCACACACCTCAGCAGTTGTGGTCGCAAAATTAATGGAAATAGGATTCCAACTCGTTTCACATCCCCCCTATTCTCCAGACTTGGCTCCCTCGGACTACTATTTGTTCCCCAATTTGAAGAAATGGCTGGCGGGACAAAGATTTTATTCAAACGAGGAGGTGATTGCAGACACTAATGGATATTTTGCATGATTTTTAAAAAGAAACTAAAGACAAATCCTATAATTCGGAAGGGATCAACAAACTAGAACATCGTTGGACGAAGTGTATAAGCCTAAAAGGAGACTATGTCGAAAAATAAAAAAGGTTTACCCCAAACACATAAGTAGTTTTTATTTTTGCAAGGACTTTTCAAACCAGCCTCGTATATATATATATATAATATAACATGGCCAGAGAACATATGCATGAATTAAAAAAAAATCACGTAAATCAGATAAGTGGCTCTCAAGTGATAAGCGAGCAAACAGACAAACATAGATGTTGCATTTTATATATATTGTATTCTTTGTTGTTCCATATTTAACGGTTTAGGCAGCGTATTCCAAGAGAGTGTGCTAACGGCAAACTTTTTTCCGACTTGATTCACTTTTATCGTCACTGCTTATTTCTTATATTACCTAACGTAATAAATATATTCTATAACCTGGCCAGAGAACAAATGTACAAATCTAAAAAAAAAAAACACATATATTGGATAAGTGGTTTTCGAGTGATAAGCGCACTAAAGAACAGACAGACAGACAGAGAGACGTTGCATTTTATATACATATTATATTCTTTGCTACATAATATTATTCTATATTTAATAGTTTAGGTAGTGTATTGCAAGAGAACGCGCTAAGGGCAAACTTTTTTCCTACTTGATTCACTATTATCGTCACTGCTTTTTCCCTATGTTACCTAACGTAATAAAATATATCCTATAACCTGGCCAGGGAACATACGTATGTTTTAAAAAAAAGCACACTAATCGGATAAGTGGTTCTCGAGTAATAAGCGCACTAACTGGACAGAGAGGCAAACAGAGAGACGTTACATTTTATATATATTATAGATTATAGAAGAAACTTATATGCTAAATTATATGAACTGTATTTGTTAAGAGCTATATTACCACTACGACTGAGGATTTAAAAATAAACTGCATTTTATATATATTATAAAAGATTACAGATAACCTGGCCAGAGAATAAATGTATAAATTTAAAAAAAAAAAAACACTTAAATCGGATAAGTAGCCCTCGAGTGATTAGCGCACTAACTGACAAACAGACAGACAGACAGAGAGACGTTTCATAGAAGATTATAGATAACCTGGCCAGAGAACAAATGTATGAATTAAAAAAAAAAGCATATAAACCGGATAAGTGGTTCTCATGTCATAAGCACACTAAAGAACAGGCAGACAGACGGAGAGACGTTGCGTTTTATATATATTATATTCTTTGCTACATAATATTGTTCCATATTTAATGGTTTAGGCAGTGTATAACATGAAAACGCGCTAGCAGCAAACTTTTTTCCGACTTGATTCACTATTATCGTCATTGCTTATTCCTTATGTTACCTAACGTAATAAAATATATCCTACACATATAACCCGGCCAGAGAACATTTGTATGTTAAAAAAAAAGCACGTAAATCGGATAAGTGGTTCTCGAGTGATAAGCACACTAACGGACAGACAGACAGACAGAGAGACGTTACATTTTATATATATTATAGATTATAGAAGAAACTTATATGCTAAATTATATGAACTGTATTTGTTAAGAGCTCTATTACCACTACGACTGAGGATTTAAAAATAAACTAAACATATATGTAACGTCCGTTAAAAATAGGCGGAAAAAAGATATATAATGGTTATTAGACGAAGCCTGTTACTAAGTTTCATGCACTAAAAGTATGAGAATCCCAGGATAATAACCAATTCGGGCTACCAATACTTAAACTAGAAGATGTCATATTTACCTATATTTCAGGGCTCACCAGCTCCTCTAAGTGAAGTGGCAGTCACGACAGCAGCAGTGATTAAAAAGCATATCTCTAAAGATATGATGCCCAACCAATATCAGCCCCACCTGATGTGAAGCACCAAAACGTTTAATCCAAGAGCAAAGCTTACCATTGAGAAAATAATAATTGGCACTGCTGTCGCCATAGACATATAAATGCTGTTAACTGTTTAGCGGTAACTATAAAAATAAAAACAACCATTTAAAAGGAACCACTGCCAAATCCGGTGGATATGTTACCGGCAAAGTATATAATTCAGTAATTCTATAGAATGCCGGGCTCGTTTAGGCAATATATAAAATATTTTCTTTTTCTCTATTATACACTTTACCTAAGTAATCTATAAAATGCCTAGGAATACTATAGAAGCCGATAAGAGATTAGGTAAATTATAAAATGAAAGACCACCAAAAAAATCATAATACCAAACGTACAGCCAGCAATGTGTATAATAGATATTAAAAATAAAATAACCGGTCATGTGCAAGTTAAACTTGCGCAATTAGTGTTCCGTACGTTGATTGCTTTTAAAATAAAAATTTTATTATGGAGGTATAAAATGATCAGTGACTTCACAAAACACACCCCAAATGAGCTTTCAACAAACTTTGTTCCCAATCTTTACTGAAAACTGATGACCTTGAAATTTTTGTTTTTTTTTATATACCAGATAAATTATTAAAGGTAATGCACTCGTGATAATTTTCGTTCAATCTACACCCCGTGGAGAATATTCCAGCATTTTTTCAAAATTTTTTGATAAGTACTTTTCGAGATAAGACGAGTGGACAGCATTTTTCGCGATTTTTTAAAAATAATACAAAGAAAAGGGCGCATAAATATTACATTATATATATATATATATATATATATATATATATATATATATATATATATATATATATATATATATTTACTCGTGTTTTCACAAGCTTCCATTTGACACCACACTGGATTACCTAGTAAAAAAGTTTTTTTTTACTTCCGATTTCACCCCCCAAAACTAACCCCTTAAGTCAAAATTTAACTCTCAAAACTACATGAGGCCATCAGTTCCTATATTATTACCAAATTTCAACTTTCTATGACAAATAGTTTCGGAGAAAATCGGACAGACAGACAGACGGACACCGAAGTCATCTTATAAGATCTTCTTACGGAACACTAACAATAAGCATTAACTGTTACTCGTGTTACGGGTAGCGGGGGAGCGCGGTGGGGGTGGAGTCAACAGGTTATGACATGACTATGAAAGAAGTGATTAAGAAAATCAAAAGTTAAACGGTGAATCTCACCTTTTATCGGGTAATTTTCAAAAGTAACTCGCCCGTATCATTTCTTTAAGTTGAAAATACAATTGAAAGTATGCACTATTCCGGGAAAAATCAAGCGACCAATCGTCCTTTAATATTGGGTGTGTAAATTAATTTTGAGAAATTTTTCGGTAAAAATATCGCTGTATTATAAAAAATTGGTTACAGATTGATTATTCAAAATGTGGTCCATGCTAGCTCCCACTTTCTCTCCTCTTTGTGGCTCCATATGAATACCAGGTTGAAAGAACGACTCATCTTTTGAGTCTATCCACAAATCGACCCATTTTTTGCTATCCTTATAAGAATGGAAGCGCCGTTCAGACAGGACGTGCGTCATCGATCGGAACAAGTAATAATCAGAAGGAGCAATGTCTAGCGTTTCTTTGACGGATTTTGCAGCATGTAGCCGAGCGTTGTCATGTTGAAAAATCACTTTGTCGCGTCTTTTTGCATATTGCGGTCATTTTTCCTTCAACGCTCGGCTCAATTGCATTGCATCAATTGTTGTCGGTAACGTTCCCCATTAACAGTTTTGTTAGGTTGGAGCAGCTACTTTCAGCTGATCCCGCCAGATACACAGCATAAGCTTGAAGCCATGAATATTAAATTTTCCCTTTTTTTTAAGATAAGTCAGAAAGTCTACAAAAAACTGTTGAGTACCACGACAGGTATTTTTAATGTCTAACTTTATTAAGTTTCATTTTATGTTATGACATAATGTTTGAAAAACAATATCAAGAATTATTAGGAGGTAGTGTTTCCCTCTAGAATTTGACACTGGAGTGTGAAGCAGTGTTTAGCTAAGGAGTTGACATTTTCAACTGATGTTAGCTCGATAGTATTATCCTATTATCTAACTCTGTAAGCAGTGGTACGGTTGATACATTGCTAATTCTTATCACGATATATGATATCAAAATTATTCCACAAAAAATGTTCTTTTGCATAACCTTGTTTTTTTCCTCTGAAAATGATAATTGTAATTTATGTTTTACACACATAAACGTATAGAGGAGCAAGGTACTTTTAACATTTAAATAATGATTATAAAAGAAAATAAATATGTTTAGCATCCTTAAACTAATGCACTGAAAAGGCTTAGCGGATAAGTATCATCAAAAACTTGTGCTATTTCATTAACAACATGGGAGGCTTAACACAGTAAAAAATGAATCGGTCTTACGATATCTAATCATTAAAAAATACATATTTTACTGCATTTAGAGCTCGTTAATTCACTAAGCTCAGGAAAGTAATCCGTATATCGTTCTCCACTCCAGACCAACAACGTCCCTCAGCAAACATTTTCCCTAAGTAGAATCATAATATTTTTACTTGAACAGAAAATCATATCATTGCGAACATCTTTTTAAGACTCTACTTATAGTTTTTGTTTATTTTCATTCTTATTTTTCAGTTTTCTTTTCCGGCAAGACGGAGCAAGTGCAATTTTTTCCATGATAAATTTTTAAGGTCTTCATAACAGAATTTTAAAATTTTATTTCCAATAAAATGTATTTAAATGTAAAGGTTAAATAATGTGTCAAAAAAGCCAGGAAACTGGAAAAATAAGACTAAAAATCAATAAAAATCATTACACAGAATTTTCAGATATTCTTAAATGTTTATTTTTTGATATCTTAGCAAATTTGGAGGACAAAATCTCTATTTTCTGATATGCTCAGTTATCCATCATTTATTCCTAATATGCGAAAAACCAACAATAAGCAACTATTATCATTTGCCTAATTTACAGAAACTTACCAGCAAATAACTAATTTTTGAAGCTATCCAAGGCAAACTAAGATTTTTTATTACCAAACGGATACAAATTTTGAACAAAACCTAATCTCAAAATTTATCTATGCTTAAAAACTGTAATTGAATATAGCTAAAACTTTGATATTTCCAGATCGTAATATTCCAGCATTATTGCTAACTTTCTTTTGTAAATATTGTGTTTTGAGCTATATTTTAACATATCTGGACTTTAGGTAAATACGGAACATATTTGGACCTTAAGTTATTGGTGTAGTTTTCACAGTATTCTCAATATATTCTCAAACAAAGGGCAACTTTTTATTTTCAAAAAATAAGTTTTAGCTTTTATGTAATTTTCTTAAAATTTTTACCTACAGAAACTGTTTGAGAGGACCTTAAATATATCGAAATAAAATAAGTCGAAAATAAGTGACTTGTCCAGTAAATAATACATTTTCTAACAAGAAAGACCATAATTTAGTAATTCTTGGCTATTAAGGCATAACTGTGAAAATATATATTAAAAAAAAAAAAAAATTATATTTTAGGTACCATAATGTATCACTTTTATATATTCACGATCCGGAGAAGAGTAGCTTTCATATCGAAAAATATTTTAACTAAAAAACAGTTATTTTTTCACACTCCGATAAAAATATATTTCTCTTTTTTTTCTTCATACTAGGCTTTTTCTTCTGTGACAATTTATGGAATACATACAATTTATGGGATTATTGTTAGTTTTTCTTTATCCTTTAATATATCGCTTGGTTTTATTTTAAGTATATCTTTTTGTGGCGAAAAATTCTTTTCTGCAACATATTACAGTATTTTATTCTTGTATTTGAACAGCACTGCAAATATTATTCTTATAGGAAAGAAGATAAGTATAAATTAGAATAGCCTCTATCAGATACTATACGTATTTTATTATAAATATAAAAACATATTTAAAATGAAAATAAAATTCCTAAAATTTTATAATAATTTCAGAGTGGAGAATAATCCACAACTGGTGTGAAACTACTATACATTAGAAAGAGGCATTGCAGCTGAGCTGAAAGGTTACACTAAACTACCATCTCTGTGTCAAGCTTTATTTACGACAATTTTGTTTTTTGAGCCCAGTGCCCGCGCTACAGAAAAATCGCTACAAAAGCAATATGTAGATAGAAGTAGCAATCCACATTAGTCTGTAGGTTATACTCGGTGGGAGAAAGTTCTCGGCAAGTTGTTCCAAGTGAATGAGATTCGCCATACAAAAAACATGGTACAAGGAGTGACAATCTGAAACTCATACGGATTCATCCATCGAAGTATATATGCAGCATTATCAAATAACCAACTTTTCTACGATTTTCCAAAAAATCAAGGTTTTAATTGAGCTTCGGGGCTCCAGCAGAGTATGATAGAATCTACCAGGATTCTATCGGCGATCGAATTTAGGCTTTGTACAATATTAAAGGCTGCTGTAAAAAATTTGTTACGATATGATATGCCAAAACATATTTACTTCCACCTTAACGTCTAGCCAGTTGAGTAATGATACTAGTACAATCAAGTGACTCGACATGTCCACGTTCATTTAGTGTTTAAGGTAAAGAAGAAACAAATGTACTCTCTAAGTTGGGAATGTGGAATCTTTGGCACAATGATACTACTCAGTATATATCAGCACTACACCAAACACTTTATTTTTGCACTCAACGCGCGTTTCGCTGACCATGTTAGCTTCATCAGGAGCGATGATTGACTAAAGCTAAACTACAAATCTACCCTATTTATACTTAGCCTAAACCTTGAATTACTCAAGCGGAACTAATGACATAGGCAAGGCCCTCAGCTCCGGTCAAGTAACCAGTAGAGGGGACTATAAGGAATAGGCCCTCTGTCTTTATTTAAACTACTTTTACATTTTATGATTTCCATACTTTCGTATGCGTTCAACAATCTCCTATCAGATACATTTTTTATTAACCTTAGATTATCTAATGTTACAATATGATCAGCTTCAAGGGCATGTTCGGCAATGCTAGACTTTTCTGTTTTATTGTATCTTAAGTGTGTTAAATGTTCTTTAAATCGTGTTTTAATTGACCTTTTAGTTTGCCCAACATACTTTTTGTCACAATCATTACAACTAATTTCATAAATTCCACTTTTCTCACAATTAGAAATCTTATCTTTGAGATTTCCTAAGATATTCCTCAGATTGTCTGATGACTTATAGACTAAGGTGAGGCCTACCTTATTAAATACCTTATTGAGACCCTTGCTATATTTCGGATTATATGGTATGGAGACATATTTGGTGTTATTTTCTTCGCGTGTAAAAAAGGTGGAATTCTGAATATTAAACCTAAATTTATGTCTATTTTTTAACTTATTTACTATGTCATCGTCGTAACCATTAACTCTAGTTATATTTCTAATACGATTCCTTTCTTTATTTTCCCTCTGAACAGAGTAAACTTCCATAAAGAAAGGAATCGTATTAGAAATATAACTAGAGTTTATGGTTACGACGATGACTTAGTAAATAAGCTAATAAATAGACATAAATTTAGGTTTAATATTCAGAATTCCACCTTTTTTACACGCGAAGAAAATAACACCAAATATGTCTCCATACCATATAATCCGAAATATAGCAAGGGACTCAATAAGGTATTTAATAAGGTAGGCCTCACCTTAGTCTATAAGTCATCAGACAATCTGAGGAATATCTTAGGAAATCCCAAAGATAAGATTCCTAATTGTGAGAAAAGTGGAATTTATGAAATTAGTTGTAATGATTGTGACAAAAAGTATGTTGGGCAAACTAAAAGGTCAATTAAAACACGATTTAAAGAACATTTAGCACACTTAAGATACAATAGAACGGAAAAGTCTAGCATTGCCGAACATGCCCTTGAAGCTGATCATACTGTAACATTAGATAAGCTAAGGTTAATAAAAATGTATCTGATAGGAGATTGTTGAACGCATACGAAAGTATGGAAATCATAAAATGCAAAAGTAGTTTCAAATAAAGACAGAGGGCCTATTCCTTATAGTCCCCTCTACTGGTTACTTGACCGGAACTGAGGGCCTTGCCTATGTCATTAGTTCCGCTTGAGTAATTCAAGGTTTAGGCTAAGTATAAATAGGGTAGATTTGTAGTTTAGCTTTAGTCAATCATCGCTCCTGATGAAGCTAACATGGTTAGCGAAACGCGCGTCGAGTGCAAAAATAAAGTGTTTGGTGTAGTGGTGATATATACTGAGTAGTAAATGTACTCTCATCGTAAATTGAATTTTTAATACAAGGATGGATTGAAAAGTTCGCGGACTCACCAAAAAATAATTATATTTTCATTATAATACCCTCAATAAGTTTATACTTTCTTTGGTTGTCACAGTGTAAAATTTTGTTGCTGTAGAATTTGTAGTTTTTAGGTTAGAACGAGTTTAGTGAGCCCAAGTGCAGCGTTTTTAGAAAAATAGAAAAAATTGAACAACGGGCGGTCATCAAGTACCTGTTTAAAATAAAATTAACACCAAAGAAGATCCACGGTGATATGAAAACAACACTAGGGGAATCTGCTCCATCATATACCACTGTAAAAAAATGGGTTGCAGAATTTAAACGTGGTCAAGAGAGCATCGAAGACGACCCTCGCTCCGACCGACCCACGACGTCTACGACTGAAGAAAACATCGGCAAAGTGTGTGATCTCATATTGAAAGACCGTAGATTAACTATCAGGGAGATTGCAGACACTATAGGCATCTCGTATAAATGAACACAAAACATCATTGGCAACGAACTCGGATTTTCTAAGGCTTCCGCTAGGTGGATCCCCAGATTGCTTTCAGTTGAACAAAAACAAATTCGACTAACGATTTCTCGCTACTGTTTGGAGAGGTTTGAGGCTGACCCATAAGATTTTCTTAACTAGTTTGTGACAATGGACGAAACCTGAGTTCACCACTATACTCCACAATTAAAACAACAATCCAAGCAGTGGAAAAAATCTGGTGAACCTATCCCAAAGAAAGCGAAGGCAATTCTGTCGACTGGAAAAGTGATGGCGTCAATTTTTTGGGATGCTAAAGGTATTATTATGGTGGCCTACCTTCCGAAAGGCGAAGCATTAAACTCGACTTACTATTGCACCCTCTTGCGTCATTTACGTCAAAAGAAACGCCCAGGATTACTGAGAAAGAAAGTTTTGTTGTTGTCTGTTGAGTCTATGGCTCAAATTCGTGATTGCTCGTCCTACCCGGCTTATTCTCCTGATTTGGCACCTTCGAACTTTCATCAATTTCCAAACCTAAAAAAACCCCTCGGTGGCCAGAAATTTTCATCAAATGAAGAAGTCGAAGCTGCAGTTAACCAGTATTTTGAAGACCTCGAAGAATCTTTTTTTCGAACAGGTGTGGAAGCTTTGGAAAGCAGGTAGAAAAAGTGCATAGAGCTATGTGGAGATTACGTCGAAAAATAAAAATATTTTTGTGCGTATTTTATTTTGTTTTCTTGACTAGGCCGCGAACTTTTCAATCCATCCTCGTATTTTCTAGCAGGTCTTTAAAGTAAAAAACCGGTCAAGTGCAAGTTGGACTTGCACAATTAGTATTCCATACGTTAATTGCTTTTAAAATAAAAATTTTTGTTGCGTAGGTATAAAATGATCAGTGACTTCACAAAACACATCCCAAATGAGTTTGTTTCCGATCTTTATTGAAAACTGATAGTATTGAAATTATTGTTTTTTTATATACAAAATACATTATTAAAGGTAATGCTTTCCTGATAATTTTTGTTCAATCTACACCCTGTGGAGAATATTTCAGAATTTTTTCAAAACGTTTTGATGAGTACTTTTCAAGATAAGTGGGGGGACAGCGATTTTTCGCGATTACAATAATAATAATACAAAGAAAGTGCGCGCAAGTATTACATTATTTATATTTTTGAACTCGTGTTTTTACAAGCTTTCATTTGACACCCCACTCAATGACCTAGTAAAAAATTTTTTTTCACTTCCGATTTCACCCCCCAAAACTATCCCCTGTAGTCAAAATTTATTTTTTAAAATTACACGGCTCTAATGAGGCCATCAATTTCTATATTAGTACCAAATTTAAACTTTCTATGTCAAATAGTTTCGGAGAAAATCGGGTGTGACAGACAGACAGACGGACGGATGAACAGACACCGAAGTGGAAATAAGCCTCAAGAACATTTCAATGAATGTTATTTTTTATATAGAAAAATATTCCCCTATTTATTTCCTTAGCTTTGTAGCATTTTTCACAGTCATCTTACCTTAAAAATAAAGGAAAAGTTAACTAAAAGTTACAACGAAATACTTTAATTGGTTTAATTTTTCACAGGAAATCACATCCTCCACAATGGGTATGGCAGTGCGTAAACCAACGTTGCGAACGTCATCACGTCGCAGAAAATATCAAAGTTATGTCGTTGGCTACATGCAGCATGCTCTGTGGATCTACGCAGCTTTGGCCGCAGCCTACTGGCCCTGTGACACTGGGTAAATATTCTCTATGCTCTTGTAACTTTTTTTGATCTTTTGACAGATACTGTCAAAATTTAAAGCAAAAATAGTGGGAAGTGCACTCATGCCGTACATAATATTGGCCTAGAGAATAGGATGAATTGAAAGCTTTTAGAAAAATTAGACATAAACATTTAAATTATGAAGAGAAACACAATTTCGATGTACCTCACTCTTAACGACTACTTTTTAATGATCCAGAATCTACTTTTCACGGATATTAAATTAAGGTCCTCAATTTCCTAACCAATAATGAAAGCCCTCTACTAGTTAAGAAACCAAGTTTAGAAATAATCGTAAATTTATACTGAAAATGTCACATTTAAAACAGACACAGAAAATATTTGGCCCTTTTGTTTAACTTAAACACTACTAAATTGATTTAGATAAAATTTGCGATGTGTATGTAGAATTAACTTCGGATTTTGGGAACTTGTTCTTTCGAACTGAATTCAAATATATAATTGTTTGCCTTTAAAAAAATCTTTTCAGGAAAAGGAAAAAACAATTTAGAAGAAAAAATTTACTGAAGCTACAAGCTAGGTATTAATTAATAACAACATTTGCGAAACATTTGAAATTCAGACGGAGAGTATTTCATACCAAGAAAATGCATATATTTTTTTTTCACTTAAATCAGTTTCCATATCTAATGAACCTTTGCAAGTTTTTTCAATAAACAACTGACAAGTATACAGGGTGTCCCAGTATTCCGTGTACATAGAGTTACTCTGGATTTCTGGGATGAAAATATGACCATTTAACCCAACTTATCTTAGTCCAAAAATTCGTAATTTTTGAGATACAGGGTGTCAAAGTTATACTTTTATTTTAGTTTTTCTCAAGTAGCTTTCTTAATAATTGTACTGCTTGTGCAAGATTTGGTGCTAAGAGGTTTTCTGAGATGGGAAATCGAAATCAACTCACAGTTTTGTTGTAAATTGTACTTATTGCACTGTGTATACTTTTAAATTGTCATAACTTTTTTATACCACTCTGTATGATATTTTAAATTAAACATTCGTATTTTCCGCCTTCTCCTGTCTAAAGAAGCTCTCTTGGTAAATATTGCTCCGAGCAACAGTTTCTGAGATAGTTCATTCCATTGTCAAATTCGCAAATGCGTTCCTTCATACGTTTCTTCACATTGTGTAGTTACTTGGCAACGCTTAAAAATCAGCCTAGCAATGATGTAAGATATCGTATGTTTTATGACTTAACTGGCTTGTAGTAATACTGACAGAAAGTAATTTTTGACAGATATCAGTTTTACGAGTATTAACGAGAATTAATCCCTTCTCAAGCTCAACAGTATTTTAAATCTAGTTTATTATGGAGTACACTTTTGGTGAGCAAACTGATATGCTTTTAGTATTTGGTTTTTGTAACGGCAACGGTTGCAAAAGTGCTCGCGTATATCACGAAAGATTTCCGCATCGTCGGACTCCTAACCATCAGATTTTTGCCAATATTGAGAGGCGACTTCGAGAAATTGGACAATTTAAGCTAATCAGGAATAATGCTGGGCAGCCTTCACAAGCTAGAGCACCCGATGTTGAAGAGGAAATCCTCGTTTAATTGAACGACAAACGGAAATATCAAAAAGTACAACTAACTCAATCATTAGGTAACAAATTATTCACTTCTTCAGATACAGTCCGTTCAGGAACTCTTACCTTCAGATCTTGGATCCCTTTTGCATTTTTCACAAATTATTCGAGCACGCATAGCGACTGTTCCAGCTTTTCACACTAAAATCCTGTTTACACCCGAAGCACGCGCTTTACTCGACGTGGTATAACAAATATGCATAATAATCATGTTTACGCTGAAGAAAACCTACATGCTGTGCAACAAAGAGAGTTTCAACGGGAATCAGTATATGTCGCGAACTATTTGATCGGGCCGTTTAGATTACCAGATCGACTTTGGTGACATTTTCTTGAATTTCATCCGTGAAACTATTCCTGAACTATTGAAAAAAAAACATTAATTTAGGTCCCGACATGTTTTTCACGCACGTAATATGAGAATTTTTTTGAACCAAAAGTTACCCAGATAAATGGATCCGAGGAGGTGAAAATGCTCCTATTCACTGGCCACCTCGTTCCCCATCGAAAGTTTATAAATTTTAAATCGATAACATTGAGCAATTGTGGAATAGAATTCAAAGTGCGGCTAACGCTTTACAAGATGAAAATATTTTAAGAAGAGTACGAGAATGGATTGAAAAGTTCGCGGCCTCACAAAAAAATAATTATAATACTTTTATTATAGTAGCAATAAGTTCATACTTTCTTTAGTTGTCACGGTGTATAATTTTATTGCTTTTAGGTTAGAATTTGTGGTTTTTAGGTTAGAACGAGTTTAGTGAGACCAAGTGCAGCGTTTTTGGAAAAAAAAACACCGTGCGGTCATCAAGTACCTGTTTAAAAAAAGATTAACACCAAAGGAGATCCACGATGATATGAAAACAACACTAGGGGAATCTGCTTCGTCATATACCATTGTGAAAAAATGGGTTGCAGAATTTAAACGTGGACGAGAGAGCATCGAGGATGACCCTCGCTTCGACCGGCCCACGACGGCTACTACTGAAGAAAACATCGGCAAAGTGTGTGATCTCATATTGAAAGACCGTAGATTAACTATCAGGGAGATTGCAGACACTATAGGCATCTCGTATGAACGAACACAAAACATCATTGCCAACGAACTCGGATTTTCTAGGGTTTCCGTTAGGTGGGTTCCCAGATTGCTTTCAGTTGAACAAAAACGAATTCGACTCACGATTTCTCGCGACTGTTTAGAGATGTTTGAGGCTGATCCGCAAAATTTTCTTAACAGGTTTTTGGCAATGGACGAAATCTGGGTTCACCACTATACTCCAGAATCAAAACAACAATCCAAGCAGTGGAAAAAACCTGGTGAACCGACCCCAAAGAAAGCGAAGGCAATTTTGTCAGCTGGAAAAGTGATGGCATCAGTTTTTTGGAATACTAAAGGTATTATTATGGTGGACTACTTTCCGAAAGGCGAAACAATAAATTCGACTTACTATTGCACCCGTTTGCGTCGTGTATGTCAAGAAATTAAAGAGATACGCCCAGAATTACTGAGAAAGAAAGTTTTGTTCTATCAGGACAACGCTCGCGTTCACACGTCTGTTGAGTCTATGGCTCAAATTCGTGATTGTTATTTCGAATTGCTGCCCCACCGGGCTTATTCTCCTAATTTGGCACCTTCGGACTTTCAACTGTTTCCAAACCTAAAAAAACACCTCGGTGGCCAGAAATTTTCATCAAATGAAAAAGTCGAAGCTGCAGTCAACCCGTATTTTGAAGACCTTGAGGAATCTTTTTTTTTCAAACAGGTGTGGAAGCTTTGGAAGGCAAGTGGAAGAAGTGCATAGAGCTAGGTGGAGATTACGTGGAAAAATAAAAATATTTTTGTACGTATTTTATTTTGTTCTCTTGACTAGGCCGCGAACTTTTCAGTCCATTCTCGTACATTTAAATTTCCTGCGACGTATTAATTTATGCATTAACGAAGGTAGCGGCCATATTGAACATTTATTGTGAAACCAATACCTTCTCAGTTGAGCGATTAAACTTTTTTTCGAATTTATCAATTTGTTTTTACATTCTTACTGTTGTTGACCAGTTGGTCTTTAAATTTATTATTGTGGGTAGCCTGTTTGACTTTAAGTATGCTCCAGATTTCAAAGGCTCTTCTCTTGGACCTGTCCTAAGCCTAGATGAAGAGTGAAGGAACGCATTTGCGAATTTGACAATGGAATTAAAAAATGGAAACAAACATCCCATTATCTCAGAAACTGTTGCTCGAAGCAACATTTACCAAGAAATCTTTTTTAGACTGGGGGAGGCGGAAAATACGAATATTTAATTAAAAATATCATACAGAGTGGTGTAAAAAAGTTATGACAATTTAAAAGTATACACAGTGCAATAAGTGGCGCCCCTACAATTTACACCAAAACTGTGAGCTGATTTCGATTTTTGATCTCAGAAAACCCCTAAACCGAATCTTGTGCAAATAGTACAATTATTAAGAACGCTTCTTAAGAAAAACTAAAATAAAAGTAAAACTTTGACACCCTGTATCTCAAAAATTACGAATTTTTAGACTAAGGTAAGTGGGGTTAAAATGGTCATATTTTCATCCCAGACATCCACAGTAACTCTATGTATACGGAATACTGAGGCACCCTGTATATTATGTTTAGAATTTTAATGTAGAGTCGATTAAATTTAGAAAATATCTTTAAGGTTGTAAATTATAAAATAAAACCTTTTAATTTTTATCATGAGATGGGGCAAGCTGTCTGTATAAATATGTAATAACTTATACATATTTACTTGATTTGTTAAATATAAAAGGACTTTTATCAGAAAGAATGTATATTTTATAAATGTATTTTCTATTTTTGCTTATTTACATGGACATTCCTAGAAAAGATTAGTTAAGACTAGTAAAACATTATTATTTTTAAAGAACGAGTAAAAAAAAAAATAACAATCTGCTTCTTGTCTTATTGTTAATGCAAATGAATAAATACCATTTTTCTCTCCTACTCTATCAGGCATTTTTACCGAGAAGTGAATGTTTTCGAGAAAACTTATTCGAGAGCATAATTTACCTAAATATTAAAAAATGATAATCGTAGAATTTCTATATTGGGGAAAGGGCTTTATTAAATACATAAGAAATCTTTGATGAAATTCGCTCATAGTAAATGATATACACTTTGCTTATTTATGTTAAACAGAGCAGTAGCTTTCTTTTTTGTTGTGGGTCTAGCATACGTGCTGCAGGGAAGTCCCTAAAGCGCTACAGGAGCGACACGTGTGCGGAGAAAGCGATTCACGTTGTTCTTGAATCGCTGTAAATTGTACTCGGTGGAACACAGTCCTGGGCAAATTATTCCAAAGGGATGATGTTCTCCATATAAAAGACTGTTTGAAAAGCGTTGTACGAGAAGTAACAAGCTGAACCTCATACGGATGTGAAGCATTAGTGCGACGTGTACTTCTAATATGCACCGCTCTGGGAAGGATTAAGCGGGCCACATCCCTCGAACACTTTCCATGAAAATACTTGTAGAATAGGCTCAAGTCACCAACCGTTCTTCGATGTTCCAGCGAATCAAGACCGCCGGTCAGTTCCGGATCTCCAATCAGACGAACAGCTCTTCTCTGAATAGAATCCAACAAATGCAGTGTATGTTTGGGAGCGGAGCCCCAAACATGGGAGCAGTATTCCATAGTTGGTCGAATTTGAGCTTTGTAAAGAATTAACAGTTGTTGTGGAGTGTAAAGCTTTCTGGTTCGAAATAATATTCCCAACTTTTGAGAAGCTCTCCTGGCTATGCCTGCAACATGTTCATACCAGGACATATTTGCTCCCAAATTAACGCCCAACAAATTGAGTGACGATGTTAGAGGAATGGAGTGCCCTGACATAACTATGTCGGGTTCAGCAACGTTAACTTTTTTGGAAAAAACTGCCGCCTGGGTTTTTGCAGCGTTAAATTCCACTTGGTTACTACCACCCGAAGACAGAATTTCTTCCAGGTCTTTGTTAAGTTGAATGACTTCCTGCTGTCTGCGGATATTCGTCTGAGTAGCCAATGTCAGCGTTCAAAGTAAATGAAGAGATAAGCGTACTGTCATCTGCAAAGCTGTAGATTGGATTCTCGGTCTTTTCCAGCAGATCATTAATATAAATGAGAAAGAGAGGAGACAGTATAGAGCCTTGAGGTACACCGGCTTTGATAGTGAAGGTGTTAGAAAGAAATCCGTCGACTGCCACTCATAAAGAAGGCTCTCTGAGGAAACATAAGAGCCACAAACAGAACTTGTCAGACATACCATAAGAGCGTAGCTTAGCCAACAGCCCATCGTGCCAAACACGGTCGAATGCCTTGGATATGTCAAGAGCAACCTCTCGAGATTCTCCAAAATGTTCAATTGCGTTGTTCCAAACGTGTTTTACATAAGTCAGAAGATCTCCTGTTTATCTATTTTTACGGAAGCCATATTGGTGATCGCTAATAATGTTGAATCCTTCAAGATATTTTAAAAGATGCTGATTGATAGCCTTTTCCATGACTTTCGATATTATTGAAAACAGTGCGATTGGTCGGTAGTTATTTGGCAAAGTCTTCTTGCCTTTTTTAGGTATCGGCTGAACTGTGGTACATTTCCAGCAGGAAGAAATATTCCCTATCTATAGGATAGGTTGAAAAGTCTACAGAAAACTGGTGTTAGTTCCCTCGCATAGTTTTTGAGAACTATGGCAGGTATTCCGTCAGCGCCAGAAGCTTTTTTGATGTCTAGCTTCATTAAAATACGTTTTATGATACGCTGTCTGAAGACAATATCGGGCACCCTTTCGGGCATCTACATTAATACAATTTTATTATACGGTAAGTGCAAACTTTAAAACAGTAAACAGATGCCTCTATCAATAGATTAAAAGAATACATGTAATAATAATAACAATAAAAATAATGGATGGTTGACAGGTATTTGCAGCATCTGAGTATAGGGAAAGACACGATGCAGTTTTTAAGATACCTCACCAAGACTAAGCAAAAAAATTGAAGTTGTTAAAAGTGAACAAGACTCTTAATACGCCCCCGAACCAATCCTTGAAATCCACACTTTCTAGCTCTTCTGGTACCGAACTAGATTAACAGGTCAAACAGTAGATAAAATTTCATGACGTTGTTCGATATTACCACCACAAAGAATAATAACCTTCAAGGGAAATACGATAAGAAGATTGCCAACTACGGGGATTTGAAACCACAAATAGGAAGATAATGGAAGATAAATGGTATCCAAACTATTTCCATAATCCTGTCAATAACGAGCAATATACCAAGAAGTATCATTCGTAATATCAGGCATTACAACTTTATTGAACCTTTGTGGGAAACCTGCAGAAGACAATACTACTTGCAATCGTACAAACTCACAGGAAAAACTGAAGGAAATACACAACAGCACCTAGGTCGCGATAATATGGACAGGTCCACCTTTTAGCTTAATTTCCATGATATCTAAGCATGTCTGGGATAATAAGGACAACTGAAAGCTTATTATTTATTGCTGTTCAAGATCAAATACTTAACATACGATACCACCAGAGTAAAGTTATGAAACAAGCAGTTGATAGCAAGTGCAGAATAGATCAAATGACCCGAAGGAAATGTTGGTCATGTCTTGTTTGGTTGCATAACACTAGCACCCTCTGAATACTCCTACAGACACGATAAAGTCACCAGCTATGTTTACTGAATAATATGTAAGAACTTGACAGCCCAGGTTTCAGCAAACTATTACGAACACCGTCCAGCAAAATTTTAAATATAGAGACAGTTGTCATGTGGGTCATCCCCGTGATCACGGATCGGCAAATTAAAGTCAATCGTACAGAGTAAGTGTCAGACCACATACCTGCTTAATAATATAACTGTGCCAGATGACAGAAATGACATGCTTAGCAAAATTGAGAAAAGTAGTAAAAAAATATTATACTTATCTTAGAGGAAGGACTGAGCACAATAAAGAAAGATTATAATAACTATTGTCGAATTATTTCTGGAAATTAATTTCCTAAAAAGTTACGAAATGTCGCTTTAACTTGAAATCGCACATATATTCAGAAAGGTGCTTAGGTTAATCCCTTTTTAAAGTCTGGTTTTACATTATATCATTCTAGCTAGATTAAAGATAAGAATAATAATTAGTATTTAATTATTATAATACAGCTTTTCACACATGGTGGGCGAGTGTCAGTTTGTCCAAGATATTAAAGACCTGTGACGTCTATTCAGCTAACTCGAAAAATTTCATATGAAAAAAACTATAATTTTCTATTTATGAAGAAACTAATTCGTATAAATAAATAACTGGGTACAAGAAAAGTTTAGAGTAGAAACAGTTCCAGAAATGCGTTAATAACGAACTAATTCAAATAACATGAAAAAAAAATCAAATGAGTAAAAAGAAATACTAGGAAAATGCAGAAAATATACACATATTCAGACCCATAAAATTGTCATCAAAACCAAAAGATGCTTAAGTTCCCTTTTAAAATTGGTTAATTTCTATAATCAACACTGAATTCATTTAAGCATTTAGGGATATTATTTATATGATACCAAACGTTCAAAATTGTCTGCTTGTTGAGAATAAATAAAGAGTTTTCCCCTAAAAAGAACAGCTTCCTGCATCATTTCTCCCTGTTTGTGACTAATATGTCCAAACTTTCTTATATTCAGTATTAGTGAAAGTTATGTTTGTACTAATGCTTAGGCTGAAAAGTTTTTGGTCTAGCTGTTTAAAACACTTTTTTTGCAAAATTCGACTTTATTCATCAATATAGTCTCCTTCAAGAGCGATACAATCAGTCCAACGCTTTTCTAACATTTCTGTACCTCTCTTGTAGAAGGATTTGTCTTTGCCTTCAAAATAGGCTTCAATTTCGACGATAACTTCTTCATTGGAGCCAAATCTCTTTCCGGCAAGCATTTTTTTGGAGTCTGCGAATAGATAATAGTCTCTGGAGGCCAAATCTAGAGAATACGGTTGATGAGGAAGCAATTTTGGCATCGTAACCATTGACTTGTGACACGGTGCATTGTCTTGATGAAAGAGCACTTTTTTCTTGTTCATTTGAGGCCGTTTCTTTGCGATTTCTGCCTGCAAACGCACCAATAACTTTATATAATATTCGCTATTGATGGTTTTTCCCTTCTCAACATAGTCGATGAAAATTATTCCATGCGCATCCCAGAGACCAAAACGATTCCCAGCCGACTGTTGGGTTTTTGGGTCGCTTCGGGCAGCTTTCATCGGCTGCTGTCCGCTCAGCTGACTGCCGATTTGATTCCAGTGTGTAGTGGTGGATCTATGTTTTATCTATCGTTACACGGTCACACTTTTTATTACGCTTAAACAGGTCCAAATAGCGCTCAGAATCATCAACACGTTGTGTGGTTTTGGTCCACTGTGAGCAAACCCGGTACCCATTTCAAACAGAACTTTCTCATACTCAAATGTTCATGCAAAATATGACCAACAAGTTCTTTTGATATCTTTAAGTGTCACTGTCTCCTACTCTCTTTCTCATTTACATTAACGATCTGCTGGAAAAGACGGGAATCCAATCTATAGCTTTGCAGATGACTGTACGCTTGTCTCTTCATTCACCTTGAAGCGCTCAAACATCGGCTGCTCAGCTCTCTCACGTAACTTCACTTTACGGTCATCCAAAACAATTTTGTGGATTTTTTTGATGTTTTCCAGTGTAACCACCTCATTTGGGCATCCTGAGCGTTAAGCATCATTTGTATCTGTACGACCGCGTTTAAATTCAGCATATCAGTAAATGATGAGTGATTTTCTAGGAGCAGAGTCCCCGTAACACTCATCAAGCCATTGCTTTGCTTGAACGGTATTTTTTTCCCATCAAAAAACAGTGTTTTAATCAACACACGAATTTCGATTTTTTCCATTTTTTCCATTGTTTTGAAAATATCAAAGGAGCGTCACTAAAACCACTGTAACTTATAAACTAATCGTCGAAATGTCATGAAATTTTGACACATATCGTTTGAAGGTTGGTACTTCCTAAAAAGCCTATGGATTTTTTGAAAAGGGCGACATCTATGTGTCAGACCAAAAACTTTTCAGCCTACTTGTTATTTACCTTTATTTATTGGCTGTAGTTGTTAATAAGGTTTGCCCTGCCATTCTGTTCTACCCTGAAATTACAAACTAATATCTTGAAAATTTAATTTTAAGAAATGAATTGCGAGATAAACCAATAAAATCATGTTAATAGAAATTCTAACCTGTGGGTACTCAGCTGCGTAGAATGATAAATATCACTGGTCGTCATCAATATAATAGTGCTGCTGACAAGATATAAATAGCTTTGGTAACATAGTTACATAAGTACTAAAAAACAGAATTAATGTAATGAAATCTTCTTTTAAATCCATTTGGGACCTCCAAGAAAGATAACTGTCTCCCTCTATAGACGAGAACTTGCGATCTCCTACTAGAAAATTTAACAGTACCCTCAACCGACGCTGACAAACCTATAAACGAAGAATGGCTTACAGAGCCTCATGCTTTAAAGACTGCTGTAGTAGAATAAAAGAAGCACATTTAATTTCCTATTGCGAATGGCTTCAAGTAAGTTGTCTGAATTATTTAATAGACCTGTATTACTTTTATGACCCTTATGGAACTCATATTGATAAGCTGTTAGCTACAGCGTGGTCATGGGGGGCATGCTTCCCCAATCATCTCTACGTAAAAAATAGCGCTTTCTTAGAAACAGAAACTAGTTTTTATTGAAGATTCTGTTTTGTGAAAAATCCTTATAGCCTCCTCCCCTCCCTATCGATTTTAAAATTGGGTATAATTTTTTAGAATTCCACTGCATGAAGAAAGAAATCTCTTCTCCCACAATCATCGATTTTTAAATTGGTTGTAATTTGTTACAGTTACACTATATGAAAAGGTTACTTTTTTGAAAAATTTCTACACCTTAAGTCATTAATTTTTAGTTTACTGGGTTCATTTTACCTTAGCTTTCAGAGTTCCAGGCGAGAGAGTTTTTTTTATCAAAGGGCCCTGTTCCTCCGGTTATCATTTGGCTTCCATTATTTATCGATTGCCCCCCCCCCGTCTATAAGTAGCTTTGCCACTTACGCAATGCTCTCTTAATCGAATCACCAAAATCTTTTTTTCTTTGAAATTAAATTTTTTTAGGAAGCACTTACTTACATATCTAGTTCTGATACTACCGATGTGTATGTTTTTTTTTTAAACATTGAATATAATAATATCGAACCTAATTTCTTTGTCCAGTGTCAAATTTATTATAAAATTCTTTTTGTAACGAACGCCGGTGGTTGTAAGTAAAAAAGTTAAATTATAATTGGAATTTAAAAAGTTTTTTAATTTAGATAATGGCCAGTCTCTAAAATTTTAAATCTCCGTCAGTCACTCATGTTACAGTTTACAACGCACGAATGCACTCACTACAGTAGATTATTTCTGCTTGACATTTGCAATTGTAAATTTAAAAGTGGTACTTTTTTCTAAACTTAGTAATTTTTAATCTGTATATTTAAACTAATCCTAACACAACGGGACATGATAATATTTTAGTATATATTTAGTGAAGGGCACAAAAGATCCAAATCTTGAACTCTTTTATTTACCGTATTATTACTTTTATTATTTAATTCTATGTGTAACATACCTTTATTAAAAGAAAAAAAAAATTACATTTTTTGCTTCTATATTTCATAATTAATTAATTATTTCATGTTACGACTCATTACGTTAACTAATTTGTCCCTTATTTAGTTTTAATGTATTGTCTACTAGTCTAAACTTGAGAGTTCGCCTTCACAAAAGCATATTTTTTACTTTTGACGGCATTTATTTGTAACTCATAAATACCCAATGAAAATCCACACTTTTTTTCAGTATTCGCAAGTAAATAAAAATGAATTAATTTGAATTAAATCGGAATTTTACGGCATTAACTTGTCCCATTATCGTGCACATCGTCTATACGACTTTTGATCAGTAAAACCTGTCTCTGTGTTATATGTTTCATAATGGTTAGGAATTTATTAATACAATAATTATTACTTTACAAATAATTAATTAACTAAGAAAATATACCTATACGAAAAACACAACACGTATTATTCAATCCTACTTCTAAGAAGTGTGAAACATATTTTCATATTAAGGTTTGCAGTACCGACATGTCTTAAGAAAATTTAAAATGTCTGTAACCCCAAATTTACCAAATAGTCTACAAGATTTTATTTTTACAGTTTTATGCCGCGTCCTACGTGAGCAATGACCTCAAACAATCTGACTAAAGCATAATCAGATCAACCCAACAATGTATTTTTTCGGTCTAATCGGTTTCAGCAAGAATATATTTTAATGTGTTGTTTTGAGTTATCTTACTATGATTATACTACAACATATATGTTAGTAATATTAAATACAGCGTTGATTACAGGCTGTAATGTTTATCTACAACAGGATATCCTCTGGGTAGACTTGAGACCTGTCTTCTGTAATATACACACTTAACTGCGCCATGTAATAATAATCAGGAAATAATTAGTACCTACTATTAGGTTACGACTAATTTATTAACTAAGAAAATACACATATGCGTCCTAACCCATCTACCAACATGTATAATTGGAATCCTGTGATAATAATAATGAATGCAGAGTGGTGTCATCTATAAGACAATACACTAACTCGTTAAAGCTCTCTTTCTCTAATTAGCGTTAATGTGTTTTCATCTTTCCTTTCCACAATGAAATATCGTAATTCTCGTTTTGTTTTGAAACCAAAAACCCACGGTTCATCTATTTGTCTACCATGGTTTCGATTGTTTCGCACCGATGCATTGCTATCTTCAGATTCAGGTTGTTGATCACCTTGTAAGAGCGTTCCCCTGTTATATTTTTGGCGACCTATGAATCGGGCTTCATCAATTGTATAAGATCGTCTTTACTGCCGATTAATTGTCCTCTGCAATTGACTGACACAATTAACGAGCACACTTCACGGCACATTATTATACCAATCACTTATGGTATGTGACGACCTTCTAGTCAATTTTTCACATGTTGTACTCGAAATGTCGTACACTAACATAAACACCAATTCCAAAATATGACGTGAGCTTAAATTGGTTTTCAAAAATTTTGTCCGCCATCTTGGATCCGCCATTTTGAATTTTGTAAATCCGACCTCAGATTCATGATCAGCAATCCAAAAAACCCCCGTGGTAAGAATCGGTTGAATTTTAATTTGAATTCGTTTTTGCATTCGAGAAGCACTGTATCTGTCTGATTTATTGAGGTTAGAAAGAAAACAGACCTGTATGGCTTAATCCAACCGATGAATATTAGTTTAGCGTATCCGAATACATATTAATACATCTTTGCTAGCTAAGTTGCCGTATAATCAATCCGTATAATTGAAGAATTCATTTCCGCTTCTAAACGATTTAGACTGAGCACATACTGGAGCAGCGAGCAAGGCAACACGCATACTGAGGCCTACGTCGGAGATGTGCACGCTCTAATAGAGTGGAGCAAAGCGAAGCGATCAAACAAATTTGATTTCTCTGCTCTCATCGCTGTTAGTATGTTCGCGAAAATTGAATCCAGAAGAATTAATTAGTTGCATTTTTGTTAAAAAATGCTCTGTGGGATCAAGCTTTTTGATAGTTTATTACCCCATGTGAGAAAACTTCCACCAGGGCAAAAAATCTTATTAACGATGAAGGTGAATTCAAGGTGTACTATTCTGTTTACGGAAATGAATGCCAGAATATTCCGCACGTTTCCTATATTCGGGAAATTACAACTCTGACACAAACACATCCAAAAAGCCATAAAATGAATTCACAATTCACGGACTTGCAGCCTATGACAGAGGAATATTCAAATCCCACATCAATTGCATCTTATGTAAGTACCTTTTCTGATGAAAGTTTTCACTAAATATATAATGTTGATGTGCTGTCATAAGTTAACAAATAAGTGTAAGCACATAATATTACAAATTCGTTTTATTACCTTACCGTAACGTAACTGCAAGATGTTGGGTAGGATCAATAGGATTCTGATTACAATTTGTCCATTTGTCCATTTTTTTTTAACAACTTATGGTTTATTTTCTTCAAAATGTAATTAAATATACTAATACTCATTCGAAAATATGAACTAAATTTTCCAGGATGTTCTCGTGACTCGCTGTACAAGTGATGAAATTTTCCATGAATGTGTCTAGTTTTATTAATTTTATCAACATTGCAGCTTCTAGTAGCTTTGTTTTTGTCGAATAAATACCAAATTTTTAAGGAAGAACTTTCTAGTAAGAATAAATCCATCCTCCCCGATACTGAAAACTCGCTGATGAACTCCTCACTATGTGTGGTTAACCCACTCATCGTCGCGTTTGCTCTTTACCGCACTGCGTCCCGCTATCATTACTGCTTTGCTCGCTGCTCCAGTATGTGCTTAGCTTTAGTTGTTTGGCAGTGTTTTCTAGGATAACGTAAGACTGGCCGAAACGCTCCTCGACGACCGCGTTTCCATTTTCTTTGCATTTCCGCACCACACTCATCACAGATGTTGTTTTCGTCATTCTGCATAAGTAGATTATGCGTTTGCAAAAAAGTCAGGGCTGCATCTTCGTTAAAAGTGATATTAATATAAAAATCTCGCAAAAATAGGTATTAGCAACTTGTCATTGTCATTAATAACGAAACTTACCCTATTATTTTATTGCTTTGCTTAGAAATGTATTTATTACAGGTAGACCGCACGCAACAATTAAGATTTGCAGGTAGCCCACAGACCACCGTGGCACCCGAAGTAGTTTTAAATACATTTTTTATAGTCTCTTTTTATTATTTTTTTGAAGAGATCTTGCATAAATTAAATTACATTACAACTGAAATTGAAAAGTCAAACCAAATTGATGTTAAATTAATGCAGATTCATATTTTATACATATTTCCATTCCATTCGTTCCCATTTTCATTTTTATTTTTTTTACTGACTTATGATCATAGTTATCTTTTGAGTTTAATATTATATTAGTCATCGAACTTTTTCCAAAATATGGTAAATATAGGGTTAGAGTTACTATGAATTTATGGGATGACAATATGACCATTTAATCCAACTTACCTTAGTTCAAAAATTCGTAATTTTTGAAATACAGGGTGTCAAAGTTATACTTTTGTTTTAGTTTTTCTTAAGGAGCTTTCTTAATAATTGTACTATTTGCACAAGATTTGGTGCTTAGAAGTTTTTTGATAAATCGAAATCAGCTCAGAGTTTTGTTGTAAAATGTAGGGGGCACCACCTTTTGCACTGTGTATACTTTTAAATTGCCATAACTTTTTTATACCTTTCTGTATAATTTTTTAATTAAATATTCGTATATTTCGCCTTCCGCTATCTAAAAAAGCTCTCTTGGTAAATGTTGCTCCGAGCAACAGTTTCTGAGATAATGGGAGTGTGTTTCCATTTTTTAATTCCATTCTCAAATTCGCAAATGTGTCCCTTCACACTTCATCCAGGCTTAGGTCAGGTCCAAAAGAATGCTTAAAGGCAAACAGACTAACAACAACAATAAATTTAAAGACCAACGAGCCAACAACAGTAAGAATGTAAAACCCAACTGGCTAAGGGAATAAAAGATTACACACAAATTGATAAATTCAAACAAAGTTTATTCGCTCAACTTAGAAGGTATTGATTTCACAATAAATGTTCAATATAGCCGCCACCTTCGTTAATGCATAAATTCATACGTCACAGGAAATTTAAATGTATTCTTCTAAATGTCTTCATCTCGTAAAGCGTTAGTAGCACTTTGAATCCTATTCCACAATTGAATATAATCGTTTTGAACTTAATAAACTTTCGATTTCAATGCACCCCAAAGAAAAAAATCGCATGGATTTAAATCTGGGGAACGAGGTGGCCAGTGAGTAGAAACATCTTCACCTTTTCCGATCCATTTATCTGGGTAACTTGGTTAAAAAAAATTCTCACATTACGCGCAAAACGGGGTGCACCATCGTGCATGAAAAACATGTCGCGATGTAAATTAATGGGAAAGTTTTCCAATAATTCAGGTATAGTTTCACGGATGAAATTCAAGTAAATGTCACCATCAAGTCGATCTGGTAATCGAAACGACCCGATCAAATAGTTCGCAACAAATCCCATCCAGACACTAATTCTGAATTCGCGTTGAAACTGAATTTGTTGCACCGCATGTGGGTTTTCTTCAGCGTAAACATGATTATTATACATATTTGTTATACCACGTCGAGTGAAGCGTGCTTCGGCTGCAAACAGGATTTTAGTGTGAAAAGCTGGAACAGTCGCTATCCGTGCTCGAATAATCTGTAAAAAATGCAAACGGGATCCAAGATCTGAAGGTAAGGGTTCCTGGACAGACTGTATATGAAAGGGGTGAATAATTTGTTGTGCTAATGATCCGATTAGTTGTACTTTTTGATATTCTTGTTTGACGTTCAATTAAACGAGTGCTGATTCCAGTATCGTGTACAATTTCAAGGATATTGGGTGCTCTAGCTTGTGAAGGCCGCCCAGCATTATTCCTGATCGACTTAAATGGTCGAATTTCTCGAAGTCGCTTTTCAATACTGACAAAAGTGTGATGGTTAGGAGTACGAAGATGCGGGAACCTTTCGTGATATACGCGAACACTTTTGCGACCGTTGCCGTTACAAAAACCCAACGCTAAAAGTATATCAGTTTGCTCACCAAAAGTGGATTAATTCTCATTAATACTCGTAAAACTTGTTTGATGTCTGTCAAAAATTACTTTCTGTCAGTATTACTACAAGCCAGTTGTCATAGAATATATGATATCTTACATCATTGTCAGAGTGGTTTTTGAGCGTTGCCAAGTAACTATACAATGTGAAGAAACGTGTGAAGGAAGAGTGGTATAAAAAAAGTTATGACAATTTTAAAAGTATATACAGTGCAATAAGTGACGCCCCCTACAATTTACAACAACAAAACTGTGGTTGATTTCGATTTCTTATCTCAGAGAACCCCCCAGCACGGAATCTTGTACAAATAGTACAATTATTAAGAAAGCCACTTAAGAAAAACTAAAATAAAAGTATAACTTTGACGCCCCATGTCTCAAAAATTGCAAATTTTTGGACTAAGGTAAGTTGAATTAAATTGTCATATTTTCATCCCCGAAAACCACAGTAACTCTATGTACACGGAATACTGGGACACCCCGTATAATAAGTCTCTACTCTGTCTATACGATAGCTTCAAAAATTAATCTGAAAATGATGTTTCAATATTAGTGACGATATAAATAAATACTAAATATGACTTAACATACTAAAGAACAACTTCATCCAAACAATACAACTCGGTATTTTACACGGTAGGTACTTTATATTGAGATCTTTTTTAAAAAAAGATTAAGCAGATGACGGGCTTATAATATAGTTACAAATACTGAAAAAAAAAAAAAAAACCCTAATCGTGAAATGGAAGCATATTACAATATATATGCAATTACTCGTCTAACCTTTTCTCCCATCCCTTTAACCTCATATATCTTTCAGTATAAAGCATTATGCTAAAATTTTGTTCACTACTAACCGAAAATCAGAGAAAAATTTTATAATACTACTGAAACTATACAATAACACAGCCACACAAACAAAAAGTCCATTACCACAAACCAAAATATATGGATCCAGTGTATTTTTCGACAATGAATTCGAATCTGCACTTAAAAAAAAATTTATCATATCATTTTTTTTTTGGCCAAAAACGTTGTTTTAAGTGGGGTAGAACTATAGTAATAATGTAATCTTAATGAAGTATGAAAAATGATAGATATTTTATAGTCTAGAGAAGAGAATAGGCATTCAAACCTCAGCAAACTATTTCTATTAATTAAACCAAAATCCACGCTTATAGGGGGTGAACAGTACCCCTAAAACTCAACTAACCCACGTGAGTTAAAATAACATGTACAAGGGGCAAATTCTTATAGCTCTTAGTACAAAAGATCTGAATCTGGTGTGATAACCAGACTCTTAAAGGGTCACCACCACCTACGGAGATATATAACGACAAAAAAAGTTCAAGCTTTTGTAGTTTTAGGCCGGGTAAACAAATATGGAGTAGATTTGCTTGAGCCACCGATACACGACTATAAACTACCTTTAGAGGGTGGTAGAAACTACCCCTACGCTTTAATGATGCCCTTGGATGTTATTGAAATATGGAAAGGATCAAGTACTTTTACCTCATTGTGCCAACATTAAAGACAATTAGATCATCTTCTAGCAGCATCAGTTCTAGCATCTGAGAAAAAAAATACAGGTTTTCATAGTCTCAGGCAGGATGGACAAATACAGAGTTGTTTCGTTTCAACCACCGACACAAGACTAAAGTCTACCCTAGAAGGTCGTAAAAACTACGCCTACGCTCAAATGATTGTTCTATTTGAATTCAGAAAAAACACATTTTTGAAGCGCATTTTACCAAGTATACCTCTGATACGACGCGACAAGCAGTCAATCCTCTTAGTGGCGTTAAACATCACCCCTATGCTGAGTAAAACCTACCCCCTTTGATGGAGGGATCTCATAAGATCTATCTGGGAACATTCTTCAGGCTTTTGTAGCTTTAGGGAGGGAAGATAAAGAGGGATAGGGTTCCAACCGCCGAGATAGAACTAGAGAGTACTCTTAGAAGGTTTGTAAAATGTTGTTTTTTCAGGATTCAAATAACAAAATCATTTGAGCGTAGAGGTAGTTTTTACGATCCTTTAGTGGTAGATTTTCGTCTTGTGTCGACGGTTGGAACAAATTAACTCTGTATTTGTCCATCCTCCCTGAGACTACGAAAACCTGTCTTTTTTTCTCAGATTCTAGAACTTGTAAGATCCATTAATCCCAGAGGGTAGTTCTCCTCCCCTCCTAGGGATAATTTTCGACCTTATTAGGAAGATAATCTAGTTATCTTGAATGTTTGGCACAATGAGATAAAAGTACTTGTTCCTTTCCAAATTTTAATAAATTCCAAGTGTATCATTAGAGCGTAGGGGTAGTTTCTACCACCCTCTAAGGGTATGGTTCAAGCAAAGCTACTCCGTATTTCACATTGCCTAAAACTACAAAAGCTTTAACTTTTTTTCGTCGTTATTAAAACTCCTTAGGTGGGGGTGGGGGTGGCTTTTACACCCTATAGGGATGAGTCTCAACCATTTAAGAGTAGTATCTGGTTGTCACACCATATTCAGATATTTTTTTCTGAAGCGCTACAAGAATTTGTCCTTTGTACATGTTATTTAAACTCACGGGCGTTATTTGTATTCTAGAGGTAATTTTCACCCCCTGTAAGGGTGGATTTCGGTTTAATGAATAGAAATAACTTGCTATGGTTTGAATGCATATTCTCTTCTTCAGACTATAAAACATCTACCATCTTTCACACTTCATTATGAAACATGACATTTTTACTACGAAGCTGGTTTGAAAAGTCCGTGCAAAGTCCGAGAGATGGCACCACCGGCGCGTATCGAGGTCATGTTTAGTTAGTAGCATCTCTTGAATGAACACACACCAAGTTTCAGCCATATTGGTCTATTTCTTTGTGTTTGGCATTCGTGTGAATCAAAGAAGTCGAGTGATTTTCAAGAAATGGACGAAAAAGAATTTCGTGTGGTGATTAAACATTACTTCATGAAAGGCAAAACGCCTCAGGAGACTAAAGAGAAGCTGGATAAACATTATGGTGACTCTGCACCTTCGATTAGAACAGTTTATAAGTGGTTTCAAAATTTTCGGACTGGCCATATGGGCACAAGTGACGCTGAACGTTCTGGACGGCTTGTGGAGGTTACGACTCCAGAAATAATTGATCAAATCCATGATATGGTGATGGATGACAGAAGAGTTAAGATGCGTGAGATTGCTAGTGCTGTGGGCATCTCGGCTGAACGGGTACATAATATTTTGCATAAACATTTGGACATGAGAAAGCTATCCGCAAGATGGGTGCCGCGATTGCTCACGCTTGACCAAAAACGGAATCGTGTGAAGTGTTGTAAGGATGGTTTGCAGCTGTTCCAGAAGAATCCGGAGGACTTTAAGCGTCGTTTCGTCACTGTGAATGAAACATGGATACATTACTGTACTCCTGAGACCAAACAACAATCTAAACAATGGGTTACCAAGGGGGAATCTGCACCGAAAAAGGCGAAGACCGTTCCTTCGGCCGGAAAGGTTATGGCGACTGTCTTTTGGGATTCGCAAGGGATAATCCTCATCGACTATCTGGAAAAGGGTAAAACTATTACAGGTGAATAATATTCATCGTTATTGGACGGTTTGAAAACCGAGCTGCAAGAAAAACGCCCGCGATTGGCCCACAAGAAAGTCCTTTTCCATCACGACAACGCACCAGCACATACCTCAGCAGTTGTGGTCGCAAAATTAATGGAAATAGGATTCCAACTCGTTTCACATCCCCCCTATTCTCCAGACTTGGCTCCCTCGGACTACTATTTGTTCCCCAATTTGAAGAAATAGCTGGCGGGACAAAGATTTTATTCAAACGAGGAGGTGATTGCAGACACTAATGGATATTTTGCAGACTTGGACAAATCCTATTATTCGGAAGGGATCAACAAACTAGAACATCGTTGGACGAAGTATATAAGCCTAAAAGGAGACTATGTCGAAAAATAAAAAAGTTTTACCCCAAACACATAAGTAGTTTTTATTTTTGCACGGACTTTTCAAACCAGCCTCGTATAGTTTTACTCCAGGGATGTTTTTTGCCAAAAAAAATAACACGATAAATCGTTTTTTAACTACGGATTCGAGTTCAACACCGAAAAATACACTAAATTCATGTATTGTGATTCGTGGTAAAGAACTTTTCTTTGCGTTTCTGTATTATTAACCATCTTTTTCACTTTTCCCTCTCCAGTTTGAAATGGAAATAATAGAGAAATAATAAAATTTTCAGATTTCTCGTTTCCAAAATCAAAAAGACGTACAATGCGATGTATGCAAAAATACCCCTTAAACTCATTCCCCCACCCTTTTAATATATCTTACTATCTTATATTATATGTTAAATTTATCCATTATCCCAATCAAATAGCACAAACATTTCTCATAATGCTATCAAACTATACAATATTTAACGACCCTTTCATCCCCTTCCATTCTTAAATTTGAAAATATTGACAAAATAATAAAATATTTATATTCAATTAGTTCAGGAACTCTGAAAAAGATCTGGAACACGATCAATCCGAAGCCACTCTTCTAACTCGCTTCCTTAACTCCTGTTATGTTTTCCTAATAATTATACCTAAATTTTGTACATTATCTTAATCAAAATCTTGGGGAAAATTGTCATAGTTCTATCGAATATATTATATTTTACAAGATTTAACGACCCGCTGTTAAAATTGAAAGTAAGGAAAGAATAACTTCCCACGACACCAAGAACTCTGAAAAGGATATATCGCACGATATATACTAAGCAACATCTCTAACCTCCTCTTGCACCCCTTTAATCTCTTATATGTTTTATTATAAATAATTATGCACGTAAATTTGTTTATTATCTCAACAAGAAACCAGGGAAAATTCTCATAATACTATTGAAACCATACAATGCAAAATTTATCGAACGCTTATTCACCCCCCTTCCCCTGATCCAACATCGCTCAAACGATAGGTTTCATCCCTACTTCCATTCGGGGGTTATCGTGCCCATAAGTCGACAGATCGACAAAGAAATTAAAATCTAGAAATCCTAATACGCGAAGAAAAATGAAAATCTCAGAGGCTGATTTTCCACGCATACAATAATTACCTTTAGCAAGAGAAATGAAATATTGAAAACTTTAAGTATATTTGAAGCTTTAATAATTCTGAAATTTTAATTCGTGGCATCAAAAGTTTTTTGTCGCTATGCCAAAAATACCCCGAAATGAATAATTTTTTTTATTTTTTAGGTAGCAAAGCCGTAACATTTAATCACAACCAGTTGTATTTTGAGCCTTTGACCAATGGCCCAGTGAAGGGTCTGTTAGAAGAAGCCTTAACTGCCTTCAATGACAGTGTACTTAGTTTAGTTCATAATAACAGTTACCTTAAAGAAAAGACTGATCTCAATAAATTTATAGTTCGTGTAACTGTGGTGCATATTGAGACTGTAAGATTAAAATTAAGTACGGATGAAAGTTATAGTTTAGTGTTAAAAACACGAAATAGTGAAATTATAGCTAATATTACCGCAAATACTTATTTTGGTGCAAGAAATGGACTAGAAACCTTAGTGCAACTAATTTGGTAAGTAAGCCAGATTGATTATATTAGATAGAATAATTGCAGTCACCTAAGAACGAACAAAACTCGATTTCATACAGGCATTCTAATTCTTAATAAAATCATCAGTATACCTTATATGACATACTGATATTTAATCGGTCTGGTGGTATAATACATATATATATATATATATATATATATATATATATATATATATATATATATATATATATATATATATATATATATATATATATATATATATATATATATATATATATATATATATATATATATACATACATACATACATATATATAAAACAACACTGAAAAGTAGACAATTTAAAAAACATGGAAATAATCCCACTTACAGAAAAAATTACATCTATTATCGAAGTAACAATTAAGAAAATGTCCTACCGACAGCAGAAAGTCAACAAATTCTCTCCTGAAACAATTAAACTTATAGAAAAAAGAAAATCTAAAGAAAGGGATTTATTCATGAGTATGAAACATTGAAAAAAGCTATAAAGAAAGAAACAACGAAAGACGTTAGAAAATACAGTACAAACTCAATAATTGATGAAAACAAAAATATCAAGTAATGGAAATAATAAAATTACGGGATAACACAGGTAAAGTAATAACTGACAGGAAGGAAATAACGGATGAAATAAAAGAATTCTACACAAAACTCTATTTCTCGACTATACCAAATTCAAATCGGCAGCAAAAACATATTATTAACGTTGGCTCGGAAGAGATTCTTGAGGTAAGCCGAAGTGAATTGGAAACTGCTTTAAAACAGATGAAGAATAAGAAATCTCCAGGGGAAGATAAAATAACATATGAAATATTGAAAATGGGAGGAAATGAACTTTTTGAAGCGATACGGATATTACTCAAAAAATGTATCGAAGAACAAAGAATAGCAAAACATTGGCAAAACAGTGAGGTTATACTTTTATTCAAGGAAGGCCAAAAACCTTGAGAACTATCGCTCCATCAGCTTGTCATCGCATTTGTACAAGCTTCTTTCTAAAATAAGTTAGATGACTACCAACCAATCGAACAGGATCGCAAGGAATTTGGAACAACAGATCATATCCAGACTTTTTAATAGAAAAAGCGACCGAATATAGTATTAAGTTGCACCTAGTATTCATCGATTATAAAAAGGCTTTCGACTTCCTGGGCAATTATATAGTCCTTAGCTCATGTCGAAATAGACTCAAGATATATTGAACTCCTAAAATTCATATATGAAAATGCGACATTAACGGTTAAATTAGGTGAAGATCGAAAAACAGAACCCATAAAGATCAAGAAAGGTATTGGACAGGGCGACACACTTTCACCAAAATTGTTTACCCTGGCCTTGAAGGATGTATTTAAAAGTCTTGAGTGGGAAGAGAAGGGAATTAAAATCGACGGCATATATTTACATCACTTGCGATTCCCAGATGATGTAGTACTGATTAGCGAAGATCCAGAAGAACTCAAAATCATGATAGAACAACTTAATCAAGCTTCACAGCAATTTTGACTCGATATGAACATCAAGAAAACAAAATTTCTAAGACCACAAAACGCAAAAATTAAGATCAGCGCGAAAGAGATTGAGAGAGTCGAAGAGTCTATATACATGGAACATAAGATTAACTTGAACAAGGCCAATCAAACAGCAGAAATATCAAGGCGAATTAGTCTCACCTGGACCGCATTTCAAACTGGGATTTATTCTAAAAAACATATCCCCATGGCCTTAAAAAGAAAATTGTACGAGAGCCGCATACTTCCAGTAAGTACATATGGGCTGGAAACCATGACCCTTACAAAAAATAGTCTTTGTCGAAGCCAACGTACTCAACGGACCATGGAAAGATAGATCTTAGGTGTTGGTTTACGAGAACACATTAAAAGCGAAAATATCAGACTAACAACAAGAATTAGAGATATCAGTGAAAGAGTGGCAAAATTAAAGTGGCAATAGGCGAGGAATGTAGCTAGAACGAATGATGATAAATGGACAACAAAATTATTTAAATAGAAACCTTGAGAGAGCAGACGAAGTGTCGGAAGATCCATGAAAAGATGAACTGATAATATCAGGCAATAGATGGCTCCATCTTGCACAGGACAGAGACATTTGGAAGAAACTCGAAGAGGCCTATCTCCTGCAGTGGAGACGCAGATATGTAATATATATATAATATATATATATATATATATATATATATATATATATATATATATATATGTATGTATATATGTATATATATATATATATATATATATATATATATATATATATATATATATATATATATATATATATATATATATATACATATATCCCACAATCATTACAGCGCCTTTGAAAACCCCTTGCTTATAGCGTCTATCAGTTGGAGACCATTTATACAATAAAATAAACATTTATACGCCAATAATTTTGTTACTTTTGACACCACCTTTATGATTGAGGCATCCTTTGAAATTACCATCAATGTGGAGTTCATTTTAAAGTCATCGTGTCAACAGGTCAACATTATTATCAAATGAATGAATATTTTAGTTAATATCACACACAATAAAGGATCCTGCCCTGTTGTCAAATTTGATGCATCTCATTTTCCTATTTTGAGGTATTGGTCATGAAGTTTAAACTAATTTTTTCCCATTAAGATATTGGTAATATATATTGCTTTTCTTATAAAAATGCCCAAACTAGAGGAACGTTAACATATTTTATGTGATAGCAGTTGTAATACCTTTTATTTTTATAATAAGTGAGTAATTGAAGGGCATTAGGACTTCTCCAGAAGAAATGAACCAAGGTTCAAAAATTATATTGATATTTAATTATAATTACAACAAACAAATATATAATTCAAACAAGAACGTACAGGATAGTAGACTGCTTATTTTTGAAAATGTATTTATTTATCCTGGTAAGTAGACTACTTCATATTAAAACCCGTTGAACGAAAATTGCTTTTTAATGTACAGGATAATGACCAATGTATTTTGATACCGTTTTACACGAGCCACCTCGCAACATCATTAAGTAGCGCGACAGAGTAGCCAGTATGATGGCTCTTGATATATACATGAGTAGGTAAATTTTTTTTTGAAGTCAATAATATTACTTATGAAAAATTTGACCAAAATCGTCGATAAAATAGCGTTTTTTATAATTAGTATTCCGTACGCAACACTTATGGGATCACTTGGGGTCCTTCACACCCAATTTTCTCCGATACTATTTAACATATAAACTAGAAATTTGGCAAACATAGGAATTGATTGCCCAATTAGAGCCGTATAGTTTTGAATTTTTTTTTTTACATACTTATCAAAAAAGTTGAGAAATAGTACATAAACATTAATATAATAAATTATTAGCTTCTAATATAAGCATAAACATAAGAAAATCTATATATTTCATTGGATTATGGATTAAATTAAAGTAGGTTATTTTGAACTTATTGATCAACACTGAAATAATGTTAAGTATTATGATCAGAAATCTATGCGTGTCAGTGTTAACTCCAGTTTCACAAAAATTGGCTGATATTGGGACCAGAAATGTTAAACTAACAGGTAACATTAAATTTTGAAAGTTTGCAATGGTAACATTACATTTTAAAAGTTTTTAATGGCGTTAAAAATCACTCGCATCGCACTAATAAGAATAATTTATATTTAATTAGATGTATACTTATTTATTAATAACATTTTTACGAAAATATACTAATGGATTTTAGTGTTCCGTACGGACCACTTATAAGATCACTTCGGTGTCCGTCCGTCCGTCCGTCTGTCTGTCTATTTCTCTGTCTGTCTGTCTGTCTGTCTGCCACACCCGATTTTCTCCGAAACTATTTAACATAGAAAGTTGAAATTTGGCACCAATATAGGAATTGCTAGGCTCATCAGAGACGTGTAGTTTTGAAAGTTAAATTTTGACTTAAGGGGTTAGTTTTGGGAGGTGAAATCGAAAATGATTTTTTTTTTACCAGGTCATCGAGTGGGGTGTCAAATGAAAGCTTGTAGAAAGACTAATTCAAAAATGTATATAATATAATACTTGCGCACAATTGTCTTTGTATTATTTTTAAAAAAGTGCGAAAAATCCTTACCTTATCTCGAAAAGTACTGATCAAAAAATTTTGAAAAAATCCTACAATATTCTCTACAGGGTGTAAATTGGCCGAAAATTAGCACGATTGTATTACCTTTAATAATTTATCTGGTATATAAAAAAAAACAAGATCATCAGTTTTCACTAAAGATAGGAAAAAAACTATACTGAAAACTCATTTGGGATATGTTTTGTGAAGTCACTGATCATTTTATACTTCCGTAACGAAAATTTTTATTTTAAAAGCAATCTATGCATGGAACATTAATTGCGCAAATCCAACTTGCACCTGACCGGTTATTTACTTTTTCTGTTAACTTATTTGTACAACATATTGTGTACGCTTCACGTTCAAAAAGATTTTACGGAACATTTTTAAGGTCTGTAATGTATACATTCTAGAAGACCAATTATAACAATGCTAATCTGTTTCATAAAAAATAAAGTAATAAACATACATAAAAAATACACATTAAAAGTATTTATCTGAACAATTTTATATACTAATATTAGTTACCACTTAAAGAGGTCAGAGCCCCACGCAATTTTTCACATTTGCCTGATAAACAAATCCGACTCTGTAAAAGCATTTATTAAATTTAGTTTATGCCTCAAAAATCGCTAATTTTTCAAGAAGTTTAATATTAAGGAACTTTAAGTGACCAACATACATTATATAAAATAGCTGATGTAGTAAAGATAGAATTTTTATTTTGTTTGATTTATATTATTATGAGTAATTGTAGTTAAATCTCCTTAGTGTTGATCCAACTATACTTCCTACTCCTACTATACTTTGATATTTATTGATTATATATCAAATTCAAGAATACATAAACAAATAATATGGCAAATTTCTATCTGAGTTTTTGAAAATAGTCCTATTTATATTATCCTTATGCTTCAATATTTTCCGATCTTACTATAAGTTATTAACAGAAAAAATCTTATAAATTTAATCTTAACTAGTCTGACATCTGGGGTGTTTTTGACAAGACTAAAAGTCTTAGCAAATGATTTTTAAAGTTATGCGATACAGATTCCTAAAAATTGTTTTGTTTGGTATTAACTCAGTAAAAAATGACAAATTTTGTCAATATTCAAAGAATTACTAATTTTGTCTCCTCCTCTATGACTTTTACGTTAGTTTTTTATTCTTATCTGTTTAACACTCTTTTTACACAGTAGGACTTGAATATTAAAAAAAGTAGTTTCATCAAAGGGACCAATTTTTTCAAACCATACATTAAGCGGTATAGTGTTTTGAAATATAATAGCTATAATTACTTTCTGTTTATTCATTATCAACTAGGTTGGTAATCTTTGGCACAATGACACTACTCAGTAAACATCACCACTACACCAAACACTTTATTTTTCCACTCAATGCGTGTTTGGCTAACCATGTTAGCTTCATCAAGAGCGAGGATTAACTCGAATTGAATGCAGAAATAAAGTGGTTGGTGTAATAGATATTTACTGAGTAGTATTCATTATCAACTGGTCATTAATACTTGAAATTAAGCTTTCAGAATAATTGTCCAATCGTTGTTCATTGGCCCAAAAGAATAACTCTATAAATAATAAGTAGATCCTACTCCAAGTTTCCAAATACCAAATTATGCCAAAGTGTGTCTTACTCCTATACTTTTTTCAGTTATTTCTATTAAATATATAATGTTGAGTGCATTAATACGTCTTTGTCTTATTTTGACACTAAGAAGTTATGTTTTTACTGGTTCACCTTAATATATAATTAAGCAGTAAATATACATTTTTCTGAGAAATCGTGTTTTTTTTAGATTAGGCCGTATCATTTTGAAGTAACTTTTCGACGGTTCGCGTACTAATACACGTATCATCTCAGATATCGTTACTCTTCAAGATTAGAACAGCGAATAAACTCGAGGAACCACAAGTTGTTGGCCCAAACAACAGAGGCAAACTCTTTTTACATTGATAATATGGTCTATAAAGTGTTAATATTCATCTACAACTGATTGTACAATTTTTTGATACACCTTTCATGTCCCTTACTTTTAGTTGTTATTGGTGTTCCAGTTTCTTCTGCATACACAGTACCACACAAACAGGGAATTATACAGGCATCTTTCGTTTGTAAACGAACTGCATCTTTTGATGTTGTCAAGCCTTCTCAGATATTCTTCCAAGTGCTGAAGCTTTTATGACTGATCTTTTCAGTAATTTGATTATTTTGCCTGTAGTTCCTTCTATATAAAGTAAAACTGCACTATTTACTGATGGATCCTTATTACTCTTTTATCTGGACGCTGGAATTTTAAAGCGATGAACTAACCTGAACTAACGTTTTATATCATCAGTGCAATAACCATTACTTTTTAAAACGCTAGCCGATGTATTCTATAGTACCCTGTTTGCCTTGGTTCGCTAGTCCTCTCCTTTTTTTGTTAGTTTCGTTTTTAATAGTTTCTAATTTTTTTACTTTTTACTGTTTAGTTGTTTTCTTCCTTGTTTCCAAGATTGTGTTTGTCGTCTTATTATTTATTATCCCTAGAAAGTCAAACCTAATTTTTCTTAGTTATACTTGGTATTCGTTGGTCTTTTCTCTGTCAATGCCTTTTTTATTTTTCCTTATTAGCTTTGATATTTTTTTTTGCATTGATCTTTATATTCTTCTTTATCATTCTATAGTCACTACGAGAACAAGAGGAAACAGAAATAATGAAGAACTGAAACAATCAAAACTTATACAGCTATAAATTTGAAAACCAAACACATTAAAATAACATCATAAACACTGGTTCTAGAGAAATATCTGAATAGAAGTAGACAAATTTAGAGAGGCAATTAACGGAATGAAAATAAATCTTTCTCCAGGCAAAGACGGAATAATTTCGAAATTTATCAAATACGGAGAGGAACCTTTAACAGAAATTCTTAAGATTAAACAAATATTTAGAAGGACGGAAAATATTGGCGGACTAGAATAATGCTGTAATGATGTTATCAACAAAGAGATTGGAAAATTATAGACTTCTTTGTCTTAAGATTAAACAAATATTTAGAAGAAAAAAAATATCGGCGAACTAGAATAATGCTGTAATAATGTTAGATACAAAGAGATGAATCAGAGCTGTAAAATTCTAGACCAATTGTCAAATATATAAATTACTTATGGAAATAATAACTACAACACCATCAAACATGATTAAATCAGTGCAATGGACAAACAGGTTTCAGAAAACAATATGACACTCTGGATCACATATCACATCAATCAAATCGCAACATCATCGAAAAAGTCTTAAAATATACCAAAAATTTATAGTTAGCATTTATAAACTATAATATATATATATATATATATATATATATATATATATATATATATATATATATATATAATAAAGAAAGAAAGCATTTATAAACTATAATATATATATATATATATATATATATATATATATATATATATATATATATATATATATATATATATATATATGATAAAGAAAAAAAGCAAAAGTTGCCGTATCTAACAAAATTCTTAAATATGAAATTAGTTGGGGAACTCGGCAAAGGGCGCAACAGGTGTTCACACAATGTTCATTTTGCCAATATTTCGGTCCTAGGTTGGGACCTTCATCAGGGCACAAACTAAAAAAGAGAGAACGAAACGACAATTGAAGTAGTACGGGCGTATAAACAAAAATTTATTTTCTTTTAATATATTGTTGTAGAAAAAATATACAGTAATAAAACTGAAAAAAACCACTTACATGAGGAGTGTGATATTAATCTAACAAAAATGGCCATAAACACCAATTACATAAATGCGACTAACAAGTAAATCTTACACTACATATTAACATATTAATTCGGTACAAAGGCATGCCAATAAAAATTTTGGATGCTAAAATCAGTTCAAATTAATTCAAATTTAATTAACCACCTGTGAGCTGCAATTTGTATGACATATTTGACACAACGCTGACAGAAAACAGCCATCTGACAGAAGCAAGGAATCATTTAACCTACAGGGCCAAAGCGCATCGAAAACAACCAGAACAGGACCGGCTTTAGTACCAAATATAAATATATATCATCAAATTGAAAAGTCAGTAGATTGGAAAAATATACATAGAACACATTTAAGTCCGGTATGGAAATTAGGATAATATAACGAGCTGGAATTTAGAATAGAGAAAAACAATTAGGAGAAGGACAAAATGATGAACAAAACATTCCAAACGTTGATAATTAGCGACAATAATTAGTGAGAACATGAGGATCAAAAAAGACCAACCGACAATTAGTAAAGTGGCGGAAGGGGACATTAAATGGTGAAAGGTAGAGACTGAAAAGACGAAAAGGAAATTATTATGCAACAGATGACAGCCCAGAGGTATCGTGTTGAGGTGACAAATCACATGAAAGGAGAAAACTATATATGTTACTCAAGCCATCAAGGTCCGTTCTTTTGTTAATGTTATTAGGATTCTCATTGATGTAACACATTTCAAGAAATTCTCTTTTAGAAAGATGTTTTGAAAAATAGAGAATTTTAGGTTCAGGTTAGTTCAACGGAGTGGCTAGCCAATGCACACCTCTGTGGATGACACCTGGTATCACTTTTATGTAATGCAATACGACGATTAGGAGACTGTGAAGTGTGCCCAATATAAACTGAGGGACAATCACGACAGGGGATTGGGTACGCCACATCTGACATGGTGAGAACGGGTAAAGAAGCCTTCAACTTGCTGAAAATACATCTGTTCTTAAGCTTATTAGTAAGACCAGGAATTAAGGGGAAAGAGAGTAACGAGACGTTTGTATCAATATGACCAACAGGGAGTGTGAGTATAGGGGAAGGTGGTGGAGGGGATGCAGATGAAGGGGGAGGTTCTGGTAATATATGATTAGTGGGGAAGAACTTGTTGACTTCATCTTTGGTCTTGAGTACGAGCTTCTTGTTGTATTCATTCTCCGTGAAGAGAGATGTGAGCAATGTCTGTGCTTCATGTAGATAGTCTGGGTGTGCTGTACTTCCTATTCTTCTATAAAGACCCTTTATGACATTGACTTTCACCTTCCAATCATGGCCGGAATTGGCATGAATATATCTGCCAGAGGAAGTTGGTTTTCTATACCAATCAAGTCTGATGATATTGTCAGCACCCCTGACGACTTTGGTGTCCAGGAAAGGAACAGCATTGTTTGACTCCTCTTCCATAGTAAACTATTAGTTGCGGATCAAAGAAATTGGAAATTTGAAGGATTTCTTCTTTACCATGTACTGGTATGGATAGAATAAGATCGTCAACGTATTGAAATAAGAACGGTCTGAAGGATAATCTTTCTGTACAATTCTTCAACAGATAAGACATGACTATGGAGGCAAGAATGGGGCTTAGGTTACTGCCCATGGGTCAACCGAAAATTTGGGAACAGAAGCTTTCATTAAATTTAAAGAAGGTCGATTGAAAAAAGAATTCCATGATGGAAAGGAAGAAGGATTTATTTATTTTTGTGTTGGGCGAGATTAATGCCCATTCGCAGTCAATGATCTGCTTTGTAAGTTACCATGAAATATTGGTAAAAAGACTGACTACATCCAGGGATATGAGAACATGGTTATCAGGCAGTTGAAGATTGTTCACCTCATTGCTGAAAGCAAAGGAGTCCTTGACAGCATAATTATGATAGTTGGAAAATGATTTCTCTAGTAAGTCCGCACAGAATTTGCCAAGGTTTGATGTAGGGGAATTGATGGTAGAAACAATAGGTCTAAGAGGTACACCTTTTTTATGAATTTTCAGCAGACCATAAATTCTTGGTGGAATTGCTTTTTATGTATAGAGCTGTCTGGCCGTCCTGTCGTCAATCCATTTCTTATTCCTCATTTGCTTGACAAGAGAGTTGTTTCTATTTTGAAATTGGTTTGTGAGGTCATCCGAAAGTCTCTTATAGACCTGTTCATCGTCTATTAATTCAGACATTTTTGTTTCATAGTGCCGTCTCTCTAGTGCTACGGTAACTGAGCCTTTATCTGAAGGAACGATCAATATATCTCTATGTTGTTTGAGGAACTTCTGTGTCTTCTGGAGCAAAGTCTTCTCAAAGGATGCAGCGGTGTTGTGGTTCTGCAGAACGGAATTAGTGACTGCATTAGTGTATTTAGCTCTAATGCAGTCATATTGGCTAATTGAACATTGTGTGAACACCTGTTGCGCCCTTTGCCGAGTTCCCCAACTAATTTCATATTTAAGTATATATATATATATATATATATATATATATATATATATATATATATATATATATATATATATATATATGTATAAATATATAGCAACCAAAATTAAGGGACATGAAAGGTGTATATAAAAAAAACAATTTGTACAATCAGCTATAGCTGAATATTAACACTTTATGGAACATATTATCAATGTAAGAGAAACTAAAGGTCATGCTTCTGTTGTTTAGGCCATCAACCAAAATTTACAAACACCCTAACAACATTAATAAGGACGCGGGTTACGGTCTGCATCACATAAGGACATAGGGTCACGATTCGGTGAACCACGGTCAAGTATAAATACTGGACTTGTGGTTCCTCGAGCTTATTCGGTGTTCTAATCTCGAAGAATAACAATACCTAAGATGATACTTGTAATAGTAGGTGAACCGTCGAAAAGTTATGAGACGGTCTAATTTCAAGAACCACGATTTCTCAGAAAAACTTAATTACACATTAAGGTGAACCAGTGAAAACATAACTTTTTAGTGTCAAAATGAGACAAAGACGTATCAATGCACTCAACATTATATATTTAATCGAAATAACTGAAAAAAGTATAGGAGTAAGACATACTTTGGTATAAGTTAGTATTTGGAAACTTGGAGTAGGATCTACTTATTATTTATAGAGTCATTCTTTTGGGCCAGTAATCAACGATTGGCCAATTCTTCTGAAAGCTTAATTTCAAGTGTTAATGACCAGTTGATAATGAATAATAAATAATGAATTATAATAATAAATAATGAATAAAAATATCAGTAAATATCACCACTACACCAAACACTGTATTTTTGCACTCGATTCGAGTCAATCATCGCTCCTGATGAACATGGTTAGCCAAACAGGCATCGAGTGCAAACATAAAGTGTTTGGTGTAATGGTGATATTTACTGAGTAGTCATTATGCCAAGATTCCACATTCCCAACATAGTTGATAATGAATAAACAGAAAGTAATTATAGCTAATATTTAATTCCCACTGTGTAAAAAGAGTTTTAAACAGATAAGAATAAAAAACTAACGTAAAAGTCACAGAGGAGGAGACAAAGTTAGTAATTCTTTGAATATTGACAAAATTTGTCATTTTTACTGAGTTAATACCAAATAAAACAATTTTTAGGAATCTGTATCGCATAACTTTAACAATCATTTACTAAGACTTTTAGTCTTGTCAAAAACACTACAGATGTCAAACTAGTTAAGATTAAATTTATAAGATTTTTGTGTTAATAACTTATAGTAGACCGGAAAATATTGAAACATCAAAATTTGATAAGTATAATATAAATAAGACTATTTTCAAAAGCTCAGATAGAAATATGGCATATTATTTGTTTATGTATTCTTGAATTTAATATATAATCAAGAAATATCAAAATGTAGTAGGAGTAGGGAGTTTAGTTGGATCAGCACTACAATTACTCATAAAAATATAAATCAACAAAATAAAAATCCTATCTTTACTGCATCAGCTATTTTACACTTGGTTGGTCACTTAAGGTTGCTTAATATTAAACTCCTTGAAAAATTAGTGATTTTACACTTGGTTGGTCACTTAAGGTTGCTTAATATTAAACTTTATGAAAAATTAGTGATTTTTGAGGCGTAAACTAAATTTAACGAATGCTTTTATAGGGTCGGACTAGCTTATCAGGCAAATGTGAAAAATTGCGTGGGGTTTGGCCTCTTTGAGTCATAACTAATATTAATATATAAAATTGTTTTGATAAATATTTATAATGTGTATTTTTTTATGTATGTTTATTACTTTATTTTTTATGAAACAGATTAGCATTCTTATCATTAGTCTTTTAGAATGTATGCATCGCAGCTGAAGACCTCAAAACTGTCCCGTAATAAATCTTTTTGAACGTGTCGTAGTTAATAGAAAAATAACCGGTCAAGTGCAAGTTGGACTTGAGCAATTAGTGTTCCGTGCACTGATTGCTTTTAAAACAAAAATTTTCGTTAAGGAAGTATAAAAAAAAACATATCCTAAATGAGTTTTCAACAAAGTTTTTTTCCGATCTTTAGTGAATTTTTTTTTATACAGCAGATGAATTATTAAAGGTAATACACTCGTGATAATTCGTTCAATCTACACCCTGTAAAGAATATTCCAAAATTTTTTGATCACTACTTTTCGAGATAAGGTGAAGGGACAGCGATTTTTCGCACTTTTTTATAAATAATACAGAGAATTGTGCGCAAGTATTACATTATATATATTTTTGAACTCGTTTTTTTTACAAGCTTTCATTATATATATATATATATATATATATATATATATATATATATATATATATATAAATATATATCTATATATATATAAATATATATCTATATATATAAATCTATATCTATATATATAAATCTATATCTATATATATAAATCTATATATATATATATATATATATATATATATATATATATATATATATATATATATATATATATATATTAAATATAATAGATTTATATATATATATATATATAGATATATATATAAATATATATATATATATATATATATATATATATATATATATATATTCACTAAATTAAACTGAGAAAATCATGTTATAAACATTTGTGGACAAGAATCAAACACGCTAGGATATGCAAACAACATGGTATGTGTGCTTATTTTTTTTTAAATTATGGGTCTGGCACACGTGCTGCAAGGAAATCCCTAGAGCGCTACAGGAGCGACACATGTACGAAAAAAGTGCAATTCACGTTGGTCTTGAATCGCTGTAAATTGTACTCGGTGAGAAACACAGTCCTGGGCAAATTGTTCCAAACGGATGAGGTTCTCCATAAAAAAGACTGCTTGAAAAGAGTTGTACGAGGAGTAACAAGCTGAACCTCATACAGATGTGAAGTATTAGCGCTCTGGAAGAAATTAAGCGGGCTACATCCATCGAACACTTTCCATGAGAATACTTGTAGAATAGACTCAAGTCGCTAACCGTTCTTCGACATTCCAACGAATCAAGGCCGCCGGCCAGTTCCGGGTCTCCAATCAGGCGAATAGCTCTTCTCTGAGTAGAATCCAACAAATGCAGTGTATGTTTGGGAGCAGGGCCCCAAACATGGGAGCAATATTCCATAGTTGGTCGAATTTGGGCTGTGTAGAGAATTAACAGTTGTTGTGGAATGTAAAGCTTTTTGGTTCGACATAATATTCCCAGCTTTCAAGAAGCTCTCTTTGCTATGCTTGCAACATGTTCATGCCAAGACATATTTGCTCCCAAATTAATGACCAACAAATTGAGTGACGATGCTAGAAGAATGGAGTGTTTTTAGAGAAGATCGCTTGGAACTACAAGAAATAATAGAAGAACTAAAAGAAAAATCATAGAAAATAAGACAAAGTATGAATATGAGCAAAACAAAAATAATAAAGAAATGCTCTCGACACAACAACGAACCTATTATGCGAAATGGAATGAAGATAGAAAAAGTAAAACAATACATACATGTACCCGAGGCCAAACATTTAAATAGACGGAAACATCCGAACGATAAATAAGGCTAGCTTATGGGAAATTAAAGCATATATTACAAAGCGAAAATAAAAGCATCGACATCCAGATAAAAAAATATATATATTAAATCAATTTGTTATCTCAATTATGCTATATAGGGCTGAAAAGCAGGCAATCACAAAGAGAACAATGAGTAAAATGCGAGCTTAACAACGTCATATGAAGAGACCATTCCTAATTATTATGCTAAAGGACCAAAAGTCCCTTAAACTTCAAACTTCTCGTAAAATTTGTAATTTTTATAACATAACCTAGTTAAAGGCTTCGAAAGCGTGGAAGTAGGTCGTCCGGTAAACCAGCCAAAATATCTATAGCCATAATTAAAAGAATTAAATTGCGAAGTACATTCTTTTTTAACACCTAATTTGCATAGTAATAAACTTATTTTCTTTTTCTTCAGGTTAGTCAGTTTCCCAAAATTTATTAAAACATATTGAAGCATTCTTTTAATGTACCTCAAAACTTGCAAGTAGTATAATAAATTTTTTTCAACATAATTCATACACAATGTTTTGTACACATAGATTAATAAAACGAGTATATACCGTTAGTATACTTTCCTAAAACATATAATTATATTTTGTATATCAATTGATGTACAAATGTATACATTTACATCTAATTAAAGATAAGTTTTTTAATTAAAAAAGAAAATTAACATTTTTCGAGTCGCCTTAACAGAGAAAATATTCAATTTGTAATCCACTATAGGATTTTTGTAAATCCTGTTGTTTCATAGTACCCAAACTCTAACAAATAAGTGTTCAACATGTGCGCGTTGCTAACAACAACCCACCAGTGGAAACTGTCCCGAATCCATTGTCTATGAGCCCAACTAGATCGACTAAATAAAAATAATTTATTAATATCTGTTTTACGTAAAAACGACACCTGTTATATGTAGGCTTTCTTTAAAATTTCTAGTCGTAATATCACCCACTGTGTGTAATACTGTGGAGTTACAGTTAACACGCATAGATTTCTGATCACAATATTTTTCCACACTGTTTTACTGTTCTGTGCTTTAAATTATAATCCATTAAAATATACAGATTTTTTTTAATTTATGCTATTACAAGCTAATTGTTTATTTGAATTCTTCAGTAGTGTTTTTCATCTCTGTTGATAAAAAAGAGGTTTTCCATTAAGAGCGTCCTAACTTTAAAATTGAATAAAACAAGGAGTTTTTACGCAAGATTCATTCTGAAACTTTTATTTAACGGAAATTTTATGCCATTTAAGATTTAAACAAGATATCGCCCAAATGGCCGCCGCAACTCTTTTTGCAGAGACAGCATTTCCGGCCTTACGCCGGCTATGGCACGACGAATGTTGGCTTCAAGTGCATCAAGAGTTGCTGGTTTGTTGCTGTAAACTTATAATTTAACGTGGCCCCTAAGAAAATAATCTAAAGGCGTTAAATCGCACGATCTCGTGGGCCAAGCGATAGGACGTCCATTTCGTCAAATTCTGGGAAGAAATATTCCTACAGCATCGAGTTATTTTGAGGTAATTTTGTACAATTTCCTAGCGTTCTTTTAATGTAAAACGATTCATGATTGAATGGCAAACCTTACTAAACACAACTGACATCAGATGTCAAACATCTGCCAACGAACATGGCCGCTATTAGCTTTCAAAAGTCGGACATCCCTAATGGAAAATCCTATATATCAACAAAAGAAAATAAAGCAAAATATATATTAAAGTTAGCTTAAAAATTATACCGCCAATTTCAACAAATCACTTAGTTTCTTTTTCTGTCAGTATGATGAATCTTAATGGCGGGAAAATTAGATTATATCTAGAAAAATAATTCGAATAGTATCCTAAATTGGTATGGCTGTGTTATCTAATAGAGAGTACAGGGCTTCTTTCTTATTTTCAATTGAGTTTTCGTTATTAACATTGGTTAAACAGAAACAGTCAGTTAGCTGTACGTGAATTTTCACGTGTACATTACATACAAAGCTATGTAATAATTTTAATAATACATCTTCCAATAATAAAATTTTGGACCATGATTGTCGAATTTTTACAGTTAACCAATTTTCCTTGTATTTCTCGTCATATTGCACACCATCATACGCGTTTGTGAACCCCTTAAAAAGATTTCTATCAACCTATAGTTTTTTTTAAAAATACCTCTTGCCCGTTTTTAGTGTTCCCTACGGAATACTTATGAGATTACTTTGGTGTCTGTATGTCTGTTACACTCCGAAACTATTTGACATATAAAGTTGAACTTTGGCACAAATATAAGAATTGATGGCCCAGTCAGAGCCGAGTAGTTTTAAAAGATAAATTTTGATTTAAGGGGTTAGTTTTTGGCGATGAAATCGGAAGTGAAAAAAAAATTAGCAGATCATCGAGTGAGGTGTCAAATGAAAGCTTGTGAAAATACGAGTTTAGGAATATATATGATGTAATACTTGCGCACACTTTTCTTTGTGATATTTAAAAAAAAAATGCGAAAACTCGCTGTCCCTCCACCCTATCTCGAAGAGTACTGATTAAAAAATCTTGAAAAAGTTCTAGAATAGTCTTCATAAAGTGTAGATTGGGCGAAAATTGTCACGAATGCATTACGTTTGATAATTTATCTAGTATAAAAGAAAACTATATTGTGGAGGTTTTTAAATATACTTCTTAGTACATTATTGCTAACGCGTCGCACGTCGCTGAACCGAGACAAAATAATTTTATTTTCTTTGTTGATAATTAAACAAATATTTAAGGACCTAATTAACTTAGCCTAGGTAAGGATTTTATTTTAAAAGCAATCACCGTACGCAAAACACGAATTGCGCAAGTTCGACTACACTTAAAAATAAGAATAGTTTATTGATAGGGAAAAACTCAAAATGACCATGGGCACTAACTAATTTTTTGGCCGGAAATTAGCAATGAAAAATAACTATTGATTTTTATAATCAAGATACATCATTATTTATACATGGATATAGTACACAAGAAACTTGAAAACCAATTATTGATTATGTTATAATAAAACATTACTTTATGAGTAAATGATGTAAGAGCCTCTAGAGTTGTACTATGCGATTCGGCTTTTTACATGGTCAAGTCAAAATTTGTATGTCCTTTTCCAAGTGATAAGATGAAAGATGCACGAGTCTATAATTCTAAGAAACCGAAGAACATTAGCCAAGTATTACAATTTAAATAGACTAATTCATGAAAGTCCATTATCACTGTATCAGCAGAGATTACATGAAAAACTTGTGAATTATTGCAGAGAACCTACAAAAAAATCATAAATAATGTACAAGGAGCCTCGGAAGTACCATTCGGATAAACCTTTCTATTCCGGAAAAAAAAAACAGTTTTATTTAAAATGGCTTAGAAGAGAACGAAGATACATAATTATAAATAAAGTGAACAACCAGAATAACAATATCAAAATCTAGGAGAGAGATGTGGGATAAAAATTGTTAAGAAATACGTACACGTATTTAAAAGGGACGAAGTGCACAATGAAATGAAAATTTTTCCAAAGAGTAAATCTGCACCAAAAAGGTAAAGTAAAATACAATTTATACCCATTGAAAAGTGAATTTAACATTATGAACAACTATTAACCGAGGATGGAATGCGGAAATATTTACCATAGAACACTAACACGGGGCGAAAAAATTCCGACTGAAAATGCTACCTTTAAGAATGTAGAAGAACAACTTAAAAATAGACGATTTTCAGAATTAACTGAATATAGCACAACAAAACTATTTAAAGGATTAACATTGTGCATCAATTAGCAAAATAATTGTGGTCCTACACTAGATGAATGCAAGGTTGCATCCTCTAATTACAGCGATTCAAGACCAACGTGAATCGCTTTTTCCACATACACGTCGCTCCCGTAATGCTTTAGGGATTTCCCTGCAGCACGTGTGCTATGCCTATAAAAAATACCATACTCTTCGGACTATGTACAACTCACTCCTACAATTACAACTTTCTGATTTTCAATAGTAGATAGATATTGTATCTGTGTTCGGCTATTTCTAGTGAAAATCATATTTTAAGTACAACGGCACCACAAATGTATAATTTCGACGCTACTCCGTCATTTTTTTAAAAATTTTTTTGTTGCACCTAGGATACTGTGATTACAACCAAATGATTAATTTATACTTATATAATAAAAATACATTTGTTTTCTTTTAATATTTTCTATTTTATAAGCATTTAAATATTTGGAAAACAAGGTTTTAACATTTTACTTTATGTTTAAGAGAGATTCAACTATTCAATAAAAACTGGAAATTCTTTTGCCCATAAGCAAAAATCTAACAGCTCTCTTTCGGCGGCTTCTCATTGTCTTCAAGCATGTAATTTTTCTCTAAATTTAACTTAAAGATACTTATATCGGTCTCTTTCTGCGGAATTTAGATCGTCCCTATATTCAAACATAGAAAGATGGTATTTAACAATACTTAAAAAAACGAATATATATTTTTTTTTTTTTTTTTTATTGGTCTAGCACACGTGCTGCAGGGAAGTTCCTAAAGCGCTCCAGGAGCGGCACGAGTGCGGAAAAAGCACACATCCTCCATATTAGGGTCGTCACAAGGTATAGGGAGGAGAAATATTTTCATCGTAATACCGGCGGGACCCCCTAAAATTTGCCATTTGTCTAAAAAATAATATTTTCATACTTTTAACTCAATTAGATAACGTTAACCCATGCCTCATCGAGGTTTATGCTGTAAAATTCGATTTCTTGCAAAAAAATCGTGGTTTTTCCCTCAGAAAATGAAAACCATTCGTCCTAAAATCCTGACTCTTGCTTCATTTCATAGAAAATATTGTTGTCTTAAAGTTTTGCTCGTACCATGTGTTTGTTAAAACTTTTATATTTAAAGATATTCATCATCCAAGACCGGACTTGATTCGAATTCTCAAATTCGACCTGTTTAGAAAACGAAAGTGAAAAATGGCAACAAAAATACCTAACTTAAATACCTTTGACCATTTTTCGTTTCCTTTGTATTATAAACAATTATATAAATACATTATTATACAATATATAATAAGACATAAAATTGTCATTTGTTTTAACTTTAGAAATAATTTTACAAATTGCAAGGTAGTGGGTACCTACCTGATATTTAGTTCTATTCTTTAAAAAGTTTGTTTTTGTTACAAGAAAGCTATTGCTAAGGACCCTTTTATCAGAGAATTCTATCTGGAGTGTCATAAACCACACCCCTTCTTTTTTGTTCCTTGTCTGGGATGCCCGGGAAGAAGTTAGAGAGTTTTAGTTTACGTTTGCCTTTCAAGCAGTCAACATTTCAACATTCGTTTCAGGACATTTTTGTGAGGTTTGTGGGACAATGTCTTCTACAGCATCAACGAGCCATTCTTATTCGGGTTCGAGTTCAAAGCAGAAAGAAATCGGCCACATGTCTCATCAAATCAATGGCAGTAAATTACCATCTAATTGTCAAGTTTTACTCAGTTTATTTTATAATATACGGCAAGTGAAACTAAACACCAGAGAAGCTGCAAGACTTACAATACAGGAAGGTAATTTTTTAGGAGAAAGCTAAGATACCAAGCAGACACTTGAAAGACTGTGTTGCAAAATTAGAAAAAACTGTACGAAAAGTGGAGAAAACCGCAAAAAAAAAAAAACGCTCAAAGATCTAAAAGCACAGCGCAAAATAAAAAAAGTAGAAGTTTTCAAGTAATTCAAGTCACGACATTTATTTATTTATAATCAATATTTATGTAAAAGCGTGGTTCAACGCCCCCAAAACCCACTTTAGCCCCCAACCAAGACCTACAATTGTTAAAATCTGTGGTGAAATACACACAAATTGATAAAGAATTGCAGACAAGGCACTATCTAAAATGATAAATCATTTATCTCAATTCGGAGCTAGTCGCATTTTCATTTTTTGATAAAACTTTAGAAAAAAATGTCAAAATAAGCATAACTGTAAAATGTCTAAAATTAATTTCCGTTGAAGAAAAAAGTTACGATGATAGGGATGTAAAAGCAAGGCTTAATCTCGAACAAGTGAATGATTTATTGGACAAAAAAATTGATTATTTTGTTTCTCATCAAACTCTAAATTTTGTCAAGAGATTTGAAATTGATACAAACTTTTTAAATACTGATCTCGATGAATGGTGTGTCAATTCACACTATTTCAAAACTAACAAAATAGTAAACAGTTTTAAGGTTGTTAGTGGCACAGCTGAAGAAATATAAAATTAATTCAAGACTTCAATTCCTGTTTGACGAAAGATGAAGAACAACGACAGTTGCAAGTTGTATCTGAATGTAGGAAAATTTTTCCTGACTCTTCAAAGGCCATCTTATCTAAACCATTACCACCTTGATCTGATAGTAAATTATAAATATAAATAATAATAATAACATCTTTCCTTTATATTGCTTCCTTTTTTATAACTAAACTTTAAACAATAAAATGCATTTGAACATTATTTCTTCTCATTTTTATACCTTTTTGCATGTCTTTTCTCCTAAATCCTCCATTTTCAACTTGGATTTTGCTCTATTTACTTTTGAAAACAGTTTTAACTAAACCCTTTTTAAGTGCATACTGAAAAAATAATAAAGTAAAATATAAAGAGCCGATGTAATTAAATCTTGTAACGTTTTTAGACATTTTCATAAAAAGTCAAAACTTTAACCTTGATGAGACATGGCAATTGAGCTGAAACTTTACCAATGTCACTTCTTAGTCAATTGGCAACTTTTAGAAGGGTCCCCCCAAAAAAATTCGAACATTGATTTTTTGTGACCACCCATATGTTAACGTGTAAAAAAAAACCAAACTGCTCAATTTAAAGCATCTTCGCCATTATATCAAATATACATGTTAAAGAGCAACATTATATTACAAACTATATCGTTCTGTTTAAAAAGTCTTCATGATAATAATATAAATACCTTGCCAATACGCTAAAATAATCGATATAGTGCAGCCTTGTCAAGAAGGGGACGCTTTATAAGTGATCGTTTTTATTATAAAATATGTAATACAACGCTGCAAGAATAATGGCGCACTATTGACGACATTCAGCAAAAAAAAATTGATTTGGACGTATTAAAGCATCCTACTCAAATTTTGGGAATGGAGTTGTGCTAATGCTCCTAAAGTTATATAAAAACTAAAAGGACGTAATGAATAAATTTGAAATGACAAATACAAAGAACAAAATGACCACAAAAACTTTTAGAAATATACATACATATATATATATATATATATATATATATATATATATATATATATATATATATATATATATATATATATATATATATATATATGTATATATATATATATATATATATATATATATATATATATATATATGGTGTTATGTAAATCGTGTCATATATTGAAATTGATAACTGGTGGAATCGTATAGGAACACATTCAATGTATATTTTTTTAATTCAGACATTTCTGAAAAACTAAAAAAGTAAAAATGGATTTACCACCAAATCAACTAGCACGAAAATGCTTAACAAGATATGGAAATTTCCCAGTGTTGCCACATACATGATTGTATTCAATAATTTTAAATTTCTACATTTGAGAAACAATTCATCCAATAACAAATTAAAATAATAATAAATAATACATATACCTAGAAAAAAATCTCGTGATAAGGCGCGAAAAGATGTGCGTTTACACGTCTTCCTCCTTATTACCCGTTAACAGCTGATGTTGAGGTTTCAGTTTACCTTACATGTTTGAGCAAAATGGAACCAGAATTTGAGAAATGTTGTTCTAATAACAATTCCAAGAGTAATACCGAAATGGGCAAATCCAAGATTTTTTAATGAGAAGGAAAAAGTGAGTAAAAGAAGTATCGGGGTAAATATCATGTATTACTAATTACTTACTTTGTCGTGTTCTCGAACTAATAATTCAATCAATTATCAGGTATTAACAACACACCCTTTAAAACCCTTCTTTCATTTTTTAGTTATTTAAATCTCTTACTTCATATAAGATAACACAAAATCAGTTAAATTTCGGCAAAAACAAAACTAATTATTATTTGTTGGGGTGCCCTTACAAGTAGTTTTTTTTTTTTTATTTTAATTGTTTTTGTAAACATTTTGTTATTTGTATACTGTCACTAACTGCAAATTCTATTCATTTTATGTTTGTTTTCTACCTAGACGTTTTTGAGAGGCCATTTTGTGAATCCATGGTCTATGCAAACATGAAACTAGCAACGAACTCCCAACGCGTTTCAATTTTATAGAAGCTACACATACGCACTGGTTGATATTTAATCACTATTAATACTTATTTACATACAGAAGGGGTTTGATTTGGGAAATTTAATTAAGTATTCTCGTTGACCCTTGATAAGGGTGTAAGACACAAATAAAACATATATATATATATATATATATATATATATATATATATATATATATATATATATATATATATACATATGAAATAAAAAATTAAGGAATATACGCAGATAAATTCTCCGACCTTGAGCTTTACACATTGTACACCTTCTGAGATACGTTAGTTAGTAGTTATACAACCTAGCCTCTTGAGCCCTTGACCTCCCTTATTTTAAAATCCTTAAATAAATCAAAAAATACTCATAGACAATTTGTTTCACATTAAGTCTGATGTAGGCTATAGTCCTTAAGACATTTTAACTAGTGGTTATACAACTTCGCGTCTTGAACCCTTTATAAGATGGTAAACTACCCTCATTTAAAGTTTTTAAAAAAATTTGAAGAAATATACAACTATTTCTAGAGGTATCACATTTGTCAAATTTAAGGTGGAACAGACTCTCTGATTATGTTTTTAATTTTATTAATGATTTTCCAATAAGGGTAGCTTTTACCTCTACCATTCAAAATGTCTCAGGTAGTATATACATCAAATTCAAGATAGAAATAGTTCTCTGTATAATTCTAGATTTTTTAATAATTTTAGAATACAGGTGGTTGACACTCTTATCAAGGGTTCAAGACGCTAAGTTAAAGTATCTCAGAAAGTACACAGTGCATCAAGTTTAAGATCAGAGAATCAAAAGAGTTCTGCGTATACAATTTGAATTAAATAATGCTTAAGCATCAGCCTGTGCTTGCTAACTTCAGCATGCAAACTATTATCTGCCCAATTTCAGTCAGCTGGTTTAGACAGGTACTGTTTACGAGTATTACTGGTTTAAAAATATGTATAATTTAAAAGTGAAATATTAAACTACCAGTATTAAATCATTACGGGAAAAGTACAACTCCAGATCCATTTTTTTAAAGTCGCTGTTGATTTTGAAATACCACTAATTATTTTACAATAAACAAATAAAATCAACATGCCGATATTTCAAATAAATATTTTTTACAATACTCGTTTAGGTAGTGCATTTTTTCCTGACTTATTGTTTATTTTTTTATGGAGTTACTAAGATATTTATTATCATTGCTTTAAAACGGAAAACTTCAAGTGATTGATTCCTGAAAAGTTAACAATTTTTTTTATGTTATAAAGATAATGTTTTTTTTACAAAATTTATCATAAGATTTCTAGTTAAATCACGGCAACATTATATATTCCATCGTTTTGTTTACCAGGGTGAAAGCGTTCTTTTCATTCATTCATTTCGTTTGTTTCGTTAATTTCATTCAATTATTTATATATATATATATATATATATATATATATATATATATATATATATATATATATATATATATATATATATACATATATATATATATATATATATATATATATATATATATATATATATATATATATATATATATATATAATATATATATATATATATATATATATATATATATATATATATATATATATTTATATATATATATATATATATATATATATATATATATATATTTTAGTCTTCAAAATGTTTGTTAGCATGTACACGATTAATAAATAAATATTGTTCGTTAAGACTAGAAATGGGAATTTAAATGTTTCCATACTTTTCTTCGCCACTGTATATATATAATATTATATATATATATATATATATATATATATATATATATACATATATATATATATATATATATATATATATATATATATATATATATATATATATATATATATATATATATATAATATATATATATATATATATATATATATATATATGTATATATATATATATATATATATATATATATATATATATATATATATATATATATACAGTGGCGAAGAAAAGTATGGAAACATTTAAATTCCCATTTCTAGTCTTAACATTTAAACGGTTTACAATTACAATATTTATTTATTAATCGTGTACATGCTAACAAACATTTTGAAGACTAAAACAGTTATTGTTTATTCGAAATGTGCTTAGTTTTTAACGTAACAAAATTATGCACAAACAAAAGTATGGAAACATTTTTGTTATAAAATGAAATTCCACTAAGACGACTAAGATGTCGAAAATATTTAATATTTAGTAGGATATCTTTTGCGTCAATCACTGCTTGATATCTTCTGCCCACAGAGTCAATAAGCCTAGCACAAAAATCGAGTGATATTTTTTCCCATTCTCGTTTTAATGTAATCCAAAGTTCGTCCCGGTTTTTTATATGTCCTAATTTGTTTAGCCAGATAGTGCCAAAGATTCTCTGTCGGGTCTAAATAAGGTGATTGTGAAGGCCAGCGCATCACCCGAATCCTTTGTTCAGAAAACGAATTCTTGGCCAAACGAGATGTGTGTTTTGGGTCATTGTCTTGCTGAAAAATCTATGACAGTGGTAAATCTTCTTCATATTGAATCAAATTATTTTCTAGTATCTCAAGATACATTTGAGCATCCATTCTTTTATCTTTGCCAATGGCCCCGTACCAGACTGTCGAAAACAACCCCATACCATGATATTTCCACCGCCATGTTTGACAGTAGATACACGGTACTTTAGGTCATATCTTAGACCAACTGGCCAACCAGTAGAATGACTTCCAAAGAGATCGAACCTACTTTTGTCACTAAAGATTACTAGAGACCACTGATTTTGAGTCCAGTCTTTATGTTCCTTAGCAAATTTCAATCTCTCTTTTCTATGACGCTTTGTAAGAAGTGGCTTTTTAACAGCACGCCTACCATGAAGATTTCCAGATAATAGATGACGCCTAATAGTCATGTCTGACACCAACACACCCTGACATTCCTGCCTTAGTTCTTTATTAATATCAACAGCAGTTTTCTTGGGATCATTTTTCGCTTTTCGAATTATAATTTTGTCTACTCTCTTACTTGTTTTTCAAGGTCTACCACTTTTAAATGCCGGATCAACAGTGCACCTTCCCGAAAACTTCTCAACAATTTTGCTGACAGTGCCCCTATGCATGTTTAAAGGTTTTGCTATTTCAATTTGCTTCTTTCCACTTTGATATAGAGAAATAATTTTATTTTTGCACTTTGGCAAAAACCGCACTCTTAAACAATACTAAATTATTTCGTATCAACAATAACGTACTCCTAAAGCAGAATGATAAAATTATTTCAATGCTTTCGATAAGGACAAAAAGCGTTTCTTAAAAACTTTATCTACCAGAAAAGGTAAACAAAGTTTTTATGGTCAATAATAAAATTCTATAAAGAAATTGTCAACAAAACAAGACTAGTTTTTTTATTTTATTGTTTGGTGTTTTATCTAATTCCTTGATTTATAAAAATCTTCTAACTTTTATCTTATTAGTATTATTGCTTGTTATAGGTGGGATGATTATGAAAGTTCTTCAGGTGCTCTTAAAGTCATTAAAGGAGCAACAGTTCAAGATGCTCCAGCCTTTCCATACAGAGGCCTTATGGTTGACACTGCCAGAAATTTTATGTCAATTGAAAGTCTTAAGAGAGTTATGGTAAGCAAATAAAAAAGAAAGTATAAATACTCGGATAAACACAATAATAAAATGATGTTTAAATAAACTACGTTTGGCTAAAACCACATTTAAATATGTTACAAATTTGGACAGCTGCAACGGGCTGTACCTAAATATTCTTGATTAATTTTTTCTTCTAAGTTCATTTATTATATATTACTACCATAAAATACATTAATAATCAATTTAATTAGTACTATTCACTATACATATACATATATATATATATATATATATATATATACATATACCCCGCTTTACGCGAGGGATATTCCGAAAAAAATCGCGTTAACTGAAATTCGCGTATATAGAGGTTTATGATTAAACATAGTCAAAATTTAATACAAAAAAATACAAATCATTTTAATCAATCACTTTAATTCTAAGAACACTTTATGCAATACATATATTTTTTTACGGAAAAATACATCTATTGTCTTTTGGGTAACGTTTTGTTTACGTTCTTGTAAAATACGTTCATAACACCCAACACTGTTTTTAATTGTTTGACACACGGTCAAGACACGGTCATCATTATTGTCTATACTCTGCAATATGTCCAAACCTGAATAAATTTTTGAAAGTGCATTTTGTATTTCCCCTGAAGATAAAACTTTCTCTTCTACTTGTTCTTCCTCATCGTAGATAGGATTATTCTGTAACTCGATCAGATCTTCATTGCTAATAGGATCGTCGTGCGTTGCTACAAGTTCTACGAGATCTTCTACCGTGACATCTTCAAGTTCAGACCCCTCAATCATTGCAGCAATGTCTTCAAGCACTTGTCTCTGCATCTGGACAATTCTTCTAGGTGCTTCCACTACATCTGGCCAAAGATTACGCCACACCCCATTCATACAAACTCATTTTAACTTCCTTCCAAGCCTCTTCTATGTTGTGAATAGACTTCATAATGTTGTATGACTTCCACCACTCTCGCATAGACTGTCTTCCTTCCCCGTCAGTTTCATGAATTAGTTGGCTAAAAGTGCGGCGATGGTAATAAGCTTTGAAGTTTGCTATTGCTCCCCTGGTCCATAGGTTGTAATATTGACGTAGTGTTTGGTGGAAGGAACTTTACGTACACTTTTAAGTCTCTCTGGGCGTATCAAGTGAGGTTGGATGTCCTGGGGCATTGTCTAAGAGTAATATAACTTTAGGTTCAAGCCCATTTCTGTCACAGTATGATTTGACTGATGGGCAAAAAACTATTAGAATACCATTCTTGAAAAATTTCCCGTGTAACCCACGCCTTTCTGTTTGATCGCCACACAACTGGTAGACTTGTCTTGTCTGTGCCTCGCATTGCACGGGGTGTTTCTGAATGGTACACTAGTAAAGGTTTCAGTTTGAAATCACCAGTGGCATTACCACCCAGCAGAAGTGTTAGTCGATCTTTCGTAGCTTTGAAACCACTGGCTTGACGTTCTTCCTTAGAAATGAATGTTCGAGATGGCATTTTTTTCCAGTAAAGTGCGGTCTCATCAACATTGAAGATGAGACAAGCAGGAATTTTCTCTCGTCTAACGAAGTCTTGAAACTTGTCTGGAAACTCAGCTGCAGCTTGAATGTCCGCGCTGGCCGCCTCGCCTGTTATGTGGATATTGTGAAGATTAGAACGCTGCTTGAACCGATGGAACCAGCCTCTGCTGGCAGCAAAAGTCGGAGTGGCACTCCCTTCTCCTTCTTTTGTTTTCAGCATCTCATACAAAGATTTTGCTTTTGTGCATATGAGATCTTGACTTAGTGGTGTGTTCTTCTTATTCAAATCTTCGATCCAGACTGACAGTAATTTCTCCATTCTTTCTAAGATAGATGATCTCGAACGAGAAAGTTTTGTTGCACTTATAGGTGTTGAACCTTCGCTGGAGATTTTAATTTTTTCCCGATTTTTATAAATCGTTCTCACAGTCGATTCTGAGAGTCCAAAATCTCTCCCAACAATTGTTGCTTTGCCTCCATTTTCCATTCTTCTTAACACTTTCATCTTCAATTCCTGTGACGCTTTTACAAGGCCAAACAAATAATGTATTATCTCCAATAAATATTAAAACAAAATGCCAGCCGACCGTACGGAAAATACGAGGAAATCCCCATAGAACAAAGTCGAAGGACAGGGTTCCCAATTCTTTCACCATAGAGAACTGACTACATCGAAATTTGAAATTCGCGTTATAGTTAACGGGGGGTCGCGCTAGCGGGGGAATTATAAATATATATATATATATATATATATATATATATATATATATATATATGTTACTGTGATTACAACCAAACAAATAATTTATACTATATAGTAGAAATAATTTGTTTTTCTTTCAAACTTTCTATTTTATAAGAATTTAAATTTTGAAAAAACATTTTGACAATTTATGTTTTAAGCGAGATATAACACTAGTCCTGAACTGAAGACGTACATAGCGGCATGTGACAGCGCCTCTAGTAATTAAGTTTACCCAACTAAGCTATTCTGCAAAAAATCCATCCCATTCAAATTTTGGGGATGGAGTGTTGCTAATGCTGTGAAGGTTATATAAAAACAATAAATTTGAAATGACAAATACAAAGAGCAAAATGACAACAAAACCTTTTAGAAATATTTAATTAATTATGTATATAATATATATATATATATATATATATATATATATATATATATATATATATATATATATATATTACATGTGTTATAATTAGAATAATACAAGAAGTGAAAACTTTTGCTTGTATGTGTAATGTCCATTATTTTAATTTTGTTCATTTTTAGACCTTTTATCTTTAAGCTTTTTGTAAATCTTTAATCTCTGATTTTATGTCTTTTTTAGTGGACGTTATAAGCAACATTTTTTCCGTTTATACAGATACCCTTATCTTATCCATTAATTGTTCTAAAAATATTCTCCCATACTAGGGTGAACAGTTTACGAAAGATTATATTTCCCTCTCTTACACTCCTTTTCATCTGAATAGGATTCGTTTTTTAATTTTATTGTTGACGATGTGTATATGTTATGAATGAGGATTTTATATCTTGAATCAATTATACTGTTGACCTGGGCGTCTTCCCATATCTCGACATTATCGCATGAATGGCTTCATGCATGGAATGTCCTATGAGCGACTTCACCTGGTCTGCCATGGATTAGGAGATCTTCTTCTTGGATTTTTCTCTCCACCATAAGTTTTTCTAGATCGCTTCTTCTAGAGATATGCCCAAAGTATAGCAAGTACGATTGATTTATTTTGGTAGATAGACCATTCTTTATACTCAGTTGGTTTAGAATGGGGACATTACTTCGGTACTGTGTCTAGGATCTCAACATTCTTCTGTATACCCATATTTCAAAGGCGTCAGTTTTTCTTCAAGCCGCAACATTTATCGTCCCAGTTTCTGAGGCGTAGGTTTTAATTGTTTATTTTGAGAAATGTGTTGAGTCCTTCTAAATCTTTGTTAGTATGGTTACTGCACTTCGAGCTATATTTAGTCTTCTTTTTATTTCTTTATCGCAACCCCTCTATTTGTAATTAATTATCCGAGGTATACAAATTCATCAACTACTGCAGAATCCGCTATTTCCTTGATGTTCATTAGGGTTCGATCTATGACCATAATTTTAGTTTTATTCTTGTTAAGTAATAATCCATATTCCTCGCTTACTGTATTTAATCTATTCATTATATATTCCAATTCGATGTTATAATGAGTGTATCATCAGCATGTCTCAGGTTGTTCACTTTTCGACCTTCCACAGAAATACCTCCATCCCAGTCCTCCAGAACTCGTCTCATAATGTATTCAAAGTATACGTTAAAACGCAACGGAGATAATATGCATCCCTGTCTAACACCAGCTTCCATTTTGAATGAGTCTAATAGAATTTGATGGGATTTTACTCTGGCATTGCTATTTGCATATCTTATAAGCTGGATAAGATGTAGGGGAACTCCCATACTCTGAAGTATTGGTCACAACATGTGTCATTTTACACAATCAAACGCTTTGGTGTAATCTAGGAAGCATAAATAAGCCTAAATGTTAAATTCATACGTCTTTTCTATGATCTGTCGTACATTAAGACTGTTTTCTCTGCGTTTTCTCCTGGAATGAAACCTGTGTTTTAAAACAAATTCCTTCCCCCCCTTTTAACATTTCAGCAGGAATTCCGTTTTTCCCCACTACCTTATATTTTTCATTTCCTTAATTGCTTTACGAGAATGGATCGATAACTGGTAAATTTCTACGAAATGGTTTGAAATTTTGTTTAGCGGCATGTGATTCGGTTTTGTTCAAAGTTTCAAACAGATCCAACGGACAGTTGTGTGTTTCAAGTGTTCGATATTACCCGTTTCGTAGAAATGGATAACGCTTAGTTTCGTGCAGTGATAAAACATTTTTATATAAAAGAGTGCTACTCAGTATATATCACCACTATACCAAACACTTTATTTTTGCACTCGACGTGCGTTTCGCTAACCATGTTAGCTTCATCAGGAGCGATGATTAGGGTTCGATCAGTCAATCATCGCTCCTGATGACGCTAACATGGTTAACGAAACGCGCGTCGAGCGCAAAAATAAAGTGTTTAGTGTAGTGGTGATATATACTGAGTAGTATCATTGTGCCAAAGATTCCACATTCCCAACTTAGTATAAAAGAGTGGACTGCGACCAAGATAGTAATTAAACTAAAGTTCATGTGAACTTTACACCAGCGCTCAAGACATTACTGGATAAATGAATTTAAACGTGGCCGTATGAGCACTCCAGATGGTGCACGTTCAGGAAGTCCAATTGAGATTTCTTCTTAAAAAATGGTCGGTAAAATTCATGATATCGTGATGGCAGATCGTCGTATTAAGCTTGGTGAGATTGCTGATGGCAGGCGTCTCATATAAACGGGTACATAATATCCCGGTGCCGCGTTTGTTAATTCCGGACCGAAAACGCACGAGGAAGGACATTTCAAAATGGTGTTGGGAAAAGTTGCAACGTAGTATGAATGACTTTTGGCGTCGTTTTGTACCTGTAGACGAAACGTGAATTCACCAATATACCTCGGAGACAAAACGGCAGTCAAAACAGTGGGTTGGCGAAAGCGAAAGTGCACCGAAAAAGACGAAAATACTTTCATCTAAGGCAAAAGTGATGGCAACTGTTTTTTGGGACTCACAGGGTATCATCATGATTGACTATTTAGAAAAGGGTAAAACAGTGACTGGCACTTATTACGCGTAGTTACTTGAAGCAGAAACGACCAAAAGTAGCGTGCAAAAAGTGCTCCTTTGCCAGGATAATGCGCCTGCTCACTCATCGGCTATTGCAATCCCAGAAGTGCACAAGCAGGACTTCAAGATAGTGCCCCACCCACCCTATTCCCCAAATTTCGCCTTAAGTGACTTTTTTGTTTTCTAACCTTAAAAATTGGCTTGGGGGAAAGAAATTTTCGTTAAATATATAGATTATCTGTGCTGTAAACGAGTATTAAGCACAGTTCGAGACAAAAATTTTTTCTAAGAGAATAAAAAAACTGGAATCTCGATGGAACAATTTTTTTTATAGGTCTAGCACACGTGCTACAGACCCTAAACCTAACTGTTTCGATATAATTCATATTATTTTAAATTATTTTCTTTTTTTTATGGGTTCAGCCACGTGCTGCAAGGAAGTCCCTAAAGCACTACAGGAGCGACACGTGTCCGAAAAAAGCGATTACCTTGTTCTTGAATCGCTGTAAATTGTACTCGGTGGGAAACGAGCCCTGGGCAAATTATTCCAAAGGGATAATATTCTCCATATAAAAGACTGCTTGAAAAGCGTTGTACGCGAAGTAACAAGCTGAACCTCATACGAATGTGAAATATTAGCGCGACGTGTATTTCTAACATGCACCGCTCTGAGAGGAATTAAGCGGGCTACATCCTTCGAACACTTTCCATGAAAATACTTGTAGGACGGACTCAAGTCGCCAACCGCTCTTCCATGTTCCAGCGAATCAAGGCCGCCTGTCAGTTCCGGGTCTCCCATCAGACGAACAGCTTTTCTCTGAACAGAATCGTACAAATGCAGTGTGTGTTTGGGAGCGGCGCACAGTGGGGAAAAACGAAAAATCGTGTTTCAAAATTGTCTAGAGCCTTCAATTTTGGTTCGATTTGGACGATTTTTTTTTTAAATTGAAGCTTATTAAATTCCGAACAAAGTTGTCGAAGCCGATTTTGCAATTAAACTTTTGTTTCAAAATGGGGGACGTCTTCAAAATGGCGGTTTCTGATTATATAGCGACTGAGACACAGAAAACGCTTACAGTTTCAAACCAAGTTGTGCTAAAATGCGTGTATGTATGTTTTTTTATGTCGCAGATAATATATCTAATATCACAGTTACAAGATTAATAATAATGAACCCCAAATGGCTGCCATGAACAATAAAAGTATTATAAATATGAATAAACGTACCATTATTATTTTATATCCATAACATTTGCATTTTCTTATTTTTCTAGTCTATTCCTATAATTCAGTAGTTCTGTATATGTACTAAAGGGTTTTCTCGTTAATAATGATTATTATTACTCTTACAAAATACACGCAGAGAAATGCTAAAATAGGGACAGTTAAATATTTTGCTGCATTAGCCACTGTTTAGCAACAGCAGCCACTTTTTTGCTACAACAGCAAACAATGTGGCTAGTGCAGCAAAATATTTAGCTGTCCCTATTTTAACAAAACGTTTTAGCTGTTGTAGCCATTTTCTAGCTGTGTGAGCTGTCCTTTTCTGCGTGTATCGCTGTTTTTTGTATCTGCTAGAAAATTGTCTACGATACTTAAAATTTACAGCAGCAATATTCTAGCAATAACTGCATGAAAATTTAAATCCCGCAACTAAACTTGAATAACTTGAATGATCTGACTGCCACAGTCTAAATGCCACAGAGTAACTTTCTTGCTCGATTCAATTTTGGCATCCGCCATATTTGATTTGTCATTTTAAGTCAATTGTTGAAACATATTTATAATTAACAACCTTAAAGAAATTATTTATGCAAATGTTATGGATATAAAATAATAATGGTACGTTTATTCATATTTATAATACTTTTATTGTTCATGGCAGCCATTTAGGGTTCATTATTATTAATCTTGTAACTGTGATATTAGATATATTATCTGCGACATAAAAAAACATACATACACGCATTTTAGCACAACTTGGTTTGAAACTGTAAGCGTTTTCTGTGTCTCAGTCGCTATATAATCAGAAACCAACGTCCGCCATTTTGAAACAAAAGTTTAATTGAAAAATCGGCTCCGACAACTTTGTTCGGAATTTAATAAGCTTCAATTTAAAAAAAAAATCGTCCAAATCGAACCATAATTGAAGGCTCTAGACAATTTTGAAACACGATTTTTCGTTTTTCCCCACTGTGCGGCGCCCCAAACATGGGAGCAGTATTCTATAGTTGGTCATGTATAAAGCTCAATGGAGATTATGTTGAGAAACAATTCTTTGTTTCTGCAAAAAATGTTATTTATATACCTTGCTTTTTACAAGACGTTTCAATTCCCATATTTCAACAAGTAGTAGTAGACTATGATATCATTGTAAGTATTGTATCTGATATGCAAATTTTGTTCGATAAATGGTTGTGTTTATCAATTTTTATACTATATTTTTACGGATGTTAGTGCAGTAAAAAAGGTCAGAATAATGATGAGATAGGCATAGTTTAGATACAGCAATATTATGATTTTATCCTCTCTGGGGTATCACCAGGAGTATTGTCCTGAGTTTTGGACCTTGAAAAAGTTGTGCTCTTTTGCTTATAAACAATTAAAGTTTCCAAAACTCGTTTTTTGGGCTTATTAAGTCCGGTTATATCAGTCAAATCGAGACAAACAAAAAATTAAACTCATAATGGAATTTCCAACAAATCCTCGGTGGTTTTAAATCGCTCAAATTTGTATATGACCTACAAAATTGAAAAAACAGGCAAAAATAAAATTTCATTTTATTGTACAGGTCGACTAAGTGAACCTTGGCTTGAAATATTTCTTTTGTTATAGCAAAAATACCCTGAAATTTTGTTACAAAAATATTGAACCCGGTGGGCACAATTTAATTTTTATAATTTGAATTGCCCGCCAGTTTTTTTTTAGTCCAAAATGGATCTTTTTTTTCAAAATTTAGATCTCATTTTAACCGTTTTTTTTTACATTTATTTATTAATCAAATAACAAACGACATTTAAAAAAAAATTGTTAGAGAAAATGATTTTTTTTTTAAATAAAGGTCTCGCGATTCTCTACCAGATGTGATAAAAAAAATTGATTTTTTTTTCAAAATGACCGAAAAAACGCATTTGTTTTTATTTGATTAATAAACAAATGTAAAAAAACGGTTAGAATGTCTCCACTAAAAAATGTTTTAATAGCATCGGAAAACCGGCGTCAAGACCTACATAAAAAAAAAAGATCCATTTCGGACCAAATGGCATTAAATGGCGGGCAATTCAAATTTTAAATAACAAATTCAATTATGCCAACTGGGTTCAATATTTTTGAACCTAAATTTTAGGGTATTTTTCCTATAACAAAAGGCATATTTTCTAAAAGTTTCAAGCCGATCGGTTCACTTAAGGAGGTTAAGGTGAGATAGTCCCAACCAAAAGTTTTGAATATGGTCATTTAGACATGCTTTGTAATAAATAATTAAAATTTTTTATAAGACTAACGATGGTTATTATCTTGATAATAAATTCATTATCGAAAGATTTTAAGTCTTATATATTGTTTATTTAATTTTATTAAATAATTTGACATGAATGGATTTACTTTTGGATGTTTTGTGCAAACTGATACAAAAAAAAATTATGGAAAATAAAAATTAATTATATTTTATAATTTTTAAAAAGTGATAATTAAAAATCTTAAAATTCCGGTGTCTCGAAGCGGCAACGCTGTAAAGTAATTTACTCTCTACTGATATGCTTGTATATAGATATATTGAATTTTGTCTTTATTGTAATCGCTGTTGTAAACAAGTAAAAAACAATTCATCAATCAATCAATCAACAAATATTGATAGAAATGGAAAAAAAAAATTATGTGGAAGCAAAAACGCGTTACTGAAGCTGTATACAATCAAAGATTAAGCCAACAAAGTGTTGGTAAACGGAACAGAAAATCAAGTGTCTCCTAACGTATGTGACAGTGGTCATCGAATTGTTGACATGCGATCACTTGGAGAAAACTTCATGTAATGAAACACTTTCATTATTTTAGATTACTAATGAAAAACGCTGTGGTCTAGCATCACTACTAACCATAAAGTGTGATAAATGTCTAACGTACAACACAGTATCAACAGACAGTACACATATATCGAAGGACAGTAGGGTACACAAGTACCTCCAATAATTATTATTTTTCATAAAGTTAAAGCTTTCTAATTAAATTTGAAAATTTTTTTAAAATAATCGCGAAATTTCATTGTCTAACAGTTAAATTTCCTATTGATGGCATTTTTTTTATTTGTTATAACAAAAAATGTGTCATTTTTATATGAAATTGTATATATGTATTGTTAATTTCAATTTTTAATTAAATAATTTCCTAATGACCTTAAATTATTCATAAAAAATTTCTAAACTACTTAATCTATCAAAATAAATCTATACAAAATAGTTTTCATATTTTATGTTTAACGCCTCAACCTCCTTCATCAGCCAGTACAATAAAATGAGAAAAAAAAAATGTTGTTTTTTTTTTCAATTTTGTAGGATATGTACACATTTGAGCGACTTAAAACTAACAAGGATTTGTTTTAAATTTCATTACGAAAAGTTTGGTTTTTTTTTGTCTCGATCCGACATATATAACCGAAGTTATTCGCATTTTAAGCTAAAAAAATGCCTTTCAAAAACTTCAATTGTTTATAAACAAAGGAGGTTTTTCGAGGTCCAACACTCAGGACAACACTCCTGGTGATACCTCAGAGAGGATAAAATCATAATATTGCTGTATCTAAACTGTGCAATTTCAAAGGCTTTTTTTACTACACTAAGCATTTTTTTGTGTCAGACACCATTTTCTGAATAATAAATAAGTTAACCCTTTTACGTCATATTTTTTATCTTGAAAAGAAATGCATCTTTCCTGATTGTTAATTTTTGACTTTGACATGAATGACTGTAGTGTTTCTTTATATACCAATTAAATAAATATAAAGTTTTTAATGATTATAATAAAGGTACACCAATGGACATTGTGAAATTTTACAAACTATATTAAAAATTATAGTATGATATAGGCAACCTATTGTTTGTTATATCTGCCTACAGAGAGCAAATAATAAAACACAGAATATTGTAATAACATTTTTAACTATCAAGTATGTTTTTAGAAGTGAAATAAACAATATTAATGGCGCTTCTAATGGACAGACTTTATTTTCTATGTTATTTTATGGCTTCAGTTCTAAAATACCTTTTAAGCAATAAATTTCAGCTAGTAAAATGAGAAAATAGCTTAATAGACGTGAGAACTTTTAAAGGTCGCCTTCCAATTCGATAAAATTAACTTTAATTTCGAAACTATAGCAGCTGCAGCCGCTTTCTACAGTTTAAGGTAAAATAAAATGAGTTTTTAAATCCCTATGACAAACAGTTTAGCATGTTAATATTATTTGCATTTTATCTTTTTAAAACAATAGAAGATATTCTTTCATAACGTCAAATAATTCGAAAATTATTATACTTTTTGAAACAAAAAATGTTTTAAATTTGTAAAAACTGTGCTTTTGTAAAACTTGGTCTTTGAGCTATGTAAAGCTGCTTTCAGCTAGGCTGTGTCCGGCAACGTGTAAAACAAAAAGAAATTGCTGTCTCAGTTTAGTGACTAGACCAGACAGAAACAAGAAAGAGACGCAGGCGAACGAAACATACACATATGTTTATATATATATATATATATATATATATATATATATATATATATATATATATATATAATATATATATATATATATAATATATATATATATATATATACAGGGTTACAGGGAAAGTCGTCCTAGATAATTAAGGACGTTATAGTTTAGGTCGTTTCTGACCGATTTGATTCTATGGCATGATGTCCTAAACTTAACCGTTTTCGAGATATTGAAGTTTAAAGATTTTCTAAAAAAAACATGTTTTTTTTGCTTTTATATCGATTTTTTTTTATTAGATGTTCTCGAGTGCGATTTTTTGGTTATTTTTAGTTAGTCTGTATGTCAAGTATCAAAAATCATCAAAAAAATTTGAACAGTTACTAACAGTTTCAAATGGCGGCTTGTTAATGTTTCTAAATTACGAATTTTTACCAAGTGTTTCCTACTTTAAATCAATAAAGAGAAAAAGAAATGTATGGAAGTTATTCTGCAAATTATTTTAAAAACTTTTACGTCTTTTTAGCTATCAAAAAAGATATAATACTAGGAGTTTAATAGGAAAACTGTACACAGAATGACACCTAAAGCGGGCTCGGGTAGCAAAAGGTAAATTTTTAGTTCTAGGTGAAAATACGAAAAATACACAAATAAAACAAAAAACCTTGCAATTTAATATTTTTTATTAATTATAATTCATGTTCTATATGGTCGCCCCTAATTCTAACACAAATTCTCATTCTTTTTCTTAAATTACTTTTCACAACGCTGGTTGTGAGGTGCCGCCTCATTTCGTCAGCAGCATCAATTATTTTTTGTCTTAGGACATCCACGTTTTCGATAGGAGTCATCTGGTCGTATACGAAACTTTTCATGTGACCCCACACATAAAAATCCATCGGTGTTAGGTCTGGGCTTCTCGCCGGCCAAGGTATGGGTCCGCCTCTTCCAATCCATTTATTGGGATAATTGTCATTGAGCCATGCACGAACACTTCCTCTGTAGTGAGCTGGGCAGCCATCGTGTTGAAAGTACATGTTTTGTCTCAAACCGCAAAAAATTGTCGTATTCCTCGCCATTCAAATTATCTGGCAGGAAGAATGGCCCAACCAAATAATTTGAAATTATACCCATCCACACATTTAAGCTGAATCTTGTTTGTGATCCTTTCGTTCTTTTTTTGTTTGGGGTTGCCTTCCTCTTTAGAAGCCCAATAGTGGGCATTGTGGTAGTTTGTAAGACCGTCTTTGTCGAATTTCGACTCGTCAGTCCATAGTATTTTCTTAAAAAAAGATGCATCTTCGACACATTGAGCATAAATCTGCAGAATTCTAATCGTCGCAACGGATCCCCTTCTTCAATGACTTGCACGGGCGTATAGTGGTAAGGGTGTGGCCCAACAGTATGCATTACAAACCATACCTTCCACTGCGAAATACCAAGCTGTTGTGCGACAACATTTGTAGATGTGGTTGGGCCCACCTCAAAGAGACGTCGTATTTCGTTTTCTTCGTCTTCGTCAAAGATACGTGGTCGTCCCATGTCAGTCCGCCGTCTTTGTACGGAACCAGTTTCTCGTAGTCTTCGATAAGTTCCATCAAATACGCTAACATCAGGTACACGACGAGTAGGATATCGCAGTATGTATTCATCACGTGCACGCGACGGCACTCCTTCGCAAAATCCGTAACACATTAGGATGTCAGCATATTCCTCGTTGGTATACGTTGTCATATTCACAAGCAGAGATCAAAATCCAGTTACGAGCCAATTCACACAGTCAGAAGTTGAAACACAGATATTTTTGAAAAGCACGGTATAGCACATCTACCACGGACGAATCGCATTAGCAGACTAAAAATCATTCAATAATGTTTGGTGAACAGAAAATGTCACTCGCACAGAGAGTACCCCCGACCGGAAAAAATGCTTACCCAACCCTTTTTATTGTTTGAAGGTGCAGGTAGTAAACCGGTAATTGGTAGTATCTAAATTTTATTATTATGTTACTCTACATTTGGGCCTATTGAAATCTCATTTTCTTAGAATTTTCAATAGATCCAGTAGATATTATACCGTTTTAGATAGCTAAAAAGACGTAAAAGTTTTTAAAATAATTTACAGAATAACTTCCATACATTTTTTTTTTCTCTTTATTGATTTAAAGTAGGAAAACTTGGTAAAAATTCGTAATTTAGAAACATTAACAAGCCGCGATTTGAAACTGTTAGTAACAAGTTCAAATTTTTTTGATGATTTTTGATACTTGACATACAGTCTAACTAAAAATAACCAAAAAATCTCACTCGAGAACCTCTAATAAAAAAAAATCATATAAAAGCAAAAAAAAAAAACATGTTTTTTTTAGAAAATCTTTTCATTTAATATCTCGAAAACGGTTAAGTTTAGGACATCATGTCATAGAATCAAATCGGTCAGAAACGACCTAAACTATAACGTCCTTAATTATCTAGGACGACTTTCCCTGTAACCCTGTATATATATATAATATATATATATATATATATATATATATATATATATATATATATATATATATATATATATATATATATATATATATATATATATAAATATATATATATATATATATATATATATATATATATATATATATATATATATATATATATATATATATATATATATATATATATATATAGTTATATTATTGATCCGTTCCAGCTTCTCAGGAAGGTTGTTGTTATGTTACTGTTTGTTATAATTTAGTGGAAACAAAAATAGCATGTATAAAATATTTTTTAAGATAGTCTTAAATATTTCTCTCCACATTAATTGCCTCTTCCCCGGGTGCCAGAACAAACAGTCCTTGTGAAACATTCTATCCATTAGTGGAAGCCGAAATAAAATCCGTTCAGTAGTTACTAAAGAAATCAACAGATAGGCAAACAGATAGACTGACAGACGCGGCAAGGGATTTCTTTTTATACTAAGTGTTAAACCTTAACGCTCATAAAAAATTATTTTTAGCATATTCCTCATTCTCTTTGTGGTCAACCGACCCCTCATTGTTATAACAAGGACTTTTTGGTGTAGTCTAGCCTATCTCTAGTCATCATCATCTTCTCCATAATAATAAGTACTTGTTGGCTTACCCTCTTCTACCCTAAACCAACTCTTTTCTAACTCCATATAATTCCTTTTTCAACATCTTCTAAACAAGAAAAAAAAACACATAAGGACTTTTTGGTCCGACGATCTACAACAACTACTTTTTAACAAAAAAAAAAACTCATATTAGGTCTTTTTAACAAAAAAAAACACCTCATATTATGCCTCTTTTATCAACTTTATAATAATAAAACCACCCCCTCTAATTTCATTAATGCCTTTTTCATCTACATACGCACAAATCAACCCTCTTCTAATGCATTTTTAACAATCAACCTATTTATCAACCAACCTCTCATCGCTTTTTTCATCAACGCCCATTGGACCTACAACCAACACCACACATACACACACCTCAACGACGATGAACATCTTCAGCCGAAAAGCTACTACTTCACATAAAGGTAGCAACACAGTCTCACAACGCTCTTTTGACATCTGACCTAACTCCATTACACATTAATAACACCCTAATTAGCTGAGAAACTACTTCTTCACACAACACCCCACCGTATGCGCACATACACCGAAGTGGGTCAAAAATAGCACAAAAAAAAACAGTTTATATTTGGACATAATTTTGGTGAATTTAAGTTACGCAGCGATATTATTATATTTAAAATCAGCTTGTGCCACAAAATCCGGGAGCACATTACAGCGGAGGTAGCGCGAGTTCAGAAACACCTTTGTAAACTCTAAACTATTCATCCAAACGGTACAATTTAAAGACACGTTTTATCTTCGTTACAAACAAAAAGAATACATTTAATTTTATAAGAATTTATATTTTCCTACCTAAACTACTTTCTTTAGTTAAAGTATTTTAACACGTCTATTTTTCATATCTTTATTTTGATAATTTGGGTCAACCTTTGTAACATAGATAGATATATGCATCACGGACTTTTTTGTTAGAACTACTTGCGACGAACAATATTGTCTCACATTATTTTCACGTATCTCTAACTATTTACGCAGCATACGCAAAGATACCTCTCCGTCAATTGATTTTTTCCGACTTCATCGACATTCGTCGTCATACATCGATTAATTTAGACAAAATGTCATATCTATCACACCTAAACCTTCCTCGTGAAACACTCTATCCATTAGTGAAAATCAGAATAAAATCCGTTGAGTACTTACTGAGAAAATCGGGCACAGACAGGCAGATGCGTGGGGTACATGCATCATATATTGTAACTATCGCTTTGCGTTGCATTAATATCCGTAGACTGAAGTATACCATTAAGAAGTTATAGTTCATCAGTTTTCATATGCAATTAAGTCTAGGTAACTTTAATAATTCCTATCTTTGTTAATGAATTATTTAGTAAATCCGTTCCCTCTAGCACCACCGTTACAATTTTGAGGAGTTCGATTTTTGTTTTGGGTTGCTTTATGAGTAATTAAACAATTACTACAAGATAAATATTATTTAACAATACACAAACTAAGGGACTGGATGAGAATAACTTATTTAAAATTCTCTTTCTTGCATTGTATAGAATATAGAAATAGAAAGAATTGAATAATAAAGGAACAAAACGAAAAACTGGACACTTATCGTAGCAAATATTAAATATTTTGATAAACAAATTGTAAATTTCTTAAATTATCTGAGAAGAAACATATAAAGATAACTTTGTCATGTATTAGTCAAAGTATGAGTCTGTAATAATAGTAATGCGATTGAATTTAACACAGTTAACAGATCATCCAAAAGACATTACAAGTTATCTTTAGTGGAATTTAGAGATTAGGGTGGAAACATGTTTTGTTAACTCAAAAAAAAAAGAAGTGATTTATTCATTATGATGATATTGCTCTTTACTTCCTTAGCAAACACGAAGTTCTCAAAAGAAATACCCTGTCTTATATTCAAGAAAAACAAATGATAGAATGGTGAAATCAAAAAATCTGCGAAAGTTGAGCACAAGAAAGGCTTCAGAGATATTTAGAATTGACACCTGACTTATACTTCTACATATTATTTCTGCCAATATTGGGAATTGGGAACAAATACCAAAATCAGATTTCTCGACTTCAAGAACTCCCCTAATCTCTTCGCCCATCCATCTAACCCCTTATGTTGTTGCTTTTAAAATTTGTCCATTATCACCACAACCAAAAAAAATATTCTCATAACATAATTGAGACTATATAGTATTTACAGACTTTTAAACTCTTTTATATTTGAAGATATTCATCATCCAAGACTGGACATGATTCGAATCCTCAAATTCGACCTTCGACCTGCTTAGAAAACGAAAGTGAAAAATGGCAACAAAGATACCGAATTTAAATACTTTTGGCCATTTTTATTTCTTTTGTATTATATGGTAAACAATTATACAAATACATTATTATACAATATAAAATAAGACATAAAATTGTCACTTGTTTTAACTTTATAAATAATTTTACGAATTGTAAGGTAGTGGGTACCTACCTGATATTTAGTTCTATTCTTTAAAAAGTTTGTTTTTGTTACAAAAGAGTTATTACTAAGGGCCCTTTTATCAGAGAATTCTACCTGGAGTGTCATAAACCACACCCCTTCTTTTTTGTTCCTTGTCTGGGATGCCGGGGAAAAGTCAGAGAGTTTTAGTTTACGTTTGCCTTTCACGCAGTGAACATTTCAACAACGTTCGTTTAGTGACTTTTCTGTGGCTTTTGGGGGACAATGTCTTTTACAGCATCAACGAGCCATGCTTATTCAGGTTTGAGTGCGAGTTCAAGGCAGAAAGAAATGGCGTATTTAATCGGCCACATGTCTCATTAAATCAGTGGCAGTAAATTACCATCTAATTGTCAAGTTTTACGCAGTTTATTTTATAATATACGGCAAGTGAAACTAAACACCAGAGAAAACTTACAATACACGAAGTTTTAATTTTTTGGAAGAAAGCTAAGCTACCAACCAAACACCTAAAAGATTGTATTGCACAATTAGAAAAACTGCACGAAGAGTGAAGAAAACTGCAAAAAAACGCAAAAAGATCTAAAAGCACAGCGCAAAATAAAAAAAGTAGAAGCTTTCAAGTCATTCAAATCACAGACATTTGTTTATTTATAATCAATATTTATGTAAAAGCTTGATTCAACGCCCTCAAACCCACTTTGGCCCCCAGCCAAGACCTACAATTGTTAAAAATCTTTTGTGAAATACAGACAAATTGATAAAGAACTTGCAGACAAGGCACTATCTGAAATGATAAATCATCTGTGGTATCCCAGTTCGGAGCAAGTCGCATTTTTATTTTTTATCAAGCTTTAGAAAAAAATGTCAAAACAAGCATGGCTGCAAAATGTCTAAAATTAATTTCCGTTGAAGAAAAAAGTTACGATGATAGGGATATAAAAGCAAGAGTCAATCTCGAACAAGTAGATGATTTATTGGACAAAAAAATTGATTATTTTGTTTCTCATCAAACTCTAAATTTTTTCAAGAGATTTGAAATTGATACAAACTTTTTAAATACTAATCCCGATGAATTGTATGGTAATTCACACTATTTAAAGGCTCACAAAATAGTAAACAGTTTTAAGGTTGTCAGTGACACAGCTGAAAGAGATGTTAAATTAATTCAAGACTTCAATTTCTTTTTGACGAAATATGAAGAATAACGGCAGTTTCTGTTACAAGTTGTATCTGAATGTACCCTGACTCTTCAAAGGCCACCTTATCTAAGCCATTACCACCTTGATCTGATAATAAATTGTAAATGTAAATAATAATTATAATAACTTCTTTCCTTTATCTTGCTTCCTTTTTTATTACTAAACTTTAAACAATAAAATGCATTTGAACATTACTTCTACTTATTTTTATACCTTTTTGCTTTTCTTTTCTCCTAAATCCTCCATTTTCAATTTGGATTTTGCTCTATTTACTTTTGAAAACGATTTTACCTAAACCCTTTTTTATGTACATATTGAAAAAATAAATACAAGTAAATTCTAGAGAATGATTGTAATTGAATCTTGCAATGATTTTAGACATTTTGATAAAAAATCAATTTTCATAAAAAGTCAAAACTTCAACCTTGATGAGGCACGGGTTAACGTTATCCAGTTGAGCTGAAACTTTACCAAACTCATTTCTTAGTCAATTGGCAACTTTTATTAGGAGGGTTCCCCCAAAAAAATTCGAGCATTGATTTTTTGTGACGCAACAACATAGTTAGATGGATGGGCGAGGAGATTAGGGGAGTTCTTGAAGTTGAGAAATCTGATTATTGTATTTTTTATTTTTCCCAATATTAGCAGAAATAGTATGTAGAAGTTTATGTCAGGTATTAGTTGTAAATATCTCTGAAGCCTTTCCTATGCTCAACTTTTGCGATTTTTTATTTCACCATAAAGTATCTATCATTTTAAATATGAAGGTATAACACTTGCTTTAAGTTGTTCTTGAATATAAGACGGTCAAATTGGGTATTTCTTTTACAACTTCGTGTTTGCTAGGGAAGTAAAGAGCAATATCATCATAATGAATAAATCACTTTGGTTTCTTTTTTGAATTAACAGAACATGTTTCCATCATAATCTCTGTAACCTGTAATGTGTTGTAGACGACCTGTTAACTGTGTTAAATTCAATGGCAGTTCTATTATTACAGACCCATACTTTGGTTAATATATGACAAAGGTAACTTTATATGCTTCTTCTGAGAAAATTTAAGAAACTTACAGTTTTTTATCAAAATGTTTAATATTTGCTATTTTAAGTATCTAGTTTTTCATTTAGTTCCTTTATTGTTCAATTATTTTTATTTCTGTATGCTATACAATGCAAGAAAGAGCCTTTTAATAAGTTACTCTCATCCATTTCCTTAGTAATTTGTTAAATAATACTTATCTTGTAGTATTTGTTTAATTACTCACAAAAAAATCGAACTCCTCAAAATTGTAACAGTGGTGCTAGAGAGTACGGATTTCTAAATAATTCATTATAGTGCAGTAAAAAAAGCATTTGAAATTGCACAGTGTGGATACAGCAATATTATGATTTTATTCTCTCTGGGGTATCACCAGGAGTAGTATCCTGAATTTTGGACCTCGAAAAACTTGTGCTCGTTTGTTTATAAACAATTTAATTTTTCAAAACTCTTCGTAATGAAACTTTCAACCAATCCTTGTTTTTTTTACATTTGTTTATTAATTAAATACCAACAAATGCGTTTTTTTCAATCATCTAAAAAAAAAAATTATCACATCTGATAGAGAATCACGGGACCTTCATTAAAAAAAATCCTTTTTTGGTTAACGTGGAAGTGATCAAAAAAACGCATTTGTTGTTTGATTAATAAATAAATGTAAAAAACGGTATAAAGGACTCCAAAAAAAGTTAATAGCATCGGAAAGCTGGTGTCGAAACCTAAATTTAAAAAAAAAAAAAGATCCATTTTTCAAATGGCGGGAAATCCAAATTTTAAATAACCAATTCAATTGTACCCACTGGGTTCAATATTTTTGTACCAAAATTTCAGGGTATTTTTGCTATAAAATCATTATTTTGACTTTTTTTTACTGCCACTATAAACAACGATTTGGATTATTAAAGTTACGTTGACCTAGACTTAACTGCAAATGGAAACTGATGAACTATAACTTCGTAATGGTATATCTCAGTCAACGGATATTAATGCATAATACAAGATACCCACGCTTAAAAATATTAAGAATGCCAATAAAATAACAGAAGCAATTACATTGTTGTTCGTGTGGCTACGGGTACGACCAGCTAAAAAATAACTATGCAAAAAGTTGCGATAACGTTAAAAGTCTGGACGCGATAGTTAACGCGACTAATGTCATTTAGCTAATTTTTCGATTTAATCGGAGGAAATACTTCCCAGATATAAGCTTTTTACTAGTAAAATAATAATTTAAATCAGTTCGGTTTACAAGATTTGATAGAAGTAATGTTCGTCCAATTTATATTCACAATTAAGGTTGCTGTTTCCCTTGGAGATTTTTTCTATAATTAGATTGTAGAAACTGAACATTCTTTTATGTTTAGAAGTCTAGTTTTACAAAAAAGCGAAACGTTGAATTCATTTTTTTTCTTTTTCTTTCACAGGATAATTTTCAATTATAAAAGTAAGTTTTTAATGCTTTTTATATATTTTAATTTTAACCACTCCCAAAACTTTTCCAATTTAATTAGTTGTCTGAGAAAACATGGTTCCGGGGTTTAGACTGTTCCAAACTGGAAGAGCTTTTCAACGTTTCGCCTACAAAATATTTTTAAGTTAGTTCGTGTTCACTATTCTAATCGCAAAGAGCGAAGCTGTTTCGTGCAATCGTAGGCAAAACATCGGAAAGTCGCTCTAGTTTAACACGATATAATACCAAAAATCATGATTTTTCATTTAACCAATGCAGTGAACGCTGATGTTCTATGTCATATCTCTAACCAATCGAAATCTTAGTTGTAAGTATTGAATTTAACAAACACTGAATATAAATTATCAGAAAATAAGTAAAAAAAGAAAAGCTGCTTGCCTAGCTTACATAATAAAATGATGTCACTCATTGGTTTAAAACTATGCAACAAAGATACAAGTAAAACATTATGACGCTAGAAGCCATAAGCGGTAGTATGAAGTAAAGCTGTCTTTCACATGTTGTTGCACACCCACACTTTAAGGATTAATGACTGCATCAGTGTATGCAGCAACCAGTGACGTAGCTAAGAGGGCAGGAGACATATATAGTAGTGCCTCCTTATAAATAGGGCTTGGGGAATGTTTTTAGAGTTCCACTGTATGAAAGTATTTTTTTTTGTAAAAAGTTTTCACCCCCGGTCATCAATTTTTAAATTGAGTTTAAGTTTTTAAAGTTGCCCAGTATAAAAAGATTCTTTTTTGGGAGAAATCTTTAGGGATTTCAGTGCATTAGAGATTTTTTTCTTCAAGAGGCTTCGCTGCAGATTTTTGCTTGGCCTTTAAAGTGCGCTTTTTTTTCTTGTTAAAGAAACGCCCTTTGTACCTATCTACAGCACCCGCTCCTTGAACCTCACTACACTACATGTAACAACATATTATTGTCTGATTCTCTCTCCCTCTCTCTCTCTTTAGTCCGAAACCCCCGTAGGGAGTGTAATGTTCCTTGTGACATCGTGAATAACTCTCTTCCATAAGTATCTATCTCTTGTCATTTCAATGAGATCCTGCATGTTGCATATTCTGGTTACTTGGTCAATCCATCGTGATGCAGCTCTTCCTCTTGATCTTCGACCTTCCACCTTGCCCTGGATGATGAGTCTTTCCATATTGTCATAATTTCTTCTCATAATGTCTCCAAAGTATTTTAGTTGCTGAAGTTGAATTCTACTCGAGAGTCTCCTGGTAATTGTTAGTTCTTGCATAATTGAGTTATTTATTCGATGGGAGATTCATGAAACTCGCAGCATTCTTCTCCAACAAAACATCTCGGTAGCTTCAATCTTTTTCCTTTCCGATTGTCTCATCGTCCAAGACTCGCAGCCATATGTCAATATTAGAAAAACTAAGCAGTTCACCAACCGCATTTTTAGAAGTTTTGAAATTTGGCCGTCTCTCCAGATTTTGGATAGTTTACCCATTGCCACCTTCGCCATATCGCATCTTCGCCGTATTTTTTCTTGTGTTGTTCCAGTGTTTGTTATCCGTGATCCAAGACACATATAGGATTTTACAACTTCAAAGCAGTCTATTCTGGCTATAACTGGATAATCATTGTGCTGTTTATATACTATCATAATTTTTGTATTCGATATACTTAATTCCAGACCAAAGAATTGGCTTTCGTTTCCCACTGCTCGCACCATCCCGATTAGTTCTTCTTGGCTGCTTGCAAATAGTTTGCTATATCCCTCCCATCCATCCAGCAATCTTCTCATAATATATTCTCTATATATGTTAAAAAGTTGTGGATACAGTATACATCCCTGCCTGACGCCTTGTTCGGGTTGGAATTCATTTGAGAGAATGATTGTCAGATTAGATGTAACCAAATTTACTCTGATGGATAACTATAGAGAGAGTGCGCCTTTCCCACACCTTCTTAGCGTAAGGAAGATATCACAAGTGATAAAATCAATAAATTTCATTAGTGTTCCGTACGGAACACTTATAAGATGACTTCGGTGTCTCTTTATCTGTCCGTCTGTATGTCTGTCACACCCGATTTTCTCCGAAACTATTTGTCATAGAAAGTTGAAATTTGGTAATAATATAGGAATTGATGGCCTTATCAGAGCCGTGTAGTTTTGAAAGTTAAATTTTGACTTAAGGGGTTAGTTTTGAGGGGTGAAATCGGAAGTGAAAAAAAAATTTTTTTATAGGTCATCAAGTGTGGTGTCAAATGAAAGCTTGTGAAAACACGAGTAAAAAATATATGTATAATGTAACATTGGCAAACACTTTTCTTTGTATTATTTTTAGAAAATCGAAAAGTACTGATCAAAATATTTTGAAAAAATTCTGAAATATTCTCCACGGGGTGTAGATTGAACAAAAATGATCACGACTGCATTACCTTTAATAATTTATCTGGTATATAAAAAACAAAAATTTCAAGGTCATCAATTTTCAGTAAAGATTGGAAACAAACTTTGCTGAAAACTCATTTGGGGTGTGTTTTGTAAAGTCACTGATCATTTTATACCACCGTAACAAAATTTTTTATTTTAAAAGCAATCAACGGACGGAACACTAATTGTGCAAGTTCAACTTGCACTTGACCGGTTTTTTTTATTTATTATTAAATGTTAGTTTGCAGGAGGAGTAAACACATTTTATGGCCCAGTTACTATATTTTCTAATCTCATGTCATCCCGAAACCGTTTAAAAAAAAACTGTACTCGTATGGTAAAGAATGGTTTTCTGATACAAAATTGGTTAAAAAAACATAATTTTCTGGACATACGAAAACTAAATAAATTAACTTAATTTTTTTTTCAGGTTGGAATGGCAGCCAGCAAACTAAATGTATTTCACTGGCACATAAGTGATTCTCAAAGTTTTCCTTTGATACTGCCAAATTTACCACAGTTAGCTAGAACTGGTGCCTATAGTCCACATGAAACGTATGCTCCTGAAGAAGTAAAGGCATTGGTCGAATTTGGAAGAATTAGGGGAATTAGGACAATTTTAGAAGTAGACGTTCCGGCACATGCAGGAAATGGTTGGACATGGGGACCACAAGAAAGTAAGTGTTATAACTATAAATGCAACTTCCATAATACGCAATATTTCAGATAACTTGGTTTCCATCTATTATAAAATTTACTTATAATTTTATTTACTTTATTTAGTTCTTTGTATCCGCATATGCAGGTAAAACGGGAGAAGCGGAACAAAGTGATATATCTCAATTTCAACTCATTTCGCTGGCAAAAAGGGTCTTATAGCACCTTTGTCTTAATCCGTTCCATTAAAAATAAGAGAATTTTATATTCTAGATTCACTACTTCGCTGCCGCATTAGATTTGCAGTTCTTGAACTTACTGCCTGAATTTCTCCAATCCTCTTTTTTACAGTTAAACTTATCAAAATTGGTAATTTTTGCTATATCGGTACTTTGTATTTATATGCTATTATTTTTAATTATGTGCAACTTGTCCATTTTGATCTTATACTATACAGAAATAAACATGTTTTTTGTTTCTTTTTTTTTTTATGGATGCGGCATACGTACCATAAGAAAATTCCTAAAGTGCTTCGAAAGCGACATATGTGCGAGAAAAAAAATTCGCGTTGGTCTTAAATCGCTGTAAATTGTACTCCGTACTAAGGGATGAGATTCTTCATGTAAAGAAAAGTGTAGTACAAGGAGTGACAAGCTGAACGTCATACAGATATGATGTATTAGTGCAACATGTGCGGATGAATTAAGCTAGATGCGTCCAATGAACAAATACTTTCCATGAAAGTACCTATAAAATAAATCCAACTCACCAACCGTTCTTCGATCTTCTAAAGAACCAACAAGTCGACTAATGATGCTAGAGGAATGGAGTGTCCCGACTATATCAGGTTCTGCACCGTTAACTTTTTTAGAAAAACACTACCGCC
>CM032446.1:139752250-139829750 GCA_019049505.1 Pachyrhynchus sulphureomaculatus
GGACTATGACTACCCCCGAAGACGAAAATAGTGCTTTTTCACTTCACTTTTTAGTCAGTTTTAAATTGCTGTTAAGGCACTACTCAGGGATAGGTCTATTGAAGGATGTTTTGGTAACTTACTGTTCTTATTCCGGCTTTGATGGAATACGACCGATTTCACACTTTTCTAGCAAGCACTTAGAGAGCCCACTACGGCTTTTCGTTAAGAAACTGGTGCTTTACTTAGCTCGCATGATGGTTGTTATGAGCCTTTGCTGTAGCTCAATCGAAGGAAGCCTACTTGGCGGCTCCGATGAAAATTAGCCTCGCTGCGGCTTGATGGTACTCCGCTTACTCGGCGGCTGGATGGAAATTAGCCAAGACAGTCGTTTCTCGGACCCTTAAATAAACCGTGCAAACTCTGCCTGTAATATGGCGACGCCGGAACCAAAACTGCGGATACACACATTTCACCAATCGCGGGCGTAGCGGTAGATTCGGTCAGGAACCCGCACTGCACAGTATATACCGAACGTCTTGGAATCTCTGTTTAATATACCGTTCGATACAAAAATGAAAATAAAGTACAATTTGAAGTGAAAAATCAGTAACATTACATGGTCTTAAAATCTAGGAAAAAATGAATGTTACAATATATATATATATATATATATATATATATATATATATATATATATATATATATATATATATATATATATACATATATATACATATGTATATATATATATATATATATATATATATATATATATATACATATATATATATATATATATATATATATATATATATATATATATATATATATATATGCGTATTTATACGTATTTTGGAGTATTGGAATCAAGTCCAGTACGAATTCACGTCAGCATTTTGACATAACCTCAAAAAAGGTCAAGTAGTAAGTCTATAAGTAAATTAAATGAACAAACCACTATACATGTTTGTATTGTAGGGTACTTAAACCGAATATGCTAAAAGAATTGACCTATTAAGTTAAGAAGTTTCTGGATTAAGGTGAGTCCCCTCGCTTCTTGCCCACTGGATGCTTTATTAAAGTGATTCCCCGATGCTGAGAGGCGAGGGGACTCACTTGAATAAAGTACCCCGATGATGAGAGGAGAGGGGACTCATTTAAATAAAGCACCCCAAGGTGAGGGTAAAAGGCGATAGAACTCACTTTAATAAAGCACCCCCGAGAGTGTAAAACGGTGGAACTCACCATAATCCAGCATCTTGTGAATGAAAGGATTTGACTAATTGAGAATATTTCAAGATCCTGACCTAATAGGTCAATTCTGTTGACATATTTGCTTTCAGCGACCCAAAATATGTATAGGTATGGTGGTCTGCTGATTTTATTTTGCATTAGGTTATGTTCTTGTCGTAAGTTTCTTCTAGTATACGATTCTTGCATTAGCTTATGTTAGGTTTAGAGTTCTTGGTGTAAAGTTCTTGGTGTGTTTCTTGCATTGGGCTATGTTAGGTTTAGAGTTATTGGTGTAAAGATTTTGGTGTAAGTTGCTTGCATTAGGCCAGGAGTCGGCAACCTTTTAACTAAGGGGTGCCAGTTTTCATCCATACAATATTTTGCGTGCCGACATAGATACTTAATACAACTAAAATTAACAAAAATTAACTTAAATTAACTTAAAATATTGCTTTTAGAAGGTTTAATTACAAAAAAATTGTAACATTTAACAAATAATTTTATTATACTAGTCCTAGGACCTAGTGTGAACCCTGTGCTTGAAGTTCTTTAGAGAGTTTTCTTATATCCGGTTCATGTCAGGTTATTTTCAGTGTCACACATGCGTCCGAGTTGTCTGTTGTCAGCCTGCTTCGGTACGGGTTTAAAATCACTCTCATATGGGAAAAAAGTTGTTCACAGATATAGGATGATCCGAAAGCTGTAAGCATGGCAAACGCTACTTTCGTAAGACAAATAAATTTTCTCTGGTAAACTCATCCAACAACTGAGTATCTCGTTTGAATGGTTCTGGCAGTCACCTTCTAATACCCTTCTTAATTCTACAAATTTCATGTTCCATAACTCGGAGCTTTTAAATTCAATGTATTGAAGATCAAAATCATTAATGTCCATCCATGAGAAAAGAGATATGTCAAAGCAACTGCTGGAAAATCCATTAAATCTGGTTTGATTAAAAAAGCAAACATAGGACCATGTTTATCAAAATCCTGACCCCTCTCGATAAACTCCTCTTTTAAATTAGTCATATATTTAAGAATCTCGTCTATTAGTGCACCATCGTCGACACTGGATATATAAGTTTTTAAATTTGGAAAATATTTATATGTGTGTGTGTAGTAATATCGCTGATAAATAAATCTTTTTGTAATTTGAATGATTTCCAGGATTCGTATAAATCCAGAACTGTTTTGCCTGAACCTTGTAACTTTAAGTTGAGTTCACTGAGATGGTTTGTAATATCAGTAAGAAACATTAACAGACAGATCCAGTTCTTATCTTCTAGTTCAGGATAAGCATCCACTTGATTTTTTTCCAACAAGAACGATTTAATTTCGCCCAGACATTGCACAATTCTAGAGAGCACTTTACCACGGCTGAGCCAGCGCACATTATTGTGCAATGGTATATCTGAATATGCACTTTCTAATTCCTACAGAAACGCCTTAAATTGTCTATGGATCAGTGAAGAACGACCGACAATGTAGTTAACTATTTTAACCACCCTATCCATCACGGATTTTAAACTTCTAGCGGAGATTTTAGCGCACAAACTCTCTTGGTGAATGAAACTTCAAAATTGATAGACCCATGCGTTCAATAAGAAGGGAAACAAATCCTTTATGTCTCCCAATCATAGCAGGAGCGCCATCTGTCGTTACGCAAAAAATTTTATTTAAATCAATGTTCCACTTTTCAAAATATTTAACAAATTCTGAAAATATATATTCTCCTCTTGTAGTTCCCTGCAATGGGAGCAGACAAATCAGCTCTTCATACACACTGCCATCATCGAAGTATCGCGCAACGATGGCCAGACGGGCAATGTCATTAATATCGACACTTTCATCCAATGCTACACTAAATACAAAACTCCGTTTGATAGCGTCTCTCTCTGCTGTTTTTGGACATTTTGTATCATTTCGGTAATTCGTCTCTCGATGGTCCGCGCTGATACCGGTATATCCCTAATCCTGGCCAATATTGTATCCTTATTGGGCAAGTCGTCAAATAAAATCTCGCCAGTACTCAAACACGTTTGCTTCATAAATTCTTCGTCAGTGAACGGCCTACCCTTTTGTGCCAACCAGTGTGCAATTTTGAAACTGCATTCAGTTACCTGATTTTTTCCTTGGAAAACTTTGCTAAAGAATGTTGACTGTTTCTCGTATTGTTTACTTGCTCTTTGTATTGCCTCCCTTTTATCAGCGTTATCTTTAAATGACGATTCAATGTTTTATCTGGAAATGTCGTTGAACACTAGATGTCCGGAAAACTACGCTTTCCCGACATAGGAACAAATGGCCCGATCGTTTTGCTGTACAAAACCGTAATCTGTTGTCCAAGAAGTTTGAAATGATCGAACGTCTACCTTCTGTTTCTTCGCGGCCATAACGCAACGTAATTTTAATTTTTAAACTTTTCGACAACTATTGACTGGAACGGATGTTACTTCTATACTAAATGATCCAAACGTGTAGCCGCTTGCTATATATAGAAAAATAATGTTTCCAGAAAATTCCAATAATTACGTTTATTAAATTTCTTGGAACAAAAATTATTATCTACAACGCGCCCATTACAATCAAAGGGCCGCCTAGAAGTTAAATCTAACAAAAACTATAGTTCGGCAATATAAAAAGAGTTGCGGCGCGCATCGGAACGATTGAAGTCAAGTCAAACAAAAACCGCCTTATAGCGGCTCTTTTGATCTGAATTGAGGACGTTTATTTGTGTTTTTGCCTAGGCTTATATTTTGAGGCTTGCCGTCTTTAATACTTGCCGAAATTAAAGCCAAACCAATGCATTTAGTAAAATTAGAAATTACAAAATATATATTTTGTAGTTTTTGGTAATAATACCTAGTGACCTATATAATATATCGTTTTTGTTTGTATCGTTAAAGTAATACTGTCTTCGATTATTTACTTAATTTCGAAACATGTCACAGATTACAGAATTAATGTGTAAACTTTGAATAGGTACGCGTGCCATTCAAAATTGCTTGGCGTGCCAGAGATGGCACGCGTGCCATAGGTTGCTGACCCCTTCATTAAAATATGTTAAGTTTAACGTTCTCGTGTAAATCTCTGGCATTAGGCTATGTTAAGTTTACCGTTGCTGGTGTAAGTTTCTGGCATTAGGCTTTGTTAGGTTTAGATTTCTTAGTGTAAAGCTCTTGGTGTAAATTTTTGGCATTAAGCTATATTAGGTTCAGAATTTTTGGAGTACAATTCTTGCATTAGGTTTAGAATTCTGGTTGTAAAGTTCTGGGGTGAGAGGCGAGGGAACTCACTGTTATTCAGCATCGCGAGGGTGATGTGCGAGAGGAAACATTTTAATAAGGCATTCAGTGGGCGAAAAGCGTGGTTAGTCACCTTAATCTGAACTGGACTTTTTGGTCTTGATTTAATAGGTCAATTCTTTTCACATAATTGGTTTAAAGCACCCCAAAGTACTTATGGATATTGTGGTCTGTTCATTAAATTTTCTAATTTACTTACAGACGTATTTTCTTACCATTTTTGAGGTTTTTTTTTAGGTTATGTCAAGATGCTGACCTCATGAGTGATTTTTAACCTTGAATTCGATTTCGACACCCCAAAATACGTGTGGTTTGCTCGTTTATATTTTAAATTTATTTATAAAAGTATTTTTGGTCATTTTTGAGGTGTTTTTTAAGGTTGTTTTAAAATCCTTGGGCCTTCAGCACACCAAAAAACATGTGGTATGGTATTTCACCTTTCAACTACTTTTTTTTGTGATTCTATGTAATCAATGGTATCTACAAGTGAAGTAAAAAATATTTTAAAGTTAGTAGCTCAGAAAAGGCAGCAAATAAACCTAGTGGTTTGTTGAATTTTCATTTTTAACTACATAACATAAAAGATATAAAGCTATCAGAAACACAAAAAATCTGAAGGGACTAGATATTTGGGTAGAAGAGGATTTCCCTCAGGACATACGGGAGCAAAGAATACTAGTACCACACTTGAAGGAAGCAAGAAGCAAAGGGCACAAAGCCTTCTTGGTGTACAATAAATTGATAGTAAACGACAGGTCATACATGGCTAAAGATATAAAAGCACGACAAGAGAATAGACATGATAGAGAAACAAACACGAGGCCAAAAAGAACCGTATATAAAAGACCACCGAAGAGCCTGGACCTAAATGGAAAAATGAGAAGGGTAAGCTCCACAAGCTCAAAAAACCAAATAGAATAGATGAGGAAAGGGGAAGAGGACGAAAGACGAAATTGGCAATGAAAAGGGACGACGACTTGGTTAATAATAAAAATCACAAGCAGGGGTATATTAGGATAGGAAACTAGAATATTAAAAGTCTTACAGGAAAAGAAGAAGAAGCGAAAGAGATGCAAGATTATGGTCTGGAATACATGGAATAACGGAGACTAAAAAGAAAGGATCCGGAATAGAGAAGTTAAACACTGGCCACTGGATAATATGGTCGGGGGTCAAGAAGGAGGAATTCGCGAGTTGCTTTAATCATCAAGAACGAAAACATGGGGAACGTCAAAAATGAAAGATACATAAGTGAGAGAATAGTATCAGTAACAATTGCGGAGAAGAATGAAGAATATACATTGGTGGTGGCGTATGGGTCAACAGAGGATACAAAAAAAAGAGAGAAAGGAGAAATTTTTCGAGGATTTACGAAAAGAAATAGATAACAGTAAGAATAGCACAATTATCCTAGGAGACATAAACGGGAGAGTAGGAAACGTAAATAGAGATATCAAGTAGTGCCTAGGAAAGGAAGGAGAAAATGCTAAAATCACAAATGGGGAAAAAAATAAGCTTCTGCATAGAAAACGAGCTGGTCATAACAAATAGCCACTTCAAACACAAGGACCTACACGAATACACAAGAGAAATCGCGAGTAGAAAAGTCAATAGTAGATTACTTCTTGGTAACCAAAGATATATGGAAAAAGGTGAGAGACATAAAAGTCAGGAGAAGGAGCAGCCACTTCATAAACACTATTTAGTGGTTATGAAGTGGCAAGTGCAAGTGCAAATAAAGGAAAAGAAGAGAAGAAAAGTGGAAAAATAGAAAGATAAGATACTATAGACTAGAAAGACAGGAACTCAGAGACAAATACCGACAGCAGATACAACATGCAAGGCATACCGGGGAGGGAAACAATAGAAGGTATGTGGACGAAGATAAAGGAGGCAATACTAAAAGCAGCCGAAGAGCTGTGTGGGACCGCAAGGATTACAAACAAGGGATACAAAAAAACACAGTGGTGGAACGAAAAAATAAAGAACGCCATTAAAGTAAAAAAGGAGAAAATGGAAGAACTACCTAAGCAAAAAAAAAAAAAAACGCAACAGGATTTCGAAGAATATAAAAGAGAAAGGAAGGTGACCTAGTAAAAGATGGAAAGAGAACAATGTGGAGTTTGGACAAAAAAATGAAGAAGGCGTACAACGAAAAGCAAAAATTGTTCTATGGAGATGATGAGAAATCAAAGAAAAAAACAAGGAAACCTACAAGGAAACCATACGAAGAAACATAAAAAGATGAACAAGGGACAATATTAACAGAACAAGAAATCATGGAAAGATGGAGGCAATACTTCAAGAACCTTTTAGAAGGGAGAGATATAAACATCACAATTAAACAGAGCAATCAACGGGGGGGAGAGAGAGATGAACATGAAGAAGAGATAACCAAAGAAGAAATCAAAGCGGCAATAAACAAAATGAAAGCAAGCAAAGCGCCAGGAGAGGACAACATAACAGCGGAAATGATAAAAGCCGGAAAAAAGAAGAAATGGTAAGAATATTGCAAATATTAATGAACAAAAATATACACGAAAGGAACCGCACCAAAAGAATGGCAAGTGGGAATCATAGTACCCATACACAAAAAAAAAAAAGAACCAAACCAAGAGAAAAAAAACAAAAAAAATAAATATGATAAAATTTAAAAACCCCCTTTTTTCCCCCGAAAAGAGACACAAGAGACTGTATTAACTTCCGAGGAATCACACTACTCACTGGGCTATAAAAACTATACGCACGAATGATGGAAAAAAAAGGCTGAGGCTGAGAGAAAAACTGGAGGAAACACTAGAAGATACACAATTTGGTTTCAGACCAAACAGAGGGGTGACCGATGCCAACTTCATAGTCAGGCAAGTGACCGAAAAAGTCCTAAGAGAAGCAGGAGAAGTACACCTATGTTTCATAGACCTGGAAAAGGCTTTCGACAGAATAGACAGAGAGGACATCTGAAGGACCCTGGAGAATAGAGGAATTAATGAAAAGCCAATAAATGGAATAAAATGTCTATATAGACAAACAACATATTATGAGTAAGACATGAAAAATCGGAGAGTTTCGAAATATCTAAAGGCGTCAGACAAGAGTGTATACTGAGTCTACTGCTGTTCTCGGTAGTGATAGACGAGGCCATAAAAACAACAAAAAGACAAGCACAGAAATGGAACATGGAGAGAGTTGGAATAACAGAGATAACATACGCTGACGATATGGTACTGATCGCAAAAAACGAGAAAAATTTGAACGAAAGCCTAAAGGTGTATAACGAAAGCTTGGAACGCATGAATATGAGCATAAACGTGAAAAAAAAACGAGGACAATGATCATAAGCAAGGAGAACCAAACGCGTGAAATATACCTAAGAGAAAAAAAGATACAACAGGTGGAGAGTTTCAAATATTTGGGTGCAATGGGATGGAGAGCTGACGAGGAGATTAGAGCGAGGACAGAAGCAGCGAGGAAACTCTTTATTAGTATCAAGAACACTTTTCTAGGCAAAAAGAAAATACGAAAATTAACAAAACTACAAATCTTAAAAAAGGTGGCGACACCAATAATTACATATGGATCGATCCGAAGTGTGGACAACAACACAAAGTCACAGAAGTAAGATACAAAGCATCGAAATGAAATTCTTCAGAAAGATTGAAGGAAAGACAAGACTGGATAGGATAAGAAACGTTAATATACGGGAAACACTGAAGATGAAGCCGATACAGGAGAAAATAGGAGAAAATCAGTCGAGGTGGTTTGGACATATACAAAGACTGGGACAGGAAAGACTGGTAAGGAGAGTATATGAAGCAAGAGAGAATAGAAAACGAAGTCGAGGAAGGTCACGAAGAACATGGAGAGAGGAAGTAAGGGGAGCAATAGAGAAGAGGGGAGTGAGGTGGGAAGATGCAACAAGGCTAGCCCGAAATAGAGAAAGATAGAGAGAAATATGGAAGACCCCAACCTAACCCAACCCACTCACACCAGCCTACACCGAGAGGTATCATGGCTAAGGATTAAGTAAGTAAGTAACATAAATGTTTCAGGGCTCCAGGACATCCCCGTCATTATCAAGGAAAACCGCATCTGACGAAAAACAAATTCGAAATTTACGCCTAGTCAGGGATAGAAGTTACACAGGATAAGAAAGTCACCTTAGTTTTACAGAGAACGAGTATATGACGTTTATTTAATTGCGTGTGTTGGTGCACTGAATTTATGTTTGAGTTTATACCTCGTATATTGCAAAAATCCACTTTAAAATTTTGATCTCCCCATGTTAACGCCCCCGAACCAACCCCACCTGGAAAGAAGAGATACTTTTACGTCCGGAGTCTTTTGAGCTTTATTATGCTATTCTACAGCGAAGTTCAGGGACATGGACACATCCATGAAACGTTCGCTCGTAAGACAAACTTCACCCAAATATGAGGCATAGGGTGGGTGGAAAACTATTTCGAAACCCAGCTCGTGCACTTTTGCCATTAAAACAACCGATATGTGAACAGCCGTATTGTCCTAATGAGGCATTTTTTCTACACGCTAATCTTGGTCGCTTCTGCTTCAACTCACTAACCAAACGGTTCAATAAAGAAGCATAAACAAGACACTGTTTCACCATCTTCCAAATAGTCAATCATGTGTTCCAAAAAACAGTTGTCATCACTTTCCCACTGACAAAACTGTTTTCGTTTTTTTTCGGTGCACTTTCACCTTCGCCAACCCACTTTTTTGACTGACGTTTTATCTCCAGATTATAATGATGACTCCATGTTTCGTCTACGGTGCCAAAACCATGCCAGAAGTTCTTCGAATTGCGCTGCAACTTGTCCAAACACGATTATGAGATGTTTTTACGTTTTTAGTCTGGAACAGACGCGGCGCCCATGGCTCACTCAAATTTTTCATTTCTAGAACTTCATACAGGATAGTATGAACATTATATGGGGATAGTATGAACATTATATGAGATACTTACCATCTCAGCAATCTTATAAAGCTTAAAGTGACGGTCTTCCATATCGATACCATCAATTTTATCTATCATTTCTTCAGAAGAAACCATCGGGGGTCCTGAACGTGAAACATCTGCAGTGCGAGTGCTGGTTCAAAATCTCCATGAACTTTCTTCAGTTCAGTTTTTGTCTGGGCTGCTGTCGATTATTTTAAATAACAATCTTTTATCACTGCACGATACTCGACTTTATCCATTACTATGAAACGAACACCAATTACTTACCATAGCTGCCAACAAACAACTGCACATCGCATCTGTTCGAAATTTTGAACACAACCGTTACAAGACTCGCTTACCAACAATCATGCTAATTAACGACATTTCAAGTCAATTTACCAGATTTATCAGTCCACTCTCGTAAATAAGCTTAGCAATAAAGAACTTAAGATTTATAAAGATATAATTGCTCCTATTTTATTTCCAAGCAACCCTTAACCTAATTCTGTTACACCATTAAAAACAAAATTTTCAAGGATACATTAATAAAAGATTTTGTTTTGTTTTTACCATTATCGCTTTGATTTTTCTATATTTCTTCACCATACGATGGTCACTACATTAACAAGTTGAACAAGATTTTTATTTTATCTTCTAATTTATGTTAACGATTGCCACGCACATCGAGCAAGTTTTTGTATACAGCTTTAACTACTAGATTATCTTATTTGATATTCAGAGAATTCTCTCTCTCTTCACTAAGTTATGTTTTTTTTTTCTAATAGTTATCTACAGTTACAATAAAAAAGTTTTAATTTCTTAATTTTACGAGTACTACTCATATATAAATAATCCACCTTTTTACACGCGAGGTAAATAAGACCACTATGTTTCCTTACCATATAATCCGAAATATAGCTCAGGCAGTTAGTCAAAGTTTCACCAAATCCAACATACCACCACTCACACGGCCAGACAATACCATTGCAACCACACCTGTTGAGAGAGCGAACTTGTTGGCTGAACTCTTTGCTTCACATTCTACTGTCGATTTTCAAGGAAAAACACCACCTACTATTCCCATATTGCAGTCAAAAAAAGCCCCGATGTCGTTGTCTTCAGATAGCGTATCATAAAGCGTATTTTAATGAAGCTAGACACCAAAAAGGCTTCTGGCGCTGACGGAAATACCTGCCATAGTTCTCAAAAACTGTGCAAGGGAACTAACACCAGTTTTCTGTAGACTTTTCAACCTATCCTACAGAAAGGAAATATTTCCGTCCTGCTGGAAATGTGCCATAGTTCAGCCGATACCTAAAAAAGGCAAGAAGACCTTGCCAAACAATTACCGACCAGTCGCACTGCTTTCAATAATATCGAAAGTCATGGAAAAGGTTATCAATCAGCATCTTCTAAAATATCTTGAGCAATTCAATATTATTAGCGATCACCCATATGGCTTTCGTAAACATAGATCAACAGGAGATCTTCTGACTTATGTGGCACATGTTTGGAACAACGCAATTGAACACTTTGGAGAATCTCGAGCGGTTGCTCTTGATATATCCAAGGCATTCGACCGTGTTTGGCACGATGGACTGTGGACGCTCTTGTGGTATGTCTGAAAAGTTCTGTTTGTGGCTCTTATGTTTACGAGTGGCGGTCGATGGATTTCTTTCTAACACCTTCACTATCAACGCCAGTGTGTCCCAAGGCTCCATACTATCTCCTACTCTCTTTCTCATTTACATTAACGATCTGCTGGAAAAGACTGGGAATCCAATCTACAGCTGTGCAGATGACAGTACGCTTGCCTCTTCATTCACTTTGAACGCTCTCGGACATCGGCTGTTCAGGCGAATATCCGCAGACAGCAAGAGGTCGTTCATCTTAACAAAGACCTGGAAGAAATCCTATCTTGGGGTGACAGTAACCAAGTGGAATTTAACGCACAAAAACTCAGGCGGCAGTTTTTTCTAAAAAAGTTAACGTTGATGAACCAGACATGGTTATGTCGGGGCCCTCCATTCCCCTAACATCGTCGCTCAATTTGTTGGCGTTAATTTGGGAGCAAATATGTCCTGGCATAGCAAGGAAAACTTCTCAAAAGTTGGGAATACTATTTCGAACCAGAAAGCTTTACACTCCACAACAACTGTTAATTCTTTACAAAGCTCAAATTCGACCAACTATGGAATACTGCTCCCATGTTTGGGGCTCCGCTCCCAACATACATTGCATTTGTTGGATTCTGTTCAGAGAAGAGCTGTTCGTCTGATTGGAGACCCGGAACTGACCCGCGGCCTTGATTTGATCGCTGGAACATCGAAGAGCGGTTGGCGACTTGAGTCTGTTCTACAAGTATTTTCATGGAAAGTGTTCGAAGGATGTAGCCCGCTTAATTCCTCCCAGAGCGGCGCATGTTAAAAATACACGTCGCGCTAATACTTCACATCCGTATGAGGTTCAGCTAGTTACTCCGCGTACAACGCTTTTCAAGCAGTCTTTTATATGGAGAACATCATCCCTTTGGAATAATTTGCGCAGCGCTGTGTTTCCCACCGAGTACGATTTACAGCGATTCAAGAACAACGTGAATCGCTTTTTCCGCACGCGTGCCGCGCCTGGAGCGCTTTAGAGACTTCCCTGTAGCACGTGTGCTAGAACCATAAAAAAAAAGTTATTTAATAAAGTAGGCCTCACTTTAATTTATAAGTCATCAGACAATCTGAGGAATATCTTAATTAATCCCAAGGACAAAATCCCTAATTGTGAAAAAAGTGGAATTTATGAAATTAGTTGCAATGATTGCGACAAGTACGTTGGGCAAAATAAAAGATCAATTAAAACCAGATTTAAAGAACATTTAGCGCATTTGAGATACGGTAGAACAGAAAAATCGAGCTTTGCCGAACCTACTCTTGAAACTGATTATGCTGTAACTTCAGAGAACCTAAGATTAATTACAGATGTATCTGATAGGAGATTATAAAATGTGAAAATAGTTTAAATAAAGACGGAGGGCCTATTTCTTATAGCCCCTCTGCTGCTATGCCATTTCTACGAAACGTATAACACATACCTTGAGTAATTCAGGTATAAAGCTAAGTATAAAGACGTTAGATTGGACGTTTAGCTTCAGACAATCATCGCTCCTGATGAGACTAACATGGTTAGCGAGACGCACGTCGAGCGCAAAAATAAAATGTTTGGTATAGTGGTGATATATACGGAGTATTGTCATTGTGCCAAAGATTACAAATTCCCAACATAATTTTACTGGTGTTATAAATTAAATTGATTGGTATGAACTGTGAAAGTATCGGAAAAACTTCTTCGGTCAGTCACCTTAATTTTCATATACCTAATAACATGTATTTCCTTGTGTTTCCTTTAAATCAACATAAATTAATTATATAAAATAATACATTTTTTGTATCTTGATAATTCCTTTTAAAAAATAATTCCGCTGCAGATGACATATTAAGAACAAAGTTTCAATAATGATAATGTCTTTTTGCTGCAGATTTGGGTGATTTGGCAGTTTGTGTAAATGAACGACCTTGGAGTTTATATTGTGGAGAACCACCATGTGGACAACTGAATCCTGAAAATCCAAACGTGTATGACGTATTGGAAAAACTATACAAGTAAGCAATAAAAAATATTAATATAACAGGCACTTACTAAAATCAATTATGATCAACACCTTAATTAAAAGAGCTTTAAGTATCAGTTTCAGAAATCATTTTCTATTGATTGGGAGTCGTTTACAGAAATAGGGTTACATAACTTTCAGGTACTTTTGCAGAGAGGTTGATAAGTGGCTTTCAAAATAGCAAACATTCTAATAATATATATATATATATATATATATATATATATATATATATATATATATATATATATATATATATATATATATAATTTTATACAAATAATTAAACTGATAGTGTAAACAATACCGACCAATTCTCGCTGTGGTAGTGTTATAAGATGTAGAATTCCATACTATCCAGTATTTCGAGAGTACATTCGCCTTTTTACACACCAAAGTTTATTAAATGGGTATTTTATGCCTAGAAGTTTGAAGCACCACAATTAAATTATTCTTTTTTACAAAAATACCTTTAATGCATATCCATAATAATTACTTAAAGTTTTATTTATTTTTTGGCACCTTTGTTTCCATTAGTCAGAAACAAAATAGAAACATCTAAAATTTAGTTGTTGTCCATATAACGTGTTCAAAACGAGACACTTCAAAAATGTAAGACTAGGAAACGCCAATGTATAAAACTGTTATTAGGCAATCATATATCAATTCCTTTTGTATTAATTTATAATTTTCATAAATTTTCAAAATTATTTTCAATAGCTCTAACAATCTCAAGATATCTAGACTTCTCTATTTTTCTATTACGGCAAAAATCATTTTAGCTCTACTAATCGGATTATATCATGAATGAAAAGAGTTTTCTCATTCTCTTTAACTGATTCTGTATACTCGAGGTTAAATATGTTCCACAGAATTTTCTTCAATTTCGTATCCTGTATTTTTTCGACATTTATTAAACTTTTACTAATGTTTGATCACAATCTTTTCAAAATACGTTACAACATGCATTTCCCTAATATTAATATGATTTATTTTTAAAATTATATCTTTACCATGGAAAATTTTCTTCACATTATCACCTTGCCGTTGCGTGTTATTAACTTATCTTATTTCTTGGATTTGAGAATATCCATAAATATTTTTATATATTAAAGAAAAATAAAACCACTTGCTTAAAAGAAATACACAATCGTAATTAATGATAATTAAACGCAACTTATATCTCAAACTAAAGATAAAAATACACAAAATATAAATGCATATATAATTATGGTCTCAATTCAATTTTCGCAAAGAGCGAGGAAGCGTATCCCCCTTCGCCCCCCCCCCCATACAAAAAAAATTCACCTCTGGTTTATAGTAAATAATATATTAACATCAACAAAATAATAATAATAATTACCCTTGACGATACTGAGAGTTCAAAATGGAGAAATAATTTTTGCACTACGCTATCAAATTCCTCATTATATAAAATCGGAATTGGTAAAAGAAGATTCCTCGAATTTTGATTGAAATCGTTCATTCCAGAATATAAAGCAAATGTGAAGAAAACATCAGCAAGTCTCAGTTTGGTTTGAGGAGTGGCGTCGATACAAGGGAGGCATTATTTAACATCCAAGTTACAACGATGTCGAGATGTAAACGTTGATGTGTATGCCTGCTTTGTCGATTACAAGAAGGCATTCGGCACGATTCAGTATGATAAGTTATTAGTTATACTGAACAATACAGGCTTTGACGTACGAGACATTCGAATAATAGCAAATTTATACTGAAATCAGACAGCTAATATTAGAGTTAACGGCCAGACATCTGAAGAAGTGCCAATTATGAGAGGTGTTCGACACGGTTGTGTGCTCTCTCCCAGTTTGTTTAGAAGAGAGAACAGAGGGTATAATAACTAACAGAGTAGTCAGTAACAACTTAATATATGCTGATGATACAGTCCTTTTAGCAACAAATAAAAACAATCTACGAGCGTTCTTATCAGCAGTGATAAAGCATAGCCAATAGGTCTGCACTTGAGTAAAAAGAAAACCAAATGGATAGTCATCAGCAAGAACAAAGATATAGTTGCCCACTTAACAGATATCAGGATAAATTAGGAAATAGTGGAGAGAGTACAAGCATATAAGTATCTGGACTACTGGGTAAGCGAAGAATGGTACTTATCCCAAGAAATAAAAAGCAGAATAAGACAAGCAAGAACATCATTTAGAAAAATGCAAAAAGTGTTAAAACAACCGAGCTCTAAAAGTCCACTTAAGATTACGATTATTACGTTGCTATGTCTTCAACATTCTATTCTATGGGATGCAAGCATGGACTCTCACTAAAACAATGTTCAAAAGGAGTGAGGCCTTCGAGATGTGGTCATACCACAGAATGTTGAGGATATCGTGGATGGAGAGAGTGACCAATAAAGCAGTTTTATAGCTGATTATTAAAGAAAGAGAAGTACTTAATATTATACAAAGAAGAAAGTTGGAGTACTTTGCCCACGCAATGAGAAACCAGAAGTAGCTGAGTTGCTCCATATAATTTTTCGGGTGAAAATAGAAGGAAGATATAGTCCTGGCTACCAGATAACATCTTGGCTTAAAAATCTTCGCCAGCGGTATGGAGTAAGCACCACGACACTGTTTAGGTCAGCTACGGATAAAGGGAAGATCACACGACTGATCGCCAATATTCTGCGAGAACAAGGCACTTGAAGAAGAATAAGATAACTTAAAATAAATAAATACTAGAATATTTCTAAAAATACTACATTATTTAATCGCAAATTTGATTTTTTTGTTATACTAAGAGATTAAGGGTAGTCAGAGGTTTAATAAATGATTTCTTTGTGATTTTTTTATTCATCATGTATATACCACTAACCCCTTAAAATATTTTTAGTACACAGAAAGGGTAAAAAACAAAATCTTCTCTTCTCGTTATATTTTTTCATATTTTCATAATATTTCGTTTCAAATAAATTACACCATGCTTGGATGTCGCACAAGCAAAGTTAAATTTTGACTTAAGGGGTTAGTTTTCCAGGATGAAATCGGAAGTGAAAAAAAATTACCAGGTCATCGAGTGTGGTGTCAATTGAAAGCTTATGACAACAGGAGTTCAAAAATATATATGATGTAATACTTGCGCACACTTTTCTTTGTATTATAATGCCCAAAAATGTCTGTCCCCCACCCTATGTCGAAAAGTACTGACCCAAAATTTTGGAATATTCTTCATAAAGTGTCGATTGAGCGAAAATTGTCAAGAGTGCCTTACGTTTAATAATTTACCTGGCATAAAAAAAAAAACACTAACGACTATGTTTCACGAGAGTATGGTGGAGGTTAATATATTTTCAGTACCGCGCGTGGCCCCTCTAGAGACAAAATAATTTTATTTTATTTACTTATAATTAAACAAATATTTATGTAGTAAATATTTGTTTTACACTTTTATTACTAGATTCTAGCTATTTTAATTTATTGGCTATTAGGTAGCTAAGGCGCTATAACTATTTTACATTACTGAAAACTCATTTGAGGCGTATTTGTGAAGTCACTGATCATTTTATATCTCCGTAACAAAAATTTTTGTTTTAAAAGTAATCACGGTACGGAATACTAATTGCGCAAGTCCAATTTATACTTGACTGGTTTATTAGATTTTTTTTATGGGTCTAGCACACGTGCTGCAAGTCCCTAAAGCGCTTCAGGAGCGGCACGCATGCGGAAAAAGCGATTCACGTTGTTCTTGAATCGCTGTAAATTGTACTCGGTGGGAAACACAGCGCTGGGCAAATCATTCCAAAGGGATGATGTTCTCCATATAAAAGACTGCTTGAAAAGCGTTGTACGAGGAGTAACAAGCTGAACCTCATACGGATGTGAAGCACCAGCGCGACGTGTATTTCTAACATGCACCGCTTTGGGAGGAATTAAGCGGGCTACATCCTTCGAACACTTTCCATGAAAATACTTGTAGAACAGACTCAAGTCGCCAACCGTTCTTCGATGTTCCAGCGAATCAAGGCCGCCGGTCAGTTCCGTGTCTCCAATCAGACGAATCCAACAAATGCAGTGTATGTTTGGGAGCGGAGCCCCAAACATGGGAGCAGTATTTCGTAGTTGGTCGAATTTGAGCTTTGTAAAGAATTAACAGTTGTTGTGGACTGTAAAGCTTTCTGGTTCGAATTAGTATTCCCAATTTTTGAGCTCTCCTTGCTATGCCTGCAATATGTTCATGCTAGGACATATTTGCTCCCAAATTAACGCCCAACAAATTGAGCGACGATGCTAGGGGAATGGAGTGCCCCGACATTACTATGTCGGGTTCAGCAACGTTAACTTTTTTAGAAAAAAACTGCCGCCTGAGTTTTTGTAGCGTTAAATTCCACTTGGTTACTGTCACCCCAAGATAGAATTTCTTCCAGGTCTTTGTTAAGTTGAACGACTTCCTGCTGTCTGCGGATATTCGCCTGAGCAGCCGATGTCCGAGCGTTCAAAGTGAATGAAGAGACAAGCGTACTGTCATCTGCAAAGCTGTATATTGGATTCCCGGTCTTTTCCAGCAGATCGTTAATGTAAATGAGAAAGAGAGTATGAGACAGTATGGAGCCTTGGGACACACCGGCAGCATTAATAGTGAAGGTGTTAGAAAGAAATCCGTCGACCGCCACTCGTAAAGAACACTCTCTGAAGAAACATGAGAGCCACAAACAGAACTTTTCAGACATACCACAAGAGCGTAGCTTAGCCAACAGTCGATCGTGCCAAACACGGTCGAATTCCTTGAATATGTCAAGAGCAACCGCTCGAGATTCTCCAAAGTGTTCAATTGCGTTGTTCCAAACATGTGTTACATAAGTCAGAAGGTCTCCTGTTGATCTATGTTTACGAAAGCTGTATTGGTGGTCGCTAATAATATTGAATCGTTCATGATGTTTTAGAAGATGCTGATTGATAACCTGAAGGATAGCCGGTAAATTCTATTGATAGTAACTTCAATCAAAATTGTGTCTCAATATTTTCAATTATTGATTAATTTTTATTTGAAAATTCATTTTTGTCCATTTTTTTGTGTAACTAACTCCTTAAAAACACGTTTTATTTTTAGAGTACCCTGTATTCTTTAAAAGAGCCATATTGACTAACTCGATACGTTTTTAATTTAACAATGAAATATCACACATCTGTTCCTAACTTTAATAAAAGTGGCAATTTTCAAACAAAAAGGCACTTTTAAACTTCGTGCATCAGTATTAGCTATTATTTCAAAATACGAAGCGTTATGTGGGATTGTTTTTTGCAACACAGTTAACAATTAAACGTTTTTCAATATCTATTAATGCCACTAAACATTCCGTATTATAAGCTAGGTAATAGTAATTTCATATTCTAGATACTTGAGATCCCCCTACAATAGTCTGAATATTTTGATAGGTGAGTAGTGATTATGCTTGATTATCCAGCTTAGCTCTCTTTGCCAAGGCAATATTTCCAATATATGTTGGCGGTTAACTATATACAGTCAGTCCAAAAAGTCTCCACCTGCTTTCTATACTATTTTGTATTATGCTTAACTAATTAATTCATACTATGAGAAAACATGTTTAAATTAATATTTGACACTTAACCTGCGAGGATTAGTATTAAAAACAACTACGGAACATTTTATTTAAAAGTTACATCATTATTATAAAAATGTAAACAAAATTAATGTCAAAAAGTCTCCGTACACGCAAGAACTGCACTGAAAAAAACACGTTATAATAAGCTGCATTTTATTAAGCTATGTATTACTCGCTAAACTGAAAATAAATAAATAATTGTTGTTACTAGTAATTTTGTGAGTTTTCAAAGTAGTATTAAAAACGAGCGAGAGAAATTGTGAAAGTCCATGTCAAGTTCGAAAGATTTTTGATTTGTGGAAAGATGGAAACTCAACGGGTTCCTATAAAATTCGACCACGTTCCGGTCGTCCCAAGAAACTGACTCCGCGTGAAGAGGTCAGTATTGTTATACAAATAATTATAGATCCCAAGAAAAGTGCACCAAAATTAAAAGAAGAAGGAAACTATTTTCGAATAATGTTTGTTCACAAACAGTGAGAAATTGTTTACACAGGGCACACCCGTTATAGCCTGCTATAACGGGTGTGCTGCCAGGAAAAAGCCGTTAATTTCAGAAGCTAATCTCAAAAAGCGGGTAGCTTTTGCTAGGGAATATGTTACTAAATCTCCTGAATTTTGGGAATCCGTAATCTCTAGTGATGAAATTAACGGTTCTGGGTCTGGTGGCAGAACTAAAGTTTGGAGAAAGAAGAATACTGCATTCGATATTAAAAACATTTGTTCCACGGTGAGACAAAGTGGTAGCAGTGTTCTGCTTTGGGGATGCATGTCCGCTGGAGGGGTTGGAAATTTACATTTTATTAATGGTAGCATGGATCAGCATGTTTATCTAAACATTTTGAGAGACAATTTAAAGGAAGTGTCCAATAATTTTACACTCGATATAAGATACTTTTTCCAACCAGACAATGATCCGAAACATACCGCAAACTTGATGCGAGAACGGATGATCCATAATGTGCGACAGCAGCTTCATACACCTCCGTAATCACCCGATGTTAACCCCATCAAATATTTATGGGAGGAACTTAAACGGCGCGTTCACAAACATAATGTAGAGGAGAATTAAAAAACAGAATATTGAACGAATGCGAGAACATGCTAGCAGAAGTTACTAGAGGGCTGGTTGCAAGCATGACAAAAAGGTTACAGGAGATTATCAAAGCCAATGGCGGTCCCACTAAATATTAGTTTAAACGAAGTTGTTATTTTCCTATAAACTCCGTCAAACTATTATTGGTAATTGTTAAGTGTATGGAGACTTTTTTGACATTAATTTTGTTTACATTTTTATAATAATGATGCAACTTCTAAATAAAATGTTCCGTAGTTGTTTTTAATACTAATCTTCGTTGGTTAAGTTTCCCATATTAATTTAAACATGTTTTCTCATAGTTCCAATAAATTAGTTAGACATAACAGAAAAATAGTATAGAAAGCAGGTGGTATATGAAGAGTTTTTGGACTGACTGTATATCAAACCAAAGATCTGTTCTCATTTGTAATTAAAGAGAACCAACATTGTAACACATACACACTGTAAACAAAGAGTTTAGGGAAGAAGTTTATAGCAATAAAAATTTGACGCAATTAATTTTCTGTTTTGACGGGTATTGTTAATTCGTTGGTTCCAACCGGTAAGTCGCGACCCACAAGGATTGGCTTTTTTGGGGGGTCGCCGATTAACAATTTTAAAAACCAAAATTAAATTTTAAAATTAAAAGGTAGGTGAGATATATTCACTTCGAGGGCATAAAGAAGAACTTTTGTTTTGTAAGGCACTAAAAGCTACTACGAAAGGTGAAGACGTTATAAAAATGATAAGTTCATTCTTTGAAAGTAATGACTTACACGGGAAAAACTTGTGTGGAGTATATACCGAAGGAACACCAGCCATGCTTGAATCGAGGTCGGGCTTTCAGTCAAACGTTAAAGAGCTTGCTTCCCAAGCAAAGGGACTGCACTACATGATTCACCTATTTGCCCTTACTACCAAGACTATTCCAAAGCCTTTGCAAGAAGTGCTCGACTCTTTGGTGACAACTGTCAATTATATAAAATCTAGTGTTCTCAGTACTCATCTGTTCAAGGAACTATGCAAAATCATGAACTCTGATCACGAAGTTTTTCTTTCTACACTGCTGTTCATTAGTTATCAAAAAGAAATGTTGTTGGCCGAGTCTTTGAATTGAGAAACGAAATAAAACAGTTTTTAGAAATGAAAGGAAAATATGAGTTTATGATGAGAGCTGGATCGAAAGAGTAGCTTATTTATCTGATATCTTAGATCAGCTGAACAAGCTAAATTTGAAACTGCAGGGTAAGGAAACGCACATTATTCACTTCAGAGATAGTATCCAGGCGTTTTTATTCAAGCTGTAAAACTGGCGTCGAAAAGTAAATCTTGGAAACTTTACCATGTTGAACCTTTTCACCAAGACTGAAGAACCAAATACGGGAAATGTAGACAATCTAAGAGAGGAAATTAACCACCTTCAAGCGCTTGAATCTGAATTACAACGTTATTTCCCGGAGTTCTCTGAACAAGAAGCTGCATTAGTACGAAACCCATTTCATGTATAGTTGGATGTTACCGACATTTTCAATGAAGTGCGGGATGAGTTTTTGGAGCTGCGAAATGACTTCTCATCGCATCATTGATTTCAGGAAAAATCATTACCTCAGTTTTGGTACGCTATGCGTCATTCGTATCCTAAACTCTTCTGCAGATTAAGACAAAAACAAGAAATAAGCTGCATGTTCAAGATGACGTGAGATTGACCTTGACAAAAACTCAACCAAGAATTATAGCACTTATTAAGCAGATGCAACTCAATCATCACATTAATCATTGATGCATAATAATTAATACTTTATAAAAAATATATCACTAATAAGTCCTAAAATATATTTTTTCAAACCCTTAGTTTTTGTTTTCTTGTTCCAATATGGCGGGTGGGAAAGGGAAATTGCGAACATTTTTAAAAATCCATAAAAGGTCGCGATCAAAAAAGATGGGGACCACTGTTTTAATTCCTGTAAAATCTGGTTGCTATAATCATCTTTCATGCGCTCTTTTGTTTACAGTGTTGTAAAATGGTGTATATTTTAAATTTAAACGCCGATATAGACTACGTTTTTTGCATTAAACTACGATCGATCATGTAATGTACATTAATAACTTGGTTGAGTGGCTAAATTGGTCAGTTTTACACAATTGTCATTTTAAAAGATTCCTCGATTAGTGCCGTCCAAACATAGTTAAAAATCTGACCAAATCTATTGAAATTAGCATAAAGAAATAGACAATAATGTAGAATATATTGAAAAAATAAATAATCTTTTATAGGAATTAATAATAAATAATTTTTTATAGGAATTAATAATCAATAATTTTTTTTTCCATTATTATAAATCAATAAGAGAATATGTCAACGTTGATTCTTTATACAATCCTGTTTTACTATAATTTTACAATTTATCAATCAATGTCTTTAGAAATTACAGTGGTTTCGACTGAGTTAGGTTAGCTATCGTAAAAACTATTTTATGTTATTGTTCCTAAAAAACTTGTAATTGTTTTCAAATCATTCGAAGATTAAATTAGGTCATGATAATTACAAAAATATAACTATTTTGTATAGATTTTTTTTACAAATAATTGTTTGTCTATATAGCATAGTTGCTAGAAATATATTATATGTTTGTTGACTCTAACTGGTAGAAACTGTACGCTATTCCGATGGGCATATTTCTATTTGACTCGATAATTTAATGTGTGGCAATGGTTACATAAAAACGTTTTAATGCAGAGCTAGAAAATAAAATCAAATTATAAAAAGAAAACTGTCATTTCTTCAGTTTATCTAATGATTGAATTTTGTACTCGGGCCTTATATATTCAAATACACATATAATTACACAAATAGCAAATACACAATGCAAAAACCACATATAATTACACCAGGAAATCATATATATTAATAATATCGCTCTTTTAAAGTTATGTTTGATTTTCAAAAGCCAGTTATTTTAGTTATTGTAAACAGCTAAAATAACGTGATATCACATCCAACATAAGTAATCATAATTGCAGAATGATACTAAAACTAGTACTGCGTGCAACGAATAACTGAAAAAAGGGTGGACTGTAGATGTGATGGAAAATCAACGTTAGTGAAGCATTCATTACGTTGTTTTAATTTAATTAGTTTCGTGGTTGTTATAAATAGTTTACAAGATCTAGACAAACAGCGGGACAGAAAATATAGGAAGAAAGAAACGAAAGATCTCACCCTAACAATAAATTTACCCTTGCATGCAGCTAAGCCTTCCGGGAGGAAATAATGTTTAGGAATATCGTGATACTAATACCACCCAAATTTTGTTTTGGACTGCTTAAAGTTGATATTCTAGTTGAGTTAGTTCAGCATAATTCGTAAACCCCCGTTTTATTTTCTTTTTTTGTTTTACTTTTATTATTTTTAATATGTCGAGCTAATGTGTTATTTGTACGGAAAGTGATGTTTACATGATTTTATGGAAAAAATTTTGAATTTTATTAGTCAATTTTCCGGTATAAGTGAGTGTATGAAATTTTTCTTTGTTTAGTTGTTTGTACGGGTACACCAGTCCTATTGCTTTTTTAAATTGTTTTTTAATTAAAATATTATCTACGAAATCGTTCCTGCACCCATTGTTTATACTACTTTGTTTTATAATATTTAATTCTTTCTGAAAATTTTCTTCGGTTAATGGTGTATTTATTGGTCTATAGATGAAACTATTATAAGCCGAGATTTTATGTGTGAACGTGTGGTTAGAATTAGCGTGTATAGTTATATCTGAGTATGTTGGTTTATGGAAGATTTCAAAATCGTGTTTATTCATTTTGTTTGATATTTTTAAATCTAGGAAATTAATCGATTTATTTGTTTCTATTTCTGTTGTAAAAGTAAATATTATTATGAAATTGGTTAATATAATCTAGAAATAGTTTTAATTGTCGATCTGTGCCTGTAAAGTAAGTCAATATGTCATCTACATACCGGTACCAATAAAAGAAATTGAGAAGAAGAAGATGAGAATTACTGATTTGTTCTTCTAAATGGTCCATGAAAATTTCAGATAAAATTGGACTAAGAGGGTTTCCCATTATTAAACCTTTCTTACTTATATAAATCTTATATAAGTAAGAAAGGAAAACCCTCTAAGTCCAATTTTATCTGAAATTTTCATGGACCATTTAGAAGAACAAATCAGTAATTCTCATCTTTTTAAAAATGTCTTTTATTGGTACCGGTATGTAGATGACATATTGACTTGCTTTACAGGCACAGATCGACAATTAAAACTATTTCTAGATTATATTAACCAACTTCATAATAATATTACTTTTACAACAGAAATAGAAGCAAATAAATTGATAATTTCCTAGATTTAAAAATATTATATAAAATTTTCAGAAAGAATTAAATATTATAAAACAAATTAGTATAAACAATGGGTACAGGAGCGATTTCGTAAATAATATTTTAATAAAAAAAACAATTTAAAAAAGCAATAGGACTGGTGTACCCGTACAAACAACTAAACAAAGAAAAATTTCATATACTCGCTTATACCGGGAAATTGACTAATAAAATTCAAAAATTTTTTCATAAAAATCATGTAAACATCGCTTTCCGTACAAATAACACATAAGCTATATTAAAAATAATAAAAGTAAAACAAAAAAAAAAAGAAAATAAAACGGGGGTTTACGAATTATGCTGTGGCACTTGCAATAAAACGTATATAGGACAAACAGGCAGATCTTTAAAAAAAAAATAAAGGAACATAAACAAAGCTATAGAATGAAAAATAACAAATCTCATTACGCTAAACATTTAACAGATGAAAATCATACGTCCATGAAGATTTCAAAATTTTGCATAATGGAAAGAAAGGAAAATTACTGAATTGTTTAGAACAGGTACAAATTAACCAGAAAAAATTCTCAGGTTTATTACTTTACGATCAATTAGATGGGGGAGGGTCTCCTTAATTGAACTTGTTCTAGGTATTAAGGTAAATAGTGTTAATGAATTTAGTACTTGTAATTAGGTTAACTATATATTCTGTAACATACTTTGTTAGTTAATTTACATCGTGCTCCAGAAGAAGACACAGAGTGTCGAAACAATTGTCAGCAATAATATAATAAACATAAGTGGTGATCTTAGTTGTTTAAATTTTTATTCCTAGTTAAAAATATTAGTGATGTGAGTACCGCCTGCATATATAGGTTGGATGTCCTACCTCCTCATAAGTGAATTGAACTGTCAACCTCAGTGTTAACTTTTTCACTCTCATTATCAAATTGACACTTCATGCAAATAATATGTTTGTTGGTTATAATTGTAAATGTAGAGGACGTTTAGGCTACTGATAGTTAATTATCGTCTTAAACAATTAAAGATATTCTTGTACCTCTTGTCATATTTTGTACAGTTGCACCCCTGAAACACTTCTTGATACTTTAGCATTGTCAAAAATGCCGGACAGTATTGCGATTTTGTCTACTAGTTTTTTAGCTGTTTAGTCTTCTCTTGAGTATAAAAGATATATGTATCAAACCTAATATTTAAATATAGAGGAAATAAAATATTATACTAGATTTATTTTGGTATTGCTACTCAGATCAGAAGAACTTTCAAATCTTTAAGTTGAGCTGAGCCCTGCATTGTTTTTCGGCGTATTTATGTTTGAGGCTGCCAATATTATTGATCAAAATTCCCATATATATATATATATATATATATATATATATATATATGTAGCTATCAGCAACTTATTTGCCGATGTTGCTTCCCATTCATCCACAGTCGGTCAAGTAAAAACGTGTCGCCTATAAGTCGGTAAAAGAATTTCCTTTCTTTTTTGAGGCTACTGTAAACAATGCTTCCGTCCGAAATGACGCCTACAGCGGCTGCTAAGTACATGGAAAGTCGAGAACATTCGTTAGCAAGTGGATAACACGATACTCTCAATTAAAAAATGATGATGCTAGACTAAAATGTTGTTCGAGAGGAAAGGTGTCGGACAAGAACGAAAAAATGATTATTAACATGTTTTCCCGAAATTCTTAATTACCTTAGCGCCAAAGGGCGCAGAAACTAAAATAGTAAGGTTTAAGATATATCGTATGAAATGATTCGCGCTCATCTCCGATCTAACGATTTAAAGTGGCTGAATACAGTCAACAGACCTTTGCTGAGCGAGCAGAGAAACGACTCACGTGGACAGAAGAAAACATAGATTGAGACTGGACTAATGTAATTTTTTCCGAAGACGCTTAATTTTGAAATTAAGTTATCACCGCATGAGCCTGCCCACTTTCCACTAACGGATTGGTTCAGCGCACCATGAAACACCCTGTGAAAATCTCTTCTTGATCTGTACCTAAAATTGGAACGCTGAAAAAATGCTTCAGATTTACAAGACGGCATTAGTACCGACTACTAAACGGTAGTTTGCCAATAAAATGAGCAGTGGATTCTTCAAGAGGATAACGATTCTGAACATCGGAGGAAAACGTGTGGCCAGTGGAAAGAGGAATCCGGTATCGTACCACTAGACTGAGAACGTGTGACCATACATCAAGCAGAAGCTTCGTAGTAAGAAGATGTACACAATGAAGCAGCTGTCATGGCACATTCGGGCAGTCTGAAAATCTTTGCCCCAATACGCAAAAAATCTCGTCGAAACAATTCTCCTCTGAAGATGCCAGACGATTATCAATGCTGATGGCGACTGGACAAACTACTTAATCATTAATATTTTAATGGCAGTCCTTTACTGATGACTCATGTAAAAAAACTTTTAAATAAATACATTCTTTAATGAAGAATACACGACACGTTCTTACGTGATAGACTGTAGTACGTTTCTGCTTACGTGTGCACTATAAATGATAAAGGGGATGAAAGCAATAGCCTAGTCAGGTTCAAGGGCAACTTGAGCCATTTTTTCTAAATCCATAGGGAGGTGAGTATATGATCCTTTTTCCCCCCAGCTACACCACTAAAACCTTCCAGTCCTACCTTACACTTTGAGAATCTAGACCCAAAATTATTATCGATCCTAATACTTTCAATAAGGTTTCTTGTAATTTTTAATAAAGTTCATTATATGAATACGTCCATATCTGCCATCATATTTTCCATTTAACCCGGTCGAAAACTTCGGAGTATACTACAAAGCAAAGATATACCTAGGCTGCCTCAAAAGTTCTCGGCCTGACATATAGATGGCATTCAAAACTGTAAAACCATAATTGTATTGGAAAGTTCCATTATTTATATAAACACACGTAAAATTTTATTTCGATTTGTCAATTCATTCGAGTAGTAGCAGCTGTTTAATATTAACGTGTCATTGATTTTTTTAAAATGGAAAACACTGAATATCGTGCAGTGATTAAATTCTTTGTTTTGAATGGTTTAACACCAACAGAAATTCATTCGAAATTGTTAGAAGTGTATAAGGATGCATCACTTTCACTTTTCACTGTGAAAAAATGGACTGCTCTTTTTAAATCTGGTCCTACAAGGCTCGATCGTGATCCACGCGAAGGTCGTTCAAAAACTGCCACAACACCACACATCATTTAACGAGTCCATAATATGGTGTTAGATTATCGACGAGTAAAAGTGCGTGAAATAGCTGAGACCATAGGCATCCCAAAAGAACGAATTGAAAATATTTTGCAATTAATCAAAAAGGCATTTGAATTTCTCAAGCATGTTTGGATCGTTTTAAGCAAAATAAAATGAACTTCAAGCGTCGTTTCATAACTGTTGATGAAACTTAGATCCACTACTATACACCAAACCGAAAAGAAGAGTCGAAACAATGGATTGAAACCAGTGGAAGTGCACCAAAAAAGGCAAAAACGGTTCCATCAGGAAATGTTACGGCAACAGTTTTTTGGGATTACAAAAGTGTTTTGTTGTTTGATTATCTTCAGAAAAGTAAAACAATTAACTCTGAATATTATTGTAATCTTTTGAATCAGTTGGATGCAAGAATTCGTGAAAAAAGACCTGCTTTAAAGAAGAAAAGAATCATTTTTCATTAAGACAATACACGTGTTCACACAAGTGTTTTAACGATGGCAAAATTCAACGAATTAAAGTACGCTTGCTTGAACATCCAGCGTATTCACCAGATTTGGCTCCCTCTGATTATTATCTGTTTCAAAACCTGAAAAATTTCCTAGCTGGGAAGCGTTTTACATCAAATGACGAAGCTATTGCAGCAGTGGATGAATATTTTGCAGACCTTCCGGAATCACACTTTAATGATGGTATTGAATTATTGTAATAAATGAATTGAAGTTTCAGGAGATTATATTGAAAAATAAAACATATTTCACGTCAAAATAAATTTACTTTCGTTGTTAGACCAAGAACTTTTCAGACAGTCTAGTATTATATAGTATTATCTTAGTTTGTGAATAATTTGATTTACATTGAATATTTTTTCTCTAGCATACCTGGCTTTTACATAACTAAGTTACAAATAATAGGAAGGGTTGTAGTAGTAAGTGTATAATGTAATCTTATTGATGTGTAGTAATTGAGCAAGTAGTCCAAAGAAATTACAATTACTTTTGGAATCTTTCTTGCGCTATGGGGCAATATCAGTCCTCCAGCTACTTCTCTGTTAGAGTTAGTTTTTGACCCTTTTTTGTGAAAAAAGAATCAGTCTACCATCTACTTTCCTGTTTTTTATTTGTTGCAATATACTACCATTGTTTTTTTTTATTTCTGCGTTTATTTTCTTGCTCCCACTTACTTTGTTATAAGCAAGTTATAATATTTTTGGCTTAATCTAACGCAATTATAATCTTTTACTTACAAACTCTAATAATTTCCTAGAAGTGTGTATCCTCCAATTCTTGCATTATAATTTTTTACTTACAAACTCTAATAATTTCCTAGAAGTGTGTATCCTCCAATTCTTGCACAAATCGTAAATTATTTCAGTGGACTTATTTCCATATTTCTATTAATCTTGTTAAACAAATTTACCATAATTGTGAGTGATCATGAAGTTACTATCTATGCCGCCATAATTAAACAGGTTTAAACAGTAAAACGAATTTCGGATAATATTATAGCCCAGTAGATGTCCGTTTTAAAAAGAAAAATAAGTGACAATCTTGTCTTATTTCGAAGGGAACATGACTTATCTTTGGTTTTATATAAAACTAGCCGGGCCCGCGGCTCCGCTCGCGTAGACTTGATTCACTACTATCGTCACTGCTTATTCCTTATGTTACCTAACGTAATAAAATATCTGCCATTAGTTCCCCTTATCTCCCATTATTTCTTCTTATCTCTCATTATCTCTACATAGTTTCCATTATCTAGGCTTATCTCTGCTCATCTCCCATTATTTCTCCTTATCTCCCATTATTTCTCCTTATCTCCCATTATTTCTCCTTATCTCCCATTATCTCACCTTATCTCCCATTATCTGGGCTTATCTCGACTTATCTCGCAATATTTCTCCTTATCTCCCATTATTTCTCCTTATCTCCCATTATCTCACCATAATTCCCATTATCTAGACTTATCTCTGCTTATCGCCCATTATTTCTCCTTATCTCCCATTATTTCTCCTTATCTCCCATTATTTATACTTATCTCCCCATTATCTCACTTTATCTCCCATTATCTAGGCTTATATTGAATTATATAAAACATATGTATAAATTTATAAAAACTTGTAAATCAGATAAGGGATTCTCAAGTGATAAGCGCACTAACGGACAGACAGACAGACAGACAGAGAGACGTTGCATTTTATATATATTATATTCTTTGCAACATGATATTGTTCCATATTTAATGGTTTAGGCAGTGTATTGCAAGAGAACGCGCTAACGGTAACCTTTTTTCCGACTTGATTCACTATTATCGTCACTGCTTATTCTTTATGTTACCTAACGCAATAAAATATATCCTATAACAGGGCCAGAGAACATATGTATGTTTCAAAAAAAAGCACGTAAATCGGATAAGTGGTTCTCTAGTAATAAGCGCACTAACGGACAGACAGACAGACAGGCAGAGAGACAGGCAGGGAGGCAGGCAGACTGACAGACAGAGAGACGTTGCATTTTATATATATTATAGATAGAAGATTATAGATAACCTGGCCATAGAACAAAACGTATCAATTAAAAAAAAAAACACGTAAATCGGATAAGTGGTTCTCGAGTGATAAATGCACTAACGGACAGACAGAGAGACGTTGCATTTTATATATATTATAGATATAGCTTATTATTATTATTATATAACCTGGCCAAAGAATATATGTATGAACTTAAAAAAAGACACGTAAATCGGATAAGCGGTTCTCGCGTGATAAACGCACTAATGGACAGACAGACAGACAGAGAGACATTGCATTTTATATATATTATAGATTATAGATATTCTCTCCTACATAATATTGTTCCATATTTAATGGTTTAGGCTGTATATTGCAAGGGAACGCGCTAGCGGCAAACTTTTTTCCGACTTCATTCACTATTATCGTCGCTGCTCATTCCTTATGCTACCTATCGTAATAAAATATAGCCTATAACCTGGCCAGAGAACATATGTATGTTTTTAAAAAAAAAGTACGTAAATCGGATAAGTGGTTCTCCAGTGATAAGCGCACTAACGGACAGAGAGACAGAGAGAGAGACGTTGCATCTATAATATATATAAAATGCAACGTCTCTCTATCTGTCTGTCTGTCTGTCTGTCCGTTAGTGCGCCTATCACTGAAAAACCATTTATCCGATTTACGTACTTTTTTTTAAAACATACATATGTTCTCTGGCCAGGTTATAGGCTATATTTTATTACGATAGGTAGCATAAGGAATGAGCAGTGACCTAAAATAGGGAATGATGTCGGAAATAAGTTTGCCGCTAGCGCGTGCCTTTGCAATACACAGCCTAAACCATTAAATATGGAACAATATTATGTAGCAAAGAATATCTGTAATGTATATTCTATAATATATACAAAATGCAATGTCTCTCTGTCTGTCTGTCTGTCCATTAGTGCGTTTATCACGCGGGAACCACTTATCCGATTTACCTGTCTTTTTTTAAATTCATACATATATTCTTTGGCCAGGTTATATAATAATAATAATTATAATCTATATCTATAATATATATAAAATGCAATGTTTGTCTGTCTGTCCGTTAATGCGCTTATCCCTCGAGAACCACTTATCCGATTTACGTGATTTTTTAAATTCATACATATGTTCTCTGACCAGGTTATAGGTATATATTTTATTACATCTATAATATATATAAAATGCAACGTATTCTGTCTGTCCGTTAGTGCGCTTATCACTGGAGAACCACTTATCCGATTTTCGTACTTTTTTTTTTTAAAACATACATATGTTCTCCGGCCAGGTTATAGGCTATATTTTATTACGATAGGTAGCATAAGGAATGAGCAGTGACAATAATAGTAAATGAAGTCGGACAAAGTTTGCCGCTAGCGCGTTCTCATGCAATACACAGTCCAAACCATTAAATATGGAACAATATTATGTAGCAGAGAATATCTATATTATATATAAAATGCAATGTCTCTCTGTCTGTCTGTCCGTCCGTTAGTGTGCTTATCACTGGAGAACTACTTATCCGATTTACGTGCTTTTTTTTTAACCATACGTATGTTCTCTGGCCAGGTTATAGGATATATTTTATTAAGTGACATAAGGAATAAGCAGTGACGATAATAGTGAATTAAGTCGGAGAAAAGTTTGCCGCTAGCGCGTTTTCTTGCAATACACTCCCTAAAACATTAAATATGGAACAATATCATGTAGCAAAGAATACAATATATATAAAATGCAACGTCTCTCTGTCTGTCTGTCTGTTCGTTAGTGCGCTTATCACTCGAGAACCACTTATCCGATTTACGTGTTTTTATAAATTTATACATATGTTCTATATAATTCGATATAAGCCTAGATAATGGAAGATAAGGTGAGATAAAGGGAGATAAGGAGAAATAATGGGAGATAAGTCGAGATAAGCCTCGATAATGGGAGATAAGGTGAGATAATGGGAGATAAGTATAAATAATGGGAGATAAGGAGAGATAATGGGAGATAAGCAGAGATAAGTCTAGATAATGGGAGTTATGGTGAAATAATGGGAGATAAGGAGAAATAATGGGAGATAAGGAGAAATAATGGGAGATAAGTCGAGATAAGCCTAGATAATGGGAAAATAAGGTGAGATAATGGGAGATAAGGAGAAATAATGGGAGATAAGGAGAAATAATGGGAGATGAGCAGAGATAAGCCTAGATAATGGAAATTATGTAGAGATAAGGGGAAATAAGGAGAAATATTGGGAGATAAGGAGAAATAATGGGAGATATTTTATTACGTTGGGTATCATAAGGAATAAGCAGTGACGATAGTAGTGAATCAAGTCCACGAGAGCGGAGCCGCGGGCCCGGCTAGTTTTATATATATTATAGATACCCCATATATCTTTAAATTTTTCAGTTTGAATTCTGCGGAAAATTCTGAATAACTTTTATATGCCATTTATTATGCTAAATATTGATTTTTTCAAAGATAATAGCCTGTAAAAATCGATACAAATTTAAATTGCAGAAAATCGAAACTTTGAATAATATATGCATTAAAACGGTTTAGATGGTTGAAAATATCACTATCCACAGGCAGTTAAAGTTAAATATCAACTAATCTTATTAGACATTGACCTAAATCTATAATCATTTTATTTCTAATATAATTTTTATAAGTGTGCTATGGTTTGGTGACATAAACAAATAAAAACAATTGGTAATCTTGTATCGTAATATGAATAGTCAATTTTTAACTTAAAGATATTTTTGAAATTGCTTAGTTGCTTAAAATTTGTTAGATGATAAAAAAACCGCCTATGGATAATAATAACGTCGATTTTTTAACCCAATAGTAGGAAGGCGACAGTTACTGAACGTTTGGAATTCGTTTATTTTATGTCATTTAAAAAATTTTAAAATGGAAGAAGTATTTTTTATTACTCCATTAGACAGCATAATAAAACTATAATATAAATTTCTGTTAGTGTAAGATGAGTAATTCAGACTATCCAAAATTGTTTTTATATTAGGAGGTTTTTCTTCAAATTATCATTTTTTATCACCGTTGCGAAGAGAAAGCGAGGAGAGAAAAACTCCAATCACCTGTATAAACTTAGGAAGAACTCCCTTCTTAAACATTACCAACTAGGCCCTAATATAGCCCATAATTGTTCGAGCATAATTTGTAAAAAAATATTTCATGTGTATATATTTGTTTATTTTATTTAAGGAAAATAAAGACCTAGTATGGGCCTGATTTTTTACAATTCGGAAATGTTTGCCTTTTGCTAAATATGTGGCTTAAAGGTTATTTAAAAGGTTTTAAATTTTAGGGTTTTTTTATAGAATTTGAAGGCCTAAATGCTAAAATAATCCTTGAGGTAAGGAAAACTAAATAATATCATCAGCAAAAATGTCTTTCTCATTGTGTTTTTTTTTTCCTTATTGCTCAAATCACAGTAAAAAAATGCATAAGATTGTTTTTATCTCTTCTACCAACAGTTCTTTAGTTTTAGTCTGAAACAGTAAATACATAAATGATCACGCTGGTTTTGGAAAAATTAACGATATGTTAATTTAATTAATTTAAAGACACCCAAATCGATATTCAAATTAAACTGGCCTCGACGGTGCAAGTTAAATATCTGTCTGTACCTCGGGGGTTAAAAAAATCAGTACATAAAGACAGTACTACCAGGGACACTAGCAGCCTAAATAATCGAAGCCTGTTGGTTAGTTTAAAAAAAGAGAAACTTGACATATCAAAACCGCGCGAAACGGACAACCGGAGTTCAAATATTATTTTAGGAGACAGTCGTGTTTTGAAATTGGTTCTCGAAGGTACGCCGGGCTTTTTTTTTGGCGTCTAGACGATATCTTGGAGGAGACACGTTAAAATACTAAAGAATTATTGAAGAATGGGAAAATTTTTCTGAGTTCGGCAAATTTAAGACAATGCGATGTCTGTCGGGAAGTATTAACACCAAATTTTCTATTCTTCTAAATTGGAAAAGTTAAATTGATTGGTTATTAAAGCTCTATGGTTTAAGTACAAACTTCTTTATGTGCAGTATCTTTTACGTTTAAAATTTGCTAATAGATTGATAATTTATACATAACATGTTACTTGGTTGAATATTGTCAGTATGTCCAAAAGATCTAAAACCAAGAAAAAAAGGATAAAAAGTTTACGGACCGAATTTGTTAGATCAAATTCCAATTTTGCAAGCACAACCTAAATTTTGCATCCTATACCTTGGTGTGCTGGTTGGATTATAAAATAAATAGTAAGTAATAGTGACTTTAAGAGTGAATATTTTTTATTTTAAAATAGGATTAAGGTTCGAACTGATTTATCAAAAAATTTGTTACCTCTGGTTACAGATGGCCATATCGGCAACATCTAGATCTTTGGCTTGTAACATGCGAGGATCGTAATTGCCGGCCCCTCAAAGTAACTAATAACTGAAGTCCTTTGTTTAACAACAGCCCAGACCAAACTAGTAAAACTGAACACCAGCCTCAACTGAGAAGACATTTATAAAAAAATGGGTATCCACAATGGTCCCACGACATGCAGATTATTTGGTACGGCTTTAACTCGCAACAGACATAGACTATTCGGGAATCTACATCGTGGCGATAAATTATCACATGAAGGACTTAGAAGAAAGTTTAAAACCTCCTTAAAGGGGCGATGCTCGTGTAACCAAGAGAGGGGAAGACAAACAGCCACAATAACCTACTCTGTCTACAACCAACCTAGGTTTCGACTTTGCCTTTAAAATATGAAAACAACAGTTGTTAAAAGTATTTGCCATTTATTTTTTCATTATCTAGCTAAAATATTTTCATACAAACAGAAATATACTAGAAATTGATGATCTAAAAGAATTAATTTAAGTATTAAAAGTGCAAGGAAGCACCTTTCCCAACACTTGGCATTTTAAAATGCTAAAATAATTTCAAAATATCACGTTTGTGCAGACGATAAGTGGAAAATAGCTTTTCAGGAAAAATGTAAAATATAAAATGAAAAGATTGAAAAAGATTTGCAGGCCATCGGAATAATAATTAAGCACTGGAAATGGGAAAATTACATTTTTAAATTAGATCTCAAGATAAGGTGATTATAATAAAAAAAACTATGTAGGTTCTTCATATAAAAAGTCCATACAGAAAATATAAAAATCGCAGAGTATTATGCCCTTAATATGTATACATTGTACAGAGTGTCTGAAAAGAGGTCTGAAATTCTGATTGTCCGAAATGATCTCTTATCTCGGAATCGGCTAAAATAACAAAGCAAGTTAAATATAGAAGTAAATTAGTCGTTTTAATAATCATCGTTAAAAGATAGTAAGTTGTGATGATGTTATCGTCTATCCGTAAATTTCATTAAAATGTCCTAAATAAGATTTATCAACCTATTACCTCAAAATATGGTGATTAAAATGTTGAACTTGCGCAATTAGCGTTCCGTAGGTTGAGTGCTTTTAAAATAAAAAAATTTGTTACGGAGGTATAAAATGGTTAGTGGCTTCACAAAACATACCCCAAATGAGTTGACCTTGAAATTTTTGTTTTTTTATATACCAGATAAAATTATTAAAAGTAATGCACTCGTGATAATTTTTGTTCAGTCTACACCCTGTGGGGAATATTCCAGAATTTTTTCAAAATTTTTTGATCAGTACTTTTCGGGACAAGAAAGGGACAGCGATTTTTTGCGATTTTTTAAAAATAATACAAAGAGAAGCGTGCGCAAGTATTACATTATATATTTTTGAATTCGTGGTTTTACAAGCTTTCATTTGACACCTGACTCGATGACCTAGTATTTTTTTTTTTCACTTCCGATTTCACCCCCCCCCAAAACTAACCCTTAAGTCAAAATTTAATTTCGACGTGTGTGAAGCTCGAAGTCTAAAAAAGCTTTTAAATCTTGTGGATGGGTCAAAGGAATGTGAAACTTCATTCAGCCTCCTCGAATTCATCCACAATCTATTAAAATACACACCTCCGTCATTTTACAAACGTCTGGAGACCATAGAAAAAATGTCATTTACACATCAATTGAACATTTAACATTTTAAAAGCTTAAAAGTCTTGAGAAGGAAAGAAGACAATGGGAAAGAAAAGATATATGCAAGATTAAGGGCATGCATGGTAATGTACTCGTAATAACAAACAAAAGAGATATTTTGCAGATCTTCGAATTATTTTATCAACAATTATATACCTTACAAGATAAAAGACCAGAAATCAACATACCAAAAGTCCTAAATCAGGGGTCGGAGGATATCCCAGACACCACAGAAGAAGAAATCACATTAGCCTTGAAAGACAGGAAAAATAAGAAAACTCCGGGTGAAGACAATATTGTAGTTGAGGCAATGAAACAAGAAGGACAACAAGTTATCAAATCACTTAAAATGTTATCCAATAAATGCCTCCTGGAAGGAATAGCTCCATCGCAATGGAATAATGCAACTATTGTCATCATGCATAAAAAAGGAGTACTTTAGACCTTACATACTGTCGACCCATTAGCTTCCTGAGCCATGTATACAAGTTATTACGAAAATACTTACCAAACGTCTAACAAAAAAAGAACAGGCAGGTTTCCGCTCGGGGTATGGAACAAACGACCATCTGCTTACAATTAAAATTTTCATCGAAAAATGTATAGAATATAATAAGCCTCTTGTACTTATATTTGTGAACTTTGAAAAGGCTTTTGATTATGTAAATCAGCAGAGACTTTTGGAGCGCTTGTCGTATTGATCATCGATATTCCACTGTAATTAAATATATATGTTAAAACACAAACTAAACAATCCACCAGCAAATTTCAAATCGAAAGAGGAGTGCGGCAGGGTAATACGCTCTCACCCAAGGTTTTCATAACACTTCTAGAAAGTATTCTAAAATCAATAAACTGGGAAAGAATGGGACTTAACATTGACGGTGAAAAGTTAAATCATCTCTATTTCGCCGACGACATTGTCTTAATTACAGACAAAATACAAGAAGCACAGACTATGCTACACATGCTTCAGGAAGCTTCAGGAAAGGTTGGTCTAAAAATCAATCTATCCAAGACCCAGTTTAGGACAAATCTTATATTAAGCGTCACTATAAAACTGAATAACGCAGAGATAGAGCAAGTGCACCAAAATAAATACCTGGGACATGAAATCAGCATAGGACGAGATAACCAAACACATGAAATTCAGCGGCGAATAGGTCTCTCCTGGGCTGCATATAGCAAACTGGCCTATGTATTCAAATCTAACCTTCCTATGTGTTTAAAAAGAAAAGTATTTGACAGATACATACTCCCCGTTTCTTATGTACGGAGCCGATACTCTCATAATGACGTAGAAAAACATCAATAAAATATGTGTCATGCAACGAAAGATGAAGAGGTCAATGTTAGGCGTTACTCTTAGAGATCATATCCCAAACAGTGGACCAAGATTCGAAGCCTATCGGAGTAAAAGTAGACCACCAAGTCGGTGGACTGATGATTTGAAAAGAGTGGCTGGATTGGATACAAGCGGCCCAGAACAGAAAGAAGTGGCATGACTTGAGGGAGGCTTTCGTCCAGCAATGGACAGTCTAAGCTGATCATGTTGATGATGATTCTTTTGTATTATTCACCTAATAACCTTTAAAATATATTTTTTTTAAATATACGTACTTTTTGCAGCGCCCAGGTGTATGTAACCCCTTAAGATCCTAAATTTAAGTAATAAATGAATACAATATGCATGTTATAAGAAAATACAAAAAGCCTAGAATTTTTTCCAATGGACAAAGCACATGTACTGCAGGAAAATCCCTAAAGAGTTACAGGAACAACGCTTGTGCGGAAAAAGCAATTCACGTTGGTCTTAAATCTCGCAAGTTGTAGTCAGTAGGAAACACACAATTATTCCGTAGTGGTCCTCCATATAAAAAAATTTTTAAAAAGGGAGGAACAAGAAGTAACAAACAATCTGAAACTTATAAGAATGTAAGGTATTAGCGCGATGTGTATCCCTAGCATGCACCACTCTGGGGGGAATTAAGCGAGATTCATCTATCGAACCATTTCCGTGAAAGTACTTATAGAATAAGCTCAAATCGACAACCGTTCTTCGATGTTCCAAGGCATCAAGCTTGCTGGTTAGTTCAGGTTTCCTCCAATTAGGCTAACAGCTCTCAACAGAATTTAACAAACGCAGCTTATGTTTAAGAGCGGCGCCCCGAACCTGGGAGCAGTATGTACGTTGGACGAATTTGAACTTTGTACAAAATTAGAAGTTATTGTGGAGTGTAAAGCTTTCCAGTACATAATAATATTCCCAGATTTTGAGAAACCCCCTTTGCTATGCATGCCAAATGTTCATACCAATACATATTTACTCACAAGTTAACGCCAAGCCAGTTGAATGACGATACTAGAAGAATGGAATGTCCCAACATAATTATGTCAAGTTTTGCAAGGTTACTTTTTTTAGAAAAAAACTGAAAGCTTGGTTTTTGTAGCGTTAACTTCTACTTGATTACTGTCACGCCAAAAAAAAAATTTCTCCCAAGTCTTTATAAAGACTTCCTGCTGTCTGTGAATATTTTCATAAATGGCTGATATTGATATGAGCGTTCAGGGTAAATAAGAAAACAATCGTTAATGTAAACGAGCCTTGGTATACCGGCTTATATAGTGAATATATTAGAAAGAAACTGGTCAACTGCCACTCGTACAGAACGCTTTTTGAGGAAACCCGAGAGCTGTCAACAAAACCATACGAGCACAGTTTAGCCAACAATCTGTCAAGCCAAACACGGTCAAATGCCTTAGATATATCAAGTGTAACCGCTTTACATTCTGCAAAATGTTCAATTCCGTTGTTCCAAATATATATAAGTTAGAAGATTTGCTAATCTATGCTGATGAAAGCTGTATTCATGGTCGCTAATAAAATTCTTCCAGATGTTTTAAAAGATGCTGATTAATATCATTTTTTATAACTTTCGATATTAATAAAAGCAATGTCACTAGTCTGTAGTTGTTTAGCAAGGTCTTTTTGCCTTTTTGGGACTCCTCTAAACTCTAGCGCAATTCCAAGAGGAAGAAAATATTCCTTTTCTGTGGAATAGATTGATTGAAAAGTCTACAAAAGCTCGCTATTAGTTCTCCCGCGCATTTTTTGGGGACCATGGCAGGTATTCCACGAGTGCCAGAAGTTTTTTGGAGTCTAGATTCATTAAAATACATGACACGTAGTATGAATATTGGGTCATATTTTTTTCCTCAAAATCAACAGTAGAATGTGAGGTAAATAGTTGAGCTTATAAGTTGGCTTTCTCAGTAAACTTTCTTGCAATAGTATTATCTGGCCGCGTCATAAGTTAAAATGTTAAAAAATTACTTAGAGACGCTGCTCGCTCGCCAGAGGCGTGTAATAGGGGAGTATCCTCGAAAAAATATCTCTCTGGAAATAGTTCATGTTAACAAAGGAATTTGGTAGGTTCAAGAAGAATTGTATGTCCCAAATTTGAATGTATTATCTTTAAAAGTAAGAAAGAAAAATCAATAAAATATATAAATTTAACACCCTGATCTCGGGAATTCAGCGTTTCCGGGTCCATGTTATTTTTCCTTATCTTAAACTGTAAAATACCCGTATTTTCTTAAATTTTCTGTACAAATTATTTTACTTTTCATGTGGTATATGAATCTACAAAAAGTAACTTGAGTAATAATATGCTTAATATTTTGTATAGCATAACAAATTACGATATGAATTTTATTCTAAATATACCTCGAGTCATTACAAATTACCGAATTTTATTTTTATTTTTTTTTTTATGGGTCTAGCACACGTGCTACAGGGAAGTCCCTAAAGCGCTACAGGAGCGACACGTGTGCGGAGAAGGCGATTCACGTTGTTCTTGAATCGCTGTAGATTGAACTCGGTGGGAAACACAGTCCTGGGCAAATTATTCCAAAGGGATGATGTTTTCCATATAAAAGACTGCTTGAAAAGTGTTGTACGGGGAGTAACAAGCTGAACCTCATACGGATGTGAAGAATTAGCGCGACGTGTACTTCTAACATGCACCACTCTGGGAGGAATTAAGCGGGCCACATCCTTCGAACACTTTCCATGAAAGTACTTGTAGAATAGGCTCAAGTCGCCAACCGTTCTTCGATGTTCCAGCGAATCAAGGCCGACGGTCAGTTCCGGGTCTCCAATCAGACGAACAACTCTTCTCTGAATAGAATCCAACAAATGCAGTGTATGTTTGGGAGCGGAGCTCCAAACATGGGAGCAGTATTCCATAGTTGGTCGAATTTGAGCTTTGTAAAGAATTAACAGTTGTTGTGGGGTGTAAAGCTTTTGAGAAGCTCTCCTTGCTATGCCTGCAACATGTTCATGCCAGGACATATTTGCTCCCAAATTAACGCCCAACAAATTGAGTGACGATGTTAGAGGAATGGAGTGCCCCGACATAACTATGTCGGGTTCAGCAACGTTAACTTTTTTAGAAAAAACTGCCGCCTGGGTTTTTGTAGCGTTAAATTCCACTTGGTTACTGTCACCCCAAGATAGAATTTCTTCCAGGTCTTTGTTAAGTTGAGCGACTTCCTGCTGTCTGCGGATATTCGTCTGAATAGCCGATGTCCGAGCGTTCAAAGTGAATGAAGAGATAAGTGTACTGTCATCTGCAAAGCTGTAGATTGGATTCTCGGTCTTTTCCAGCAGATCGTTAATGTAAATGAGAAAAAGAGTAGGAGACAGTATGGAGCCTTGAGGTACACCGGCGTTGATAGTGAAGGTGTTAGAAAGAAATCCGTCGACTGCCACTCGTAAAGAACGCTCTCTGAGGAAACATGAGAGCCACAAACGGACATACCATAAGAACGTAGCTTAGCCAACAGCCCATCGTGCCAAACACGGTCGAATGCCTTGGATATGTCCAGAGCAACCGCTCGAGATTCTCCAAAGTGTTCAATTGCATTGTTCCAAACATGTGTTACATAAGTCAGAAGATCTCCTGTTGATCTATTTTTACGAAAGCCATATTGGTGATCGCTAATAATGTTGAATCCTTCAAGATATTTTAGAAGATGCTGATTGATAGCCTTTTCCATGACTTTCGATATTATTGAGAGCAGTGCGATTGGTCGGTAGTTATTTGGCAAGGTCTTCTTGCCTTTTTTAGGTATCGGCTGAACTGTAGCGCATTTCCAGCAGGAAGGAAATATTCCCTTTCTGTAGGATAGGTTGAAAAGTCTACAGAAAACTGGTGTTAGTTCCCTCGCACAGATTTTAAGAACTATGGCAGGTATTCCGTCAGCGCCAGAGCCTTTTTGGTGTCTAGCTTCATCAGAATACGCTTTATAATACACTGTCTGAAGACAACATCGGGCATCCTTGACTGCACTATGGGAATAGTAGGTGGTGTTTTTCCTTGGAAATCGACAGTAGAATGTGAAGCAAAGAGTTCAGCCAACAAGTTCGCTTTCTCAACAGGTGTCGTTGCAATAGAATTATCTGGCCGTGTGAGTGGTGGTATGGTGGACTTGGTGAAATTTTGACTAACTGCCTTAGCGACCCGACCAAAGGGACCTTGAATTGCCGGGACAGGCGAGAAGTTTGTTTCTAATCCGTTGATTGTGTACCTCCTTGGTTTCGTCGATAATTTCTTTGCATCTCTTCCTGGCACGAACAAATGTGTTACGATTTATGGTGTTAGGATTTTCGCGCCATTGTCGGTATGCAAGATGTTTAGAAGCAACAGCTTCTTTGCATTTTCGGTCAAACCAAGGCTTGCCGTTGGAAGGGCATTTCTTCGAAAAAAGGGATGTAAGCCTCCATACCGGCCAAAATAACATCGGAAACCTCCCTGGCGCAGTCAGATGGGTCGTCGGATCGAAAACAAACGTCCAACCAAGGGAAAGTTCGAAAATATTCCATGAGATCTTCCCATTTAGCGGACTTGTAGTGCCAAATCTTGCGCGGTTTAGGCGCCTCTCTGTCATTGATTGGTAGAATACTCGATGTCGAAAGTAGTTTATGGTCGGAAGAACCTAACGGCGGATTTACGCTGACTGTGTAAATCTCCGGATTGGTGGTTAAAAACAGATCAAGAAGACTGGCAAACTCTCCGTCTCGATCAGGGATCCGTATTGGTTCGTCAATAAGCTGAGTTAAGCCACAACTGATTGAAAATGATTCGGCTTCACGACCTTGTTCATCGGTAGTATTTGAATATTTAAGCCAGTTGATGTTGTGGACATTAAAGTCGCCCAGGATGGCAATTTCGGCATTTGGATAGTTAATTTGGAAATGATCGATGGTGTCTGCAAGGGAAGCGAAAAGTGTTCTAAAGTTAGTATCACTTGGTGGTCGATAGAGGCTACAGATGAACCTTGTGGTTGGTTGAGTCGTTATTTTTAACCACATAACATCAAAGTTTGGGGGCTCCAGAGTCTCTTCTCGTTGGCAAGAGAGGTCGCTTCTGACATAAAGACAGATTCCAAAGTTACGCCTAAATCGGGAATAGAAGTCGTACCCAGGATAAAGATAGTTTACTGTGCTGGTCGATGAACTGACCTTAGTTGCACAGAGAGCGAGTACATGAGGTTTATTTGATTGCAGGTGTTGGTGCACTGAATTTATGTTCGTGTTTTTTTAAACCTCTTATGTTGCAAAAATCCATTTTGAAATTCTGATCTCTGCATGTCGACGCCCCTGAACCAGCCCCCACCCGGAGATCCGAACGGGGGGCTATTTTACCTCCGGAATTTTTTGTATCCAGGTGCCTCATCATGCTATCTGGTCCCACAGTCCGGGACATCGGCACAGCCACGAAACGTTAAGCAACTTCACGCAGCCTAAGCCGATGCGATGGTATCACACCGGGCGATGCTGGTGGGATCTGGGCATCTACCATCTAGGTTGTTCTTTAAGTCGCCTCCTACGACAGGCAGAACATACCGGGGGAGATATTCTATCCCGCTCCCCCACGGGATGAATTTGCATCATCCTTCCCCCTCTCAATATGCAAGAGATTTTTATGACCTACCAACTTAATAATGGGCACTTCTAAACTTGCTTTGAACTCACAACCATCTCTATTATTCAGTTATTTAATATACTTTTTATTGTCTGCAGAAATGAACAATTACATACCCGTTTTAATTCATTAAACATTATTTATTTGTTTTGCTTTTATAAAATATATTAACTTAATCAATAACAGGATTGACAGTGAGCTAGGGTCAAATTTAAGACTAAATAGATTACTTGGATTAAATAGGCAACCCCAAGAAAAAGCCGCCTGAAACTGTTTTACTAATGTCAATACAATATAGTCGTAGATGAACAGTTTGAAAAGTGATTATCTTTTTGGTAGTTTATTTAGCTTTTTCACAGAAAAAAAAAATCGATTAAAAATCAACGAACGTGGGTGTCTAGAGTTATACCAAAAGAATAAAAAACTTACAATTAGTGTATAGTATCTATTTCATTTATATAGTTCATAATTCTCAACTTTTGTAGTCCTCGATTTACGGACCACCTATTTTTAATTGTTTGTTCTTTTACCGGTATTACCACAGGACTTTTTTTATCACCAGGCCCTGATGACACAGGACCACAAAAAAATGTTTTGTAGTTGAAAGATGAGATACCATACCATATGTTTTTTGGTGTGCTGAAAATGAATCCGAGGTCAGAATTGGCTTATCACCCAAGGATAACTTCGAAAATGACCAAACATACTTTTACAAATAAATTAAGTATGTAAACGAGCAAACCACACGTATTTTGGGGTGCTGAAATCGAATCGAAGGTTAGAATTCACCCATCACGTTAGCATTTTGACATAACCTCAAGAAACACCTCAAAAATGATCAGAATTACTTCTGTAAATAAATTAAACAAATTAAATAAACAGACCACCATATGTGTGCGAATTTTGGGGTGCTTAAATCGAATATGCCAAAAGAATTAACCTATTAAGTCAAGAACTTGAAATAACCTCAAAAAGTTCAGTCTTTTTAGTCACAGGTTGCTGGATTGAGGTGAATCCCCTCGTTTCTAGCCCACTGGATGCTTTATTAAAATTATTCCCCTCGCATATCACCCTCACGATGTTGGACAACAGGGAGTTCCCTCGCATCTCACCCCAATGAAAGAACTTTACAACCAAAATTCTAAACCTAACATAACCTAATGCAAATACTATACTCCAAAAAACTCTAAACCTAACATCGCTTAATGCAACAAACTTACACTAAGAGCTTTACATCAAGAAATCTAAACCTAATATAACCTAATGCCAGAAAACTTACACCAAGGACTGGACTCCAGGAACTCTAACCTTAAAACAACTTACACTAAGAACGCTAAACTTAACATAGCCTAATGCAAGCAACTTACACCAAATATTTTCACCAAGAACTCTAAACCTAACATAGCCTATTGCAAGAAACTTACACCAAGAACTCTAAACACAACATAAGCTAATGCAAGAATTCTACACTAAAAACTTTACACCACGAACTCTAAACCTAAGATAACCTAATAGAAGAACTATAATCATAACATAACCTAATGTAAAAAAAAAACTGAGCAGACCACCATATCTTTACGTATTTTGGATTGCTGAAAGCAAGTATGTCAACAGAATTAATCTATTACATCAGAATCTTGAAATATCCTCAATTAATCCAAACCCTTCATTCACAGGAAGCTAGATTATGGTGAGTTCCACCGCTTTTCACCTTCGGGGTGCTTTATTAAAGTGAGTCCCATCGCCTCTCACCTACGTTGTACCTTATTATGATAATTCCCGTCGCCTCTCACCCTCGGGGTGCTTTATTTAAGTGAGTCCCCTCGCCTCTCATCATCGGAGTGCTTTATTCAAGTGAGTTCCCTCGCCTCTCACTATCATGGAATTACTTAAATAAGGCATCCAGTGGGCGACAAGCGAAGGGTTTCACCTTAAACAAACAACCTGTGAATGAAAGGACTGGACTTTTTGAGCTTATTTTAAGTCTTGACTTAATAGTTCAATTTTTTTGGCATATCCGGTTTAAGCACCCCAAATTACGTATTCATATGGTGGTGGGTTCATTTAATTTTTTAATTTACTTACAGGACGTAATTCCGATCATTTTTGAGGTGTTTTTCGAGGTTATGTCAAAAATGCTGACGTGATGGGTGAATTCTGACCCTAGCTTCGATTGCAGCACTCCAAAATACATATATATATATGGTGGGTTGCCCCGTTACAGTTTTTTTAGCACACCAAAAACATATGGAATAGTATCTCACCTGGCAACTACAAAACTTTTTTTTTGTGGTTGTGTGTAATTTGCATCATGGAAAGTGTTCGAAGGATGTAGCCCACTTAATTCCTCCCAGAGCGGTGCATGTTAGAAATACACGTCGCGCTAATAATTCACATCCGTATGAGGTTCAGCTTGTTACTCCGCGTACAACGATTTTCAAGCAGTCTTTTATATGGAGAACATCATCCCTTTGGAACAACTTGCCCAGGGCTGTGTTTCCCACCGAGTACAATTTACAGCGATTCAAGGACAACGTGAATCGCTTTTTCCGCACACGTGCCGCTTCTCGAGCGCTTTAGGGACTTCCCTGCAACTCGTGTGCTATACCCATAAAAAAAAATAAAAATCCTTCCCCCTCCCAATGTACAAGAGATTTTTATGACCTGTCAATTTAATAATGAGCACTTCTAAACTAGCTTTAAACTCACAACCATCTATATTATTCAGTTATTTAATATACTTTTTATTGTCTACAGAAATGAACAATTACATACCCGTTTTATTTGTTTGATTTTATAAAACATAAAAACCTAATCAGTAACAGGATTGACAGTGAGCTATGATCAAATTTCAGACTAAATAGATTACTTGGATCAAATAGGTAAGCCCAAGAAAAAGCTGCCTGAAACCGTTTCACTAATGTCAATATAATAAATTCGTTTGTGTGTGTGTTTGAGAAGTGATGATCTTTTTGGTAGTTTATTTAGCTTTTTCACAGAAAAATTACAAACCTAAAGAAATTCGATTGAGAAACAACGATTGTGGGTGTTTATTTTAACAGCTTTAAAGCCTCATGTCTCGGACACCCCTGAAAATAATAACACCTTATTTCTTTGAAATTATACACATTAAACAGCTACTTCATATTAAGTGTTGACGTTTACCTTAAAAGTTAAAATTACATTCAACAATCTTCATCTTTTCATATCGAGATTGTCTAAAAATCAACCACAAAAATCAACAATCATATATTTTTGAATACGGACTGAAAAATGCTTTTTATTTTAAATTTATTTAAGTGTTGCCATTTAACATAATTCTAGTTGGCACTAGTTTTTCGATATCATATTGCTTAAAAAATCAAGTTTAATAAATTTGTATTTCCATATACTGAACAGGAATATTGTAAATCAAGTTAAGGTATTTCTTACGAGTAACTGTTAAAAATAGTTTTGCTTGAAATTTAACAAATAATAGATTTTAGCATCATGCATTCACTGCTTCAATATAAAGATATTTACCACGCCGTATTGCCATAATTAATTGTAAAAGTTTCAGATATTTAACACGTATAAAGACAGGAATGCATAGTTTTTATTTGATCAAAAGCATGCGTTTTTTACAATTTTTGTTGTCGTATGTGTATTAAAAAGTAAAAAGTCACAAAAAACTATTAACACATAAAAAAAATTACTTTGCTATCGTTTGTTAAAATATAAAGGCAGTTTACCATCTAGCTGTTGCAAAATTATTAGATAAATATTACTTTTTATTGAATTTTGTGAAGTGAATTTTCGCTGTGGCAAGGTAACTTGAAAAAGACAGCTCGCGCGGACTCGGGCTCATAACCAAGATTTTGGACTTATCGAAGAGCGGCAGATAAATATATCACTTATTAAATGTGACAAACTGAACCAAAAAATACAACTTATAGATCCAAATTCCGGTTCCTGCCGTGGTTATGGAGAGGGGAAGTTGCAAAAAATTGAGGGTAAATGAACGGAGACCGGTTCCTACCGGAGTAAATTTGTTTTTTCTTGAAAAAAATGGGCTTAAAAAATGTCATCGCTGAGTGGCAGATATTCGAGATATATTATTTACCATAGATCCTGGTTCTTTGAATTTCTATGAATTTTTGAACTTGTAGTGTTTTTGGACCCATCTGAACTCTTTCGAGAGCGGCAGATAAATGAACCAATGTTCGAATACTATAACACGAGGTGAAATCCCGAATATGTGCCATAAAATCCAGTCCCTGCTTTTATCAGCAGAATTTTTATATTTTTAATGCAAAACTTAAGTTATAAACAAATTGATTTTTCCTATTCGCATTATTAGCTACCTGTGATGCATAAATTCGTATGTGTTTTGACACGTTAAAGTCGAATTTCTAATTCATTTATGCTAAAAATTTTTATTTTTGTTATAAATAAATAATTTTTTTTCTATAATAACTTAATATAATATTATTTAACTCACTAAATTTAAATTCTCTGTTCATTTTTTCAAAAACTAAATTATTTTATTATTACTAACAATTTATTAGAACTATATCAATTTTTCTTTGGGAATTTTACACAAATATTTTTTTATTTAATTGCATATAAATAAACTGATTAGTTCTAAATTTTTAATTAATTAAATTGGAAAAATGGATTCGAAATTCAGACAGCAGGACAAAAATTCATCTAAAAAACTTGGATAGAGCTCGTAAAAAGATTATATTTTGCTGTTATGGAGATAAAATTCTATGATATTCTGTTTATTAGCATAATTGTTTAAAATAAATATTTATAACAATAAAAAGGTTAAATTTTTTGCAAAAATATACTTGGAATTCTTATTCACTAGGTCGAAATACGTCTAAACAAATTTGGGTGGAGCGCTCAATAAACTTAGATTTCGTTATTATAAAAATAAATTATATCAAATTACTTTTTTTAGATAATTACTTAAAAAAAATTGTTAATAACAATTAATAGGTCATTTTTTTCAAAAAACTAATTGCAGATCGGATTTTGCGACCTAAAAAAACATAACGTACACTAGAGTGGAGCCGCAACGCTCAAAGTTTAAAAAGAACACAGTGAAACCCGAGGTGGGTGATGGAGTATTCGGTCATTATTGTGTTGTATTGGCATTAACCGAATGCGGAAAAAAATTATTGTACGTTTTAAATGTTTAAAATTTTAATTTTTGAAGTTTTTTGGATCACTGTTACGGTTTTTGTTATGTTAAAAATCAAAAATTTCAAATGTACTATCTAATATCGGTACCAAAAAAAATGTTTTTTAAAATTTTCGTAATTACATATTAAAAGAGGTTTTAGGGCTTTTGAATATAAATTTTAAATAATAAATATAAACAAAATTTAAAGGTTAAATATAAAAAAAAATATAGAGCGAAATTGCACTGGAAATTAAATAAATATATTAATCGGCTTGTAACTGTTTCAATGGTGATTTGAACGTTTCTCGAGACACTGGCGGATGAGTATAGTATATGAGAGAAAAACAAATTACAGGACGGGCGCGCGCGTTGTAGAACAGGCGCGCGCATTTTAATAAGAAACCAGACTATATGGTAGATAATGTTAGTTTTAGTATCTACAAACCTCAAAGAACATATGAAAACAAATTACATTCGCTCCTCTATGGGTTCAGGAAGGTCCATTTTTCTGCAACTTTGAACCGTTATAACTTTGGATTGACCCAATATTAATGGCAGATATTCATTTTTCAGTTATATTTCACAGAAATGAAGTTATACCCAAAATATCTGCCACTCAGCGTTGAGTGCGTCCACCAACTTTAAAGCGTATTTCCAGGAACAGGAACCAGGCTTCAAACTACCTGGAGGTACTAAGGGGGGTATATATTAACAAAGTGATACTATTATCTGGCACTCTTCGATGAAGCATTTTGGTACTAAGCTCCCAGACTAATATATGTAATGCAATAACACGTGATTGCGTGCGGCGGGAAGCAAGCGAGAAGCTACGTTGCCACACTCATTATACTTTGAAAAACCAAATATTTCGCGTCTTTCTCTAACATAATACTCTCTCTGTATTTTCGTAAGAAATATCTTAAACACTTAAAAAATTCGTGCACATTTTAGAAATTATATCTAAACCGTAGTTGATATACGGCAGCAGATATATTCCACACATATTTCCATATTTCACGCTACACATTTCTACAAGCAGAGCCCTGTAAAGCACTTTGGATATCTTAATCATGCAGTATATTCGTTTTACAAGGCAATGTCCATTGAACTTTTTAGTCCTCATTTCATGCCAAATAATTCTAACCATATTTAAAAATTCTATAAAATGTAGACAGAAGAAGTATGTGCAGAAAGTTGATTGTTTAATAATTTTCGTTAACTCTCTATATATAAAACATAAAAATTATAAATATAATTTTGTTTCAGAGATCTCCTAGACCTTAGCAACGAAAGAGAAATATTTCATTTAGGAGGGGACGAGGTGAACTTGGAATGTTGGGCTCAACACTTACAAAAGGCAAATACTCCAAGTAATTATACCGATTTACATGATCTATGGGGCGAGTTTACTGCAAAAGCCTTAGCAAGGTTACAACAAGCTAATGGTGGTGAAAAGATGCCCAATGTGATTGTATGGTCTAGCAATCTTAGCAAGAGGCCATATATTACTAAGTATCTTGAAAAGGTAGGCTTATTACTTTTCTCTCTTTCTGCGCTAACATAGGGCAAATCCGGTGATATAATTGAACGTGTTAATAACTCTACATTTCACTATTATAAATGACTGGCCTGTTAACTTGAACAGGGTGATCATTTTTTAGACGTCTGACCCCGATTTATGGAAAATTGTTGGATATTTATTTTTTTTAATGTAGAATGATATTAGTTCATATCAAGGAGTATACTGACGTATTTGACATTTGGTAGTGAAAACGACGCTGTCGTTTAAAAATACCTTTCTACCCAGAAAATACATCCATATTGTTCCTCATATTTCGTTCTAATCGGCAAAACATAGTGTGATCCGGGATATACCTGTCAGGGTAACGTTTTCGATACAGTCTAATAGCTTCTCGAGAATTTCTTCTTGCTTCTTCGTAAATAAGAATCATATCTACTTTTTCAGCGTGGGAAACCCCTTCAGCCAAAAGCTATTAATACACTGTTTACTTAGTTTAACTCTACTGAATTGAATAGGTGTACAAACAAGAGGTGTCAAATTAAAGTATTACAGCCACCTACTAGATAAATTGTTTGAAAACCGCCAAACGTGGCATACGATCCATGGCAACGGCGATAACCAAAAAATAATATTTTATAGGGTTTTTGTTGCATAACTTTTTCTCAAAACAAAAAGCCGTTTAGGGAAAAAAATGTTGAAAAAAAAATAGAACTTTCCAAGTATGTCGATGGAGAAAAAAGTTGTTTGGCGACGCAACGCCCAACCTCATTTTTATTACCAAATGTAAAATACGTCAGTATACTCCTTAACATACACTATACCATTTTACATTTAAAAAACAATTTTCCATATGTCGGGGCCGGGCGCCTAAAAATGACCACCCTGTACATATACTGTGGGGTTAGGGTATATGCAATATTCATCATCATCATCAGCTTATACTGTCCACTGCCAGCCACTCTTTTCACATCATCAGTCCACCCACTTGGTGGTCTACCTCTACTCCGATAGGCTTCAGATCTTGAACGCAACTCTATAATTCTCTTTGTCCATCGTCCATCTTTAAACTTAGCAACATGCCCAGCCCAATTCCATTTCAGGTGTAGAATGAATTTAACTGCGTCTTGTACTCCTGTTCTCTTCCTAATAATCTAATTTAGGATGTGATCACTAAGAGTAACGCCTAACATTGAACTCTCCATTTTTCGTTACATGACACATGTTTTAATGGTGTTTTTCTTCGTCATTGTGAGAGTATCGGCTCTGTGCGTAAGAACAGGGAGTATACATCTGTCAAATACTTTTCTTTTTAAACATATAGGAAGGTTAGATTTGAATACATAGGCCAGTTTGTCATATGCAGCCCAGAAGAGACCTATTCTCCACTGAATTTCATGTGTTTGGTTATCTCATCCAATGCTGATTTCATGTCCCTGGTATTTATATTGGTGCACTTGCTCGATCTCTACGTTATTCAGTTTTATAGTGTTGCTTAATACAAGATTTGTCATAAACTGGGTCTTGAATAAATTGATTTTTAGACCAACCTTTCCTGAAGCATGTGTAGCATAGTTTGTGCTTCTTGTATTTTGTCTGTTATTAAGACAATGTCATTGGCAAAACAGAGTGATTTAACTTTTCACCGTCAGTGTTAAGTCCCATTCTTTCTCAGTTCATTAATTTTAGCATACTTTCTAGAAGTGTTACGAAAGGCTTGGGAGAGAGCGTATCACCCTACCGTACTCCTCTTTCGATTCAAAAGGGTCTAGGCGGTTAAGATGGTGAAAAACGCCCCCAGCGCTTTTGAAAAACAAAAAATATCCTCATGTTGAACATAAAAAAAATATGACTTTCCTGAAATTTTCAGCCCTCTAGACCTTCCCATAACCTCAAAAATCAAAAAACGTGATTTTCGTTTTTTTTTTTTGCGATGTCTCCGGTTCTATTCATCGTAGAAACCTCTTTCTTTTCAAATTGTAGGATTTTTTATTGCCTACAACAAGCTATTTTTTTTAAAAATTTTGGCGCGAAATTAAATTGTTTTGAGCCTTTTAAATTTTTAAAATTGAATTTAAAAAAAAACTAGGAATTACTCAGGCCCAAAAAAATATATATTGTGTATTTTATGTCAAAACTATGCCTGTAAATTTTTTCAGATTTTTTTAAGGTGGGGGGAAAATGGTTATAAACGCGAAAAACCGCTTTTTTCGTCGTTTTTCCGCATTTTTACCTACTTTTGGGGCACAGAAATTTCGTTGTAGATCCTCAGTTGCTTCAAACTTATATATGCATATATTATAGGATTTTTTATTGCCTACAAACATGCTATTTTTTATAAAAAATTTTACCTAATTTTGGGGCACAGAATTTCGTTGTAGATCCTCAGTTGCTCCAAAATTATATATACATATATATATTATAGGATTTTTTATTGCCTACAACATGCTATTTTAAAAAAAAAAAATTGGCGCGAAATTCAAATTGTTTTGAGCGTTTTAAATTTTTAAAATTGAATTAAAAAAAAACTAGGACTTACTCAGGCCCAAAAAAAATATATATATTGTGTATTTTATGTCAAACTATGCCTGTGAATTTTTTCAGATTTTTAGAGGTGGGGGGAAAATGGTTACAAACGCGAAAAACCGCTTTTTTCGTCGTTTTTCCGCATTTTACCTAATTTGGGGCACAGAATTTCGTTGTAGATCCTCAGTTGCTTCAAAATTATATATACATATATATTATAGGATTTTTTTTATTGCCTACAACATGCTATTTTTAAAAAAAAAAAAATTGGCGCGAAATTCAAATTGTTTTGAGCGTTTTAAATTTTTAAAATTGCATTAAAAAAAAAATTAGGACTTACTCAGGCCCAAAAAAAATATATATTGTGTATTTTATGTCAAACTATGCCTGTGAATTTTTTCAGATTTTTAGAGGAGGGGGGAAAATGGTTACAAACGTGAAAAACCGCTTTTTTCGTCGTTTTTTCCGCATTTTTACCTACTTTTGGGGCAGAGAATTTCGTTGTAGATCATCAGTTGCTTCAAAATTATATATATATATATATATATATATATATATATATATATATATATATATATATATATTATCGAAATACTATTGAATCATTTTATGTAATATAAAGACCATATTGCGCCATTTTTCCCTTTAAAATCACGATTAAGGCAAGTTTAAGACAAGATTAAGGCAAGATTAACACATTTTTAGGTTATTTTTTTTGAGTAATTAGTCATACTTCTTAATTCATCCAAATATATAATTTTATAGAAATTAAAACATTTCTGTTTATAAAAACATCATATAGAAAAAAGATTTTCTATATTTAATTGAATTAGCGTTAACTTGGTAAAAATCCATATTCAACAAATTAAATACACATGTAAGTGTGATTTTTACTTAATATTATTAATATAAAGTAAAAAAATATTTATAGAAAATCTTTTTTCTATATGATGTTTTTATAAACAGAAATGTTTTAATTTCTATAAAATTATATATTTGGATGAATTATGAAGTATGACTAATTACTGAAAATAAAAAAATAACTTAAAAATGTGTTAATCTTGCCTTAAACTTGCCTTAATCTTGTCTTAATCGTGATTTTAAAGGGAAAAATGGCGCAATATGGTCTTTATATTACATAAAATGATTCAATAGTATTTCGATAATATATATATGTATATATATATATATATATATATATATATATATATATATATATATATATATATATATATATATATATATTATATATAAATATATATATATATATATTTATATATATATATATATATATATATATATATATATATATATAATTTTGAAGCAACTGAGGATCTACAACAAAATTCTGTGCCCCAAAAGTAGGTAAAAATGCGGAAAAAAAAAAAAAAAAAAAAAAAAAAAAAAAAAACGACGAAAAAAAAAAAGCTCGGTTTTTCGCATTTGTAACCATTTTCCCCCACCTCTAAAAATCTGAAAAAATTCACAGGCATAGTTTGACATAAAATACACAATATATATATTTTTTTGGGCCTGAGTAAGTCCTAGTTTTTTTTTAATTCAATTTTAAAAATTTAAAACGCTCAAAACAATTTGAATTTCACGCCAAAATTTTTTTAAAAAATAGCATGTTGTAGGCAATAAAAAATCCTATAATATGTATATATATATATATATATATATATATATATTATATATATATAATTTTGAAGCAACTGAGGATCTACAACGAAAATTCTGTGCCCCAAAAGTAGGTAAAAATGCGGAAAAAAACTACGAAAAAAGCGGTTTTTCGCGTTTGTAACCATTTTCCCCCACCTCTAAAAATCTGAAAAAATTCACAGGCATAGTTTGACATAAAATACACAATTTATATATTTTTTTGAGCCTGAGTAAATCCTAGTTTTTTTTTAATTCAATTTTAAAATTTTAAAACGCTCAAAACAATTTGAATTTCGCGCCAAATTTTTTTTAAATAATAGCATGTTGTAGGCAATAAAAAATCCTACAATTTGAAAAAAAAAGAGGTTTCTACGATGAATAGAACCGGAGATATCGCCAAAAAACCGAAATCACGTTTTATAGATTTTTGAGTTTATGGGAAGGTCTAGAGGGCTGAAAATTTCAGGAAAGTCATATTTTTTTATGCTCTACATGAGGATATTTTTTGTTTTTCAAAAGCGCTGGGGGCATTTTTCACCATCTTAATCGCCCTTTGCAGGTGGATTGGTTAGTTTGTGTTTTAACATGTGCAGTGGCATTTTCATATATGTATTTAATTACATTAGAATATCGATGATCAATACGACACTCAGCAAATGATTCCAAAAGTCTCCGCTGATTTATAGAATCAAAAGCCTTTTCAAAGTCCATAAATATGTGCACAAGAAGCTTATTATATTCTATACATTTTTCAATAAGGATGTTAACTATAAGCAGATGGTCGTTTGTTCCATACCCCGAACGGAAACCTGCCTGTTCGTTTGGTGAGTATTTTCGTGATTAACTTGTATACATGGCTCAGGAGGCTAATGGGGCGATAGTTTGTACGGTCTGAAGTATCTCCTTTTTTATGGATGGTGACGATAGTTGCATTATTCCTATGCGATGGAGTTATTCCTTCCAGGAGGCATTTATTGAATAACATTTTACGAGATTTGTGGTCCCCCTTGTTTAATTGCCTCTACTACAATATTGTTTTTACCCAGAGCTTTGTTATTTTTCATGTCCTTCAAGGCTGATGTGATTTCTTCTTCTGTGATGTCTGGCATATCCTCCGACCCCTGATTTAGGACTTTTGGTATGTTGATGTTGAGGTCTATAATTGTTGATTAAATAATGCGATGATCTGTAAAATATCTATTTTGTTTGTTATTACATTACCATGCATGTCCTTTATCGTGCATATGTCTTTCCGTCCCATTATGTTCTTCCCTTTCAAAACTTTTAAGCTTTTATTCTGTTTTACAACGTTTTTAATTTCCTCTGCATTTTTTTGTCGTTTATCTTTTCTAATTTCCCTCGATATCTTTCTATTTATAATTCTGTATTCATCTGTAGTATTATCTACCATTTCTCTTCTTTGCTTCATTAGCTGTTTTATTCTTTGATTTAATTTTTGTTCTTTTTGTTGTTTTGGGCAAGTTTTGTCAATGGCATTTTCTGTACTATTTTTGATGTTTTCAAAATATGTCATCAACTTCATTATGTTCCAAGGAGCTTGCGATCTCTCCTCTATAAGAATCTACATCCCCCGGGGTTGTATGTTCTTATGGTTTCTTTTGACAATCATGTTGTTTCTTTCCTGTTTAATGTTAGTAAACACTTTTCCTCTCACAATACGATGGTCACTCCCAACTGAACATGTATTTAGGACACTTACGTCTTGGATAATGTCTTTCCTGTTGCTGATTATGAAATCTACTGCATTTTTTGTTTTACCATCTAGGCTAGACCATGTCCATTTTCTGTTTTTGCTCTTGTTGAAGAAGGTGTTCATTAGATATAAACTATTATATATTATTAGTGTCCTCCCTCTTTCGTTTCGATCTCCTAGCCCATGATGACCTATTGCAGTTTCCCCTTCATCCTCTTTGCTTCCAATTTTGGCATTGAAGTCACAAACATCGTAAAATGCGTTTTTTCTTCATCTTGTAAAGTAGTGGAAATTTCTTCATAATATGTTTCTATTTCATCCTCTGAGTGGATGCTCGTTTGTGCATAGGCAGAGTATCTCTGATTTAGTTGGATTATCAGATGTGGGACTCTCGGACTAACACTCTGGATTTCAATATGCAATATTATGTAAGTAATATTGTTTAAGCCAACGTCAGAAATACTATTAATTTCTAAAAATTTTTTTTTTGAAAAATAGTATTTTACAGGCTAATGTGGAAAATATAATCATTCTAAGAAGCAGAGGGAGTATGAAATGTATTTATTAATACTTCGTATCTGACAAAAAACTATTTTGACTGTTATTTTTATGTCAATTTATCAGAATGTACAAAAAAATGTTGTATGATCCATGCCTGGAAAGTGGTAATAAAATCGCAAGTTTCATAATGATAAGTAACTTTTTTATCAATTTGACATTCAGGCACTTCTCTAATTAAATTAATTTCAACAATTGGGTGTACATATTTTTTGTTTTGATATTTCAAAACATGCGTCAGCTAGTCGTGCGGTTTCGCCGAAGTGTCGCGTATCTGCGACAAAGTTCGATATAATCTAATTTGGAAACTGTAAATAAGCGTTTTATGTTAGTTTTCGTATCAAAAACTTTCACAATTCAAACGGAACTCTTGTTCTCTATGCATGTATTCTACAACATTGAAAAATTTGAACAATACGCATTAAGCAAATTAAACAGATTTCGATATCTGTTTAATTTGATCTCGTGTAAAAATCTAAGACTTAACCCAGTGTCTAACTTAATTTTTTGGATGAGTACATGTTGATAACTTTCTAATATTCACGTTATCCGTAATATCATATGTCGATTTTAACATGGAAAATACTGACCATGTTCTAGAAGGCTTAACTCCCTTGGACTTTTCAACAAAATATGGCGATAAAACATTTTCATACACTTTCGTTGCTGTATTTTTATCATAAAAATTCTTTGGATTCCCGGAATGTATTATGATATTACTGTTTTTCCGGTAAATGTCCAGATGTGCTGTATGTAGTATATCTGGTGATATACCGCTAAACTCGTTATCGTGACATCCAAGAATTTTCTTTATGTCCAATATTAACCAAAATATCTGACACTGAATTTAAAAACTGAGGCACATAATACTTTAGCATCTTTTTGTCAAAATATGTTATCAAATTTTATTGTTTCCATAGGTACGATTATAAATTGCTTTGTTTCACTGTAAAAATTTAGCTGTTTTACAATTAATGAACTCCCTCTTATAAACATTTATATTAAAGCATCGGCGTTATCAAAAATTCCATTCTTGATTACCACAGTTTTCGGGCGCTAGATTCAAAATTAACTATTTTAGTTTTAACCTCATCACACTGTTACTTTTTTAAAATAAATGTTGTCGTTAGCGGCTTTTATTGAATAAAGCGAAAATAACATTTTAAAATTCTGTTGCAGTGAATGTCAAGTTGATATATAATGTCAATATTGGTTTTCTGGAGTTCCGACTCTTGATAACCCGACATATAATTGGCCATGAGAAAAGCATGCCTGTCTCAAATCGATTCTTGCGAGTTTGAAAGTTTGTACCTGGGACTTTATTGTGAGGGCAAATGATACTTTAACTAAAAACTGCTCTAAAGGAATCGGCAGATCCGTTGAGATCATAGCAACACGCAGAATATGAGATCATCTTTAATAGCAACTACACATGTTTAGTTTCTTAAAAATAAAAAAAACTACTTAATAGAAATTAAACAATTGCATCCTACACCTTAAATTGTAATTAATTATATAATAATTCTAAAAGGAAATGCAATAATTGCATACAATTTTTCGTAGATAATTCAGTATGAAGGAAGTACCTACCATAAGTGACAGTGAAACAATAGGTATACCTAAATTAAGGAAAATTACTAAAATAATATTTAATTTTAGGTAATTTAGGTATAGTAAATCCCAAGATATAAGATCCTACTTTTTCTTTTTTCAATGGGGCAATAAACGACCCTATTAGGGTTTGGTGCATAGTTGCCAGGTATTACGATAAACTTATTTTTATTTTACCTGCTTTGTATACCGCCCTCACTTGCACCTGCAATCATATTGGATCTATTTTTACGTATATATTTACTACTTGGCAACCCGGTTTGGAGCCCTTTAAGTATTTGATAATATAGGCCTAATGACCACAGGTCGCCATTAAGTTTCGAAAGATACTTTTTATTATTTTTATTTTTAGTTTTACTTACAACTTACAACGTAACGGTTCTATTTTAATTATGTGGCGTCCGTGGGAAAATTGCAATAGTGGCTACCGCAAAAGAAAACATTTATCACTTGACGCTAAACAAATAGTGAAAAATGTTTACAACAGTTTGGTAAAAAGAAATTTGAATAAACAAAGTGCTTTGCAAGAAACCAATGAATTAACAAAACCCCCAATTTCTACGATTAAGGGTATTGTAGGAAAACCATCACTCAGGAACAGGAAAAAAACGGAAAGATTTTCAAATGTATCATGTAGACGATTGTGAAAAAGACATTATCAGGAGAAAAATATATTCTATGTATGAAGAGCAGTTGGTGTGTCGGTGCAGGAAAGGACCAATATACATTGTGGCCGATTAACCCATCACAGAATTCTCTTAAGAATGAGATTCACGTTCCGAAAAAATCAACAAAAGGCAAGTAGTGATGGAGTCACAAAGATTACGAATCTTGCGACGTACTTATTTACAAGGAATTAAAAAAATATCGATCAGAGAATTAGCCAATAATTTACCTTGACGAAACATGGTTCGATACCCATGACACTGTGTAAAAAGGGTGCAGACAGCAGTACAAAATGTCAGACTAAGGCACCTTCAAATAAAGGTAAACGAATAACCATTTTGCATGCTGGATCTGAAAAGGGCTGGGTTTCAAATTGTCTACTATTATCTGCAAAAAACATAAAAGATTCTAGTTTGGACTATCACGAAGACACGACTACAGAACTTTTTGAAAATTGGTTTCAAAATTCCCTTTTGCCAAATGTTCCAGGACAGAGTGTTATAATTATGGACAATGCAAGTTACCATACTCGCCTACTAAATAAGGTTACTAATGCAGCCAACTCCAACTCGGAAATACAGGAATATATGTTAGAAAAAGACATTTATTTTGACTTTAGTTATAAAAAAAGTGTTCTTTTGGAAGTTTTGAAAGACTATAAAAATTGAAAAAGAAATATGTTTGTGATAGTATGGCTGAGAAAATGGGACACACTGTATTATTGTGTGTTTTAATCCAATTGAACATATTTGGTTAAATCAAAAATAAGGGCACAAAGTGTTTTTCCTACTTTAAGCGTGTCAGTGGTTGAATCAGTAAAAAAAGTTATAAATGATATACCTTGTGAAAGCTGGAAGAATTCCATTCAGCACGTTGTTAAAGTTGAAGATTCATATATTTATATAAATAATATAAAACCACTGATAATTACCTCAGGTGATGACAGCGATAGTGAAACCGAATTAGGCTTAAGTTTAAATATATTTTTATTTATACAATATGTCCCCTCTTGTAAACCCCATTCATTCAAACTGTATATTTGTACTTCTTATCCATGTGTTTTTACATGCATCTATAAATAAACATCTCCAAAAACACTTATAATTTTATTTATTTACATTAATAAATAAAATTCTTAAGTCCATCTCTGCAACCTATCATAAACAAAAGGTCAGAATTTTTATATTGTCCACTTAAAATGCCAAAAATTATGATCTTATATTTTGGGACAGGCTATACTTATTGAACAAAAATACACTAATAACAATAACCTAGTACCTACTGATACCAAAAAAGGACCTACAATGTGCTTACAAAAAGAATGAAAGAATCTTCAAATTACGAATAACAAAAACTATAACAACAAACCTTTTAGTCTTCAAAAACATAACATCAAGGAATAAGAAACGGTCGCCCCACGCCCGACGCTGCCTTCAACCCGCAGGGCCGCTCGCTCATGGCAGTTTCTTTCCCCACCGCGTCGGCACACTTTTGTCACTGCTTCATAAAATCTAGCTTATGTTTACCTTCAAAGTCCATTTAAAGTTTTTTTTTTTTAAATCGGATTGGTAGTTTCAGAGATTACCTCGAATAAACAAACAAACATACAAACTTTACTTCTTTATTATATTAATACAGATTAAAATGATTATTTACTTAAATTTCCAGAAAAGTCTAAAATTTCGTTTAGTCTTAATATACTTACACTGTACTCTAAATATTATTTAAAAAAGTTAAATAAATAAAAAATTTTATAGTCAAAATTCGAAGTTAAAGAACCTTTGACTAAGTAAGAAAATTAGGTGCCTTCCGTATTATTTTATTTTTCTCAAATTTAAAGTAATAAACATGATTATAATAATATTTTGCCGCACTTTTCAATACAATACCTAAATTTAGTGAGCGCTTAATCCATATAATTCAAGAGGCTTTTTGATTAACATAGTGCATATACTGCCTGGAAATTCTTAAAGTGCTACAGGAGCGACGCGTGTGCGGGAAAAGCGATTTACGTTGTTCTTGAATCTCCATAAATTGTTGAGAAACACAATTCTGGGCAAATAATTCCAAACTGATGAGATTGTTCTTAAAAAAGAATTATTTAAAAGGATGGTACGAGGAGGAATTGGAACTAATACGGATGTGATGTATTAGCGCGACGTTTAATTCCTAGCATGCACCACTCTGAGAGACATTCCGCAGGTTGCATTCATGAAAGTACTTGTAGAATAGGCTTACGATCAAAATACTATTAATATGTTATATATTGAATATTATTAAATAATATAACAATGTATCTAAACCAATAAAAACACCTAGGACTTAGGCAAAGTTGCAGTTTATCTTCCTGGTGTATAATATAGAAGTATGTAGAATGAATTTTAAGGAAATGCAAGCGCAACTCTAGTGGAATGGATATTCCAGTTCACAATTATAGTATATTTACCGTTAACCGTTCAGAATTTAATGCGTGGGATTTCACAAAAATTATCAGTTTGCATTATTGATAACTAAGTCCTTTAATTAATTTTATAGCACAGGAATATAACACAAAATTAGCATTTTAAGAAAACCTCTATTATTTTTTAATTTATGTAAAATTAACAAAAAGAAATTTAAAAATTAAAAACTGTGTCTACAATTTTTAAATAATGGTTTCAGAATATTAAATTTAAAAAAATACGGGTAAGGTAACTGGGTAGTGTTCATTGTACTGGTTTTAAGAATATGTATTATACACAGTGTCCACGCAGATAATAGAAAAGTAATATTTTTGCAATTGAGGTTATCCATTTTGTATAAAATAAACGGTGTATAAAAAGTTCATATTTAAGTAAAGCATATTAATAAAATTTTACTTTCACGACGGAATATCGAGGCTCATATAAACTACTGTAATTATGTTACCAAAGCCACAAAGAAAAACAGAATTTCCGTATTTTAATAAAAGAAAACTGTACTAACAAATAACCTAGTGATTATATAATAATCAGTTAAATAATAAACACTAGCTAGTACCACTTGTATTTAGGTCACACATGGACATTCCTTCTTTTATAATACTGCTAGGACAAAATTTAATCATTAAATTCTATGGATGTTATTTGTTTTATAGCTGGAATATTTTACCTCATCAAGTAATTAAAAGCACAAAAACAGCTAATAATTCATAGAAAAGGGTGTATTATTATATTTTTGTCAACAGTTTTTTCTAGGGATTTGTTCAAGAAGGGCAGGAAAAAATGGAAAAAACGGTTTTTTCATATATTCGATATTAAAATCGCATAAAATTATTATAATTTAATAAAATTTAATTTAGAGTCCATCATATTGAACAAATACTAAAATAATTAACTCAAATCAAACAATTACTTATTTGTTAATGAAAAAATATTTTTTTGGTGTCAAATTTTAGGTTAACTTTAACTTTTTATAGAGATATCGTAAATATGTTTTTTTTCTTTGGTTGTTTTAACACCTTCTCGTACCAAGAGCTTAAGTTAAATAAATATATAAATATCGTCTTTATTAAGATGTTAATTACATGTGATGTGAGTACATATTACCCACACACATCGTATAGTAGAAGAGGCGAGATTTAACCATCGGTTACTCTTACATCTAAGCTCTTCAACACACAACGCGCTTACAAACAAAATAAAGCAACAATTTCATACTAACATAGTAAAATCAATAATCGAGAAGATACATCAAAATACAAATAACCTACGTCTGAGAATTTTGCTTATTTAGCAGCTCTTCACTATATAATCGACGAAGTCGGCCAATAGTGCACGTTTTCAGTTCTGGGTTCATGGTATTGTATATATTTAGTGCACTATATGTAAAACTGCGCTGAAACAAGGCAGTGCGATGCTGAGGCATAGTCAAGCGATCTATCATGCACCAAATTTCGGGATACTAGCTTCTCCTTAAATAAATCGGAACTGAAGTTCCTAAGAGGCTCATTAAGAATATTACGAAGTGCAGTTGCACAGTATTAGCAAAATTTAACCATTTTAATTCATTTATTTTTAAAGATATATGATCATATTTTCTCAAATGAAATATAAACCTACAGCAGACGTTCTGTACATACTGCGTCTCTTTGAAAGCGCATCCAAGCAAGGATAGTACAGAAAACTACAATAATGAAATGAAGACAAGACCAAAGACTCACACAATTATTTCCTCATCTTAAAATTCAGAATAAAACGATTTGCATATAAAACCTTCATTTTCGCATAACTTTTTTGTAAGAGCACCCTAACATGTTCCCTGAATCTGAGATGTGTATCAATGCAAAGACCCAAATTCTTAGCACAATCTGAAAACGGCAAATCCTGACCAGCCAGCCTCAGTGTTAAAGCCATGTTCAAGATTGGTCGCCGATTTTCCTTGCAAAACAATAAAACCTGCGTCTTGTCTGGATTTAGCCTCAAATTATGTTCATCCGAGTAAACTGACAAAGCCATAAGATCCTGATTTAAATTTTCCGCTGCAGACTGTTCAAAGAAATGAAGCAACTGTGTGTCATTAGCATACGACTGAACCAATGAATATGCATCACTTTGGAATATATCAAAAGTATATATAAGAAACAGAAGAGGCCCCAGTATTGAACCCTGGGGCACTCCCGAGATAATTTTACCAGCAGTTGAACAAACATCATTCATTCGCACTCTCTGCCGTCTACCCGACAAATAGCTATAGACAAATTTTACGGAGTGATCAGCGAAGCCCAGATAGTGCAGTTTAGCACAAAGTAGGTTATGATCCAGCACATCAAAGGCTTTCGAATAATCCATCGAGACTGATATAAAAGCCATATATTTATCAATAGCTCTAATTATGCTATCAGTTAAATTCAGTAAAGCCGTTGATGTGCTATGACCCCTCCGGAAGCCAGATTGATGCAAGGGGAGCAACCCATTAGTCAAGAGATATTCTGAAACCTGTGTATGTACTGCCCTTTCCAAGACTTTTGACATAACTGGTAACAAACTAATTGGACGCAAATCTCTGACGGTTAAAGGATTTTTTACTTTAGCAACAGGGCACACAATAGACTCTTTCCAGCTCTCCGAAAAATACCCACTCTCCAGGCAACAATTAACTATATGCGTTAGATCAGGGGTGCTCAAACTTGAACTGCTGACGATCTACCTCAATACTGTTAAACTACGATCGATCGACTCTGAGAGGCTGCAAGTAAGTGTGATGCAGGATTGTCGTCTAGGTAGGGTGTATCGTGGCATAGATATTAGTTTTCCGCACAATATGCATTTTTTTAGTCAAGGTAAGTGTAGGTCTGCTCTAAAATGTCAATGAAAAAACTCATAATTATTCAAAATGGCGAGTTTATTGGTTCTTACAAAACAAACGAGTTCTAGTGTCTAAACTTAAATAAAGAGTGACTTTGGATGTTGAAGCGTGGCACTGCATGTCCTCAGCATACTTTTCATAAGATGGTACGTAATTACCGAGTGGTAATCGTAAGCATTATGAGATATGTTCGTCAGTTAATCGATTGCGATATTTTGACTTAATTATCTTCATTTCAGAAAATGCAGACTCGCCCAAGTAAGTTGACCCAAACATTGCCGTCAGTTGAAGGGCGATTTGCCTTAGATTCGGATATTTATCTTCAGATATAAAACACCAGAATTTTGTATCAGATGCTGTGGCTTTGAGATGTATATCTGATATAATCTGCACTAACTCATTTGCAACAGAACATGAGTCCATGTTAAACTGACTTGCTATTTCAGTAGCTAATTCCTCAATGTTTTTACACGAAAAAGGATAACTCATAAATGATGCGATATTTGCCAATTTACTGAAATCATAAAAACGTATTTCGAATTGGCCCAAAATATTTGATAATTCTGCCTCATAAATATCATAATTCAACTGAGGAATCCTTGCTTTCAAAGACGGAAAATTTTTCAGATCCTTTCTTTTCAGTTGATCTATCATAAGTTGAAATTTACTTTTGAATGCGTTTATTGCGCTAATCATCTCAATAATAGTTTTTCCTTTACCTTGAAGCTCCAAATTAATGGTGTTTAAATGCATTGTGATGTCTGTCAAAAATGCCAAATCAGTCAGCTATTTTCCGTTTTTCAGCATGTGAGTGTCATCACCTCTTTCGTCTAGAAAAGCTGTTATTTCGGGCAATAATTCTTGAAACCTTTCTAGGAATTTTCCGCGACTTAACCACCTGACGTCCGTGTGAAGAACTAAATCAGTGTGTTCAGCTGACTCACTATCTTCCAACTGCAATTTAAAGAGCCGTCGTTGCAAGCTACGTGCACGGATAGAATTCAAAATTTTTATTGCAATGCCCATAATCTCCTCCATGTTTAGAACTTTTGAACACAAAACTTGTTGATGTATAATGCAATGGAAGGAGAAAAATGAAGAGAAATCATCACTGGCTCGACACAATGCCACAAAACCGTTTTCGTTTCCAGTCATTGCTGGTGCTCCTTCGGTTGTAATGCACACTAGTTTATATATTGGTAGCTTGTAGTTTGTTACAAAATTGAAGAAAACGTCATATATATCTTCGCCACGGGTCTTTCCTTTCAGAGGAATCATTGTCAAAAACTCTTCCTTAGCCGACATGTCATTGAATACCATTCGAATAAAAATACACAGCTGGACAGTGTCTGTCATATCGGTGGATTCGTCGAACTGTAAAGAAAAATATGTACATTCCATGATATCATGTTTTAGTTTATCTGCCATGTCCTGACTCATGACTTCAACACGCCTTGTGACAGACTGAAGTTCTCTAATAGCAAACATAATCTCTGTTTTATTTTTAAAATCTCCAAATAAAGTCTCACCCGCTTCAATAAATGCTTCCTTCACAACCAATCCATCATCAAATGGTTTCTTGTGTTTCGCCAATATATGAGATGTTTTAAATGACTCGATCGTTGTAGCTTTTGATTGTTTGGCTGGTCTTGTGAACATGGTTTGTTCTTTTTTCAAACAAGTTATCAAATCACGTACTTTTCGTTTTCTTAATTCACTCTGTGACGGAAAATCCTTTTCATAGTTTTTATGAACCGTTTTATGATGCCTCTCTAAGTTCCCACGCTTAGGTATTGCAACTGACGCACGGCAAATGAGACAAATGCACTTATCCTTTACCATACAAAAGAAAAATTCTTCCTCCCAATCGTTATTAAAATGATAAGTTTTACTTTTCTTCGCCGCACTCATTTTGGACTATTTATTAATAAACTTTGTATCGATGTATCGCCTTCAAGTTACAACTCAGACTGACTCCTATTCCTGCAGGCGCAACATTTATATCGACGCGAACGAAGTCTCGAATGTTCCCGTCAAACACGCCGCCCGAAGTTTCTAGAAAAATCGGCGGGAATCAAAAACGCGGCTTTTCTTTGACAAGTACCGCGCGTTCCTTTGGTAAAGCCGCCTTTTGCCGCTAGCAGGGGGTTAAAAGAAAGTGATGAGGGGGTTATTCTGGTCTAATTGTGGATCGAATAAATTTTAGTAGTTTATTCATTACATTTTGTTTTAGTTACCTAAAACAAAATCTGTGAATAGTTCTATATCTCGAGATCGACTCAAAAAGCACTCGCGATCGATCGTTTGAGCACCCCTGGGTTAGATGATATAAGATAACAGGTGAACTAAGTTTATGCATAAAAAGTGTCAAACCATCATTTCCAGCAGCATTGGACTTTATACTATTAACACACCTGCAAATTGACTCAGGGGTTTCCATTAGGAAAATAAAGTTCAGATCTAAATTCCTCTTATTGTTACTATAATAATGTATTTTACCAGCACAGTTGTCAGACTTTCGGAAAACGCTCAAAAAGTATTCATTTATATCATTCACATTGGCCAAAGTTGGCTTCTACTTCCATATAATATATTTTTAAGAGTCTTAAACAATGAAAATATTAAACGAATACGTATTTTAGTTTTCTGAAAATATATAACTAATTTTCTTTACAGTGTGATACCATTCGTATATTTTTGTGAGGATATTGTAAATATTAAGAACTATTAAGAAATAAAATTAGCCAATAGCAAGTGAAGATATACAATTGATATTTGGTAACATTAGTCCTGTTTTTTTTTTTCATTTTGTAGCTACTTTTTCTTCGTTCTATATACATATTACATAAATCGCCCGTGATAACTTAGTATTAACTTTTAATAAAAGGACGTTAAGACGTTGGAATCTTTGATACAATGACACTACACAACAGTCTTCACACTACAATCTTCTCAATTGCATAGGAAAAACGAACAGTTACCATTTCTGAATATTTTAGTTATTAAAAATGATAATAAATTAGCATGTGACATCCTTACGGTAACAGATAGGTATATTCCTAGCGACTCGTTTTATCGTACACAACATAAACTTTCCGCTTTACATTTTTTGGTTCATCGTTGAATCATTTTCCCATTGGATGAAGATTCAGAATTAAGAATGAATCGTATTAAAAATATAGCTACAATCAGTGGTTATAACGAAAACTTAATAAGCAACTAAATAAATAGACATAAGTTTAGATTAAATATTCATAGTTCCACTCGTGAGCAGAATATGTCTATTTATCTAAAGTCATCAGACAACCTAAAATATTCCTTAGGAAATTCAAAGGATAAAACTCACAAACGTAGTAGAAGTCGAATTTGTAAAATAAATATTAATGGTTGTAACAAGAAGTATGTTGGGCAAACAAGAAGGTCGATTCAAACAAGATTTAAAGAACATTTAGCTCATCTAAGATACGGTGGATCTGAAAAATCAAGTTTTGCCGAACGTACTCTTCGACAGAATTATACAGTAGCATTAGATATTTTAAAATTAATAAGGCCTGTATATGATAGCAAATTATTAGAGACGTACGAGAATGTTGAAATAATAAAATGTAAAAATAGTCTAAATAAGGACGGAGGACCAATCATCACAGTTCTCTAAACAGGCTACTCGATCAGAACTAATACTCTAGGTGTAATTAGTTCCACTCCAGTATTCCAAGTTTAGTATAAATAGTCTAGTTTTTATTCCTAGATTTAGTCAATCATCGCTCCTGATGACACTAACGAGGTTAGCGAAACGCGCGTCGAATACAAAAATAAAGCATTTAGTATAATGATGATAATTGCCGTGAATTGTAATAAAAGGATATAAATATGTTTTTTCAAAAGTCTTAAATGAATATTAGAAAATCTCTAAATTATATGTGCATCCACAGTTCATAGCGTAGTAATTTATTATAATTCCCTGCAGCTAACTGCGATTTTTCAAATTGTTTAAAGTAGATATGTAAATGCTAATTTTTTACATCTCCCTTTAGAAAATAGTTCTCTCGACGAAAAAATTTAAGCGCATTTAAAACCTATTTGCCTATTTAGGTAGATAGAAAACATGCACAGTAAAAAGAATCCTAGTGTAGGATGTAAACGGCTGTTTCATGTACTTTTGACATAGGTTGGGGTCCAGACTGTAATTTATTTTTATCACATCTTTACACAACATTAGATAAACACAACACCATTTTTATTTTTGAAGGTATTCTCATAATATTTAATGAAAGGATAAACAAATATTTATCATACTCCGCAAAATTATTTCTTTAGTAGAAATTCTCGTTCATTATTTGTAAAATTGTGAGAGCCTAGGATAGGTAGTTAAATAAAATGTAACATATATCGTTAGCACAGTTAGTATTATGTTTCATAAATTTTTATGATCGACAATGGTAAATAACAGAGATCGATAATTAAGTAAATAACAGTGAAAGTAACTAATATGAACATGATTATATTATGTTTTTTTATCGTTCACTTCCCCACCTTGGTCGGTATTTTTACATTGCACATATACCGAAACATACATTTGTATTTCACGGCACTTTTAAGACAACGTGGTAGTGCTATCCCAGACATTATTACATTTCTGCATTAACCACTATCTGAAGATACATGCACAATACCCAGTCGATTACCAGAATTTAACCAGCGGCCATCGGTTTACTATGAACGCTCTTAACCATCTACGCCACCGAAGCCGGCAGGTATATTATTTAACTCCTAATTATAATTTAAAATCAAAACGCATAGTATCGTTAAATAAGTTGTCAGAATTGTAGATTAAAGAGCATTTCATTACATGCTAACATAAGAAAAACAACTGTTTCAATGTAACTCATATTATTTTAAATTATTATCAATATAATCCAAAATTAAACCTTTTAAGTTCAAACTTCTTTGAATTAACTAGGAATTTCAATTTTTTTTAAACCTTACATGTACTGCTTATATTATTTGATTAGTTTTCCAATGAAAATTAAAGGAAATTATTGGTTTTTAAATTTACAGTGCAAATAAAATCATAAGTAAAGGGTAATTAGTTTTGCAGCGGCCTTGCATTCTTACTTTTCTCCTTCATACGCTTTTCTTCTGACCTGGCATTTATCTTTTAAAAACAATTAGAAAGCCAAGAATAGTAGACAGTAATTTCAAATTAGCCTGCCCAGAGAGTTTCATAATTAAGAATTGTGGGTACTAACGTAATATTTTGTTTTCTAAAAAAATGATATTTTTTATAAGCTACTTTGTATCTTTGAGTCCGACAACATAATGACATAACTAAAAATATTCTATCATTTCTTCCAGTTTAGATATAGATATCCTTATGTTGATAAAAAAAGATACTGCAAGCCTGACTCACAATATTTTTTGTAAAAAATGACTGACAATTCGCTTGCCCGATTCATTAGAAAGATATAATTTTAAAATAATAGTAACTACAAGCTTGCTTCTACATCGAAGTATAGTGTAAATACTAAACAAAACATTAAAATTAAAAATTTCTGGTTTATAAGTCGTTAATTTTATCTTGATTTATTTCATGCGACACAACAGCCATTTTTTTATATGGGTGCTTCCCATTTTCGTGAAATAAAAGTTCCAATTTCCAACGATACAAACACTGAAAAAAAACCACGAATATTCTAGAATTGAATAAGAAATAGTGACAGAATAGGTACACTCAACCAAGAATTTTTAAATGACCAAAATTGAGCAAATAGTATTTTCTTATTGCAAGGCGAACTAAATAGCTATTTAGCATAATTTCAAATACCGATGTACTTTTGTTTATTCTCCAAGTCTTTCAGAAGATATATATATATATATATATATATATATATATATATATATATATATATATATATATATATATATATATATATATATATACATATATATATATATATATATATATATATATATATATATATATATATATATATATATATATATATATATGTATGTATATACATGTATATATATATATATATATATATATATATATATATATATATATATATATATATATATATATATATATATATATATATATATATATATATATATATATATATATACATATTTATATATATATATATATATATATATATATATAAATATTTATATTTATATTTATATACAAATGATGGATTAGATAAGATCCTTGGAATATTCAATGGTTTTAACCCCAAACTTCAATTCACGATCGAGGAGGAAACAAACAATAGTGTACACACATTATTATTTAGAAAAGATGACAACTCCATCATCGTAGATTGGTACACCAAACCAACCTACTCAAGAAGGTACATCAACTTCCATTCCTCTCACACCATAAAAATCAAAATAAATACGATTTTGGGGTTGAAGTCCAGAATAGAGAGGATCTCTCATTCCTCTTTCAGACTTAAGAACTTAAATAAACTTCGAGATATTTTGCTTACTAACTCCTATCCAATTAAGATGTTGAACGGACTATTATTTAACTTAATATCATCTATCTCTCAACAAGAAAATAATCTAACTCCTGATATCAGTGCCTTTCTTTCTGAAAACCGAATCATTTATCACTACTCCTTCTCTTATCTCAAGGAAATTTCCACTAAAATTGCTAAAATTTTTAACAATCAACCTAATTTAAAAATTGCCTTCAAACATGCAAAAACAATTGATAATATTTTCACCAATTTAAAAGATAAGAATGAAACTCTAAAAGTCTCGGAAGTAGTATACTTCCACTCAGTGTGAAAAAGTTTACATAGGACAAACATCAAGGGTCCTAAAAGCCAGAATCACTTCTCATAAAAGCGAGTGCAGACTTAAAAAAACTCATGCACTCTTGCTTCACATAGAAATCAATTTTCACATGAATTTAATTTTTGATAAAATCAAAAATCATGTGCAAGGAAAGAAATTTCAATAAAAGAATCTTTGGGGAAATCCACTTTGAACGGAATTCTGTTAATAAAAAAACTGACACTGAGGATTTAAGTTCAATTTTTTCCAATTTATTGCAGATAGGTTGGCAAAATGAAAATTCACAAAAACATATCAGACATATCTCTATAATAATAACCTAATGTCAATTGTTACAAATTTTAAAAAATTAAACGAAATGTCAACGTCATTGTCTTCTCTGAAATAAATCAACCACGACTATACCATAAGGTAAAAAGACGCTGGCCCTAACAAAAGGAATGTAAAATGTATAAAAAAAATTTTAAAATAAAATCACCTTAGAAGCACACAGTTATTCGTACCATACATAACAAAATGAAGTAAAACTGTTTTTTTATATTTTTTAAAAGTATTTTTGTCGAAATTATCTCGTGTTTTTCTAATAAATATCAACAGTAATGTAGATTTTTGTTGAAAGTCAGCGGAAAAGCGTTTAAAATGCATTCAAACAAAAATTGAAATTTACCTTAATACCTTGAATGGTTGTTTTTTAAAATTTAACTCAATAAATATATCGCAACCATGTAATGTGAAAGAAGTCTTTCCAATTTAAATAAAAATGAGGTTTTATTGTAACCAAACACTACGTATTATGTATCACTTTATTTAAAACACAAAATGTGTCTAATATCTTTCTTGTTGTGTGTCAACTTCTACAATGAACCAAGGTTACCGAAAGTTGCATCACCATTCGGATTGAATAACAAGATACAAAGTTATATATTGACTTTTTCTTACATACAATATATTATTGTCAGTGGCGTAGCAAGGTTCAAGAGAGCAGCATATGGCTACAAAGGGCGTTTCTTTACGGAAAAAAATAGGAGGGGGGGTCAATCGACAAATACTGGGGCAAACCACCTTGATGAAAAGAAGACCCACTTACACTAGAACTCTAAGCTTAAACCCCTTCCAACACAGTAAACTAAGAGGCGTTCTTCTATATCCATTCGAGGGGGCATATGCCCCCTGCTCCCGCTACAGATTATCGTATTTTCATATTCTTAAAAGTTACTCGAAAGGCAATGTTTACATTTATTTTCATATTTATAACCTTCTTTTTGAAATAATAATCGTGAAACTATTTTGAAAATTTTAAAATTTTTAAATGTTCCTTTTCATAACATATTCCGTATAGATGATGTTAACAAGAAGATAGCGACTTTTAATTCCTGTATCATAGACCTTTTTGACGTCCATGCTCCATTTAGAAGTACACGCATTACTAAAATAACAGCCCCTAGGATCTGTATAATATTAAGTTGTCTATGAAACTTCGGGACAAATCTTTATCTAAATTCAAAAGATCAGGGATGACAGAAAATTGAAAACATATCAGCAGCTTCGTAACTACGAGGGTTGTTCGTAAAGTAAGATTCCCAAAGCGCTGGAGCCACAGGGAGCGGTTTTAGGCGAAATCCGGCAACACTGTCGTATACAGTAGTTCCCCCACTCTCGATCCCACCTTGCCCGGCTTCGCTACGTCGCGCAGTGTTGGTTCAGTAGCCGTCCGTGATGAAGGTCCCGATCGCCGGTACCGCCAAGTGCGAAATTCGTGCAGTAATTCGTTATTTAAACGCAAAAGGGGTTCCACCTATAGACATTCATCGACAATTGACGGAAGTGTAAAAGTGGCCATTCAACACATCCGCAAATGGTGTAGGGAGTTTACAGGCGGTCGTACGGACCTTCATGGTGAAGAAGGAAGCGGAAGACCGTCGGTTTCAGACGAGACGATGGAAAAGGTTGAGGGAATATTGCTCGAAGATCGGAGGATCACTATCTGTGAACTCGCTCTTCGGGTTACTCGGGTTACTAAGGTTTCTTGTGCCACAATTCAGAAGATATTGACGGAAGGTGAATCGCTATCTCGAGTTGGCGGCGGAATTTTTTGATACGGGCATACGAAAGCTGGAGCAGTGTCTACAAAAATGCTTAGATCAAAATGGTGATTACATTGAAAAATAGAACGATTTTTAAGCTTTCAAATGATATATTTGGTTTTGAAAATAAACGTTGCTGTCTATTTTTAAGAAATAAGGGAACTTTACTTTACGATCAAGTCTCGTATCCAACTATAGCGATATAGAACGAAAACAGAGCCTACCTTGAAGCAAACTTCTGCAGAGATAATCCAAAAAATAATTGAAAATTACTCAGGCATAAAGTCAGAAATAAAAATAACATAAATCATTTTTTTATTAACTGTTACAGCTGTAGCCCCAGATCCAAATACAGTAAATTACTATTTACATAATAAAAACAGGGATTCTAATCGTTTCAGGTTAGACTTGTCACTAGTGATAAAATCCACTCTTTTCTATTAAACTATTGGGGGTGGTACTAATGTGATTGATGTCTCTATACTGTTCCTGTGTTGCCAATATAGCCTGTCTTTTATTGTACACCTAGTAAACTCATGTATCAAAACATCCACATTTCCTGAAATGTGGAAAAGCTCTGTCTTACTTCTGGTACCAAAAGTTTCAGCCCTTGCTGAGCCAAAGGACTTTCGCCCTATAAAGATTTTGCTCACTCTGTTGAAGGTCTTGGAAGGAGGAAGGAGTTTTGAAGAGATAGATTCGGGAGTATTGTCAGCTCTATAACTTATTGCCGTCACTCCGATCCGGCTTTCATAAAAATTACAGTTGTACCACAGCTGTTTTAAAAGTTAGGGATGATACCTTAGGGGCAATGGACTCGGGACCTTTGACAGGCTGAACCATCAATTGTTCTTAGCTATTCTTCAATTTCTTGGTTTCGAAACAAAGATTCAGTAGTTTCTGGAGTACTATCTCTCTGAAGGAATCCAATCTGTGAAGATTAACAATACACACTGAGCCCACCAGGCGTGACATGGGGCGTGCCGCAAGTATCCATTCATGGTCCTCTTTTTTTTTCCTCTCTACACTTCGCAATTGGTTAACAGTCTTAGGCATGCTACTGTGCATTCATATGCAGATCATACTCAGTTATACTCGTCATTTAAACCACAACAAATTGCCGAGGCAAATGATATGGTAATGAGTGGACCTTGGGCTGGTACAATTGATCACTGTCCGGAACTAAACCCTAAAAAGGGATAAGTACTTCCTTTCGGGCGGACACATATTAGAGACCAATATCGAGACTTTATCCACATTAGCCTAAATAATGAAATTTTAGTCTATTCAACTATTGCTAAAACGTCGGACTACAGCTTGACATTGATTTGGGGTTCTCCGAATGCATTATAATGGTGAAAGAAAAGCATTCGCAAATTTAAAATTTATTTTTAACGAAGGACATTTCCCGGATTGAATCTCAGGAAATTGACATGCGACAGCCTGGTGCTGTCGCATTTTACTTTTTGTGACACTTTATATGGACCATGTCTGCTAGAATGTGATGTGAAACGAATCCAACTAATATAAAACTGTTGTGAGCTAATGATAGGCAGGATAAGAAAATATGACAGGGGGTGAGTGGCAAAATGAGGGGCATTGGCTGGTTCAACATGAGAGAAAGAAGAATGTTCAACTATCTATTATTCTAATTTTTCGAAAACATTCTCTTTACTTATAGCAAAAAACAAAGTTCAAATTAGATGTTCATGCCTTGGATCCCACAAAAAAATTCTGTATGAAAGATCATTTAGTTATCAAATTTCTCAAATGAGGAAGCCTAGCGTCGACTTTTGTGTACGGTATAGTCACAATAAAGACTTTATTATTAATTATTACAAAAATCTCCATTTAGAATAAAACACTATTTAGGCACATACAAATAAAACTTTCTCTACCGATTTCGTATTCTGAATAAATGTTGGAATATCGTTTACATTTAATTCTAAAGCCACCTACCTAACATATATTATGCTATTCTTTTTAGGAGTAGCATTGTGAAACATCAATAAAATGTTTGCTATTCTAACTATTATTTATTAGATAATAATATGTATTATTTGTTAAAGTAAATTATTTTAGTGAGATCTACAATCTGACAAAAAGAGACAACGAATCTAATCAACAAGACAAAAATTACCAAACTTAGAAAATATTTGCAATGTATTAAGAATTCCCCATTTATATATATTAAGACTTCCCTATCAAAAAACATATTCAAGACACAGGTTAACATGTTAGTCCAATTTAGCAAGTTTATTTTCTTTTTTAGAACTTACATAAACATTATAAAAAATATATATTTTTGCGGAATTGACCAAAAACTAACCATGACTCGATTCCAAATATGTCAGTGTAAACACTGGACTTACTTTTTGCATAAAAATGAGCTATTTGTGACAAACTCATTTTTAGCAACCCTGTAAACAAATCATACCATAAAGTCTTTAAAATTTGTTTGACCACTAGAGGATTTGAAAACGTTTTGATAATTGCCCTCTTTATATATTATATTTTGTTTTTATTATGCTTTTCAGAATCAAGTAACTGTTCAAAGCTGGGGTGCTAGTCAATGGCCTGACACTCCAGATCTTATAGCGGATGGCTACAAAGTTATTATTTCTCACGTAGATGCCTGGTACTTAGACTGCGGATTTGGAAGGTGGCGAGAAACAGGAGAGGCGGCCTGTGATCCTTATAGACCTTGGCAAACTGTTTATAACCATCGGCCTTGGCAACAATTACATTTAGATAAAAAACAAATATTGGGTACGTATTTTTTTTAGTATATATTATATATCCATACAAACATATGTGCATATTAAATGTACGTTAAAGATTCCTTGATACAAGCAAAGAAATCAAAAATACTAGAAATTTTAAAGTAAAAAAGTAATTTTTGAAACTTACTCATTTTAGGTTCCTGATTTTTAAGTTAATATTCAAAAAAATCATATTACGTTAAAATAATTTATTATGTTAACAATAGTATCACGCTAACTTGACTCTTATGACCACTAATAAAATAAACTTATGAATATATGTACTATTGTTAGGATACGTTAATAGTGGAATTCATGTTACGAGTAATCGCTCTCCCCCGTGAACATTATCTTCTATATATTTTTATAAAGGTATAAATAAGAAATGCCTAATAACTGACGATAAAAATAAATAGTAGAACAAGTTTTTACTATATACCCCCATACTTCTTAGTTCATTTACCATATACAATATATATCATTTCATAGGTAACAGTATGGGATCTTGAAAACAATAAAGATAGAAAAACTGTTTAATGAGGAATGTTTTAGAAAAGTAAATACTAAATAAAAGTGACCTGATTTTTTTATTATTATTTTCGGAGCTATTTGTAAAAAGATATTGTTGATTTTGTTTTTATTTTATTTCGACCTTATATTTATTAATATCAGCAGTTAATATATTTCACAGACACCTTTATTCAGCCTTTATGGTATAATTAATTTGCCTTATTCCGACGTTTCATATTGTAGATACTATCAACAAGTCAAAGCTTTTAATTGCAGACACAGGTTTTTGAGTGTAGTTTTTTTAAATTCCTCAGTAACTAAATATCACATCACACTTAACAGTAGTAAAGTAAAACATTTATTTTCATAGAGAAATGACATCTTCATATTCTTCTTACTTCTTAGGTCTTATGGAGAAATTTAATTCTTTGACAGACTAGCGAATGCAAACAAAAAATATTATTTATAAAAATAATTATTTAGTTTCATGGAAAAAATAAGATATATTTAATATTTATTCACATTTAAAAATTTTAGTTTAGTTACTGTTATCTCATATATTTTTTTTAATAAATAACATGCCAGGTCAATTAAAAGTTGTTGTTAATGGTATTTTTGGAATTGAATCATTGTTACTTTTTACTTTTCACATTTATTGTAAGATATTCAAAATGATTTGTGTGGCAAAATAGAATATTCTAATTTTTGCTAAGGCAAATTAAAACATAACAAAAACTGTTATTGGTATCTTTTCATGAAAAATAAACTTATAAAAATTATTGTTTCTCGTTAATTTCAAGTAAAATATTAAATTTAAAAACTCGGACCTCACGATATCCACAGAAACAAAGAATTTATAACTTTCATTAAAAAGCAGCCCTAAAATAGGTGGTAAGAAAGTATTAAAGTGATTAATTTTAAAATAAACTTTTTTATATTTTTTCTTTATGATAATTTATTTAACAAGTTAGTTGTGATTTCTCCTGTATATAATTTATCAAAAGAAAACATATTTTTATATAGCCCACATAATACTTCAGAAAACGATTTTAGAAGGAATAAATGGTTCATAGTTTATTTTAAACTACCTTTATAAAAAGTTTTTCAGATTTTAAATGGATCTGTATAATATTCAGTGCAAATACAGGAGGTTAAACTAATAGGATGTCTGCATTTTTTTTATTTAAAAATCATAAAATATAATATTTCCTATGCATTTAAAAAATATTAAGCGATGTTTTCTATATAAAAAAAGATATTGTAGCCTTGGACTGGCTTATACTTAAATAAAATAAAATATTATCAAATTGTACCGATGGTCATATTCCGTAAAAGGAGTACGGGATCCTGTCGGTTTTTGACAGCTGTCAAAATTAATATAATCTTCTCTTTTAACTTTTTGGCCATATCTATCACACTTAAAATAAAAATTTTCAGCCATGATAGCTGCTCGAATTTAAACATTTTTATCAATTATTTATAAAAATAAAATTTCAAAACAAGACTTTTCTCATGTTTTACATATTTTCAACTCTTCTAAGATGGTTGCTCATTATAAAGTACAGTACAGTGGCCCTAAAAAAACTAATATAATAATTCATA
>CM032446.1:139834750-139847250 GCA_019049505.1 Pachyrhynchus sulphureomaculatus
ACAGTCGATGAGTTACGTCTTTTATACTATAAAACATCTGTATACTTATAGCAAAAACCTTTATGCAAGTTTAAATTGCAATTTTCTTTTCAATTTTTAAAGTGGTATTTGGTATTAATAAATATACGGATCTGGTGCTATTTTATTTCATATAGCGTTTGGAAAAGGTTAAAATGCTTCGGACGGCCGGCAGAACTGACCGACATTGTTTTATGCTACGCAGCAACTGAAAATGCGCGACCAGCTAGGATATTGTAAATGGAGAGATTTTATGGTCGTTAGCCCCCTAGCGATTCCAGATTGATAGTAAATAAAAAATAAAAATAATAAACCAATACTTTTTTAAACCTACCTTATTTTTTCACTTTAGCTCTAAAAAACATTAGATTTGTTACAAGAAAATCGTTTACCATTTCGGTATTAATCTTGGAAAAGTTATCAGAAAAAGCTCTGTTTTTATTTTGCTCAAATAAATAAGGTTGACTTAAACGTCAAAGCCAGCTGTTAAGTGGCAGTTACCCAGAGTAAAAACACACTTTATCTTACGTGTTACCAAGGAATTTCTTTTAAAACAATAGATAAGAAACCTTCTTAATTATGGTTAAATATTATTTTTACTAGGTGTGTAGTGTATTATCTATTATTATTTTAATTCGTTATTATATTAATTGTACCTAAAATTCATAACTGTTAAATAAAATTGTATGGTTGGCAGCATAGCGACAATGCGCCTGCGCTTGAGCTATTTCGTATAATTGCGGCCTCTCAGGTGCGGGTCGGATTAGCGGTAAAATCTAGTTTTACGTTTTTTTAATGTTTCAAAAATTTTCGAATTTGAAAAAAAGTATTAAACGTATTTCTACATAACCCCACGAGTCACCCATTGCAATATATTAAGTGATTTCCGTAATAACTTGTGTGTGTATATATATATATATATATATATATATATATATATATATATATATATATATATATATATATATATATATATATATATGCATTTTACGAACATTTATAATTATCGCACATATTAAAATGATTCCAATTCTTTCTTAAAGAGATAAGTTTTCAGCAACTATTGTTTACATACAATTTGACAGTTACTAAAATTAAATTTCCCGCCAAACAAACAACAATTGACAATCGACACTGCAAAATAATTTTTTGGGTTTCAAGTGATGCAGAATCCACCTATAAGTTCACTTTTTTTATAATAAAGAAAAGGTCATATGTCGCCCACTTTCTGCTGGTCACTGTATGTATATATATGTATATATATATATATATATATATATATATATATATATATATATATATATATATATATATATATATATATATATATACATACAGTGACCAGCAGAAAGTGGGCGACATATAACCCAAAAAATTATTTTGCAGTGTCGATTGTCAATTGTTTGGCGGGAAATTTAATTTTAGTAACTGTCAAATTGTATGTAAACAATAGTTGCTGACAACTTATCTCTTTAAGAAAGAATTGGAATTATTTTAATATGTGCGATAATTATAAATGTTCGTAAAATGCATCTAACAATGAATTTGCATGTATTACATTCCATCAGCCGTAAAAAACCTCTATTGTAACATATATATATATATAGGGTATAACGGAAATCACTTAATATATTGGAATGGGTGACTCATGAGGTCATGTTCCACATATTAACTAATATAAATGGTGGTAAGTAATTTATTTTTTGGTTGGATTAGAATACATTTAGACTTAAAAGAGGAATCAATACATTTCGAACGTTCTTTAATTACATTAAAATACAAGGTATATAAAATAACAATTTGATTTAGAGGGACACAAGAAAAGGCCGGCTTGAATTTGTATCAATCATAGTAAAAATAGGGACGAGACGTTTCGAAGATACTGATAAAATCTGTCACGGCAACATACGAGAATTGAAGCAAAGAAAAATTATATGACTTTACTGCTAATATCAGAAAAAGCACAAATCATCTATCTATGGATAGGCACACCATGATATAACCTGTGTTGTTTTACATTTCAGTCCCTAGTTACCGTCATAGTTAACCTTTATGTTAAATAAAATTCAAAAATATATAGGACAAAAAAAATTACAATTCTTAAAAAATTATAAAATTCAATCAAATTACATTTTGCCTAATGTTAAAAAATCTTTAATGTTCATTGGTTTAATGTTCAATAATAATTCAAGATCTCCAGTAAAAATTGTCGAAATTTATTTGTGAAATAATCTGAAATTTTGCAGTGAACTCTTTGGGAAGAAGCCATAAAACTGTCGATTTTCACATTACTGCACAAGCTTACTAGTCTTAACGACAATTACATAGCGGAATCATTTTCAAATCTTCCTTTCATTGTCATTAGCATTGTATTGATTTTATATGTTATATAGTAACACCTCTAAGTAAGTTTTGAGAACATTCTGCATGTCAATGATTATATTATAAATTTACAGGTAATATTACTTTTTCTTCAGTAATATCCTCACAACGAAATTTTATGTACGTGTATAACTTTACATTATTCGTAAAAACGTCATGTCGTAGTTTAAACACGGTAAATTTGAAATCGATAAACCTTAGCCGAATGTTTATTTTATGTAGTAGGGGACACCCAGGCTGATTGTACCACGTTTTATAAAGTGCATTCCGGTACAGTTAATTTTTCGTTGTTATTATAATAAGTGTATTTATATCATAGACCTTTATCAAAACTGGATGTTCTTTCTAAAAATAAATCTAACTTTTTATATTGCTGAGTCATTTTTACAAATCTTCGATCAATCTGATACGTAATGTACATTAAGTATGGTATTAAATGCAAAAGTTGTAGCTAATAAGGTGTATTTTTCTAACTAGCTTTTTTGTATGCAATGAATCGCAAAGAGGTATAGCGGAACACACTTGCCTTTTTTTCTGCGTCGGTTCTAAACACTTTTTATATAATATACCCCATAACTAATAAACTAGACTTCGATTATTATCTTAAAAGTAATATTTAATGAGCTACAGCATCTAAACATAGTATTTGGCACAAAACAGCTTGCATGTTTCTTAGTTTTTCTTTTTCTACCTAAAAATATCAACCTCCCCTTTAACCGCAACAACTTTCTGAGATGCAATCAGTTCGCACTGCACTTCGAGTTAAATCACAAAAAGGCCCTACATAACAGTTATCATCACTATACCTAACTTTTGATTTTTGCACGAAACGCGTACTTCGCTAATCATCTTAGCATCATCAAGAGCGATCGACCAATCACAGACATTCCGGTTATGTAACCAGTGGAGAGGACTATAAAGAATAAATTCTTGTCCTTATTTAAGCTATTTTTACATTGTGTAATTTCACTATTAATATATATGTCTAATAATCCACTATTTGATACATTTTAATTACCATTAAATTGTTGTTACTGTAGGGTTATATTCAAGGGCATATTCAACAATGCTTGATCTAAATGATCTTTAAATCTTTTTTGAATCGACCTTCTAGTTTGCTTAACATGTTACTTGTCACAATTATTATATATTGTCGCATATATTCAACTTTGTTGACGTTCGTAACTTTGCCTTTACAGACTTTCTAATAATGCTCAAGTTGTCTGATGACATATAAGCCAACATGATCCCTATCTTATTAACTAACTCTTAGAATACCCTGTTGGTATTAAAATATATTTTATCGTATTTTGCTCATATATAATTGATTTATATTATGAATATATACATAAACCTATTCCTATTTTTTAACTTGTTTATTAACTTTTCGTCATTGGCCATTGGCCCTAGGTATATTTTTTTTTATTTTTGAGTCTTACATCATTCGAAGGAAAAGTGTAATGCGGTGGTTAGAAATATATCTATGTGTTACGGAATCTTTCCTATAAATGTCAAATACTAAGGTATTTTTGATTATTAAAATATCCAGGATTGGTAATTCTTCTTTGTTCTTAATTTTACAAGTAAATTCAATCGTACTGGCTATTTAATGATACCTATGCCGCATCCTCGGGAAATATTCAATTTCTTCACTAGTCTCTGTTTCAAACTTAATGATAAATAAATGGGCTATGCAGGATGATAACCAATTAGCCATAGTTGTGACTTTTATTTGAACAAAAAATTTATTGATCTATTGAGAACAATTCTGTTCCATATAAAATTTGGTCAATATTATATATTTGTGAATAATTTCTTCTTGAAGTCATTCTTTTTATACAACTTCTATTGATTTACAAAAGAACCAGAAAGGTCACATCAAAATGAATCAAAATTTTACTTTCTTTGAAAACTAGCTGTTCCGTTTTGCTAATGACTTCTAAAGAGTTCTTCACTGAAAAATTATTTTTAACTTTTTTGTTGCCCGGCTGATTGGCGCAGTGGGTTAAGGCGTTAGACTTGCCCACTGTTGTCCGAGAGGTCCGCGGTTCGATTCCGTGTCTGGGCTGGGTGTTGTGTGTGTGTCTCTAGGTTTAAGTTTAGATTTAAGAAAATGTATACGTTTATAAAATAAAGAGAGAAGTTGGTCATTTGGTTCATGCCAGTGCCATAAAAGGGGTTCGCCCCTTTTTTAAAAAAAAAAAAAAAAAAAAAAAAAAAAAAAACTTTTTTGTCAACCATTTAAAAATTAAACATGTAGGTGATCCTACTGCCGGTACAATAGGTTTATGAACTTCAGGCATGCAATACAACTTTGGTATAGTCGGATTACTCACATTTAGTTTAAATTTCTTCTACTGTCATTTATGCAGGATTTTTTTATTATTATTTGTAAAAATTCGATACAATTAAGTTATCTATTTGTTCAAAATATTTTTTGTGATCCAATATAACAACCCCACTGCCTTTGTCCGCTTTTAGAAACAAACATATTTCTTTCTTAATTATTTTTTGCAAATTTTGAATTAGACTCGAATAAATATTGCAATAAAAGATCGTAAAAGTTTTGCTTTTTTCTCTCAATACAAATCCCATATCTTTTCATATATCATATTCCATAATACACTAATAAGTGCTTCTATCAAACTATCGGCTATTTTTTTTTAACAAATAGTTTGAAATGTCTACTTTTTATGGGCATAGCACATGTGCTACAGAGGAACCCGTGAAGGGTGACAGGAGCGACGCTGGTTTTGAATCACTGTAAATTATACTTAATGGGAAACCCTGTTCTTGGCAAATCATTCCCGAGGTTCTTTATATAAAGGACTTATTGGAAAGCGTTGTCCGAGGAGTGACACGCTAAACCTCATATAAACTTGATGTATTAGCATAACATGGATTCCTGGCATGCACGGCTCTCGGAGGAATTAGGCGGGTTACATCCATCGAACACTTTCCGTGAAAGTAGTTGTAGTCGCCAACCGTTTTTCGATGTTCCAAGAAATCAAGATTGCTGACGAGTTCTGGGTCTCCAATCAGGCGAACAGCTCTCTTCTGAATAGAATCCAACAAATGCAATGTATGTTTGGGAGCTCTGCCCCAAACATGGGAGCATGCAGAATTAAAAATTGTTGTAGAGTGTAAAGCTTTCTGGTACGAAATAATATTCCCCGCGTTTGAAAAGCTCTCTTTGTTATGCATGTAACATGTTCACGCCAAGACACATTTGCTCCCAAGTTAGCACGCAGCAAATTGATAGACGATGCTAGAGAAATGGAGTGTCTCGTCATAACTATGTGAGGTTCCGCATGTGACATAAGTTAGAAGATCTCCTGTTGGTGTTTTCTTACAAGAGATTGGCGCTAATACTATTGAAACTTTCTAAATATTTTAGAAGAGACTTTCGATAATATTGAAAGCAGTGCGACTGGTCAATAGTTGCTTGGCAAGGTCTTCTTACCTTTTTTAGGTATCGATTGAGCTGTTGCGCGTTTCCAGCTAGAAGAAATTATTCACTTTCTGTAGGAAGGTTGAAAAGTCTACAGAAAAACGATGTTAGTTTACTCGTGCATTTTTTTGAGTACTATGGTAGCTATTCCATCAGCGCCAAAAGCTTTTTTAGTGTCTAGCTTCATTAAAACACATTTTGAAGACAATATCGGGCATCCTTGACTGCAAATAGTGGGTAGTATTTGCCTTCGAAATTGACAGTAGAATATGAAGCTAACGACTTGACTATCAACAGGTGTTATTGCAATAGTATTATATGGCCTCCTCGGACAACAAATTATCAAATCACTTAAAATGTTATTCAATAAATGCCTCCTAGAAGGAATAACTCCATCGCAATGAAATAATGCAACTATTGTCATAATGCATAAAAAAGGAGATACTTCAGGCTACAAACTATTGACCCATTAGCCTTCTGAGCCATGTATACAAATTATTTACGAAAATCCTCACCAAACGTCTAGGAAATAAAATGGAGTTTTTCCTTTCAAAAGAACCCCTAGCTTTTCCCTCGAGGTATGGAATCTGCTTATAGTTAAAATCCTCATTGAAAAATGTATAGAATATAATAAGCCTCTTGTACTCATATTTGTGGACTTCAAAAGGCTTTTGATTCTGTAAATCAGCAGAGATTTTTGGAAGCGCTTGCTGAGTGTCGTATTGATCATTGATATTCCAATGTAATTAAATACATATATGAAAATGACACCACTCATGTTAAAATACAAACTAATCAATCCACCAGCAAATTTCGGATTGAAAGAAGAGTGCGGCAGGGTGATACGCTCTCACCCAAGCTTTTCGTAACACTCTTAGAAAATATTCTAAAATCAATAAACTGAAAAAGAATGAGATTTAACATTGACGGTAAAAAGTTAAATCACCTCTGTTTCGCCGACGACATTGTCTTAATAACAGACAAAATACAAGAAGCACAAACTATGCTCCACATGCTTCAGGAAAGGTTGGTCCAAAAATCAATCTATCCAAGACCCAGTTTATGACAAATCTTGTATTAAACGACACTATAAAACTGAATAACGTAGAGATAGAGCAAGTGCACCAATATAAATACCTGGGACATGAAATCAGCATAGGACGAGATAACTAAACACATGAAATTCAGCGACGAATAGGTCTCTCCTGGGCTACATATGGCAAACTGGCCTATGTATTGAAACCTAACCTTCCTAAGTATTTAAAAAGAAAAGTGTTTTACATATGCATACTCCCCGTTCTTACGCCGAGCCGATACTCTCACAATGACGAAGAAAAACATCAATAAAATATGTGTCATGCAACGAAAGATGGAGAGTCAATGTTAGGCGTTACTCTTAGAGATCAGATCCCAAATCACATTATCTGGAAGAGAACGGAGGTACAAGACGCAGTCAAATTCATTCTACATCTTAAATAGAACTGGGTTAGGCATGTTGCTAGGTTTAAGGATCGGCGATGGATAAAGAGAATCATAGAGTGGCAACCAAGATCCGAAGCCTATCGGAGTAGATGTAGACCACCAAGTCGGTGGACTGATGATTCGAGAAGAGTGGCTGGAAATTGGGTACAAACGGCCCAGAACAGAAAAAAGTGGCAAGACTTGAGGGAGGCTTTCATCTAGCAGCGGACAGTATAAGCTGATGATGATGATTATATGGCCGTGTAAGTGACAATATAGTGGGTTTAGTAAAATTTTGACTAATGGCGAAGATGAAATCAAAAATTTCCTTAGCGCAGTCAGATGGGGCGCCCGTTCTAACCGTTCAGGAATTCTTCCGATTAAGCAGATTTGTATTGCAAAACTTGTACACTAACGCACACTAATCTCACTGACGACGAACACAGAATTAATGCAGTTGTCAGTTGCATAGCACTTGTAAATCGTTTCTAAAGAGAGCACATTCGTATTGATATGTTGATTTGATTTAATCACCTAGCCGTGCTACTCTCGTCGCTCTTAACAATTTGACTACGAAGTGTGGTTAGAAAATAACCGAACTCATTTTATAAAGCTTTTGATTTTTTAATTTTGACATTAAAATCCTAATACCCTTCAATAACCTTCTAGATCCCTATATCGCTCCATACGAATTTTCCATTATTCGAAGCAGTGCTGCAGATCGTCTTTTGACAAACTCATTATGATTTCCGTCGCTTTTTTCTTCACTGCGTCAACAGACTCAACACTGGGTCCTTTCAACGCACTTTTCACTTGAGGAAACAAAAAAGTCACATGGAGCAAGGTCAAATGAGTTGAGTAGATGCTCCAACACGGAGATTTCATGTGTCGCCAAATACTCCTTAATTGAAAGAGTCTTGTGCGCTGGTGCTTTGTCGTGGTGGAGGATCCAAGACTGATTTTTCCACATTTCAGGTCTTATTCTTTTCACACGTTTCCGAAGGATGGTCAACACCTGCTTATCGTAAATTTGATTTACAGTTTGACCTTCAGGCACCCAATCAATGTGAAAATCCCTCAGTTGTCAAAAATCATGATCATCATTGCTTTGAATTTTAATTTGCTCATCCACGCATTCTTTCGCCTCGTTGAATTTGACCTTTTCCAGTGCCTGGATTGATGCTTGGTTTCAAAGTTATATGTGAAAAACTATATTTCATCCCATGTTATTACCCTTTCTAAAAAGTTAGGGTCAGTTTTTCAGAGTATTAGAGCAAATAGTCATTCGAGCTTGATTTTGATCAGCAGAAAGGATTTTCGGTACTTTGAACACAGTTTGCTCATGTTAAAACGGTCATGTAAAATTTGCCGAACACTTTCTTTGTCAATATTCGTTAACTTACTGATAGTTCTAATACTCAGACGTCGATTTTATCTAATGATCTTATGGATTTTTTCAATATTCTCGTCTGTTTTTGCCGTGCGTGGCGCGGACGCCCAATGCGGGGATCGTCTGTGACGGCTGCTCTACCATCTTTGAATCGTTTATTCAGCACTAATACTTAATAAAATTGCTTAAAATTACACAGAACCATATGCAAAACTGACACTTGATAATAGTACCAGTGGTATAAAAAATGATCGATATTGGCGGTTAATAATCGACTACTTCAAATAAATGTTTCACGCATTGATCAATTATATCAATTATATTGATAACTCGAATGATCGATTTTTTCAATAACTAACCACCCTTAATACCTATTTTAGGCGTTCATTTTTTATTATTAATAACTGGACGTGCTTACATTTGGGAAATTCTTTAAATAAATAAAATTTATATCGTCATCACGGAAAGAGTTTATTTTTATACATCATTCATGATACAGCGCGGAAGTATGACGTATAGGTCTCATGAAATGTTAATTATAATATTGAGTCAGCCGGTTATTTTGACTAACATTATAAAATAATCATTTATTTATAAACCAAACTTTATCTTTGGGGTTTATATTTGAAATAATAAAAGTTAAAACAAAAGACACTTGATTTAATGTTAATTTATTTTTCAAAAAAGTCAGTACGATACCATGCATAATTTATTTTAAAACTTTACGGCTGAGAATTTTTTAGTTATATTAATTACAAAATCTTTTAATCTGAAGCATTCGTTTTGTAGGATTACTCTACAATTTAATAATTTCTTGTTTAATAGGTATTACCTAACCAAAGCAAAAGTTGCTCAATCATTTTTAACTAGGTTATACCAAATAACTACTTTTACTAGACACAAAAAGCCATATTCTTTAAAAAAGTCTAACTTTAAAACTAGCCTAATTTAACAGTTCAAATATTAAACTATCGAGTACAACAGAAAGCTAAGTAAGTTTTGAGAACATGTTGTGCAAAATCCGCAAAGTCATTTAAAATAGTAATACGAAAAAAAACTCTTTATGTTCAAATTTGTAAAATTGCTTTCTTACCTGCTCTTAGCAGCCTATACACGTGGCTTCACTCGTAACCATATGTATGCATTTTCTAATAGTGATCCACAATTGGATCATATAATTGTGTCAATCTTAGTCATGCCGTAATATAAATCGGATGACACGAATTGTGAGAAGATATAAAATACCTCTCCACCTCCTTAATTACCTCATACTTTAATAAATAGACTTACCTTTTCACGTGTGTGGCTTAAGTCAACATAAGTTAGCCTTATGATGATCGTAGATTACTCACAACATACATTGAATACTATTCTCTATGAACGTTCATTGTATTAATATATTTTCTTTTTTATTTTGACTATCTCTAGTGCATTATTTCCCAAAATACCTCGGTGTGACAACTTTAGATATGCGGATGATACTGTTATACTTGCAACTTCAATACAAGACCTAGAATCAATTATGGAGCGTCTGGAAATCACTAGCAGAGACTATGGATTGACAATTAATAGAGCGAAGACCAAAGTAATGATTGTTAGTCGTAATGAAGATCTGTCACACATAAATAAAATTGCTGGTTTCACTGTTGTAGACCATTTCAACTATTTGAGTTTCCTCATAACTAACAATGGTGGTTGTGAAGCCTAAGTAAGAAGACGTTTGGCAATCGCTAGAAACTCGACCATTAAACTCTCTAAGGTCTGGAAAAATCCAGCTGTCACAAAAAATACAAAGTTAAGATTGCTATCCAGCCTTATATTCCCCATAGCTACTTACGCATAGAAAACATGGACCGTTAAACAAGCTGACAAAAGACGAATCGATGCGTTTGAGATGTAAGCATATCGAAGAATCCTCAGAGTATCATATACCGAACACCGTATCTATTCTTGAAGAGCTTGGTATAAATGACCGACTTTCAAATAGAATTAATAGACAATACCTGAAATATTTTGGTCACATTATGAGGAAAGTGGATGCCATGGAAAAGTTTGTAGTAACTGGGAAGGTAGAAGGTAAAAGATCTGACTGTTGAGGTAGCAACTGCATAGTGTGACCGATGATGACCGAAGAATTGAGAGAAAGATACCTCGGCAAAATTTTGTCTCGTTTTTCGTCAAGAATATATTTTATTTAAAATAAATATTCTTACATTGTGCAGATTTTTTGGTACACACTGTGTAAACATTCAGATTCATTAAGGGGTGTAAAAATTATACCTTGCCTAGTTAGTATGGATTCTAAAACCCCTTTCTACCCAGTTGACTTTTGTTCTTGACAATATAATGTTTTGTATTGTAGTTATCCCCAAATAAACGTTTTGTAAGTATGTCAGTATTTAAATATAAATTGTGATTTAAGTTTACCACCAGATGTGAATCAAAGGATCTTGTTATTAGATAGAATACCAAATCTGGTATTAAAACCAATTAACCAAAGAACTGGAGAAATAGAATAAAAAATAAGCTAAAACTCATCATTTCCACTCTGGTACTACAATACACAATTTATTAATCGCCACAAGTTATGTTATGATCTTAGAGAATCAGGAACCTCATTAAGAAATTTGTAGCCAATTCAAACAACTTTCTATATGAGACAGTATGTTACTTACAAAAAGTCCAGCCATCAAATCAAAAATAAAGTATTCAGAGAATATGGAACTGCACTTTTTAAATAATTAAATAAGTTATTCTGAATTTCATCCTGTTTTCAGATTTCTGTACCTCATCTATCATGAAAATGTTCACATTTTTTAGTGATAAACTGGGAAAAGTCAAAACGTTGGTTATAGAAATCCTGAATCTTATATAGAAATGCCAATTAGTTTCATTCCTATAAGAAAAAGTAGTGTAATAACAGTTTTGAAAATTCATTCCTGTAAAATTACCCACATGCACTTACGACACTTTACCTCTGGGGTATAATGAAAAAACCAGGAGTTGTCTGCCCAAATTTTTTATCATTTCGAACGTTTTTAAATAAAAAAAAAGCAGCTTAAATTAAAAAATTAAATAAAAGTATTAAAGATATTGCAAACAGAGGTATTAAATTGTAATTCACATTCAGAAACGTAACATAGACAGAATTTTGCGGAGCTAGAAGCTACTCAAAAGCAAAATTTACGAATAACTCGAACTTCTTCAAGTAAAAACTTATAATATAGTATATAGTATATATATATATATATATATATATATATATATATATATATATATATATATATATATATATATATATATATATATATATATATATATATATATATATATATATACTACTGTGATCAAAAAATAGTAAGACTTTTAAATTTAAATCGCCCATGCATTTCCAAATCGGATTAATTTTTTTTCGTTAGGTTGGTAGGACCTTAACTGCCATCTGTATCAAATTTTAAGACCATAGCATCAGTAGTTAATAAGATTCGATTGCGTTCGTTCAACAACAAAAGTGCGTTGTTCGATTTTTAACATGAGTGAAAAATTCAGCAAAAAAGTTGCTTTAAATTTTATTCTAAAAATGGTTTTTCGGCTTCCCAAACGTTCGAAATGATAAAAAATTTGGGCAGATAACTCTTGTTTTTTTCATCATGCGCCTTCTCATACAGCATTGGTTCTTCGAGACTTTTTCATCAAAAATTCAACTCATCATTCCGCAATCGCCCTATTCGCCTGATTTAGCTCCGTCGGACTTCTGGCTATTCCCTAAACTCAAAAAACCGCTTCGAGGACATTGTT
>CM032446.1:139852250-139942250 GCA_019049505.1 Pachyrhynchus sulphureomaculatus
TCAAATTTTTTTAACATTTCCTTGCACCAATTGACACAAGCCTTGTTTTTTAGTTTCGATCAAATTATGTGGAATCCATCAGGAACAGATCTTTTTCACAGCTAAATGTTTATGCAAAATCGAATGTACTGCAGTCTTCGATATACCTAAGGAAGCCTCAATCTCACATGTGCCGATCCTCTTTAATCATGTTGCGCACAGCATCGACGTTTTTTGGAACAACAACCGATTTTGATCGACCTTCACGAAATTCATCGCTGACGGAAGCACGACCATGACGAAATTCTACAAACCAATTGTAGACAGTCTTTTCTGATTGTAATTAATTACCAAAAGTTAAACGAAGCGAATCGAGGCATTGTTGTCGAGTTAGGCCTTTACTAAAATCGTAAAAAATCATCCAACAAAAACCTTCACGTGAAATTTCCACATTGTTCACAAAACTGTTTTTTTTTTAAACGCTCACTGTAAACAAACTACCTGGCCAATTTCTGAGCTGCCACTGTTTTAATAATAACAAATGTCAAATTTTACAAAAATGATAATGTTACGTCTTAATAGCGCCCTCTATAATATAAAACTTTTAATAACTGTATACATATACTATAATATATGTAGGCAATTTTGTTGGTTTGACAAACATTGGTCCAATAATCCTGTAATATGCAAGGCTTTAATTTGTAGTAAAGAACACATTTTCAAAGTTTTTTTCTATAAACTCTTACTATTTTAGTAGTAATGTCTACGGTGCATCTTAATTTTAAATATTTTAATTTTGAATTTCGGGTCTGTGTCAGTTTGATGAAATTGAGTAAAAATAGTGTCCGGATAGTATAATTTAGAGTGCAAGGCAATTTAGTAGAAGAGAAATATTACTAAGCAAAAAGTATTTCTAGCCTCAAAAATGTTTCCTTGAGCTTTCCATCCAACACGGAGTTTCCTAAAATATTTTAATCATTGAATAGTTAACGAAACCCTGGAACTTCATCGAAAGAAAATTTGCTAAGGCCTATTCTAAACATAATAAATTGATTAGAAAAGAATATTTATTCTCTTAAATTATTTTTTATTTTAAAATATTTATATTTTTCTGCCAAGTTACCTCTACAGCGAATTTTATTTACTCTGGCCAAATCATCTTTTATCTTTTATTAAATTGTCTTTCGTGTATCGCGCACATTCAGCTGTTTTATATTTAACATGTATGTGGTCTCTGGAAATCGTCTTGGGATTTAAAAATTTTTGTGTACTTCTCCAGAAAATATATTATTTTATCATAATATCAAGTCGTATAAGCCTAGAAGTTATTATTTTTGTTTTCATAGATATATACCACTTTTCGTTTATTTATCATTTAACTAGCAAATGTCTCAAAATAGTAACATATTTAAATTTGTTATATAGTAAGTAGTAAGTAGTTTTGTCCACGTATACCCGCAGTATTGCCCGCTCGTGATCGTGAATGAAAATACTATTATATTTGGTCCCCTTATATAAACATATAATTCAGATTTTTTCGCTAATTTAAGTGATAAATATCTCAGAAATCATTTTATCTAAAACTATACCATTTTATATCAATATCTTTAGAATTTTAAGAAGAAATTAGGAATGTTATAGTAGAACAGTGTACAGTGTTTTTCCACTCAATAAATAAAGTAAAAATGAATTTAAGTGTTTAAGAGATGTCCAAACAAACACACACATAAATAATTTTCCTTATATTTTCGATAAACTCAACCAACTTTCATCAGATCTTACAGGAAGGTGACGTACTACATGTAAAATAAAACTGCACACATTTGCGAATAAACACCAAACACGTATATATATATATATATATATATTATATATATATATATATATATATATATATATATATATACATACGTATATATATATATATATATATATATATATATATATATATATATATATATATATATATATATATATATATACCAGGTGTACAAGTATGAAATGCGGATTTCAGACAACAGATGGTGCACCAATGCAGTTTGTGCTTTAAAGATTTGACACTGCTCCATTTTGTTGTGTCATCAACAAGTGTCAGACGCGCACGAGTGTTAAATTGGAAAAGTGTGTGCATAGTGTTGTTGTGTTCAATATGTCGAAATTTATACCGAACATTCGTGGACAGCATTAATTTTTTGTTCTCATTTTTTTTTTTTTTTTTTTTTTTTTTTGGTCTAGCACACGTGCTGCAGGGAAGTCCCTAAAGCGCTCCAGGAGCGGCACGAGTGCGGAAAAAGCGATTTACGTTGTTCTTGAATTGCTGTAAATTGAACTCGGTGGGAAACACAGCGCTGGGCAAATTATTCCAAAGGGATGACGTTCTCCATATAAAAGATTGCTTGAAAAGCGTCGTACGCGGAGTAACAAGCTGAACCTCATACGGATGCGAAGCACCAGCGCGACGTGTATTTCTAACATGCACCGCTTTGGGAGGACTTAAGCGGGCTACATCCTTCGAACACTTTCCATGAAAATACTTGTAGAACAGACTCAAGTCGCCAACCGTTCTTCTATGTTCCAGCGAATCAAGGCCGCCGGTCAATTCCGGGTCCCCAATCAGACGGACCGCTCTTCTCTGAACAGAATCCAACAAATGCAGTGTATGTTTGGGAGCGGAGCCCCAAACGTGGGAGCAGTATTCCATAGTTGGTCGAATTTGGGCCTTGTAAAGAATTAACAGTTGCTGTGGGGTGTAAAGCTTTCTTGTTCTAAATAATATTCCCAATTTTTGAGAAGCTCTCTTTGCTATGCCTGCAACATGTTCATGCCAAGACATATTTGCTCCCAAACTAACGCCCAACAAATTGAGCGACGATGCTAGGGGAATGGAGTGCCCCGACATAACTATGTCGGGTTCAGCAACGTTAACTTTTTTAGAAAAAACTGCCGCTTGGGTTTTTTGTAGCGTTAAATTCCACTTGGTTACTGTCACCCCAAGATAGAATTTCTTCCAGGTCTTTCTTAAGTTGAACGACCTCCTGCTGTCTGCGGATATTCGCCTGAGCAGCCGATGTCCGAGCGTTCAAGGTGAATGAAGAGACAAGCGTACTGTCATCTGCAAAGCTATAGATTGGATTCCCGGTCTTTTCCAGCAGATCGTTAATGTAAATGAGAAAGAGAGTAGGAGACAGTATGGAGCCCTGGGGCACACCGGCGTTGATAGTGAGGGTGTTAGAAAGAAATCCGTCGACCGCCACTCGTAAAGAACGCTCTCTGAGGAAACATGAGAGCCACAAACAGAACCTTTCAGACATACCATAAGAGCGCAACTTAGCCAACAGTCCATCGTGCCAAACACGGTCGAATGCCTTGGATATGTCAAGAGCAACCGCTCGAGATTCTCCAAAGTGTTCAATTGCGTTGTTCCAAACATGTGTTACATAAGTCAGGAGATCTCCTGTTGATCTATGTTTACGAAAACCATATTGGTGATCGCTAATAATATTGAATCGTTCAAGATATTTTAGAAGATGCTCATTGATAATCTTTTCCATGACTTTCGATATTATTGAAAGCAGTGCAACTGGTCGGTAGTTATTTGGCAAGGTCTTCTTACCTTTTTTAGGTATCGGCTGAACCGCCGTGGCACATTTCCAGCAGGACGGAAATATTCCCTTTCTGTAGGATAGGTTAAAAAGTCTACAGAAAACTGGTGTTAGTTCCCTTGCACAGTTTTTGAGAATTATGGCAGGTATTCCGTCAGCGCCAGAAGCCTTCTTGGTGTCTAGCTTCATTAAAATACGCTTTATGATGCGCTGTCTGAAGACAACATCGGGCATCCTTGACTGCAATATGGGAATAGTAGGTGGTGTTCCTCCTTGGAAATCGACAGTAGAGTGTGAAGCAAAGAGTTCAGCCAACAAGTTCGCTCTCTCAACAGGTGTGGTTGCAATGGAATTATCCGGCCGTGTGAGTGGTGGTATGGTGGATTTGGTAAAATTTTGACTAACTGCCTTAGCGACTGCCCAAAAGGACCTGGAATTGTTGGGACAAGCGAGAAGTTTGTTTCTAATTCGTTGATTGTGTGCCTCCTTGGTTTCGTCGATAATTCCCTTGCATCTGTTCCGAGCATGAACAAAGATGTTTCGATTTAAGGTGTTAGGATTTTCACGCCATTGTCGGTAGGCAATATGTTTAGAAGCAACAGCTTCTTTGCATTTTCGGTCGAACCAAGGCTTGCCGTTGGAGGAGCATTTCTTCGAAAAAGGGATGTAAGCTTCCATACCAGCCAAAATAACATCGGAGACCTCCCTGGCGCAGTCAGATGGGTTATCGGATCGAAAACAAACGTCCATCCAAGGGAAAGTTCGAAAGTATTCCATGAGATCTTCCCATTTAGCAGATTTGTAGTGCCAAATCTTGCGCGGCCTAGGCGCCTCTCTGTCACTGATTGGCAGGATACTCGATGTCGAAAGCAGTTTATGGTCGGAAGAACCTAATGGCGGATTTACGGTGACCGTGTAAATCTCCGGATTGGTGGTTAAAAAACAGATCAAGCAGACTGGCGAACTCCCCGTCTCGATCAGGGATCCGTGTTGGTTCGTCAATAAGCTGAGTTAAGCCATAACTGATTGAGAATGATTCAGCTTCACGACCTTGTTCGTCGGTAGTATTTGAATATTTGAGCCAGTTGATATTGTGGACATTAAAGTCGCCCAGGATGGCAATTTCGGCACTTGGATAGTTACTTTGTAAATGATCGATGGTGTCTGCAAGAGAAGCGAAAAGTGTTCGAAAATTGGTATCACTTGGTGGTCGATACAGAATACAGATGAACCTTGTGGTTTGTTGAGTCGTTATTTTTAACCACATAACATCAAAGTTTGGGGGCTCCAGAGCTTCTTCTCGTTGACAAGAGAGGTCGCTTCTGACAAAAAGACAGATTCTAAAGTTACGCCTAAATCGGGAATAGAAGTCGTACCCAGGATAAAGATAGTTGACCGTGCTGGTCGATGGACTGACCTTGGTTTCACATAGAGCGAGTACATGAGGTTTATCTGATTGCAGGTGTTGATGCACTGAATTTATGTTCGAGTTTATACCTCGTATGTTGCAAAAATTTATCTTAAAATTATGATGTCTGCAAGTCGACGCCTCCGAACCAGCCCCTACCCGGAGATCCGAACGGGGGGGGCCATTCTACCTCCGGAACTTCTTGCATCCAGGCGCCTCATCATGCTCTTTGGTCCCACAGTAGTTAATGTGGAATTTTCCTGTTCTGTCACATGATTATCTTTGCCTTCTTTGGCTTTGATCCAGGGGGTGTTATTATTGGGTAGTTTGGGTTCTGACCAGATACTTTTCCAATGATCTGTGAGTTCTTGTTTGTTTGATGGTTCGGTCACTGCTGTCTGTTTGCTGTGCATAGTTTTCCGGCAGAACTGTGTTCGGCTTCTTCGGAAGGGGGCTGTTGGTATCTTTCCTCTCGTTTGGTTCTTTGTATCTACGAAGTCTTGCGGCATATACGGATAATTTTTGTTTCAGAGTATCCAGGATTTCTGGCAGTGTTCTGTCGGGAGACCCGGACTTGATCTTGTTTATACTCTGCGTGACTCGTTTGGACACGTTCCCGTTGATAAACTGGGTAAGGTGTCCTAGATATCTCCTGATGTTGTTGATTTGATTTTCTATTCTTATTTGCCGTTTGAATTTTGGTTTTGTGCTGTTGGGATTTCTTTGTCGTTGCGGGAGTTTTTGATTAAATACTTCGTCGGTTGCGTTTGGGATTGATGGTGGTGGGTCTAGGCGGCGAGTGATTCCCTTCTCAGTGGTTTCTTTGTCAGGACTTGTGCTTTTATCAAAGCAACGCATGATGTGTTCGTTTGTTCCTGTAGTATAACTCATGCGTTGCCTTGACTTTCCCGCCTTGGTGGGTGTCGGTTTACTTGCCGGCACAACACTCATTTGAAGAAAACTGCTGTGGAATCATAACAATTACTTCGAGAAGTTTATGGTGAACATGCTCCATCGCTAGATACGTGTGAACGATGGTTTCGGCGTTTCAAAAGTGATCGACTTCGATGTTGCAGACAAGGAACGTGGAAAACCGCCAAAAAAAATACGAAAAAGTGGAATTGCAAGCATTGTTAGACAAAGATGATTCGCAAACACAAAAACAACTCGCCGAGCAATTAGGCGTTAGTCAACAAGCTGTTTCCAATCAGCTACGAGAGATGGGAAAGATTCAGAAGACCGGTAGATGAGTACCACATGAGTTGAACGACAGGCAAATGGAAAAAAGCGCAAAAACACGTGTGACATTTTTGCTCGCTCGGTACAAAAAGAAGTCGTTTTTGCATAGTTACAGGGGATGAAAAGTGTATTTATTTTGAGAATCCCAAGCGCAAAAAATCTTGGGTAGACCCAGGCGCACCATCCACATCTACTGCAAGACCGAATCGCTTTGGCAGAAAGACGATGCTCTATATTTGGTGGGACCAGAAGGGCGTGGTCTATTATGAGCTGTTAAAACCTGGGGAAACTGTTAATACTAAACGTTACCAACAACAATTGACCGATTCGCTGCTTGAAAAAAGGCCAGAATACCGAAAGAGGCAACACAAAGTCATTTTTCTTCATGACAATGCTCCATCACATACGACAAAACCAGTTCGCGACACGTTGAAAGCACTCGGCTGGGAAGTCCTACCCCATGCGGCTTACTCACCAGACTTGGCTCCTTCCGATTACCACTTGTTTGCATTGATGGGTCACGTACTTGCTGAGCAACGCTTTGGTTCATACGAAGATGTGAATAAATGGCTCGATGAATGGTTCGCAGCAAAAGGGGAAGATTTTTACTGGCGTGGGATTCACAAATTGCCCGAAAGATGGGAAAAATGTATAACAAGCGATGGAGCATACTTTGAATAAAGCACTTTTTATCATTCTTCCGAATTTAACATATTTTTTTAGAAAAAAAAAAAAAATCCTCATTTCATACTTGTGCACGTGTATGTTTATATATATATATATATATATATATATATATATATATATATATATATATATACGTATATGTATATGTATATATATGTATATTTATATATATATATATATATATATATATATATATATATATATATATATATATATATATATATATATATATATTTATATATATATATTTATATATATATATATATATATATATATATATATATATATATATATATATATGCATATTTGTATATATATATATATATATATATATATATATATATATATACATATATATATATATATATATATATATATATATATATATATATATATATATATATATATATATATGCATATATATATATATATATATATATATATATATATATATATATATATGCATATATATATATATATATATATATATATATATATATATACATATATATATATATATATATATATATATATATATATATATATAAAGTAAATATCGTCCTTAAAAAATATAACGAAAAGATATATATCGGCTTTAGCAGACGAAAACCGCACTCTTTGTTCTTATATCAAAAGTACGAGCACCCCAAATACTATTGGGGCGTGTCATCTAGGAATCGCCAAACTGGGACATGCATGTTTAAGTCCCTGTCAGAGCTCGTCAGCTAGCCTAGGTAGAGAAGCAAATCGCAAATATCCATTATCATCAAGAGAGATTTAAAACGCATTTATACACCCAAAGGTGTCAGTAACCAACAAACCTCAGCTCCCAAACTTGTAATTCAAAAGCAAAATAGATAGGTAAAGTAAGATTTAGTACCTTTATTATTAAAAAGTTACTAATACCAGAATTAGATGAAAAGCAGTAACTGTAAAACAGAGTACTAATACCGCTATTGCTTGTTTAGCGGTCACTCTAAAAAATAAAAATGAAAACACTGCCGATCCTGGTATAGAGATCTCTTTAGTACTTCTTTTAGAGCTACCGCTAAACATCCAATAGTGGTATTGCTATGCATTTAATAGTGAGATTACTACCCCATTCGCTTATATTAACAAAGATACTAAATCTTATTTTACCTATGCGTTTTGTTCTTCAGTTAAAAGTTTTGACAGTTTCACACCACATGGTGCTGAGTTTGTTGGTTACTGATACTTTCGAGTGTTTGCCTTTTACATTTATCCTGCTGATACTGGCTGTTTGCGAATTACCTCTTCACTTAGGCTGGCTGACTAGCTCTGATATGGAGCAAAACATGCTTGTCCTAGTTGGGTAATTCATAGATGGCACATTTGGGTAGTCTCAACACTGACATCCAAGAAGCGAGACATACCTTTACGTAATGCAAGTCGTGAGATCATTACATCCCTAGGGGATTCTTGAGAGATCTTTAAGACGTCACTCTAAGAGTAACTTTTCGAGTAGCACTGATAGTTCTACTAAAGATTCACTATCGATTGCCATATTAATAATAAATAATAAAGTTTCAAATCTATCAAGTGGCATCTCAAACGAAATAGCTTTTTACGAGGATTTCAAATATACATACATGTAATTTTTTTACGATTTCACGATAGACACCTTATATAAAAAATCCATTATGATAAACGTCAAGCGCCGTTTTAGTTGATATAAAAAGTACAAAATTTTAAAGGTTACGAAGGTGCTTTACGAAGATTTTCAATACCTGTATGCATTAAAGAATAAAAAATATATAATCCTTTAATCAGGCATTTCATTGGATATTTTTTTATTTAATTGAAAAAGTTAAAATTATAACATAGTATCCCCTCCCCAAAAAAAATGTACCGATTTATGAATGCGGTGTCACCAAAATGTAATTTTATCTAAAGCGATAAATCAAAAATGCTGATGCCTCCTAAAATGCGGTATTGAAGAAAAGAACATTTTGTAAGGATTTCAGATATATGCCTGAATTAAGAAAGAGCAATTCTCCAGGTTGCTCTAACATTAGTATACTCACATACCCTTTGCCTAAGAAGCAGTCGGGGACCATTTGATTACAATGTCTAAAATTAATATTATAGGGCCTGGAAAACTGTTATCCTATTTTAGTCCTTTTAGTTAGTTAAGCGGTTGTTGTAGGCGGGATAAGCGATTGTGCCTCTTTAAGCACTGCAGCTTCTTGGCTTATTGTGCTCCCTTCTTTTCGTTACGTGCGCGTCGTCCTTTTCAAAAGGTTTGTTAGCTCTTTTCCAGGCCCATCATGTGGCAATTTATCGCCATGATATAGATCTCCGAACGGTTTGTGTCTGTGTCGAGTTAAAACCACACGTTCATATAGGGTGTTCATAGAGGTTTCTTCCTCTCCACTACATAGTCTGCATGTCATCGAACCATTGTGGATACCCATTTTCTTTAAATGTTTCCTCAGGTGACAGTGGCAGGTAACCAGTCCCACCACTAGTTTGATCTGGGCCCTTGTTAAACAAAGGACGTCCATTGTTAGTTTCTTTGAAGGTCCACCAATTACGCTCCTCGCATGTCTTTGGCCAGATTTTGGGAGCCAACGATCTAGGTGTTGCTGATATGACCATCTGCTAATTGTCGCTATTATCACCTGTTTTGGTATACCAAGCGCTGGTTCTGAACCCCTGTATGATTTTGGGACTACACATCTTGCTAATGCGGCCGCTTTTTTATTACATACTCCGAATGTCCTGAAACCCATAATAGTTCAATCTTGTTGTACTTGCAAGATAATTCTTACAGGTCACGTTTACACTCCATTGAGATCTTGGAGTTGGCCTGAGAGGCATCTAAAGCCTTTAGAGCAGCTTGACTGTCTGAGAGAATATATATTTCTTGGTCGGTAGTCTCTGCTAATATTTTCATGAACACATGTTTATATTTCGTCAATTTTCGCCTGAAACATTGTTGCACTTGTCTCTAGTGGAATACTAAAGCTCCATTTGGGCTTTTCTGTGGATATGCCAGTGCCTACTCCGCTCGAAGTTTTTGAGCCGTCTGTCTGTGTAATGAACTAGACCCGTTGCCTTCTTCGGAGTTTCTATCTCCATCCATAGATTTGGATCGCACCCAATTCTATATGGTTTTTCGAAATTATAAGACGTACATAAGCAAACCAACCTCTGCAGCCGATATCTCTTCGTGGTTGTCGTCCACGATTCTGCAGCCAATTTTGCTTCGTAGTTGTCATCCACCTTTCTGCAACTCCAAATATAACCACGGGTCTAATGACCCTGACGTATACCCAAAGCACCATCTTTGGTTTAAGGCCTTAGGTTTTACCAAACAGGCTCTTGCATAGCATGAGATCTATTTTTGCTTTATTGAGGGTTTTGTTTTGCTCCACGTTAATTTCATGTTTAGTGTCAGAAGATACCCAGCTTGTTATAATTACCTTGAATTTTTCTCTTGTGAACGGTAAAAAGTAGTTAGGCAGTACAATTAGTTATTTAACTTTTAAAATATTTACCTATTTTTTTTTAAATTTATTAAAAATTTAACATTATCAAAATATCTAGCTACATACTAGGGCCCTTATAAACATGTATATTGTCTGCTCAGATTTTGACACAAATTCTGCTTAAGCAGACATTAATGTTTAGTCACAATTCTATATCAGTATTCTTTCTTCGTTTCAGGTGGAGAGGCCTGCATGTGGACTGAACAAGTTGACGAAGCATCTCTCGATGCGCGTCTTTGGCCTCGGGCAGCTGCATTTGCAGAAAGGCTTTGGACAGATCCACAATTAGATACAACAACATATACGATTCAAGAAGACGTGTATACAAGACTTAATACGCATAGAGATAGACTTATAAGCAGAGGACTTAAAGCAGAAGCATTGTGGCCTGCATGGTGCTTCCAGAATCCAGGGATGTGTCTATGATAAAACTTTAGTGTGAGTTATTTAGGTTCGAAAAAATCTAAATTGTTTTTTCAACAAAGAAAACTGTTTTAACTCCATTTTGGAGTATTAGATAATTTTATCTTAATAATTAAACAAGTGTATGTGTGACACTGAAATCTTCAGAATTTTTGACAACAACCAATGTAGTTTTGCAACTATAAAACTTAGCTACGTTAATATTATATACGTTCTACGTTCTATAATATAAAATTGCTATTTATAACAAATTTACTTTGAAAATACAGCATCTCGTATACAGTACGCCACAAATTCGTAATCAGTATTGGGATCTTGGGTGATGAGTCAGAAAGTGTGTTAATTTTCCTTAATTTTATAACCTTCAATAACTTATGCCCCCCAAAAGTATCGACATTTTATCCCAAAAATATCAGTAGATCCAAATGTAGCTTTAGATATTCTTAGAAGTTCTTAGAGTAAAAATGTGTATCACATTTTGGTTTTTAACAGAAAAGAAAAGAATTTTCCATCTCACTCGGATTACAATATGTGTGAAAAAATGGGTTTATATCAAGTATTACACATGCATACATATATGGTTATTGATATCCCATGGAATATTCAGCCATCATGATTCTAGAATTAAGTGCCAGATCACACATCGAATTTAAAAGACGAACGAATGGACATTACTTAATTTATGAGGGCATCATTAATAATAGGATAAAGAAAGTAATAGAACCACAACTATCGGAATCGCAAAGTGGATTTAGACCAGCAAGAAATACACAAGACCACATATTTACACCAAAAAAAAAAAAAATCAGAACAAAATAAAAGTCTACACCTTGCTTTAATAGACTTAGAAAAAGCATTTGACAGTGTGCCGAGAAATAAAGTATGGAAAAGCCTGAAAAACAAGGGAATAAACAAAAAGACAATAAGAATCATAAAGGGAATATACAGCAACAATGTGCAGTATGTAATAAAAAAAAAAACATGAAGTCGGAGGGATTTACAACACAGGAAGGCTTGAGGCAGGCAGGAACCTTGAGCCCAACATTGTTTACATGGATGAAATAATCAAGAAATGCGAAATAAAAGTGAAAAGAATGACAATTGGATACTGGAAGCTAAAAAGAATAGAAATATCTGAAGCAGCTTTTGCTGATGATATTGTGCTAGTGGCGGAAAATGAGAGACATTTACACGGAAACCTCGATATTTTGAATAAAGCATTCAAGAAATTAATATAGATAAAACAAAAGTAATGACAATGGAAAACCAACAAACGAACATTTATATAGAAGGGAATAAAATACAAGTAGAACAGTATAAGTATTTAGGACTGATAATGGACGAATCTGGAAAACAGGACAAAGAAATTAATGAAAAAAATCGAACAAACTTTACTCTGCAGTAAGTAATAAATTCATTGGGAAGAAAGAAGTGACGAAACAAACAAAAATTAAAGTGTTCAAAGCAATTTATAGGACAATCCTAACATATGGATGTGAATCATGGACCCTAACAGGCAGGCGGAAAAAAAAAAACAAGATACAAGCCGTCGAAATGAAATACATGAGAGCAGCACAAGGAGTTACACGGATGGACAGAATAAGGAATACAGAAATAAGAAGAAGGCTGAGAGTACAAGCAATTATGGAATATATACAACAAAGACAGCTGGGATGGTGGGGACATATACAGAGAATGAAGGATGATAGACAGGTGAAACAAGTGTATGAAGCCCGAATACAGGGAAAACAGAAGCGAGGAAGACCTAGACAGACCAGGAGTATTAAAGGTATACTTAAGGAGAAGGAAAAATCCTGGAAAGAACCAGTGAAAATGGCAAAGAGTAGAGACGGTTGGAAGAAGTTTATATGTGGAGATTGAGAGGAAAAAAAGGAGAATGTATAACTGCCCTACACCATATAGTAGTAGAAGGGATATACGATTATATATATATATATATATATATATATATATATATATATATATATATATATATATACGAATGGACACATACGACGGTACATAATGGTACCCCTTGGGGTCTTATAAAAAAAAGAATTTTGTTATTCTTTAAGTATAACCAATCCAAAACTAAATATACCTAAAATAGGGAACATTGGCCCATATGTAATTAAAATAATTCTAAATAACGTCCGTAAATTCATAAAGGAGAATAATAGAGTGCCTCAGCAGTTGATTGCCGTTAACCTCTTCTACTTTATGACAATAACGGCGGCCCCAAAAATAGTGAATCTTCCCTGGGCACGCTCACTCGCTAAGTGTCAACCCTGACGCTGTGCTATTTATTGGATCTTATCCGATACACTTAGTCTTGTATCAAAAGTACTGTAAATAATTGAGCGTACTACGCCGATAACTCAGCAACAGGAACAACACTGAGATGAAGCAACCTTTCAATCCAGTGGAAAATTACATCGACAAAATTAAAATAGAGTACCTATATCTAGTGAGGTAAAAATTAACCTGCATATGACGTAATAAAATAACATAACGAATGCGTAGTCTGCCTAATATAGAGATGGATCTTAGGATGTCACCTTCTTTCTTTGCAATTTTGCAAATTCCAAGAGGATGTCACGATGTCACCAGAACAGTTGTCACGAGTTACACGGCCAGTATTCTAGCACGTTTTTTTTGTACTTAGACATATATATATATATATATATATATATATATATATATATATATATATATATATATATATATATATATATATATGTATATATATATATATATATATATATATATATATATTATATATATATATATATATATATATATATATGTATATATATATATATATATATATATATATATATATATATATATAAAAATACTAATTCAATAAGAATTTTTAGTTAACCACCTGAATCTTATAAAAAAAAATCATTTGTCAGACAGTATATTTTAATTAGATATGAGCCCGTTTCTCCCCGATCTGAAAAATATTTTGCCTGTATTCGCTTAACCTGGTTTTAAAATATTAACTATCATAATTTGTAAAAATTCGTAACATTCTCTTCTAAAGCAAAATTCTAGAATTCTTTGGAAGACAAATGCTCTAAAATATTTCTCTTATTATAACAATTTTTAAAGTTAGTGAGGAGATTTTTATCTATGTTGAGAACATCTTTTGTTTAGGCTTACTAAAAATTCTGAAACTTTTATATTTAAAATGTTCTACTTCTTTTATAGATAAGGGCCTCAATATAAGCATAAACCTACCAAAAATGTACCTAAAAGTTTTATTTTAGTAAAATTTTTCCATTCATATTTTATTTTCTTCTCGTATGGCATGCCGAGTTATTTTCGAAGAAAAACTGATTTTGGGATATTTTTATAAGTGTCTCACCTGGTTCACTATTTTCCTATTGAACAACCAAAAAAATTATTTCAGTACCAAGCTTAGTTTCCCACGAAGAAAAGAAAGATGATAACACAAAATCTGTCATTTGTCAAATTTGACAGTTTAGAACTATTTTTTTTTTAAATGTCACCCTCTACATGTAAGCACACTATTAAATAGCATTTTTCAGTTTGTTTACAAAAAAACTCTCTCTTAATATTTATTTTCAGTCATTACCGAAATACAGGGCATTCAATTATTTGTACGGAATTTTAATTTTTAAGTGACTATTTGACATATCAAAAAAATCATTTTACTAATAAACTTAGTATTTTGTTAGGAAGCTAAATGTGATAACAAAAAATTTGTCACTTGTCAAAGGACCCCGCACATTTCTTATGGAAAATGGCCCTCGGTGAAATTATCTGAAATCGATGTATGTTATTCCTCTCGAGCTGCTGGGCTCCTTTGGGCACAAAGTCGGAAAATGGACAGTTTTTCAGATATCGGGGGTAGAAAGACGTTTTTCGGAGATATTATCGACAACAGCGTAGAGTCGTGAGGTTGTTTATGCACCGTTCTCCGGGGGTTTGTATATGGTTTTTTTTCGGTCTCTGATCCCAAATCTGGTGTCAAAAATGACATTTAACAGTTGGCAGCTGTCAACAAACTGTCAACTCGCCTTATTGCTAATAAAATGCCAATCAGAATATACATCGGTACATTTTTACGGTCGCTGATTCCAATTTCGGTGTCAAAAATGACATTTGAAACTTGGCAGCTACCAACAATATGTCATCTCACCTCACTTGTAACAAAATGTTCATCAGAATATATATCAGATGATTTTTTTTTATCTACTTTTAGCGTTACAGTTTTTTGACAGCTGCCAACTGTCAAATGTCATTTTTGACACAAGATTTCGAATCACCGACCGAAGAAACCCCCGTATACTCCGGAGAACGGGGCATAAACTGCCCATTATTCGACTTTGTGCCCGTGGGAACTTTTGATCAGAAGCTCGAGAGGAATAACATATATCGATTTCAGACAATTTCACCGAGGGCCACATCCCAAAAGAAATGTGCAGGGTCCTTTGACAAATTAAAAAATCAACTAAATTTTTTTTTAATGGCACACCGTTAATACCATATTTCAGTTTTTCACAAAAATGTATCTCTTGATGTATTTTAAGTCGTTACTGATATTCAAGTTATTGGACAGAATTTTAACCATTAAGAGGCTCACTCGATTTACTATCTTCTATCTTTTGGACACAACAAAAAATTATTTTACTAGTAAACTTAGTTTCTTGTAAAGGAGCCAAATATACTACCAAAAAAAAAATTTTCGCTTGTCATGTCATATGTGGAAGCAGCTCTTAGAAAAAAGTCTAGTTGGCTTTGTAATCTGCCAAAAAGTGACAAATTTGGCTTCCTCAGAAAAAAACTAAGGTGCGGATTATTGGGTGTCTCCGAAAAAACTAAGTTTAGCATTGAAAGAAATTTTTTAATATGCTAAGTAAGAAAATATGTACTTAATCAAGTGAGCCGATAAAAATTCAGTTCATTAAATGGAATGCTCTGGAAATAAATATAAGAGTTACATATTTTTGTAAACGGATTGAAAAATGCTTATTTAAGGTGTGCTTATATGTAGAGAGGGCTAGTAAAAACTCTTAGTTGGCTTTGTAAACATTTGACAAGTGACGAATTTCCTGTTAATTTATGTAAGGTATGGCTTCCTTACAAAAGTTTCCTAGTAAAAATATTTTTTTTTGTTACGCCTAACAGGAAGATAGTAAATCGGCTAAAAAGTTTTAAAAGTTAAGATTTGGTTCAATAACTTGAACGCCCAGTATCGGTAACGACTGAAAACAAATATGAAAAGTAATATATTTAAACGGGCGGAAAAAAAAATGCTATTTAATGGTGTGCTCATGTGTAAAGAGTGCAATTTCAAAAATCCTAGTTGGCTTGGTAATCTATCAAATTTGACAAGTGACAAATTTTATGAAATCATAATTAGCTTCTTCATAGAAAACTAAGTTTAGTAGTAGAAGAATTTTTTGGTATGTTCAGTAGAGAAATAATAAATTGAGACGCTTTAAAAAATATTCCTGTCCAAAAAAAAAAACCATGACTTTTAGAATCACCATGAAATCAAATGTTTAATTAGCCTGCGCAAACAGGTCAACTGAACGTTTGTAGATATATTTTATATATTACACTTTGTTACACATAATCTTCATGTTACATTCAGTCTTTTTTGTTCGTCTACTTAATGAAATGTCTAAATTGCAAATCTGTTAATCCATTCTTTACAAGATAACGTGAGCCTTGCTATATGTTGTTGGTAATTTCTTATTTATGTTACGACACAAATGTTAGGGACAGTTTGTTATACCGTTCTGCAGTTACTGTCACATTGAAATTGAAAACTAATAATTCGTTTTGAAAAAAAATCCATATTTCGGTGGTTTTCAAAACAGTGATTTTCTTCATATGGAATACAAACTACCTCAATTTTTACGAAATAAATTAAATAATTTCCTGAATCTGAAAATGTAAGTTTTGATGACGTGTTAGATAGTTCTCACTTAAGCGAAACAACTACGTGTATATTCCTAGTTTATTATAGTTATATCCTATAATTAGGAAAATAATTTTATATTATAAGGTCAGAGAATTGCATAACAAATCACTGAAACCAAGTTGATGTTCTTAGATATAAAATTGAAAACTGAATCATGAAAGCAAGTTTGCTAAAATATTTTATATTATATTTGGCCGCAATGTAAAAAAGTTAATTTTCTGATATCAGTACTTCTAAAACTTCCTTCTCTGATGTTAATACTTCTGAAAATATACGTGGTACAATCCAAAGATTTCCGGACTAACATTGCTCTTAGGCTTCAAGACTCTGTTACTTTCAAAGTAGTCTCCCTGCACCCGAACGCACCGGTCCCACCGTTTTTTTTTTTTTTTCACTAGTGGAACGTTTTTACCGTCTCAAAGCGGAGTCCCTTTAATTTCATCTTCATATGAGGAAACAGTCCAAAGTTACAGGGTGCCAAATCAGGCGAGTAAGGGGATTGAGGGATAATACGTATGGACTTCTTCGCCAAAAACTGTTGCATACAGGACAAACTGTGGATTGGTGCATTGTCGTGATGCAAGAGAAAACTCTTCTCGCTTCTCCGCCAGAAATGCTCAGAATTGTCGGACGATGGTGTTCATGATTGATTGGTTTGAAGTTAGGTGCTTATGCTTACCAAATAATTTTATACGTTTCGGTGGCATTTTTCCAAGGTTTGAAACAAAATTTCACACACCTTTCAATATTAATATAACTCTAGCGCTGTTACCAGAATTACTTAATATATTACTCTTAAATATGTTTTCCAAAATGGCTTTCTCGTAAGAAGGATAATATGAATATATAAATAGTTACTAATTTTATCAGATCTTTTTCAAAAGATTTTTTTCAAGAGTTTAGAAATTAGTCCCTAGTCAGCACTGCTTCAACTTTTTACTTCCCTTGCTAAGAGAAGTATTGTTTTCATATAAAATAACACTGAGATTTTTGCATATCTTCACATTCCAGGGTCAACAGATCTTCAATATCTGTCGGTCTACCCGTCTGTCGCCACAAAGAAAGGGTGTGAAACGGTGGACCCAATAAATTTTGCGTCGTTTCAACAGTTATATGAGGATTTATTTGCGATAGTGGACAACTTCGTAGCATCAGTACATCACAGTTAACCACGTTTTTACGAGTTTAACTGTGATTTAAGCTTTTGAGGTAACCTCCATCCCTTTGAGCAAAAGCTCAAAGGGATGGGGCTCGGTAAATTTTTTATAGTTTCAATAGTGTAGAAATTTTTCCTAGTTTTTATTTCAAGTAATGAGGAAATTATGAGAATGTCATTTATAGTGAAATATGGAAAAGGTTAAAGGGATAAGGGAAGAAATTAAAGGAGGTTGCTTCGAATTATCATATATCGTATTATACGCCCTTTTTAAGGTTCTTAACGTCGAAAAAAAATTTGACATTTATATTATTTTTCCATAATTTTTGATGTTAAGAAAAATAGTATAGTTAAAGAATGACCTCAAAAAAATATTAGCATTAAAACTCAAAAAAATATTAGCATTAATAATGACATGTCCGATACTACCAACGTCAACTATAAACATGGAAAATACTCTTCCATTCTCAGCTAGTCGTAACAGGTCCGCAGCGTTTTATATATCAGTTCAGTGACATGCTTTTCTTAGATAGGATATTTGTTTTCTTTCTAACCCTCGTCTCTCTTCTATCTTCCTTTTTATAATTAGCTGAAGAAAGTAAATTATCCAAGCGGGACATGTTCTAAGTATCGAATTTCACTGGTTAGGAAGATTACGTTTAAAAGCCATTAAACGAGATTTGACACTATTACAGAAAACTGATATTTCGTCTATATCTCAGATTTTTTTATTGTCAGATGGCGGTGACAAAATACACTTTGGCCCATATCTCCTTAAATAAGTTTTGAAGAGATTTTGTTACCATCATCACAGATTTTTACGGTTTGATTCATTCACACATTTTCTATAATACGAATCCTTGCTATCCAACTGCAACTGTCTTAATGTTTACAAGAGTTTATCGTGCCTGACTTTATTGAACGCCTATTCATAACAGATCTAAGCTCCTTTCCACTGGTCATGGCATTTTTACAGCGGTACATTGGTACTAAATATCACTCTTATGGTTCGGAACGCTCTTCCGAAATATAACGATATGGTAGAAAGTATCTTAAATATCCTGAAATATGTAATTGAATCAGCGAATGTTTTTATTTTGGGTCTGCAATATCTGCCTGAAAGTCGGTATTACTATATGTCACAATTTCTTACAAATCGATTTGCCAATCGTTATACTGTCTGTGAAGATGCGTGTCAACAGTCGGCATTCATTTCCAACATAAGTCAAAGCATAAGCATCATTATTTACAGTCAAACACGTAAAACCATAAAGGGATTAGGGTGGATAAATTTTGTATAGTTTGTATAGTATGGAAATTTTTCCTAATTTTTGTTTAAGGTAATGAAGAAACTATGATATTGTCATTTAGAGTAAAATATGTAAAAGGTTAAAGGGATAGGGGGAAGTTGGAGGACGTTGCTTCGAATTAGCATATATCGTGTTAAACGTCCTTTTTAGGGTTCCTGGCGTCGAGAAATTTGAAATTTATATTATTTTTCTATAATTTCTGATGTTAAGAAAAATAGTATAGTTAGACAATTGTTTTACACGTCAGCTTGGAATGCTCGTATTATAATATATATATATATATATATATATATATATATATATATATATATATATATATATATATATATATATATATACTACTGTGATGAAAAAATAGTAAGGCTTTTGAAATAAAACGAAAACGGAATGATATGAGTTGAATTTTTGATGAAAAAGATAATGAGAAGGCGCATTATCGTGATGAAAAAGCCAAGAATTATCGGCCCATAATTCCGGCCTCTTTCGAGAGTTTGGGAAGCCGAAAAAAAACCATTTTTAAAACAAAAGTTAATGCAACTTCTTTGCTGAATTTTTTTCACTCATGTTAAAAATCGAAAAAACGCACTTTTGTTGTTGAACGAAAGCAATCTTATTAACTACTAACGCTATGGTCTTAAAATTTGACATAGATGGCAGTTAAGGTGCTACCAACCTAACGAAAAAAATTAATCCGGTTTGGAAATGCCCGGGCGATTTAAATTTAAAAGTCTTACTATTTTTTGATCACAGTAGTATATATATATGTATATATATATATATATATATATATATATATATATATATATATATTATATATATATATATATATATATATATATATATATATATATATATATATATATATATATATATATATATATATATATATATATATATATATATATATATATATATATATATATATATATATATATATATATATATATATATATATATATATATATATATATATATATATATATATATATATATATATATATATATATATAATATATATATATATATATATATATATATATATATATATATATATATATATATATATATATATATATATATATATATATATATATATATATATATATATATATATATAATATATATATAGTTCGAAAAAGCCTCAAAAAAATTAATTGATATATTTGACCATTTTTTTTTTTTAAAAACATTGGTATTTTGTACTATATTTCCATTATTTCACAATTTAGAAACATCCTGTATATTAAAATAGTTTAAAGAGCAGGCACTCACCTCACAGGTGGTTTTTAGCGTTCAGTTCGGAACACTGATAAGATCACTTCGGTGTCCGTCCGTCCGTCTGTCCCACCGATTTGCTCCGAAACTATTTGACATAGAAAGTTGAAATTTAGTACTAATATAGAAATTGATGTCCTCATCAGAGCCGTGTAGTTTTGAAAGATAAATTTTGACTTAAGGTGTTAGTTTTAGGGGGTGAAATCGGAAGTGAAATTTTTTTTTTTACTAGGTCATCGAGTGTGGTGTCAAATGAAAGAAGAAACACGAGTAAAAAAAATATATATAATGTAATACTTGCGCACATTTTTCTTTGAATTATTTTTAAAAAATCGCGAAAAAACGCTATCCCTCCTTCTTATCTCGAAAAGTACTAATCAAAAAATTTTGATAAAATTCTGGAATATTTTCCACGGAATGTAGATTGAATGAAAATTAGCTCGAGTGCATTACCTTTAATAATTTATCTGGTATATAAAAAGAGATAACAATTTCAAGGTTATCAGTTTTCAGTAAAGATTGGAAACAAACTTTGTTGAAAACTCATTCGGAGTGTGTTTTGTGAAGTCACTGATCATTTTATACCTTCGTAACAAAGTTTTGTATTTTAAAAGCAATCAACGTACGGAACACTAATTGCGCAAGTTCAACTTACACTTGACCGGTTTTTATACATACTCTGTAGACAGCGTTATCTGCCGGTAAAATAGGTGTACACCGACATATAATTTCTCTTTAATTTAACGAAGAATGTGAAACAAATACAGTAATGTTGAATAAATTTGACCATTTAAACATGTTAGAGATAATCGTTATTTACTGATTACATGGAAATCTGGCGCAATTTTTTTGTGTAGGATGGAATACGTTATTTCAACAAGATATTAAATGTATTTTACAGATACATAGTGCACTTGGCTATTTTTTTAACACATAATTATTTCCAGAAACACTAGTAATATTACTAATCTTATTAACCTTTCGTCGGCATCTTTGACCTCTAATTGTTATAAAAAGAAACAGTATCAAAGTATCTCAAAATTAAAGTTTTAAAAATATCTCTACTAGAAATTAGGTACATGTTTCTGAATCACCTGAGAATAGTATTAGTGGAATCTGTAATAATCTAAATATGATGTATTATTTAAAATAAATGTTTACTGCTTTTTTATATCTACGTTACTTTGGTCAACAAAACATTTAATTAAGTATTCAAAATAATTTTGGGGAACAGGGTAATGTTATAATTACTTGTTATTATTATAATATAATTTTTATGTAGAATCTAATCTAACTTGTAGTTACACAAATTTGTTTTTCACAAACTTTTAATGACTCTCAATGGTTCGTTGTTGGGTAAAGCGTCAAAAATGTATTTACTACGCGGTTGTATTAAAGATTTATTATAAAAGTAATTTTATTGTGATTAAGTCGGTTAAATTTTATTATTTGTAGCTAAATTATAAATTAATGTAATATTGGAATTGAATAAACTAATTTTATTTGTTAAGTTTAACTTAAAATATTAAGTTTAAGAATCCACAGCACTTTTTTAATAAAATTTTTAAAAGTATAATCTTAATTTTATTTTCAACCTGAAAATGTTAATGTGTCGTGTAAGCGACAAAACATGTCTACATTTTGTATATAAAATTTTAGATAATCAGAATAGCGTGAACATCATATGCGTGGTTTACATCACGTGGCGTGGTTAACACTGCTGCATTCTTAATTCAAGCAGAGTCCAGTTGCATTAACAAACGCGACAAAGTACTCATTAGTGTGCTCTTTATTCCAACTGAAAATAAACTTATGTGAAACAATTTTAGGGAGTACAAAATCAAAATATCTATTATACTATGTTATCTTATATTTTCAAATATTATAGGAAATTAACTAGTTTTGATCTTTTGGCAGGTAACCTTATCTTAGTAAAACTAAAATAAGTAAATGCTTTTAAATATTTAGTTTCTCCATGTTTTTAGGACAAATTTAACGCGTATTCTAGTAGCAAAAAAAAGAGAATTTTTAAATTGAAGGATATAAAATTTTAAAAAATGCTAATTCAATAATAAAGTCAAGTCATTTAATTTTAATTAAGAGGAATTGGAACCCTCGATTTTTTTAATGATAAATCATGTTCTCATAGAAAGGTTATTAGTTAATAAACATTTCTTTTTTTCTCCTATTTTGTGATCAAAGCTATTTTTTTCTTTTAAAAATCGGGCAAAGAGGTGGAGTTTACATCTGAAGACTAGCAGAGCACGGGGTGGCGGAAATTCGCTCTTTCTCCGAATGTTCATGTGTTAAAGAATCGTGTGAATGTTCATATATTTGCGGTAGTGTGTTAACAACCATGGATAAAATATCAGTAAAAAGTGTTGTATGGTTCGCTGTCAAAATAGCAAAGAGCTTTTCTATATAAAAAAAAGCATAAGTTGGAGCAACGATAAAAATGGATTCAAGCAGTGAGGCGTGAAGAATTACAATACTTTTATACAGAATTTATTAAATAAATACATTAAATTATTAAGAACATTAAATTGTTTATAACCCCGAAGGATCTATAGTTATTGTAAAGCAACTGAAAATAGACAGAAGTCCATATTTCAGCAGTTTACTAGCTGTTCTCTTGTCCGTCACATCCATCCTGAGACGCGTTTAGCCGTATTACGGCTCGTTAGTCAGGTTAGGATTGACAAACAAGAGAACGGAATCAACTGGTACTTTTCCTAGAAGTTACGGAGTAAGACGGTAGGATACAACGAATTGTAATAAGTACGCATACTTTCGATGGAGTAATAGGTATGCGTACTTATTACAATTCATTGTATCCTACCATCGCACCCGATGGATCTCTTTGGCAACCAAGAAAATACTCTTGTATTTGCAGCGCTCATTTCATTAATGATCAAAAATCGGATCATTCTTTGAATCCCAGTTTCTTGCCGACAGTATTTCCTGACGAGTATGTAAAGTCAAGCTCGAAGCGCGACAAACAGATAAATATGTAAGAGACACTAAAGGTAAAAAGTATTTTCAAATATTGAATTAAAATTTTTAATCAATAAAATAAAATTTAAAACATGAACAAACAATATGAAGATGTAGTAAAATAACATTTTGAATTAATTTTAATTATGTTGGGAATGTTGAACAGCCATCGTCTATCGATCAAAGAGTCTTCCTTTTCTCTTATTACAAAAAATCTTTTACTATTAAAAATTTTAGTGTATTGTACCCCCCGTTTCTGTCTAAAGCTTCTGGAGGTAAAACTACAAATGCTCAAATAACGGTTTTTTCGAATTTGCTCGAATCAGGAGACGTAATACTCACAGACAAGGGATTTCCGGAGATAAGAACGGTTTTAAATAACAATGGCACAACAATCCCTTTGTTCTTGTAAGAATACATATTGAACGAATTATGCAACGAATTAGAACACATAATATTTTGTCAAAATTCACGATAAAAATGCTTTCTTAAGCGAATAATATTATATTTATGTGCTGCATTTAAGTGAATTTGCAACGCCCGATTATTAAATCAGCGAAAAATTCTGGGATTCCTTAGAAAATGTACGAGTTGTTTAATCAATCAATTAGACATAAATATGATTTTATATTTCAAACGTTAGATTTTACTTGTTATTTGCAACATTGCCAATAAAAGAGATGAATAAAAAAACTTTGTATACAAAACCAATGCAACATTTTTTACTTAATTTGTACCACTTAAATTTTTTAAGCTACTCTACAGGATGGTCCAAATTGGACACTTTTAAAGGTAAACCCGTTTATCTAAAGGAGATAAACGAAAACTGATGTCGGTGTCTGAGGCTCAATTTTTATGATAAACTCAATGGTGAAAACTGCATATCGATATCTAGTACCGTTATATATACAGGGTGTTTTTCAAAAATCTGCATTTTGGGAAAAATGTTTGTAATTCTTTTCCTATTGAAAATTTTTGATTTCTGTAAAAACATTCTCAAAGCACTTTTTCAAGTGGATTTCAATAGTGTAAGTTGCATTTTTTACAACTAATATTTTAATAGTTATTAACGCAAAAATATATATTTTTCCTTATCCGAATAGAGCTTTAAATTGCCATTGTAAAAATATAGCACACTTTATATTTTGCTTAAATCTACTTCAAAATATAAACGCGTAAAACAATTTTTACGCGAATTTTAAATGCACATTTTGTGCAGTAGGCTTTGGACGGAGCGGCAATATCAATTGTTTACCGATAGCAGTCAAATCGTAAAAAAAGAATTCCCAGAAGTAACTCTAAGAGTCATAACTACAATGAAATTTACTAAATACTATAGTACTTTAAATGATGTAGAAAATAAAACAATTTATTCTGAGTAGAACAAACTAAAACAAAACAATTTTCTGTAAGAGATATTCGAAATGTCGACCAGTTTCATTTAGACATAGGTGGCACCTTTTCTGGACACTTCTTATCGAGTTGATTAGTTCAAGAGAAGTGAGAACTGCAAAACTTTGTATTACTGCGGCTTCTAACTGATGTTTGTCGGCAATTTAAAAATTAGGTCTTTCAATTCTCCCAGTCTATGGGTGTTAAATCCGGTGACCTTGCCGGCCAGCGGTTCGGACCTTGGTTGGCTATCCAGTTATTGCCGAAATTGGCCGATAAAAAAATACTGATAACTGCAGCGTTATGAGGGGATGCCCCGTCCTGTTGAAAAAAAAAAAAAAAAAATATATATATATATATATATATATATATATATATATATATATATATATATATATATATATATATATATATATATAGGTCCATTAACGGCAGTTCATCAAAAGAGGTTCTATTTGCTGCCTTAAAATTTCTAAATATCTCTAAGAGGTGAGTGTCCCTTCGTAAATAAAGGGACCCATAACCCTGCCTCTAAAAATTCCTGCCCACACTTAAATCCAAATCTGCCTTGATTTCTTTGCTCCACAGCTAAATGAGGATTTTCTTGTGCCCACGTATAGTTGTAACGGTTAAAAACACCTGCATTGCTTACATAAGCTTTGTCTGTCCAAATGCAATTTAATGAAAAATTCGGCACATGGTTAGAATTCTCCAGAAACCATTGGCAAAAATCCATACGCTGTTGAGAATCTTCATCTTTAAGGTGATGAACTTTTTTTGTCCTATATGACCTGAAATTGTGCTTCTTCAAAGTGCGATTTACGTTAGTTCTTTGTAGTCCAGTGGATTCTTTTATCTGTCGGGTTGAAGTGTTGGGATTATTTCCGATAGGTTATGTCGCAATCGAGCAAATATATCCTTGAAGGGTTGACGCCTCTCTGGATACCGTTCGTGGTACAAATTACTTGCCGCTTCCGAATTTTCTCCGATTTTTATGAAACACACTATCATATCCCATTTTTCGTAATTTTCAAACTTCATTGCGATTTATTTAACAATTCAATAACTGATCCTGAAGTAAAGTTTGACAACTACGAGTAAACAATTGAATTAAACCATATGGCCGCTCCGTCCAAAGCCTACTTCACAAAATGTGCATTTAAAACTTGCGTAAAAACTGAAAAACTTTATATTTTGAAGTAGATTTAAGCAAAATATGAAGTATTCTATATTTTTAAAATGGCAATTTAAAGCTCTATTCGGATAAGGAAAAATATACAGAGCATCCCATTTAAAAAATATATTATTGCGTTAATAACTATTAAAATATAGTGACTTACACTATTGAAATTCACGTGATAAAGTGCTTTGAGAATGTTTTTACAGAAATCAAAAATTTTCAATAGGAAAAGATTTTTTCCAAAATGCAGATTTTTGAAAACCACCCTGTACAATACTTTCGTGGTGTATTTATCAATTTACCTAACCTATATTTTATCAGTTTTAGTCTTTTTTCTTCCACAATTTAAGCCAAAAATAGGTATAATAAAAATTTTCCAACTTTGACCTGACATCCTTTAAGAACTCTTCATGTCTGTGCACTTCAACTCAGCAATGTCCCTTTAGAGACTAAAGAAAAAAAAAATATCGTTTGCACTCATTCTAGTCACATACAATTGTATTTGGCATTGCATATAATAAATATGGCTTTTTTGAGTTCAACATTGTTGATTTTTTGCACGTATGGTACGTTCATTTTTTGTTTCCTTTGTCGTAAATAGGAACTGTTTGACAAGTAATTGGACATTTAGTTTCAAGCCCTTTCGTTATGCATTCATTTTTTATCAGAATGCCATCGACAGAAGAACTCAACCAAGACTACAAGAGACATTGGAACGTTCCAACGTTGTAAACTTTAACACTGAAAGTCTTTAACATAATCCGCGATGGCAAATTTTTCTTTCTTATTACCGAATTCTATACTTTGTTAATCACGTAAGATTTTGAGTTTAAAAATCAAACGTCAAACATTGTGCAGTTTTCTTTTGCATTCGCTTTAAGGTTTTCATAAAACGACCGAGCTACTTCGTCATTGAAAAATGTTCACACAAAATGTTCAATACAAGCTCTAGCGCATTCCTCTTTATTTCTTTTTGCAGCTTCTGTCTTCAGAATTTCCATTTGTTGTCTTTTTTGACGCCCCAGAGTCGATTTGTCTTCCGTTAAAATTAAAAGAATCGCACAATATATATTGGTAAAATCTTCTGGCTTAAACACCACTTCCGGGATGTTCGTGTCATGTCGTGAACTCGATGGTGTGGCATGAAAAAGCTCCGATATTAATTTGCCACCTGAATATTTTTCCTTGCCCATTTGATTGACCGATGGCCTACTCCATTCTTGCTCGATACTGGTTTTTGATAATCCTCGATCATTGTTGACGTAATGAATGACAGCATAAATATGTTTACATCTCCCTAAAGCCTCAGCTACACAAATACACTGGACACCTGTTATTACCCTGTTTTCGTCGAGGTGCGACAATTTTTTATACATCCTTATATGCTTTATGTTTGTCCAGCTGAAAAAAATCCACCTCGATTTTCCATATAGAACTTTCACGTGGTATTTTGGATGAAAATTCCAGATACAATTTTCATCCAAAAAGACCAGGTGGAATTTTCAGATGGTAATTTCTAGGTGGATTTTTTTAGCTGGGATTCCTTTTCAACTCATGTTATCTATTTTCAAATACTTATTTCCTCAAATTTTTTTTCGTTTTTACTTACGTGTAATTTCACAATGTTTGAAGTCATCGTTGTCGAAATTTGCCGAATGATGTGACTATTACGAATGTTCCATCTAACACGTAGGCTGAAAAGGTTTTGGTCTAGCTACTTAAAAGACATCCCAAAATACAGAGGCCAAAACCTTCCGAGCCGACTATTGTGTCTTTGGTCGCTTCGGGCGGCTTTCACCGGCTGCTATCCACTCAGCTGACTGCCGATTTGATTCCGGTGTGTAGTGGTGGATCCATGTTTCATCCATTGTTACATATCGCATGACAAAATCCTTTTTATTGGGCAGGTTCAAACAGCGCTCAGAATCATCAACACGTTGTTGTTTTTGGTTCACTGTGAGCAAATGCGATACCCATTTCGAACAGAGCATTCTCGTGTCCAAACGTCCATACAAAATATGACCAACACGTTCTTTTGATATCTTTAGGGTCTCAGCTATCTCATGCAATTTCACTTTATGGTCATCCAAAACAATTTTGTGGATTTTTTTTTCATGTTTTTCGGTGTAACCACCTCATTTGGGCATCCAGAGCGTTCAGCACTATTTGTGTCTAAACGACCGCTTTTAAATTTAGCATACCAGTAAATGACGAGTGATTTTCTAGGGGCAGAGCCCCCATAACACTTATCAAGCCATTACTTTGCTTGAACGGTATTTTTTCCCATCAAAAAACAGTGTTTAATTAAGACACGAAATTCGATTTTTTCCATTGTTTTGAAAATATCAAAAGTAACTTGTAAACTAATCGTCGAAATGTCATAAAATTTTGACACTTATCGTCTGAAGGTTGGTACTTCCTAAAAATCATATGGATTTTTTGAAAAGGGCGACATCTATGTGCCAGACCAAAAACTTTTCAGCCTACATGTTAATTGATATTCTTTTACATTTATCACGTGCTCAGCAGCAACCAGAGTTTTATCCTTTTTTTTGAGTTTCATTTCCAAAACGAAAATTATTCACAATTTGTGAAAAGCCGATACTCAAAACCTCAACTAAATTATGAGAAATATTGACTTAACCTGAGATATTTTGGCCTCGCACTATGGGAACTAGCTTAAAATGAAAAACAGTTGAACTTTCCCTGAATGATAACGCCGTGCACCTTTTTTTTAACGAGAAAATAATAAATTAACCAAAAAAAACGTCAGTTTGCCATTTGAATCAACGTAAAATTGGTCGGAGAAAGTGCAACATTTTGACGTCTGCTTCTTTGCCCGAAACGAATAAAGATAACTAAAAATTTATCCACATTTAGGAAAAATTTACTGCTACAATTTGTAAAATAATATGAAAGTTATTGCTAGACTCGCAGCCCTATGACATTTTATAATTTAGTCTAGAGAAAAAGAGAAAATTGGTAATTAATTCAAGACAAACTTAAAAATTAGCCTGTTCATGCTGAAATCTTTATTCGTCCAAGTTAGATTGCTTAATTATCTTCTCAATTAACAAATTTAAGTCGCCATTATAAATTTATTGGTTTAATATAATAATTTGCTTGATAAAGTATCATGTTACTATACAAGGAAATATGTTGTGGAAAAAAAATAGTAATCCGTGTTATAAAAACACTGCCAATTAAATTAGCGTGTACTTCCACATCATACAAATACAAACTTCCAACTGCTATCATCCCCTTCACCGATCTTCAGTCACATGGTAATGTGAAAGTAATTCGTCCAGATAATGACATACAACACGACATGTTAAATTTCCGTCTCAACCGTCGCAACCTTTCATCCACTTACACGATAATATAACAAGAATTCTTAAAATTGTCAATTTATAACATAATAAATCGAAAAACATCTACACAACAAAACAAAAAACATGTCAACTTCACCCATTCCAGTCCTTCTCCTAATTTGATATCCGTGAAGAACTAGCCAAAATATTTCCATCTTACGGTATATTTTAAAATCAATTATTATATTATTATTATATTTAAAATCAACATTGCGAACCGCTCGAAAGTTATCGTGTCTCAAGTATTAACACCAACAAGAAATTCACAAAAATTCATTTCTTAACACAAAAAAACTTTAAAAAAAAATCCGGTGCAATACCGCCACTCGCATACGCAAATAATGTTATATTGGCACTGTTATTTTTAAAACTAAAAATTTCATAGCACAAAGCTCGGATGGCAGAACTAAAGTTTGGAGAAAGAAGAATATCACATTCGATATTAAAAACATTTGTTCCACGGTGAGACAGGTGGGTGGCAGTGTTCTGCTTTGGGGATGCATGTCTGCTGGAGGGGTTGAAAATTTACATTTTATTAATGGTACCATGGATCAGCATGTTTATCCGAACATTTTGAGAGACAATTTAAGAGAAAGTGTCCAAAAATTAGCACTCGAAAAAGATATATTGTCCCACATACAACAACATACTGCAAACTTGGAGCGAGAGTGGATGATCCATAATGTGCGACAGCAGCTTCATACACCTCCGCAATCACCCGATATTAACCCCATCGAGCATTTATGGGGGAACATAAACGGCGCGTTCGCAATAGAGAAGAATTAAAAAACATAATATTGAACGAATTGGAAAACCAGCCAGCAGAAGTTACTAGAAAGCTAGTTGCAAGCATGACAAAAAGGTTACAGGAGATTATCAAGGCCAACAGCGATCCCACTAAATATTAGTTTAAACGAAGTTATTTTGCGTTAAACTCCGTCAAACTATTATTGGTAATGTCGTCTTTTTTGACATCCATTTTGTTTATATTTTTATAACAGTAATGTAGCTTCTTAATAAAATGTTCCGTAGTTGTTTTTAATACTAGTCCTCGTTGGTTAAGTTTCAAATATTAATCTAAACATGTTTTTTCATAGTTTCAATTAATTAGTTAAACACAACAGAAAAATAGTATAGATGTATTTGGAAGTTCCCGAAATTCTTGATATTTTCATAACTAAAAACGCAAACAGAATTTCTTAGCCACAAGTTCTTTACGATCTAAGTTCGGATCATCTTTAAGTTGTCGTTGAATATGGAGATAACCGCTATATTGGCCAAGGACTCATCACAAAACAACTCGATATGATAAAAAAATATCCTCGAAGAAACTGAACTATTAGCCTCTATATAATCATGCTTAGTATAGCAAAAATTACTGCTGGCTCTACCTATGTCATTTAAAACGACGGTCTAGAGATTTTCAAAATATAGTCTTTTACGCCACGAACTTAAGAATGAAATAAGAGCCGAAAATAAGTTAAAAAATCTAGCATATCTTACTTATGATCCAGCTAATAAAAGGCAAGCCAATAAAGCAGTCCAGATTATTAAAACCAAACTGTGAGCCTTTATTCAGAGACATAGCAAAATTTAACTTAAATATAAAGGACAATTATGTTTTCAAAATTACAAAATCCTGTACTACATTAAATAACTTTTCATTTTATTATATTGTAGGATTCAATAACAATATTATTAAATAGTTGATCGTCGTGGCCGTTACTATGTGGTAATTTATCATTTTAACGGAAAGAAATAAAACACTTATTATGTTATGTGTGTAATGTGGTAATAATACATAAGTGTTTTATTTCTTTCCGTTAAAACAATATTATTACTGATCCGTTTATAAAATCTTTAAAAAATTTTTGCATAGGCAGTTTAATGGAAATGGAAAATATGACATAAATAAGGAAGTAGGAGTAAATAATACAATAAACAGTAATAGCAATATGAATCATGCACCTGAAAATACTTATTTTTGTATCAGAAGATTTTAAAAAAAATTATTTGTCAGAAAAGCTCCAGGTCTGGATAGGATTACTAACCAATCATTAAAAAGTCTTCCAAACAACATTATTCGGGATATTTTCTAAATTTGCTATTCTTAATTTTGGCCCTTTCCTATATTGCTGGAAAAAAAAACAAACAAAATTATTCTAATTCCTAAAGGCAAAAAATGCAACTGATTGACAACTACTGACCAATAGGTTTATTTTCCCGATTTCGCAAAGTAGTTGTTAGTTTTAACCAAAGTTAATGATTTTGTTCTCGAGAAAAGCATATTACATTTAGAACAATTCGGTTTCCAAGCTAATCACTGCGCGGCACACCAATCAGCCAAAGTTGCAACAGATATTTTACAAGGTTTCAACAAAATATTCAGTACTGGAACCGAATTTTTTAATAATATAAGATTTTCGACCAAGTCTAGTATAATGATCTAATCCAGGGGTGCTCAAACATGAACTGCTGGCGATCTACCTCAATATTGTTAGACTACGATCGATCGACTCTGAGAGGCTGCAAGTAAGTGTGATGCAGGATTGTCGTCTAGGTAGGGTGTATCGTGGCATAGATATTAGTTTTCCGCACAATATGCATTTTTTTAGTCAAGGTAAGTGTAGGCCTGCTCTAAAATATTAATGAAAAAACTCATAATTATTCAAAATTGCGAGTTTATTGGTTCTTACAAAACAAACGAGTTCTAGTGTCTAAACTTAACTTTGGATGTTGAAGCGTGGCACTGCATGTCCTCAGCACACTTTTCATAAGATGGTACGTAATTACCGAGTGCTAATCGCAAGCATGATGACATATGTTCGTCAGTTAGTCGATTGCGATATTTTGACTTAATTATCTTCATTTCAGAAAATGCAGACTCGCACAAGTAAGTTGACCTAAACATTGCTGTCAGTTGAAGGGCGATTTGCCTTAGATTCGGATATTTATCTTCAGATATAAAACACCAGAATTTTGTATCAGATGCTGTGGCTTTGAGATGTATATCTGATATAATCTGCACTAACTCATTTTCAACAGAACATGAGTCCATGTTAAACTGACTTGCTATTTCAGTAGCTAATTCCTCAATCTTTTTACACGAAAAAGGATAACTCATAAATGATGCGATATTTGCCAATTTACTTAAATCATAAAAACTTATTTCGAATTGGCCCAAAATATTTGATAATTCTGCCTCATAAATATCATAATTCAACTGAGGAATCCTTGCTTTCAAAGACGGAAAATTTTTCAGATCCTTTCTTTTCAGTTGATCTATCATAAGTTGCAATTTACTTTTGAATGCGTTTATTGCGCTAATCATCTCAATAATAGTTTTTCCTTTATCTAGAAGCTCCAAATTAGTGGTGTTTAAATGTATTGTGGTGTCTGTCAAAAATGCCAAATCAGTCAGCCATTTTTCAGCATCTGAGTGTCATCACCTCTTTCGTCCAGAAAAGCTGTTATTTCGGGCAATAATTCTTGAAACCTTTCTAGGAATTTTCCGCGACTCAACCACCTGACGTTCGTGTGAAAAACTAAATCAGTGTGTTCAGCTGATTCACTATCTTCCAACTGCAATTTAAAGAGCCGTCGTTGCAAGCTACGGGTACGGATAGAATTCACAATTTTTATTGCAATGCCCATAATCTCCTCCATGCTTAGAACTTTTGAACACAAAACTTGTTGATGTATAATGCAATGGAAGGAGACAAATGAAGGGAAATTATCATTAGCCCGATACAATGCCACAAAACCGTTTCCAGTCATTGCTGGTCCTCCATCGGCTGTAATGCACACTAGTTTTATATATTGGTAGCTTGTAGTTTGTTACAAAATTGAAGAAAACGTCATATATATTTTCGCCACGGGTCTTTCCTTTCAGAGGAATCATTGTCAAAAACTCTTCCTTAGCCGACATGTCATTGAATACCATTCGAATAAAAATACACAGCTGGGCAGTGTCTGTCATATCGGTGGATTCGTCGAACTGTAAAGAAAAGTATGTACATTCCATGATATCATGTTTTAGTTTATCTGCCATGTCCTGACTCATGAATTCAACACGCCTTGTGACAGTCGGACGAGATAACTGAAGTTCTCTAATAGCAGACATAATCTCTGTTTTATTTTTAAAATCTCCAAATAATGTCTCGCCCGCTTCAATAAATGCTTCCTTCACAACCAATCCATCATCAAATGGTTTCTTGTGTTTCGCCAATATATGAGATATTTTAAATGACGCGATCGTTGCAGCTTTTGATTGTTTGGCTGGTCTTGTGAACATGGTTTGTTCTTTTTTCAAACAAGTTATCAAATCACGTACTTTTCGTTTTCTTAATTCACTCTGTGACGGAAAATCCTTTTCATAGTTTTTATGAACCGTTTTATGATGCCTCTCTAAGTTCCCACGCATAGGTATTGCAACTGACGCACGGCAAATGAGACAAATGCACTTATCCTTTACCATACAAAAGAAAAATTCTTCCTCCCAATCGTTATTAAAATGATAAGTTTTACTTTTCTTCGACGCACTCATTTTGGACTATTTATTAATAAACTTTGTATCGATGTATTGGCTTCAAGTTACAAGTCAGACTGACTGCGCCTACAGGCGCAACATTTATATCGGCGCGAACGAAGTCTCGAATGTTCCCGTCAAACACGCCGCCCGAAGTTTTTAGAAAAATCGGCGGGAATCAAAAACGCGGCTTTTATTTGTCAAGTACCGCGCGTTCCTTTGATAAAGCCGCCTTTTGCCGCTAACAGGGGGTCATTACGATAAAAGAAAGTGATGAGGGGGTTATTCTGGCCTAATTGTGGATCGAATAAATTTTAGTAGTTTATTCATTACATTTTGTTTTAGTTACCTAAAACAAATTCTGTGAATAGTTCTATATCGGAATTTTTTTCTCGAGATCGACTCAAAAAAAGCACTCGCCATCGACTTGTCGATCGCGATCGACCGTTGGAGCACCCCTGGTCTAATCATTAAAATGGTCAGGCAGAGGTTTTCTAATTACATCATCGAAGACAAATTCTCTATGATTAGGCTAATCAGGGAGCTCCACAAGATTTACCCTGATCCCCCCATAAGATACATTCAACTCCGATTTTCTTAATTTTGTAACTTCTTAACACAACGTCAATTTCAGGTCCAGTGAAAACGAAAAACACGATTCTTTTTTCAATTTTCGAAGTGACGTTGCCTATCGAGCGACGGCAAGTCGTCGACATTTTTCGTCTCGTTAAAACGATTTACCCACTTCTTCACAAACGATACCGACTTTTCAATATACTTAGCGGCCGCGGAATGTGTCATTTTATGCCCGTTTGGAGGGGAACAAAGAAAGACTGCCTCGCGCAAATAAGTAACTAATTTTGGGTTTTACGTGATTTCGACGAAAATTCGCATTCAACTGATACTTTTACTAGAATGCGTCGTAGACAAAGGTTCCCTCTACCGATTTTTTGTTGAATCGCTAGAATCGCATCTACCAAAAACGAATTATCGCGCACACCTTCTTACTTAACAGACTGTACTAAACACATCGAATAGTCTACCGAATCTTGGCAACCACTTTGATAAAAAAATTACTTGAAACTTTTTTCGACATTTTATTTCTTACTAAATTACAAAAGTAAGTTTTAACTTTTCGTTAACCAACTTGATGCACATTCAGTATATCAACTCTTAAAAAACTACAAATATTTCAGAATAAAGTTTTTAAAATTGTAGTCAATGCCTCAGGGTATGCACTCAATAGAGTCATACATAGAGACATACAAAATTGAAACTTTAGCAGAATGCTTTAACAGGATTATAAACAGCTATGTAAAGTAAAAACATGCACCAACCAACTTATTCTAAATTCCCATATATAATCTGTTCTAAACACTAAATAAAAATTACCCAAAGATTGAATTTCGAGCATAAATATACGAGGATGGATTGAAAAGTTCGCGGCCTAATTAAAAAAAACAAAATAAAATACGTACAAAAATATTTTTATTTTTCGACGTAATCTCCACCTAGCTCTATGCACATCTTCCCCCTGCTTTCCAAAGCTTCCACACCTGTTTGAAAAAAAGATTCCTCAAGGTCTTCAAAATACTGGTTAACTGCAGCTTCGACTTCTTCATTTGATGAAAGTTTCTGGTCACCGAGGTGCTTTTTTAGTTTGGAAACCCGAAGGTGCCAAATTAGGAGAATAAGCCGGGTGGGGCAGCAGTTCGAAACCACAATCACGAATTTGAGCCATAGACTCAACAGACGTGTGAACCTGAGCGTTGCCCTGATGGAACAAAACTTTCTTTCTCAGTAATTCTGGGCGTTTCTCTTTAATTTCTTGACGTAAACGACGCAATAGGGTGCAATAGTAAGTCGAGTTTATTGTTTCACCTTTCGGAAGGTGTTTCACCATAATAATGCCTTTAGCATCCCAAAAAACTGACGCCATCGCTTTTCCAGTCTACAAAATTACCTTCGCTTTCTTTAGGGTCGCTTCACCAGATTTTTCCCACTGCTTGGATTGTTGTTTTGACTCTTGAGTATAGTAGTGAATCCAGGTTTCGTCCATTGTCACAAGCCTGTTAAGAAAATCTTGCAGATCAGCCTCAAATATCTCCAAACAGTCGCGAGAAATCGTGAGTCGAATTCGTTTTTGTTCAACTGAAAGCAATCTGGGGACCCACCTAGCGGAAACCTTAGAAAATCCGAGTTCGTTGGCAATGATGTTTTGTGTTCGTTCACACGAGATGCCTATAGTGTCTGCAATCTCCCTGATAGTTAATCTACGGTCTTTCAATATGAGATCACACACTTTGCCGATGTTTTCTTCAGTCGTAGACGTCGTGGGCCGGCCGGAGCGAGGGTCATCTTCGATGCTCTCTCGTCCACGTTTAAATTCTGCAACCCATTTTTTCACAGTGGTATATGACGGAGCAGATTCCCCTAGTGTTGTTTTCATATCATCGTGGGTCTCCTTTGGTGTTAATCTTTTTTTAAACAGGTACTTGATGACCGCACGTTGTTCAATTTTTTCCATTTTTCCAAAAACCCTGCACTTGGTCTCACTAAAACTCGTTCTAACCTAAAAACCACAAATTCTACAGCAACAAAATTTTACACTGTGACAACCAAAGAAAGTATGAACTTATTGAGGGTACTGTAATAAAAATATTATAATTATTTTTTGGTGAGGCCGCGAACTTTTCAATCCATCCTCGTATATTAATTATTCTTTTTTTGTTTTCTGGCAACTGACTTCAAAATTTTAAGTTATCAATTAAAATTTAGCCGGTGCTGAAAACAATTCACCACGACGTGTGTAAAGGTTAAAAATCCGATACCTGATCTAAGAAGACAATCAAGATCCTTATTTAGTAAGTAATTCTTTAAAATAATAATTATAAAGAAAAAGAAAAAAACAAGAAAACATTTCACAGCATGAAAACCCCACTACACCAATATTTCACTAGCCTTAAGAGAAGATACAATTTTAATAATTAATTTATTTTTGACTAACTTCTCTGGATTTCACATATTTTTTACTTTCCTTGCTAAAGGAAACTACTGAAATCACAATCCTAGATTTTTGCTTTCCTTCACATTTTAGGGTTCCTTGTTCACGAAAAACATAGTCATTTACTCACTCCTAAGGAGGGGAACGGGGAGTTTTTGAGCGATATCGCTCAAGGCGAAGGGAGTGGGTGTCGATAAATTTTGTGTGGTTTTAGTAGTAATATGTTCATTTTTAATATGATACATAATAGTAAAACATATAAGGTGTGAAAAAGGTGGAGAAGGAGATTAGAGAGGTTGTTTTGTTATATATACAGCTTTTCAAGGTTTTTAGAGTCGAAGAAGTCAAATATTAATTTTTTTTTTCATTATTTTCAATTTTACTCGACATAGAACATGTAAGAGATTTATGAAGTTGGGTGGGGATTAGATATGTTGCTTCATATACATCGTGCTATGTTATATGTCCTGTGCAGGTTCTTGGACTACAGAACTATGAAAATTAAGTTATTTTTCATTACTTTCAATTTTAACAGAAGAATGGGGTAAAAGAAATGGGAGAATCTTGTATAGTTTCAGTAATATTATGAGAATTTTTCCAAGATTTTTAAATCGGCGAATGAGCAAATTTCGAGCCTAAGCATTTATAATAAAATATAATAAGGGGTGGAAAAAGGAGGTACAAGAGTCACTTCGTATTTACAGTGTTATAGATTTTTTTCGGGGTTCATTGTTAACATTAGAAAATGCTGAAAGGGGTGGGTGTTATTATATCCTTTTAATCGCATTTTGAGAATTTTTCCTAATTCTTATTTAGGATATTGGATATTTATTATAAAATAAATTTTTTGTAGTAAAATATATATGATGTGAAACGGATGAGGTAAGGAGGTAGTTCAGGTTAGCGTTTGCGTGTATATTGTAATATACATTTATTTCAATATTTTTATTTTTCCGTTATTTCCAGTTTTAACAGAAATCATATACAGAAGGGATTGCGATCTGACTACATAGTAACCTAAAATAAGTTGAGTTAAATACATATAAAACAAACGGTTAAGTTGGCGGAAACGTACTTATAGCGCAGGAGATAAATTATTGTATATATGTCCATTGCTAACGGGACGTATCGTATTCATGAGATATTTATCCTCCGAAATCGTTGCTTTTCTTTACTTCTTAGGTTTTTAGATCATAAAAAACATATTTTTCCATTTTGTCAGACAGACTGACGGTCGATGGATGAAACCTATAATTTTTAATTGAAATCATTTCAGGCAACGAGGGTGAAAGAGGTCAGAATTTCCTTACTCTTTACTTAAGAAAGTCAAATTCAGTATTTATTTGCATGGAAAGTACTGAGTAAACCGCTTTACCGATTCATTTTTTTATATAGTCAAAAGTTTGAACATCTGGGTTCTTAGCCGTTAACTGTGATGTTAATTGTTAAAAGATACATGTAGATCTTATCAATTATAAAGTTTCATAAGAAAATGGTTTGTTTTTTTTCCGTTTTTACTCCCTTGTAATCGAAGTAATGTATTCTCGAAAGTCATACTCCAAAATTTTTGCATTTCAGGGTTCACGAAAAACGTAGTTACTTGTTTTCGTCGAACTGTCTATCTTTTGCCACGATAACTCTCGAAATGGGATATCGATTTCAAATTTTGAACATACATAACACTTCATGGGAAATGGAACATATAAAATTTGAGCCATGTAGCTTTAAAAAAATAAGTGGACGATAAGTTTTATATTTTCTACATTATTTTGAGAATTTTTCCTGGTTTTTGAATGAGATAATAAATAAATTTTAAGCATAATAATCTTTAGTTAAAAACGTAAGAAGTTATTCTTGTCATAAATCTTGTTCGGGGTTCTTGAAGTTGAAAGTTCTAAAAATTTATTATTTTTTCGTAACGCGTCATAGTGCTGTAAAATTTAAAAGTTTAATATACCTCTCATGGGTATTAGATAATACAATTTAACATATTATTAATAGAAATTTACATAATATATATGTAATTCAGGTGAACGAAGTAAAAGAAACCTATTCTTCCTCAGAATTTCCACATATTTGATTAAATGTTAATAATGTTCAAAATATATTTCACTATACTGTAGTTTCTTCAAATGTTAATGTAAAATGGTAATATTTAGCACTGCTGAATAAAACATATCGTAGACACTTTCAGTCAAAAGTGAATGGAAATGATGAAAAGAGATAATTAATATATTTTTAAATTTTAATGTTAGGAACCGAATAAGGAAGGGTATCGATTCTTTTGGCGAAGCTTTTGAAATATTAACTTTGCATATTGGGATACTTATTTTTTACATTTCATTCAGGAGAAATAAAAAAATTCAGTATAAAATAAAGTTATGTAATAGGTGTTTTTTTTTTTTTGGATAGTAAATAACTTATGTACATCTGCACTTCAAGAAAAGACTAGTTTAAGCTATACAATTTAGGAGTGTAAGCCAATTTTAGTTGCGTCTTAACTCAAAGCTTCACTTTAAAATGTTCGTGTATGGGTTTAAAATCGGTATATTACGCCAACAAGAAATAAAGCAAACAATTCAACTTAGGCTTACTCTTAATCAAATGAAATTATTCTGTAAGAACGTTTAAAATTATTTCCCCTAGACCCAACTTCAAAACAAAAAAAAAAACTGTTGCCTGCTTTACCTCACCATTTTAATAATCGATTATAATATAATAACATCTCAAAACGCTTTTAAATTAGCGTGAATTTACAAACATTGCTGTTACTATGGCAGCAAACATTTTGTATTTGCCGTACACATTTTGACAAAAAAACAAATATTTGTGATGTTATTTTTGGTTTTCATACGGAACACTTATAAGATCACTTCGGTGTTCGCCCGTCCGTCTCACTATAGGAATTTTTACCCCTTTTTTTTTGGCCAAAATTATTTACAGCCAAACGGCTGGACCGATTTTAATGATTTTTTTGGATTTGACTTTTGCAAGACTCTTAAGAGGGAGGGAGGAACCACTAAAGTTTTTCATACACTGAAAAAAAAATAAGTAAAGTTAACTAAAAAATTAACTAATAATTATTTTCAAAAGATGTTTAAGGGTTATAGGTTCCCGCATCCAAGATTTTTTTTTTAGATCTTTGATAGGTTATCTGGTTTTCTAAACTGTTTTTTAATAAATATTTTTTCGGGTGTACACTTACGTTCGAATATAACGGTAGAAATTCATTTTACTAATTTAAAGAAGTAACAAACAGTTATGTTTTGAAAAGGATTTTATTCACAAATTTGATTTTCGAGTTCCAAATCGTCATCTACATTTAATACAGATGGGTTCAAAATGCCGTTACTCTCCATTTCTTGATTTTCGTTTTCGGAATTTTCTTCATCTGTTTGACAATTTTCCACAAAACTTTGCTCCTCTGATCTCAGTAATTCGATTACTTCTGCTGGAAGCTTTAATTTGTTCTGGTGCTTGATGCATTTATTCAACGAAAGCAAAGGCTGGAAATAAGCGGATCTGATGTGTCCAATGCTCGATTAAAAACGTCCGCCAAGTTGTTCATCCGGCTACTTTTTCGTGCATGAAGCAATCTATCGGATTTATATATTTTATGGCACGATGCAGAGGCATCCTCACCAAAGCATCCAACTGGAAGCACAGTCGACTCAATAATTTGTCGCGAATGTACAAGAACCTTATGTACAGTTGCTGTCATTGGTAACCATGGATACTTCTGCTTGAATGTTGTGGCCGTTTGAAAACAAAATTCTTCAAATTTACTCGAATCTAAAGGAAGCTGACATGATAAACATATTAAAATGACTTTTAAATTATAAATGAGTTCTTTGTCTATGCCTGTAATTTCAGAAAATTTTAAATGTTCTTTGAACGCGCGCCGGGCCGTGTTACCGTCATTCGTACTCCCATAGCCACCAGTCTTAGGCGTATCAACGTGCAAACCAATTTCATCCCAAAATAACTGTTGGATGTCAGCCTTTCTTTTCGCAACTAAGGCTTTGTCAGCTTCATTTCTTATTTGCCACTTTTTAATATGAATTTTGTACTCCGCATTCGCAACAAATTCAAAAAAAACGGATCCAGCAATGCAATGGACTTATCCCATACTTTAAGTTCTCTTCTTTAGGTTTAAATTTGTGGTCTTGGAAATCTGTTATGCTCAGAAAATTCTTTGGTGTAGCACCGCATAATGAACACGTTTGACTAGATTTAGTTTCAGTCAAAATATTTAATACTTTGCCATCAATTAAAGTTAAGTACAATTTAAATTTAACGCATAAAGGTTTTGTTTGACCAAGCATTACTTCAAAAGAACTTAAGGAATTTATTTCTTCCTCTATATTTTTCTTTAGTCTCCTTTGTGTATTCTAATTTTAATGGTCGACAAAATCTAATAGATTGTGGTGTACGATTGTTCCATAAAATATTTCCGGACGCTTCTATTAAACGCAAAGGTATAATTGTTGTGACCAAAATAGAGGAGTCACAATTTTGAGACGAACCCGCCTTTTCAAACTGTTGTTTATAGTTTGTATGAAAAGAAATGAGCATAAATAGCTGCTCTTTTGTCAACTTCGTTGTGTTTCTCTCGCCATATATTGAATAACTCTGAATTTGGCACGCAGTAGTAAGCTGAAAAAAATGCATTTTTTAAAAAAAGTAGCAGATAGTAGCAGCTAAAATATATTAAATTTGGAAGATAAATGACTGTCCTAGAGGACTATTATGGCGTTATGTCTATCATGTGCTATCATTTTTTTGTAAGTATAAATAAAATTCCAATTCACAATTCCATTAGTTCATCTTAAGGTCACTTCAACTTTTCCCATTTAATCGATCTAATAGATGAGTTCACCAACATTTCACTATATAATATTAAAGTACTTACCTTCGGCTTTATTTTTCATTTTTTAATTTTCAAAAAAATATAAATTTTTATTACGAAAATTTTTGTTAGAAACTGTCACAAAATTCACTGCACTCAAAAGTTTTTTGAAAACTAATTTAGAAATCGCAAGCAAAACAACTGATAAAGTGACTGAAAATCAATTTTGTCAAATAATTTAAAAAGTTTTTTTATATATTAAAGCAAAAAAAAAAAACTCTGCAAAAATTTTAATTTTTACTTTTGGCCAAAAAAAGGGGTAAAATTTCCTATAGTGCGTCTGTTCGTTTGTCTGTCTGTCACATCCGATTTTCTCCGATACTATTTGACATAGAAAGTTGAAATTTAGCACTAATATAGACATTGATGGCCTCATCAGAGCCGTGTAGTTTTGAAAGTTAAATTTTAACTTAAGGGGTTAGTTTTGGGAGGGTGAAAACGGAAGTGAAAAAAAATTACCAGGTCATCGAGTGGGGTGTCAAATGAAAGCTTGTAAAAAGACGAGTTCAAAAATATATATAATGTAATACTTGCGCACACTTCTCTTTGTATTATTTTTAAAAAAGTACTGATCAAAAAATTTTGTGAAAATTCTGGAATATTCTCTACAGAGTGTAGAGGAAACAAAAATTATCACGAGTGCATTACGTTTAATAATTTATCTGGTATATAAAAAAAAAAATTTCAAGACCATCAGTTTTCAGTAAAGATCGGAAAAAACTTTGTTGAAAACTCATTTATCAGTCAAGTCACTGATCATTTTATACTTCCATAACAAACATTTTTATTTTAAAAGCAATCAACGTACGGCACACTAATTGCGCAAGTCCAACTTGCTTTTGACCGGTTATTTAATTTTTTTGAATTGCACGTAGAATTTTGTAGATAATCATTGTTATTGCATGCTCTCAGGCTTCTGTCTTCTATACGTGTATCGTACTCAAAATTATTTACTCCTCCTATAAAAAATAACTATCCTGTACTAACTTGAACTATCCGATATTGACACTCGAGATTTTGGGAAAGCCCACAGTTCAAAAATACATTTTTGTATGTTCTCGCCCATATATACAAGGGAATACTAATAAGTCTCCAGCCTAACATAGAAAAACAAGTAAATATCAAAAACAAAAATTGTTTGTTCAACGTAATCTCCTTTCAACTTTATACCCTTAGTGCAACGGTTATAAAGTAACTCTAGACCTTTCAAAAATTTTTTTTGTCTTAGTTTGCAAACCAGCCTTTAACACTTGTTACTTCTTTATTTAAATGAAATTTGTGTCCTTTCACATGTTTTTTTGGATTAGATAATAGTCCGAGGGAGCTAAATTAGGGAAATATGGGGATAATCAATCAGTTCAAAGGTCAATTCATTTATTTATTGTAGAACTAACAGCGATTTGTGAGCAGACGAAGTGTCTTGCAAAAACTGTGCCCCTTTAGACACTTTTCCTCGTCAATTCATCGATTCGTCAAAATCATTTTATGCACAGCAGTAACATTCTCTCGAGTGGCCACAGCAATGGGTTTTTCAGCAAGATGTTCATTACTGATCTTTGTTCGTCCTCTCTTGAAATCCTCAAAATAATTTTTGATAAGACGGTCCATTCTAAAAAATGTACTTTATCACCGATCGATATTCGATTTCACTAATTTCACAACTTTTGTGGCTCATGTGTTTTTTAAAAATTATTCACTATAAATAGCACAATAAAATCTGGACACCAAACCTGTACGTATGGACTAAATGTCAAACTACTATCTGTAGCAACCGCATTTGTTTTTGACAATGGGAAGTGGTCTATGCTAGCTAGTTATCAATATTACTAGTATAAATAGTCTATAAATATTATTTAATATACATTAAATATTTGTGTTTTAAGGTAGTTCACCCGTAATTCCACTTTTCTTAAGAATTTGTTGAAATTGAAATATGTTGTTAATCTAAATGTTTATCATTTAATTTTAAAAAATTGACTGATTGTGAAGCGAGTTACTCATAATTAAAGTGCACATAATTAACATGCAATAGGTCAATGAAGTATAAAAAAAGGCATAGTGTCATGTATATCTTAAGAACTTTTCTTACGGATTTTTTAATAAACTAATATTTACTAAAAAAAATATTAGAAAAATTTTAAATTTTTTTTTTGGATTTGTTAAAAAAATATAAATATGTAAAGTTGATATTTTTTAAAAAGAATAACCGCGTAGTGATGGACAGATATCACAATTTGGCAACGCTGTATTTCGTCATATTTTACGCGCCAACATTCAAACAGCATTTAAAATTCACTTGTAGGTTAACTAATATATTTAATAAACACAATATATTTATCAGTTTTACCTTTAATCATCAAATAAAAATATTAAATGTATTAACTAAAAATTTGAATTTGTATCTTGATATTTATTTTTTTTTCTTTAGTATTTAAAATATGTATATTTAAACAAGAATATGTTTGTAGGTTCAATCATATATGTTAAAAAGTACGGTTTTATAAATTTTCTCCGTAAAACTAAATAAATAATTAATGATACTAATGGTAAATAAGTGAAGTATTATAAACTATTTGTAAAGTAACTAATTACTTTATTTAATACCCTCGTATCTTTGGTTAGACGTGGTTTGCCATTGTCTTTTCGACAGCTTCTTCTATTGCTGGACCGATTTCATGTTCATATCTTTTATATAAATTCCATGATATTATAGGTATATTCATTGAAGCCAGTAGCTTGTTTAATGCAGTGCACCCTAAACCTGAATGAACAGCACCTTCAAAAGTAACAAATAGTTAAGTTTATAAAAATATGAAAATATATATATATATATATATATATATATATATATATATATATATATATATATATATATATATATATATATATATATATATATATATATATATGTAATAGTTGTTACTCCTAAAAAAAATTAAATAATTCACTAAATATATTTCTATAAAAATAAATAAATATTTACCTAGAACAGCTTTGGTGTTGACATCTGAATGTTTAAACTTATTATTTGTAATATGCATTTTACCAGTCGGTACTTTCGGTATAATACAAAATTCATCACAAGAAATATCTAATATTGAATTAAGACCTAAACGTATCTCATGAGTTATCTCTTCTAGTGAAAGGACTTTTTTACACAGACATCACTTTAAATTTTTTCCTAACTCATCGAACTCAACGATCCGTCGACCACTACACAGGTTAGCGCTTCGTTTTTATTTTTTTCGAGCCATTCATTGCCGAAATACTTTTTTGCATTTAATGATGAGCTTTTCCTTTGCAATTTGCCTTTATGCCGCAACTGATTATAACCAAAAGGCATTTTTTATTTAATTATACCTTTTTAATTTAAAACAGAAGTAACACGATCTAAAGAGTAAACATACACAAAGCATAATAAATAACCTAAATAACCTATATGAACATCACTTCTATAGGGCATTCGGTATATGCATTGGCAGCGTTGCCATTTTCATTAAAAATGCGTGTGTGCATATGAAAGTTTTGCATGTATACGGTCTCCGACAAAAATAAAATACTCTGTCATTGAGTATTTTTGAACTTTTTGTATTTACTATCGGTCTATACTTTTTGCTCCGATTGTCACAAGTCAACTACCTTAAGAGATACGCCGATTGTTATATTTGGGGCCACTTATTTTAAATAAAATTTCGGAATTGGTTGTTCTAAACCTCTCAAAACAACGCCATTATTTTTATTCCATTTCAGCCTACAAGTCGGATTTTTATAATGATATGTTGCTGATTAATATTCCGTATGAAACACTTATAAGATCACTTCGGTGCCTGGCCGTATGTTTGTCAGTCCGTCAGTCCGTCTGTCTGTCCGTCCGTCACACCCAGTTTCCTCTGAAAAATTTGGCACTAATATAGGAATTGATGGCCCCATCAGAGCCTTGTAGTCTTGAAAGTTAAATTTTGACTTAAAGGATTAGTTTTGGGGGTTGAAATCGGAAGTGAAAAAAAAATTACCAGGTCATCGAGTGGGGTATTAAATGAATGCTTGTGAAACACGAGACCTCACCTTATCTTAAAAAGTACTGATCAAATAATTTTGAAAAAATTCTGGAATATTCTCCACAGGTTGCAGATTGAACGAAAATTATCACGAGTGCATTCATTACCTTTAATAATTTATCTAATATATAAAAAAAAATCAAGGTCATCAGTTTTCAACAAAGATCGGAAACAAACTTTATTGAAAACTCATTTGGGGTTTGTTTTATGAAGTCATTTATCATTTTATACCTCTGTAACAAAACTTCTTATTTTAAAAGCAATCAACGTACCGACTTGCACTTGGCCGGTTATTTTTTTCTAATTTGAAAAATGTTAACACAAATTTCATCATTATTCATCATGATAGACAGATGATAAGAAACTTAAAAATTAAGGTGTTGGTGTTTTCCCAGGAATAGTAAAAAAAAATACTAACTATGTAACTCACCGTGAAGAAAGGCAAAAATTTCGAAGGGTGATTTTTTTAAAATACTTCGTTTTACCAAGAGAAGTAAAAATAAAACTGATCTTTTAAAATGTAAATTTTTGTGAAACCGGAAATTATTTTTTGATTAAAGAATGAGAAAATAAGCTAGTATACAATAAAATTTTATGCAAAAATTGAACAAAAAAAATTTGTTTATTTCAAGAATATAGAATACCTTAATAATATGATTTACCGACGTCCTCTTTGAAGCTTTTAAGTTTGTAACCATTTTAACCATTTATATAAAATCTTAAAGAAGCAAATTTAAAACTCCATTAAAAACTTAAATTAAACGATGAACAGGGTAGTTCTAAAAAAGCAAATAAGTTAGGATTTGTATGCAGTTAGCATGTCAACGACAGACAACATTAACTGTATTAAAAAAAAAGTTTAATTTAAAAAGTTAGAGTATAAGAAACGTGCTTATTAATAAAGAGTTGCACAATAAACTTTTCGTTTTTCTCAAGAGAGTAAAAATAGACAACATAATTTAGAGAACGGAGAAATTTTTTAAGCAAAATAAAATAATGCAAAGTAATATAAACTTTAAGAAAAAAAAACAGGTCGAGTGCAAGTTGGACTTGCGCAATTATTGTTCCGTACCCTGATTGCCTTGAAAATATTTTTTTTTTAGACTTTTAAAAAAACACACCCCAAATCAGTTTTCAACAAAATTTCCGATATTTGTTGAAAACTGATGACCTTGATTTTATATATATATGTAACATATATATATATATATATATATATATAATATATATATATATATATATATATATATGTATATATATACCAGAAAAATTATTAAAGGAAATGCACTCGTGATAATTTTCGTTCAATCTACACCTTGTCGAGAATATTCCAAAATTTGTTCAAAATTTTTTGAGATATGGGGGGCAGCGATTCTTGGCAATTTTTTAAATATTACAAAGAAAACTGTGCGCAAGTATTACTTAACTCGTGTTTTTACAAGCTTTCATTAGACACCCCACTCGACCTGGTAAAAAATGTTTTCTTCACTTCTGATTTCACAACCAAAACTAACCCCGTAAGTCAAAATTTAACTCTTAAAACTACGCAGCTCTGATGCGGCCATCAGTTCCTATTTTAGTGCCAAATTTCAACTTTCTATGTCAAGTAGTTTCGGAGAAAATTGGGTTTGATAGACAGACAGACAGACAGACGGACGAACAGACACCGAAATCATCTTATAAGTGAATACGGAACACTAAAAAGTCACAGTTAACGAGCACATCACTTCCGCTACAAATTTATTTTCGTTTTGTGTCCGATATACATCATTAAAAATTTTATGATTGGTCACTTCTAGAATATCCCATTTGTACAAATCTAATTATTACACTGATATTCTTCTATTTTAGATTATCTTGTCATTGGTGACAAAATCCTCTTAACTATGGAAACGAACGATATTTTGTGACATTTCTCGACAAAAGAAAATAAATTCCCCTTGAAAAAATGTTAAGAAGAATAATACTAACTTCGTAAAATTTATTAAACTTATAAGAAAGGAATTATAAGAAAAATTATAAATTATAATTTTAACAATAGCAAACATAACATTACTTTATAAATAAAAAGGGAAATAAAATATGCCACTTTAAATAAAAAAATCTTAAAAGATGACAATATGGTATTATTAAAAGGTTATATTTTGTTATTTTTTTTAAATTACTGCAATTCATCTTAGTACTCAGAAACATGCAAATAAATAAAAAAAAGCTTGTAAGTAAATAAAATGATTAAATACAATATTTTTGTACTTTCATTATTACTGACACAAGTATAACTAATTTATTCTACTTAAAGACAGGTTTCTTTTAAAAGATTTAAGCATTATGTTCCAAATAACTTATAGAGTTTTAGAATTAACTTATGTATTTTCATACGATTTAAAATGTACTATTTTGTAATGATAAACTTCACTTACTTGTAAAATTCAGAAGTAGGATAACTCGTCAAAAGCCAAATACTATTATCAGTAATATTACTACCATAACGTAAACATTTATCCCGTGTATTGGTGGTTTCGTTTCATGGCGAACGAAATTTAAAAAATAATCTATTTCGTGCCTGCAACCGTTATGTCGCAATATCGGCGAAACACTGAATTCACCCAAAGTTGTAGAGTTGTTCCCAAATATTGTTTTATTTTTGCAACCTGTTGCTATTATTTGTGCACGTGTTTTGCGCATATTCTGGGGGAGGGTTTGTTATATTCAACACGTGCATTCAAACAGTTTTATAAAGTATCGGTTTGATTAAAAGGGCATAAAGGAAGTGAATTTATTTAAGATAACTAAAATGATTAGGTTAAAAAAATATACAATCATGATTAAAGACAGGAATATATTTTAAGCAATCCTTTTTTCTTGATTTTATATTGCTTTTCTTTTTTCATCATAGGATCTATTTCTAACCCATATGAGATTTTGAAATTCCTCATATAACCCTTGTAGTTCACTAAAGAACTGAATTTTGTGATATTTTTTCTTTGGTGTAGTTATAGGGTGTGAACATGCATTATAACACCATAAAAAATATTCATAAAACCTCTCAAACTTCCCATCTGAGTCTTCGGAGGCATCCTAAAATTTAGATCTATAAAGACTTTCTTAAATTCATTAATTACTAGTTTTGCGCATATTCTAGGGGAAGGTTTATTACATACAACATGTGCATTCCAACAGTTTTATAAAGTATCGGTTTAATTAAAAGGGCATAACGGGAGTGAATTTTTGGATGTTTGTAGCTTTTACTTGATGGAAATTCATTATAAATATATAATAAAAGACTGTTTTTAGTCAATTTCCACTGGTTTATTTAAATTGCGATGACGCGTTTCACTGTCGATGTAGCGTCATCGCAATTTAAATAAACCAATGGAAATTGACTGGAAGTGAATTTATTAAAGGAAACTGAAAATATTAGGTTAGAAAAATACACATGATTGAAAACATGAATATTCATATTTCTTATGAAGAAATAACTCCTTGAACTGCTCATCAATTTGTCCTGACATCATACAAGAAAATTGCTAGGATGTCAAATTACTGTCGCTTTTCCACCCCATATCAATGATTTATATCATTTAAAGATTTTGCAAATAAAAAAGAAATACGCATATTTCTGATATTCAAGCTATTTATTATGTAAACAGCCAAAATCAAGTGATTGTATGCAGGGTAGGTAATCACCATTGAAAAATCGATCTCTTTTGTTAAACCAATAAGTACACAAAGAGAAGAGGGAACTATAAAAGTGATGAAGACTCAATATTAGTAGAGTATTCACAATTTTGTTTTTTCGTTAATTTCGTGGTTGTTATAAATTGTGATCAAAATTTAAGCATTTAGCATTATAGAAGATATAAATTTAAAGATAAAACCGAGAAGTTACTTCATAACAATAAATTCGTCATGCATAGAGCCAAACAGGTACTATTTTAGAAGGGGAGGGAAAAGAAGTCAAGAGGCAGTTGTGAATTTACTAATAAAATTAGTTTTGATACTTATCGTGATAGTGATAATGCTGAAATTTTCTTCCGCATCGCCCAAAACTGTGGAATTAGGCGCTGCTGTCATGTCCGTTGAGATAAGATTCGTAATATTTATGTTTTTGGGCATTTCTTACAAGATTTGGTGAGCCATGCTCTTTATAGTAGTGCAAGAAGTAAAGTTAGTATTCTAGTTAGGCTAAGTAAGTAAAGTTAGTATTCTATTTAGGCTAAGTAACAAAAGTTAGTTAAAGCTGGTTCAAGTAATTTTAAATTAGACTAGTTAGTTAATAAATTCAACTACGTTTTAATTTATACTTACCTGAATTGGTCTTTGTTTCTAGCTGATATTTTCCAAACAACAGGGACAAAGTTTAGGCCAGATAAATAAATAAAGCCAGAAAATATTCCAAACCAACAATTGTGGCTATAAAATGGCGCAATGACTTTTGGTAATGGTATATTGGTATTGGTATTTGGCAGAATTATAGTTGGGCTAAGATAGAATTTAAAATTTTTATCAGGGCATAGTGCCTCAATATCAAAACGATATTCGGACGTCAACCTTGGTCTCCAACATTTTCTAAATTACAATGTTACGAGTACCTCTATTAACCAGAAAATTAATAAAGGTAAAACAATGAATATATAAGTAGTGCCTCCATATATCAGCTGGACAACCTACCTCTCGATTAATTTAAACAAGAAATTAACCACTTATTTTTAGTATAAGTCATTAAAGAAAAACACCAAAAATGCACTTGTCTATCTTGTCTATTTTCCTCGTGCTACTATTTTATTATGCCTATTTTGTATAAAATGGGAAATAAATTAAAAATTTGAATTTTTACTCTCTAAAAAAAAGTAATTTAAAATTTAAGAAATTGGCTCAAAAGGTAGCAATATTTGTTGAAATCTATTTATAAAAAATTGTTGAAATAAAGAAAAACTTATTCTAAAATAAATATTGAATTTCACTTTCTTACACTAAAAAATAATATATTCTTAGGGTTTATATTGAGATATGACAAAAAAGCTAAGCAGACAAAGAACTTCTATTAAAACTGGAAATAATGAAAAAAAAACTTGATTTTCACACTCCTTCATTCTAAGAACTTTGAAAAAGTCTTATAACATGACATATTCGATGTAATTTTTAACTGGAAGTAACAAAATTAAGCTATTTACTAAAATTAATAACTATGTTAAATTTGTTTAAATTATATAGTAATAAATAATACAGTTAAATGCCAAAACTCAACAGCTAACAGCAACCACAATTTTTTTTTTCTATGTCGTGAATCCTGCAAAACGTCTTTCATAGAATAGTACATAATATTCACTTCATATGCCCAACTGTTCAGTCGTCACTGCCAAATGGTCTTTATTTCAGCGTTTCTCAACCTTTCAATATTTACGACCCAATTTTCAAACATAATTTTCATCGCGCCTTCCCCCCCCTCTCCTACTATAACAATGCATGCAATAATAATGTATTTTCAGTATTTTGATGCTTAAGCTACACTATGACCTTAATTACAAACCTTACAAACTACCAAGAATAAGTAAATTTATTCATATTTGGCAACACATATCTGCTGCATTGACAAAAACTAGAATCGATGTCTATCTATTGCTCTCTGTCATATCCATCATATCGGTAGCGGCTTCGCGAGAAGTTCCGTGTTGTCTCGAACATTCGGAAAGTCTACCCAAAAGTGTATAAATGCTGCACCTCGTTCAATTACAGCCCATCTCAATCGAATTGATCCTTCTACTGCTATCGGATTTATCGTGAATGTGTATGTTGTAATTTACGTGTTAATTGAAATTCAAGGTATTAAGTATTCCCGGCAGTAAATTTATACAGAATCATGGATAAATTTTTAAGTAGGCGTAAACGAGCATTAGACGATAGTGAAGCATGAACAAGTGTACGGACGAGCGTGGTTCCGAAAATAAAATCAAGAAAATATTCTCAAGAATACTTAAATTTAGGGTTTACCAGTACTGAAGTAAATGAAGAAGAAAGGCCCCTGTGTTCATAGCATGCAACATAAAACTAAATAAACTTAAACGACATTTGGAAACGCTTCATAGCTAGTACCTTAACAAACCCCGAGAATTCTTCGAATTAAAATTAAAATAATATGTAAAGCAGAAATCATTTTTTAAAAAAACTTTGTGAACGAAAAAGCTTTACTTGCCTCTTACAAAGTTGCATATGAAATATCCAGATGTAAAAAGCCTCACACCATTGTTGAAGAGCTTGTTTTGCCAGCAGCAATTGAAATTGTAGAAACTATGTTTGGAGATAAGATCGGGAAGTTGCGTGACAAATTGTTTTCAATTCAGCTTGATGAGGCAACAGATAGCAATAAAGATGCTCATTTCATTGCCTATGTTCGATTTTGTGATGGTATGTCAGCAGTAGAAGAACTATTTTTCTGCAAACCAATAGAACTCAAAGCAACATCACTCACATTATTTGCTGTCTTAAATGATTTTATAAACGAGGCAAATATGGAGTGGAAAAATTGCGTCGGAATATGTACCAATGGTGCTCATTCAATGTCTGGAAGATTTCAAAGTGTACAAGCACTTGTGAAACAAAAATCTCCACTGTGTGTGTTTGGACACATTGTATGATCGACAGAGAAGCTCTGGCTTCCAAAGAAATGAGTCCTGCTCTGAATATTGTGCTCACTACAGTTCTAACCGTAGTAAATTATATTAAAATGAGACTCCTAAAATCTAGAATTCAACACTTTGTAAAGACATGGGTGCCGAACATTCAGCGTTACTATTTTATTGCGAGGCAAGATGGTTATCATGTGGAAAATGTTTGCAACGTGTTTATGAATTAAGAAATGAAATCGCCATTTTTCTAGAAGAGGAAAACCGATCGGAAGTCGAGAAGTTTCGAGATAGTTTATTTGTGACGAAATTGAGCTACTTGATCGATATATTCGAGAAACTAAATACCTTAAATCTTCAACTCCAAGGAACAAATACACATATATTCAATACAAGTGATAAAATTAATGCGTTTTGTAGAAAATTGGAATTGTGGAGCAGAAATGTAAAGCAAAAAACCCAGAAATGTTTGCAAATGTGGGTGAATATGTTAAAACATACAAGGCTGAAGAACAACATGTGAAAGTTGTTTTAGTGACCATTGAAAATTATCTAGCCATGTTGACAAAGAATTTTAAAAAGTATTTTCTTACTGACGACAACTTGTTACGAATGGGTTAGGGATCCATACTCCCGAAGGGCTCTCAACTTCCAAAGAAGAAATCTTCATAAACTTCACGGCAAGTGGCGAAATCAAAAGACAATTTAATAATAAATCACTCTTTGAATTTTGGGCAGGGATGAATGATGAGTTTTCTGCACTGAAAACAAGAGCATTTCGTAAACTATTACCATTTTCAACATCCTACCTTTGCGAAACCGGATCTTCTGCGGTGGCTGCTTTGAAAACGAAATATAGATCTCAACTAAATATAGAAAAATAACTCAAAGTGTCTATTTCTAATATTAAACCATTTTTCGAAAATCTTTGCTCTGCAAAACAGGCCCAAGGGAGTCACTAATAATTATTACACTTGTTTTTAATTTAGTATTGGTATGTTAATTATTAGGTAAATACATTGTACAGTACTAATACAATCCTATTTATAGGTATATTATATCAGTGTAAATGTGTATTTTATTTTTTATTGTGTCAGAATGTATTTTGTTTTGCTTTCCTTTTAATAAATTATATTAAATGTTTTTAATGAATGTTTCTTTCTTTTCGATACGCTCGCACCCCCCCAATAGTGTAATCACGCTGTCTAGTGGGGCGCGCCCCACTGGTTGAGAAACGCTGCTTTATTTAAACTGCGAACTGGTAGTAAAAAAATGAATAAGATAAGTAAAGTAATATTCTACAATATATTGTCGAAACAATGTAAAGTTAACAATTATATTATAGGTTATCAAAAATAAAATGTGTACTTGCATCATTTTAGCTTAAATACAATTTGATATATCAAAATTACTTCAAACTTCGTTTTTATGCAATACTTAAAAATCATAAATTTAACATTAAACCCAAGTTCATAATCGTTTTTAGTTAGTTTGGAGTTGATAGCACACAACATAAACCATAAACGTCCGAAATTTATCTACCAATTATTTGCATTTTTAGTTTTAATCACCTTTATTTTCTACCTCTATACAACAGTGCGACCTTTTTCCAAAAAATATTTTATTACATGCGTTCTAAACTTTACAATAAGCTATATAAATCAACGCATTTCAAAGTTTATTTTAATGAATAAATGAGGAAACTAAAAATCTTATTTGTACGATAAAGCCCTAAACGAGTGCAATTAACAATTCTTAGGAACCAGAAATCTACAGTGTTATAAAGCTTAATGATAATAAGTACAATAAATTATTTGGGATTTTAGCAGTTTATAGGAATATAATTAACCAAAGTACTTATCGGTAGGTAGGTGCCTAAGTATACAATAAAAATAAAGCAAAAACCTATAATATGCTTAGTTCAAATCAGAATAGCGATGCCTTCAACTTTCAGTTTTGCCCCGGTCAAACTTCGCAGAGCCTGTAAATTTTCATTTTCCCTACGAGTAAAAAACAATGATTTTCCCTGCGAGAAAAAATAATGATACTTAACGTCCACGATGCCCTAGTACATCAACAGCAAAACTAACCTCAGAATCACAAAGGAAAGAAGCTCTTAGAGGTCGAGGAAAACTTTAAAAACGTAATAACAAGAAAAGCACACCATTTTTTTATTAGGAAAGAAATACCTACACCTACAAGTGTTGCAAGAAATCAGAGAAGACCAGATTTTAAAAAAATGGAAATTATGTAAAATCCTCCATAACCTAAATTTTCGTTGAGAAAAACCAATAGAAAATCTGTTCTTATCGATAAAACAGAAATAATTTGTTGCAGAAGAGAATATCTACGAGCAATTTCGAGCCGAAGAAAGAAATATTTTTTATTTAGATGAGACTTGAGTTAATGAGGGACACACAGTGAACACACACTCAACTGGGTTACAATCCCCTTCAGGAAAACGTCGCAGGCTAATTATTGCACATATTGGTAGTGAAAACGGATTTCTCGACGGTGGCTTGTTGGAATTCGAATCAAAGTCAACTAAAGGTTACCATGAGGAGATAACAGCCGATGTTTTTGAGGAGTGCTTCCAACAAATGATTGAATGTATACCAGCAGAATCAATTATAGTATTGGATAATGCCCCCTACCATTCTCGACTTTTAGAACGACCCCCGACAAATTCATGAAAGAAAGGAGATTCTTCAATGGATAAAAGACAAACATCTCAAACATAAAGTTGGTATGTTAAAAAGCGGAATTTCTCAAAATTGCGAAACAAAATAAGGCACAATTCAAGAAATACGCAGTCGATGAGATGACAAAGGAACGGAATATCGCAGTGCTTAGATTTCGTCCATATCATTGCGAATTGAATCCTATAGAGCTAATTGGGCACAAATGAAAGATTTCCTTGCAAGGGAAAACATCACGTTCAAACTTCAAGACGTAAGGCAATTATTACTCGCCGGAATAGAGAGGTCAAAGAGGGTAATTGAAAAAATACCATTCGACAGTGATAGAAGAAGAAAATAAAATGTGGAATCTTGACGAATACATCGAAGAAACTGTAGAAATAGAACCCTTAATTATCAATTTAAGAGAAGTCGAGTCTTCAAATTTTGATTGTAATTAAAGGACATATATATCGTGAATTTGTATATATACATAGATCTATAGATTAAAAAATTTTTGGTAATAAATCTTACATTTCTATAACTTTATTTTTAAGATAATTTTATTTATTAAAAATTAGAAGCAGGTTACGCTCGGACGGCTATGCTACCGATGAACCCTCATTTACATTTTATGACTCTATTGTATAGCAGAGGTTTTCTGTCTAAAATAGGGTGAACCCATAAAAATAATTCAAACAGGTAGCATAAGAAATCTCTTTTTTTTGGACGCACCACAACATCTATTTGCATCTACATTGAGATAATTCTGTTATCAACTCCAAACAAATACACTATAATTGGTACTTAAAAAGTGACGAGTAACTTAATTTATCTTAACTATCAAGAGTAATTTAAAAGTAGACGGAATGAGTAATAAGCTAATTGAATAAATAAAAAGAAAAAGTTTATTCTCAAAAATGTAATAAAGCTCTAGTTATTAACTGTTTCCATATAAATAAATCTTAAATTTCAATAACTTCGTAAAAGCTTTTTAGTTGCCTCATTTTATTTATTTTATTAAAAACATCATTGATCATGCAAAAGATTAGGCCAAATCTTACAACCACCACTAGTGTCATACGTTGTTCTGTATGTAGGATAGGCAAACAAATAAATCATATTATTCTACCTATCTATAAAATACCTTCATTGTCAATGATAGTGGTGGAGTGTAGCCCAACCGTTGCCATTACAACTAACCTCACTGTAAAAGTAACAAGATTTTTTTTATATAAATGCATCATATCGTCGAAAAAACCGATACAACATTTTAGACTATGTAGAGAAAGAACTCTTATATCAGTTATTTTTATGCGTGCCGTTAATTTGCCAAGCATCTAAGGTTATTTATGAAGGGCACGTCACTTAATACTATTTAACAGAAATAATTTAACTGTTTACCACTGTGGAAATGGAAATTAGGCATCGGAAGACGTTATGTATATATATATATATATATATATATATATATATATATATATATATATATATATATATATATATATATATATATATTTAACTGTTTAAATGAGCTTTTATAAAATATAGCTTAGGTAATGTGTATACTCTAGGTGTTTTAAATATAATATAGTACCAATAATATATCGGTATAGTACAACACTAATTTTGAGTTAGGGAGAGTCTGTTTTAAATACATTTTTCCAATGAATATGGTCTGCATGATTCACTAAAAAAGTCTAAGTTTAAAACTGATCTAATTTAGAAATTAGAGATTTAAATTAACAAGAACACCACTAAATCACTAAAGTTATAAGTCTGTTCAGTAAAAGGCCAGAACATTCGTTATTTATGATAATAAAAAAATATTGTGTTAAAATTCTACCTTTTCCAAGTTCTGCACTTTCGATCTACATATAAAATTTTCTCATAAACTATATATTTAATAATATTTACAATACAAGTTTGCTGTACTGTATTTTTTGTCATTATCATTGTCAAGAACAAAAGACAACTGGACGGTTAGAGGTTTAGAGTTCACGGCAATTAGACTGGGTCTAACGTTTACACCGTTTTGGTGAATCTGGCTGACTTTTACCTAGGAGAGCAATACCCAAAAAAGGATTGATACCCTACATAGTACGTCTAATAATCTTTGTGTTTAAATTAAATATTAAAATTTAAGCAAAACTATACAAACTTTTTTAGTAGTTTAATTTTTGAACAAAAATATTAACAAAAAAAGACTCTTTGCGTTAAGACATGTTTATTTTCTTTGTTAAATATTAAATGAGACTAATTAACAGATTACAAAACACAAAAATCCTAAATGTCAACAATTCAACCTGTCCTAAATGTATATAAATAACTTTGAAAGTCCCAAAATGTTCATATGCTCAAGAGCTTTCGAATGAAACATGGCCGTTTTCGAAATTCAATATGGTATCCACAAAATGGCAACTTAAATCAGCGAATTTAAGAAATTAATGTATGCTTGTCTATGTATGATTAGTGTCAGACTACTCTTTTTTATAACCTTTAGTCGTTAAACGTTAATTAAAAGAAATCAATACGGCTGCACCAAAATGGCGGCTAAACTGTACAAAAATATAACAAAAAAGTTCTGCACAGCTTTCGAAATTCAAAAATTATAACAATCGATTTATTTTTAAATCATAAAGAACTAAATAAAACATGGTTTGGATACATTTTTAAAAATGGCGTTTCTAATACGGCGGATCAAAAAAAAAGATTCTGGATGAAATTAATATTAATCAGTGGCAACAAAAAAAAATAACGGACATTAATTTAAATAATACAAAAATAATACAATTAAGTAGTAAATAAAATACAAGATAGTGTCGAAAAATTGGCGGAAAAGTGTATAAAATAAAAAAAAATAATAATTCGTTGAAGAATGATAAACTTTTTCTAGGATACTAATCAAACATCTTGCTTTAATTTCAATTAAAAAGGATTAAGACGAATAATAAGAATTGCTACACAAATGAAGCCCAAATGACTCTGGAATAAATCAAAAAAAAAATTAGATTAAAAACTTGAAGACTTAATGTTATATGGTTATGTACCAAGAACTGGAAAACGAAAGCGACAGCTTGTCTTGTGATGTGCACAATAAACGAAAAAATGTATCCCAAAGCTTTGACTATCACACCAAAAAACTTGAAACCGAAAGCGACAGCTCGTCTTGTGCTGTGATAAACGAACGTGAAACATATTTTGACGAAATTCATTAAAATCTTACATAACGAAGTGGGGTATAACATTTAAAACATGTTCTATGTTCGTTTATTGTACACAGCTCCAGAGAAGCTGTGGCTTTCGTTTTCAAGTTTTTGGTGTAATAGTCTTGAAGATTTTGATCCAAATTTTCTTTGATTTATTTCAGGGTCATTTGAGCTTCATTTATATAGTATTTGTTATTATTCGTCTTAATCTTTTTTAACTGAAATTTAAGTAAGCCGTTTTATTAGTATCCTACAAAAGGTTTATTATTCTTTAACAAATTTTTTTTTTTAATTATAAATTTTCCCGCCAATTTTTCAACACCTTCTTGTATTTTATTTACTTCTTAATTGTGTTTTTTTTTTCTATATCATTTAAGCTATTGTCAGCTTTAGAATATTTTTTTTTGCCATTAATTAATATCAATTTCGCCTGGGAAATTTTTGTTTGATCTACCATATTAGAAACGTCATTTTTAAATATCATGTCTCAATATCATGTTTTATTTAGTTCTTCTTGTTCTAAAAATAAATAAGTTGGACTACCCGGGAGTGCCCTCTATGAAACACCACAGTAATACAGCCATATTTCGCTCCATATCAGAGCTCATCAACTAGCCTAGGTGAAGAGGCTCAGAGTTACCGCTAAACATCCAATTACTACTATTCTTTTAGGAGCGATATTAGTTACTGCTATTCTTTTAGAAGCGCTATTAGTACCCTATTCACTTATAATCTCAAAGGTACTAAGTCTCGTTTTACCTATGCGTTTTGCTCTTCAATTAAAAGTTTTGGTGGCTTCACAGCGGATGGCGCTGAGGTTTCTTGGCTGCTGATACTGTTGGGGCAGACCTTTTAAATCTCTCATACTGGTACTATGTGTTTGCGATTTGCCTCTCGACCTAGGCTAGCTGATAAGTTCTGTTTTGGAGCCAAACATGCACGTCCTAGGTTGGTGTTTTATAGATGACACGTCCTGGTAGTCCATAGCCTTTGACGTCCGTACTTTTGATGCAGAGAGCACAATATATATATATATATATATATATATATATATATATATATATATATATATATATATATATATATATATATATATATATATATATGGTATATTCTTCTTGAACCATTTGTTAGATATATTTTCCTTAATTTTTTTTTAAATTTAAGTTGTTACGTTAATTTTTAGAGATATATAACCCTAGTTTTTATGACATATTTACATATTTAAATTTCTATTTTCTGTATTCTTTGAAAACGCAAAGGTTTTTGGCGACCTAATATTATTTATAATTATTAGTCAATAATATCACACAAATAAAAATCTTTGAATTTTCAAGGATTACATAAAATAAAAACTTAAAAATGCCTTACAACCAAGACGAAACGTCGAAACGAAAAAAGCATATAGCTTGGTAAGATGCTATGCTGAATTGTTGAAATTAAAATTTAATTTAAGCAGACACATTTCTCATAAACCATTTTATTTAGTTTTGATTAGTATATCAGAATCTCTACTGTAACTGGATGACTCCTCTAGAATGGTACTAAAAGGTGGAGTGTACTCATCCAAGTCAACATATTCCCCTCCTACTCCATAGTTATTATTTTCCATAGCATAGCGTGTTTCCTTTTCAAGTTCGCTCAAATTAATTGAAAATGCTGATTCAATACTCTTTCTGGATATTTCTAATACTTTTTGCTTAACTTTTTTATCTATACTAGGTTCCTCTGTCATTCCATTTTTAAGATTCGATCCATTTGAGTTTAACACGAAAACATTAACCTAGAAAACAGTAGATTTGGATACTACAAAACAATAAAAATTATTCGGTTAACGGTTCTTCACATTAACACGCATTAAAATTTTCGTACTAGTGTATCTATGCAGAACTCAGTATGGAAAAGGAAAAATTATTTGAATATTAAGACTTTACAACAACATTCCCAAGTAGTTATTACAGACCCCCAGTAGTAATTTTTTCTTAAGTAAAGTTAGCATATCTATGACATTTAAAAATAATAGTTACGCTTTTTCTGTTGCTTCATTATTAGACGTAGCTATTAGTAGAGTTTATTTTATTTCTGAGATTAACGAAAATGTTATTTGGTGCGCAGCTTTATTTTATTTTTTTAAGATATAGCAAGACACAGGTTAGGTTCATAAAAATATTCTAAGAATTCATAAAATTAATTATTTTAACTAACTACTACTTAAAATATTTGGAATTTTGTAAGAAGAGTTGATTTCATCTAATTTGTAAGTAGAATTTTCTGAATATTCTACAGCTTTACACATATTATATATTTTAATTTATTTTCACACAACTTGCGACTTGACTGAAATCGACCGGAATTTAAAAAAAATCCTGATGATACCGAAAGTTGACATTTTTGTATGGATTGGGAATCGAAGATCGGTAAGTCTGTTCTAAAATAAAACAAAAAATTATACCGGCAAACGAAAAAAATAAGGTTTTTTAATAGATTCGAAATATGTGATATGATATGGTCGACCATTACCCCATCTTCCAAAATATGTACACAAGCTAGAAAACAGCCATTCGTGGCGATAATAATATTTTCAGGAAAAACTGTTGTCCCCATTTTTCCACTCAGTTTGCTGAGAGCCTGAGTTGAATGCACCTTGTATTTTGCAACGAATCTATTAAAACCATTATTTGTAATTGAAATACACTCTAATCACCTCTGTAAAGTGTTAAAAACGTAAGTGAAAATTATTCACTTCTTCAGGTAGCCTGTGACTTATTTCCCCTTGTCGACTGTTTGACGTCATTATACATCTGTAAAGTTGTTACTAACACAAATGTGGTAGAGAGCTCTTTTCCTATAGTTATGCTAAGTCACACAAGCCGTGTGAAGAGTTTATACATGTTGTAGATTATACTTGTTCTACGACTGGGCCAAAAATACAATACACGTTGACATCTACCTTAATTTAACATATATATTTGGTTACCTAATCAAAGGTGTATGAAGGGTGTGTAAAAAGTGATATACATGTTTATCTAAAGCGTAGGTATATGGAGAGGAATGTTATATCCTTTCTATACCATGAACATATTTTCGAGGATGTTATAATATCTATCAACGTTGTCTAAGTGCTGCTGCTTTTTAAACAACGTGGTTGTGTTTTCCTGGGGCGTTCTGGTATTTCTACAATAACAACTATCTGTAGATAAGTTGCCAGCACTCTGCTTTCCCAAGCGGTCACCCGTCCTAGTACTATTTGAGGTGTGCTAAATTTTCGCTTAGTGTTTCAGGAATATTTAGTACTGCATTTTTAAACATTCTTAAAACCACATTTGTTAAAGTTTAGGGTAAGAAAGTGCAGTGAAAATCAGAGTCAGCACTGTTAAATGATCAATAACAATTAGCCACCGATTTTAACAGATTTCTGTACTGCAATATTTTGTAAAAGTTAGTGAACTTTTTGCAAGATCTGAATACGGGAACTGTTCAATCATCGAAAAATTATTTGTCTTATCCAAAAATAGTACGTGAAGTTAGCACCTTCCATTTATTATCACTTTTTAAATATGAAAACTCTTTCTATTTACTATCAAGAATTTTAGAAATGTTTCTTATTTTTTTAGAACTCTTGAGTTTTGAAAAAATACAATTTGTCATCAAGAACTTTTAAATCATTTCTTGTCTGCCTAGAATTCCAAAAATACTGCTTTTTGAAAAATATTTTCACATACAGAATATTTTAGAAATTTGTAGAAGTGTATCGTTTTCATCTGTTCTGGGAGTGTCGTATTCTAGGTCAAAATATTATGATTCGATTATTTCTTGTATAGAATGTTCTTTATTAATTTTATAGGAATGGTATTTATTCTGACTGTGTTTTAGCTAGAGCTTCATAGAACCTAATTATATCGTCTAATTGACATATGAATGTTCCAGAAATTTGTTAAAATTGTATGTTTTAATTGCCATATACAATTTTTTAGAAATTTGTAAAGATATATCTATTTCTTCTGCTTTGTGAATGAACTGTTCTAGAACTTTGTAAAAAAATGTATACTTCAACTGATTTTTACTGTAAAAGTGCCAGTTTTGTCCGACTTGTGAATAGAAACGTCTAGGATTTTATAAAACGAGTGTTTATTCTGTTTTTCACCTAGGACTCTATAAAAACTAAGTATTTCATCTGATTTATAATTAGAAGATTTAGAACTTTGTAAAAATTGTGTATTTTGGCTCATTTAAAAAGATCCAACGTTGTAGTTTGCATATATTTTATCTAACTTGTAGACTATTCTAGAGCTTCATCAAAATTCTGTATTTTTACTCATTTTACATAAAAATAGAATACACTATCCGTTTATTATCCACACCTTTGTAAAAACTTACTATTTCCTCTAATTTACAAAGAGAATGTTCTAAAACCTTGTAAACAATTATTTATTTTATCTACCCATTAATTCAAGCAGTATGATTAGAGTTCACCTACACCATTACCCAATGGCCAAAGTTGCATTACATCTCACCGATAAATCTGCAAACCTCTCAAATCTATTCCTATTATTTATCTCATATTTACAGAATCTGCAACGTCTGTGATTCCATGAACTGAATATTATTGGACTTTTTCTTCACCTAATTTTTTTTTTTTTATGGGCGTAGCACACGTGCTGCAGAGAAATTCCTAAAGCGTTACAGGTGCAACGCGTTTGCGGAAAAAGCGATTCAAGTTGGTCTTGAATCGCTGTAAGTGGGAAACACAGTCCTGACCAAATCATTCCAACGGGATAATGTTCCCAATATATGTTGTACGAAGAGTAACTAGCTGAACCTCATACAGATGTATTAGCGCGACGCATATTAATAGCATGCACCGCTCTGGGAGGAATTAAGCAAGCTACATCTATCGAACATTTTCCATGAAAATACTTGTAGAATTGACTCAAGTCCCCAATCGTTGTTCGATGTTCCAAGGTGTCAAGGTTTCTGGTAAGTTCTGGATCTCCCAATCAGACGATCAGCTCTTCTCTGAATAGAATCCACCAAATGCAATATATGTTTGGGAGCAAAGCCCCAAACATGGAAGCAGTATTTCATAGTTGGTCGAATTTAACCTTTGTACAGAATTAACATGTTCATGCCAGGACATATTTGCTCCCATGAGTAGCCGATGTTCAAGCATTCAAAGTAAATGAAGAAATAAGCGTACTATCATCTGCAAAGTTGTAGATTGGATTTTTAGTCCCTTCCAAATCTTTAATGTACATGAAAAAGAGAGTAGGAAACAGTATGGAGCCTTGACGCACACCGGCGTTGATAGTGAAGGTAATAGAAAGAAATCCTTTGACTGCCACTCGTAAAGAACGCTCTCTAAGGAAATCCAAGAGCCATAAACAAAACCTTTCAGACATACCATAAGAGATATCCCAAAATGTTCAATTGTGTTATTCTAAACATGTGTTCCGTAAGTTAAAAGTTCTATTGTTGATCTTTGCTTACGAAAGCCATATTGATGATCGCTAATAATGTTAAATCCTTCTAGATATTTTAAAAGATGCTGATTGATAGCCTTTTCCACAACTTTCGATATTATTGAAAGCAGTGCGACTGGTCGGTAGTTTTTTGGTAAGGTCTAATTGCCGTTTTTGGGTATTAGCTGAACTGTAGCACACAGAAAGGAAATATTCCCTTTCTGTAGGATAGGTTGAAAAGTCTACAGAAAACTGGAGTTAGTTCGCTTCGTGATACAACAAATATGCGAAAAATCTATCGAATACAACGTAGTACGTGAGTACTATGGCAGGTATTTCATCAGCACCAGAAGCTTTTTAGGCTCTATATTCATTAAAATACTTTTGATGATACGCTGTCTGAAAAGAAAAATATTGGGCTTCCTTGACTGCACTATGAGAATAGTGGGTGGTGTTTTTCCTTGAAAATTGTCCGGCCAAATCCAAGAGATCATGACACTAAATAAATAACAAACCGAAACGTTCAAAGCTTTGGTCAGCTCAGAAATCATAGTTCTTGGGCTTGCACCCTGTGAAATTGAACTGACCTCTCAACTTTTAATCTATAATTGACATCATCATCTTCACGAATATTTACTTTTCGAAATTAGAACACTGACTTCAGCAAAACATCGAAAAATCACTCCAATTTGTAACGGTATATTTTCAAGAATTATAATTTCTCAAATTGTGATAGCTTTTTTGGACATGGCTCGCTGTCAGATTTTTCAGGCCTGAGTCATTCCATATGAAAACGTCTAAACCGGGCGCGCGACCATTTTTGATTTTGATGAAATTTGGCACAAATCTTCCTTTAGGTTCCCTAAGATAAAAACCACCCTTGTTTTATTGTTTTATTTCGTTATTGTAAAAAGTGAGATTTTGATAGTCTGCTTTAAAATTTTTTTTTTATTTTTTCCATAAGAAGTATGTAGGTCTAACTGGTCTGATTTTAATTACACATAATTACACAAAAGTATAAATTTCCTACTCAGTATATATCACCACTACACCAAACACTTTATTTTTGCACTCGACGCGCGTTTCGCTAACCATGTTAGCTTCATCAGGAGCGATGATTGAGTCAATCATCATCAAAATCAATCATCATGAGCGAGTCAATCATCGCTCCTGATGAAGCTAACATGGTTAGCGAAACGCGCGTCGAGTGCAATAATAAAGTGTTTGGTGTAGTGGTGATATATACTGAGTAGTATCATTGTGCCAAAGATTCCACATTCCCAACTTAGTTATAAATTTCCTACCTAATTTCTTACTAGAATGGCATAACCTTGAAAATTGAACATTTTTGGTGTTTTTTGTGGTTTTTAGTTGGTCGTATCTTCTATCATACTGACTGGCTTCTTACCGTAAAGTAAATAAACACATTATCAGCTTGTTTGATTGTCTACTTATACGAAAAAAAAAATTTGGAAAGTACTTTCGATTTAGAAGAAGATAGGGCTAAATAAAATAGAGATGTTTATGATTCTTATCTGGAGTTGATAGAAGAATTAAAAGAAAAGTTTAAAAGTGCAAAGTCATACGATGAAAAATACCAAATTTTAAGTTGGTTACAAAAACATTGGACAGTTTCTAAAATAAAATCAGAGTTCAATTATGAAAACCAAGGAAAGTGGCCACAAATTAAATAGTGAAACTGTCAAACCAGTCAAAACATTTTATGAAGATGATGACATCAGCAGAATAATGCGAAGTCAAATAGATTGTATAACGGTACGTAATGAAAATGGCGAGAAGATTAAGGAACAGAAACGCTTAGAGAAATTTACGCAAAATTTAAGGAATGCGTTCCAAATTTGTCAATAGGTTTCTCAATGTTTACATATTTACGACCAGAGAACTGTATTTTGGCGGATGCTAGTGGTACACATTCAGTCTGTGTTTGTTTGGTACACCAAAATTTTAAATTGGTATTAATGGCTTCCAAAATTAAACTTACTTATAAAGAATTAATACGCAAAATAGTTTGTAATGATTCAAACGAAGAGTGCATACTGTCCCATTGCAAGGAGTTTCCAAACGTTGATGCAATAAATTCAGAAATTTGTGATGATTCTGAACAATTTCCCACAATAACCTCTTTTTTTTATGGGTCTAGCACACGTGCTGCAGGGAAGTCCCTAAAACGCTCCAGGAGCGGCATGTGTGCGGAAAAAAGCGATTCACGTTGTTCTTGAATCGCTGTAAATTGTACTCGGTTATTCCAAAGAGATAATGTTCTCCATATAAAAGACTGCTTGAAAAGCGTTATACGCGGAGTAACAAGCTGAACCTCATACGGATGTGAAGCACCAGCGCGACGTGTATTTCTAACAAGCATCGCTTTGGGAGGAATTAAGCGGGCTACATCCTTCAAACACTTTCCATGAAAATACTTGTAGAACAGACTCAAGTCGCCAACCGTTCTTCGATGTTCCAGCGAATCAAGGCCGCCGGTCAATTCCGGGTCTCCAATCAGACGGACAGCCCTTCTCTGAACAGAATCCAACAAATGCAGTGTATGTTTGGGAGCGGAGCCCCAAACGAGGAAGCAGTAATCCATAGTTGGTCGAATTTGAGCTTTGTAAAGAATTAACAGTTGTTGTGGGGTGTGAAGCTTTCTGGTTCGAAATAATATTCTCAACTTTTGAGAAGCTCTCCTTACTTTGCCTGCAACATGTTCACGCCAGGACATATTTGCTCCCAAACCAACGCCCAACAAATTGAGCGACGATGCTAGGGGAATGGAGTACCCCGACATAACTATATCGGGTCCAGCAACGTTAACTTTTTTAGAAAAAACTGCCGCCTGGGTTTTTGTAGCATTAAATTCCACTTGGTTACTGTCACCCCCAGATAGAATTTCTTCCAGGTCTTTGTTAAGTTGAACGACCTCCTGCTGTCGGCGGATATTCGCCTGAGCAGCCGATGTCCGAGCGTTCAAGGCGAATGAAGAAACAAGCGTCCTGTCATCTGCAAAGCTGTAAATTGGAATCCCGGTCTTTTCCACCAGATCGTCAATGTAAATGAGAAAGAGAGTAGGAGACAGTATGGAGCCCTGGGGCACACCGGCGTTGATAGTGAAGGTGTTAGAAAGAAATCCGTCGACTGCCACTCGTAAAGAACGCTCTCTGAGGAAACATGAGAGCCACAAACAGAACCTTTCAGACATACCATAAGAGCGTAACTTAGCCAACAGTCCATCGTGCCAAACACGGTCGAATGCCTTGGATATGTCAAGAGCAACCGCTAGAGATTCTCCAAAGTGTTCAATTGCGTTGTTCCAAACATGTGTTACATAAGTCGGAAGATCTCCTGTTGATCTATGTTTACGAAAACCATATTGGTGATCGCTAATAATATTAAACCGTTCAAGATATTTTAGAAGATGCTAATCTTTTCCATGACTTTCGATATTATTGAAAGCAGTGCGACTGGTCGGTAGTTATTTGGCAAAGTCTTCTTGCCTTTTTTAGTTATCGGCTGAACCGTGGCACATTTCCAGCAGGACGGAAATATTCCCTTTCTGTAGGATAGATTAAAAAGTCTACAGAAAACTGGTGTTAGTTCCCTTGCACAATTTTTGAGAACTATGGCAGGTATTCCGTTAGCGCCAGAAGCCTTTCTGGTGTCTAGCTTCATTAAAATACGCTTTATGATGCGCTGTCTGAAGACAACATCGGGCATCCTTGACAGCAATATGGGAATAGTAGGTGGTGCCCTCCCTTGGAAATCGACAGTAGAATGTGAAGCAAAGAGTTTAGCCAACAAGTCCGCTCTCTGAACAGGTGTGGTTGCAATGGAATTATCTGGCCGTGTGAGTGGTGGTATGGTGGTGAATAAGCTGAGTTAAGCCACAACTGATTGAGAATGATTCAGCTTCACGACCTTGTTCGTCGGTAGTATTTGAATATTTAAGCCAGTTGATATTGTGGACATTAAAGTCGCCCAGGATGGCAATTTCGGCACTTGGATAGTTAATTTGTAAATTATCGATGGGGTTTGCAAGAGAAGCGAAAAGTGTTCGAAAATTGGTATCACTTGGCGGTCGATACAGGATACAGATGAACCTTGTGGTTTATTGAGTTGTTATTTTTAACCACATAACATCAAAGTTTGGGGGCTCCAGAGCCTCTTCTCGTTGACAAGAGAGGTTGCTTCTGACAAAAAGACAGATTCCAAAGTTACGCCTAAATCGGGAATAGAACTCGTACCCAGGATAAAGATAGTTGACCTATTCACAATGGTTATCCACAGATCTTTGTCATTTGCTTAATGTAGTAAATTCGATTGAGGAATTCATTATTGAATTAAAAGAGCGTTAAAACGTTAAAATATCACTATTTTATATCAAGGAAACAATCTGAGTATCTGAAAAATATGAAAGAAAATTTATCTGACGATGTTTAGATAGTTTTCGTCAATTTTTCAGAAAATTATACTTTCATGATTCAAGATGAACTGTAGTTCTATCACTGGTCAAATGATCAAGCATCTACATCATTTTATAATATATTTCAACAGAAACGGAGTAGTTGAATCAAAAACATTTTGTGTAATAAGTGATTGTTTAACGCATAACACAGTGACATTTTACGCATTTCAAAAAGAACAACAAAGCATACTTTGAGAAAGGCTAGCTTACAACGAACTATTCAAAATCATATATTAACTCCTGAAGCAATCTCCGGAACAATTTTCTATGTATCGAAAAACGATGTACAAGCTGCTGAAAATTTATTGGATCAAAGACTTATTAATATTATTACTATTAAAAATACAAGAATGTTTCATAGTTTTCTACCTATTTCTATAATCAATTAAAAGCCCGTCATATTCAATTTTTTTGTATGGGTCTAGCACACGTGCTGCAGGGAAGTCCCTAAACCGCTCTAGGAGCGGCATGTGTGCGGAGAAAGCGATTCACGTCGTCCTTGAATCACTGTAAATTGTACTCAGTGGCAAACACAGCCCTGGGCAAATTATTCCAAAAGGATGATATTCTCCATATAAAAGACTGCTTGAAAAGCGTTTTACGCGGAGTAACAACCTGAACCTTATACGGATGTGAAGTATTAGCTCGACGTGTATTTCTAACAGGCACCGCTCTGGGAGGAATTAAGCGGACTTTAGAAAATATTGAAATTTTGAGTATCACTAAACCAATAAAGAAATAATTATTGTATGTTATGCCTCTTCATTTATGATGATGATGATGATGATGATGCCTATTCATTATGTATTATTTCAATATACAACAAACAAGGTTTCTTATCAAAAAATATAAATATTTCATTCATAATTACCCTTTTGTCATACTGGTACTAAAATAGTGAAAATTACAAAAGTTTCTTAACATATCTTGAAAGTCCAAGCTAAAGTCCAATTTTCCTAAAAAAATTGGATTTTTATTTCCATACCTACCTCTTTTTTTTTTATCTCCAACAGTGTCTTTTTTGAAAATTCTCAAACTCTGTAATTTTTTTTTTGTATAAGCAGAGAATTAAACAAGCTGATAATGCATTTATTTACTTTAAGGTAAGTAGACATGGCGCCAAAAAAGAATCAACTTGTTTGATTCAGTACGTTAAAAGATACGACTAACTAAAAACCGCAAAAAACACCAAAAAAAGTGCGATTTTCAAAGTAATGCCATTCTGGTAAGAAATTAGATAGGAAATTTATACGCTTGTGTAATTATGTATAACACTTTAGAATTAAAATGAGACCAGTTAGATCCACATACCTCCTATAGAAAAAATAAAATAAAATTTTTAAGCAGACTATTAAAATCTCACTTTTTTGGACTTTGGCGGGTGCTGGATCATCAGTAACGAAATAAAACAAGAAAACAAGGGTGGTTCTTATTTTAAGGTACCTAGAGGAAGATTTGTGCCAAATTTCATCAAAATGAAAAATGATCGCGCGCCCGGTTTAGACGTTTTCATATGGAATGACTCGCTTGTTCATTAAAAGTATCGACAAGAGATGCTGTGCTGCATTATTCATAAATCTAGTATTTTTTTGTGTTTTTAAAAAAAAATATACTTATGCCCAAGTTTGTGTGATGATGTACATTTAAGCAGCATAAGTACCTATCTAGTCATGTAAAGTAAACATAGTTGACTAAAATTTGTTGAAAGTCGTGGTAGCTATCTACCACATAGATAGGATTGTTCCAAAGTTCTCAGCAAAAAATTTCAAGAGTTCCAGAAAGTTTAGAAAGATATTTTTAAAAACTATTTCATCGCGCTAACTTCATGCAGTATCATTTTTTCCAAAAAGCAGTATTTTTAGACTTCTGGGCAGATAAAAAATGATTCAAAAGTTTTTGATGGCAAATTGTAAAAATTTCGAAAAAACACAAAAATAGCTTCTACACACTATTTGAAGAAACTGTCGTCAAAAGGCGTAGTTATTTTTTCAAAACTCAAGGGTTCTAAAAAAATAAGAAACACTTCTAAAATTCTTTACAGAAAATAAAAAGAGTTTTGATATATAAAAAGTGATAATAAATAGAAGGTGCTAACTTCACGCATTATTTTTGGATAAGAAAAATTATTTTTCGATTACTGAACAGTTCCCGTATTCAGATCTTACAAAAAGTTCAGTAAATTTTACAAAATATTGCAGTACAAAAATCTGTTAAAATCGGTGTCTAATTGTTATTAACCATTTATCAGGGCTGACTCTGATTTTTCTCATCCTAAACATTAAAAAATGGAGCTTCAAGAATGTTTAAAAACGCAGTACTAAATATTCCTAAAACATTAAGCGAAAATTTAGCACTCCTCAAATAGTACTTGGATGAGTGACCGCTTGGAAAAGCGGAGGAGCTGGTGTTAAAGCAGGCAACTTATATACAAATGGTAGTTATTGTAGAAATACCAGAACGCCCATGGAGAATAAAATCATGTTATTTAAAAAATGAAATATGTATGTTTAAGCACCTAGAAAACGTTGACAAATATTAGGACAGCCTCGATAATAACTCCATGGTATAGAAAGCGTATTACATTCCTGTCCATATACCTACAAGTTAGATAAACACTTTTTACGCGCCATTCATACGCCTGTGATTAGATCACCAAATATATATGTTAAATTAAGATAGATGTCAACGTGTATTTTTGGCAGTCATAGAACAAGTATAATTTACAACATGTACAGTCAGTCAAGTAACAACGTGACCGCTCGTATTCTTGAAAAATGTGTTTCGAGAAAATTTTTTGCCATCAATGTATTCTTTGGTCCAATAGCCTCCTACATCAATGATCTGGCATCTTCGAGGCATGCTGTCGACGAGTTTTTCTGTATACTCGCGTGGCAATGATCTCCAAATTTTTCGAATCTCGTTAGACAACTGAGTCAAAGTCCTCAAAATCTTTCCTCTGAGCTTTCTCTTTACAAGGAACGAAAACGTTTTCAATAAGGTTGGCGTCTAGCGATTGTGATGGCCACTCTAGTATCTTATCGTCCAGCAAAGGTTTCTTCATCGCCCAACAAAGATTTCCTCAACGTGCTTCGGAATTTAACGTCATGAGTACGAAGATGTTGTCGAATGGTCTCAAGGGACACATTCAAACCCAATTTTCTTAATTTTGCCGCTTCTTAACGCAGCGTCAATTTCGGGTCCCGTGAAAATAAAGACACGATTCGTTTTTCGACTTTCGGAGTGACTTTGCCTACCGAGCCACGTTTTGGCAAGTCGTCGACATTTTTCGTCTCGTTAAAACGATTAACCCACTTCTTCACGAATGATATGGACTTTTTAATATATTTAACGGCCGCGGAACGTGTCATTTTAGGCCCCTTTAGGTGGAAACAAAGAAAGACTACCTCGAACCGATACGCAAACAAATGATTCATTTTAGATTTTACGTGATTTCGTTTTCGTTTCCCTCTGCTGATTTTTTGTTGAATCGCTATAATCGCATCTACCAAAAATGAATTATCGCGTACACGTTCTAACTTGACCGACTAAATAAACTATTCATACTAATCGTATGACTCGTGACACTGGTCAACAGCTCGTGTGACTTAGCATAAATATCTGAAAAGTGCTTTTTACCACATTTATGTTCGCAACAATTTTACAGAAGTAAAGGGTCTTCCATTTGGGACTTGACAACTTTGAAATTTCAGTGTGAACGCACCCTTAAGCCAATCACCGAACTGTCAACGTCAAAACATTCAGTAAAGTCAACATTTTCATCATGGTGAAGTACACGAACGAACAACGTTTACAAATAATTAAAATTTACTACCAAAATTTGGAGTCGGTGACTGCAACTTTAAGAGCGTTAACGCCAATTTTTGGTCGTAATTCTCGTCCCAGTAGACAAGCAATTCATAGTCTAGTGAAAAAATTTGAGTTAACATATTCGCTGCTGGATGTTCCCGTGCCAGTGAGACAACGGGTTGGTCGAAGTGGCCAGAATATTGCTGCCGTTCAAGCGTCCATCTCAAACGAACCAGAACAGTCGATTTCACGGCGTTCTCAAGAATTGGGCATCGCTCAGACCACACTATGGCGAATTTTGCGAAAGGATCTTGGCCTGCACCCTTATAAGTTAAAGTTAACTCAAGAACTAAAGCCACTCGATCATATGAAGCGACGTACGTTCTCGGATTGGGCTCTAGAAATGTTGGAAGAAGATGACCAATTTCATCGCAAAATCATCTTTAGTGATGAAGCGCATTTTTGGATAAACGGCTTCGTCAACAAACAGAATATGCGTTATTGGTCAGGTGAAAACCCTTATGTGCTTGAAGAAACATCACTTCATCCACAAAAAATTACTGTTTGGTGCGGTTTTCATGCCGGTGGTGTCATTGGGCCGTTCTTTTTCGTTGATGAAAATAACCGTCACGTTACAGTCAATGGAGATCGCTACAGAGGCATGTTGCAACGTTATTTCTTTGATCAGTTGCATGGGCTAGACATTAATGATATGTGGTTTCAACAAGACGTCGCCACAAGCCACACAACGGGTGTAACAATCGACTTACCGCAATCTAAATTCGGTGAAAGTGTTATATCGAGAAATGGTCCCGTCGAATGGCCGCCTAGATCGTGTGATTTAACACCTCTAGACTTCTTTTTATGGGGGTACGTTAAATCATTGGTCTATGCTAACAAGCCTGCGTCGTTAGAGGAGCTCAGAGCCAATATTGAAAGAGAGATAGCGGTCGTTTCCGTCGAAATGTGTGGCCGAGTCATCGAAAATTGGGTTCAACGAATCGACCGCTGCAAACGTGCCCGTGGTGGACATATGAATGAAGCCGAATTCCATACATAAATGTTTTGATTGTACTTCAAGCCGATAGTAAAATTTTCGAAATGTCTCAAATGGGTTGCGTTTTATTTCAAAAAAAAAGTTGTCAAGTCCTTAATGGAAGACCCAATATAATAATGTCAAACAGTCGACAAAAGACGAATAAGTCACAGTCTACCTGAAGAGGTGAATGATTCACTTACGCTTTTAACACTTTACAGACGTAATTAGAGTATATTTCAATTATAAATTATGGTTTTAATAACATAGATTCATTGCAAAATACAAAGTACATCCAACTCAAGCTCTCAGCGAACTGAGTAGAAAAATTGGGACAACAGTTCTTCTTGAAAATATTATTATGGCCATGAATAGCTATTTTCTAGCTTGTATACATATTTTGAAAGATGGAGTAATGATAGACCATATCATATCATATATTTTAATTCTAATAAAAAATCTTATCTTTTTCATTTGCCTATATATATTTTTTCTGTTTTATTTTAGAACAGTCTGCGTTGCACTTACCAATCCATGGGACACTTTCGGTATCATCAGGATTATTATTTTTTTAATTCTGGTCGATTTCAGTCAAGCCGGAAGTTTTAACATAGAAGATGAAAAAGTAAAACGGGAATATGCAAAGCACTCCGTTATAAGATATACCGTTTCGAAATTACAGTTATCAAGTCTAAAAAATGTTAATTTTTACCCTGAAATATCTAAAAACCACTTAAGTATAGACACAGGTTATACTATAAAAAATATTGAATATAATCTCAATATGTAATCAAATATAGAATAATTCATTCGAAATACCAACGTTCCTATCGTAACGACATGATCTTTAATAATCTTTAAAGTCTAGAAACTGCTTCCTATGACCACAACGTAATTATCAGAAAAAAAATTATTTTTTGTCCTTTATATACTTCTAATAAGTTACAGAATTTAATTTACACATTATAATATGCGTACGATATTCTAAAAATGTTGCCGGACCCACATACTTCCGACTTATTCGTCCTGCAAAAGAACAGTTTCTAGTCTCGATACATACCTAAATATTTAATCTATAAATGGACGAGGTTTGTATGATAAGTACATGGTCTTGACAAGAAAAAAAAACACTTTTATGTGTAAAATTTATTGTATTTTTCAACATAGTCTTCTTTTAGTTGGATACATTTAGTCAAACGTTGTTCTATGTTTTGTATCCCATCCAAAAAATACGATTTCTCCAACCTTTCAAAAATTTGCCATTTGTCTAAAAAATAAGATTTGCACAGTTTTAGTTCAATTAGATAACGTTAACCCGTGCCTCATCGAGGTTAAAGCTGTAAAATTCGATTTTTTGCAAAAAAATCGTGGTTTTTCCCTCATAAAATGAAAACCATTCGTTCTATAATCCTGACTCTGGTTTGATTTCATAGGAAATGTTGTTGTCTTAAAGTTTTACTTCTACCACTTTTTTATTAAAACTTTTATATTTGAAGATATTCATCATCCAACACCGGACATGATTCGAATCCTCAAAGTCGACCTTCGACCTATTTAGAAAACGAACGTGAAACCACCATTTTTTGTTTCCTTCATATTATTAACAATTATACAAATACATTATATAGACATAAAATATAGACATAAAATTGTCATTTGTTTTAACTTTATAAATAATTTTACGAATTGCAAAGTAATGGTTACCTGCCTGATATACAGTTCTATTCTTTAAAAAGTTTGTTTTTGTTACAAAAAAGCTATTGCTATGGATCCTTTTATCAGAGAATGCTACCTGGAACGTCATAAACCACACTCCTTTCTATTCCTTGTCTGGGATGCCGGGGGAGAAGTCAGAGAGTTTTAGTTTACGTTTGCCTTTCAAGCAGTGAGTATTTCAACAACGTTCGTTTAGTGACTTTTCTGTGAGGTTTGCAGGACAATGTCTTCTACAGTATTAACGAGCCATGCTTGTTCAGGTTCGAGTTCAAAGCAGAAAGAAATTGTGTATCTAATCGACCACATATCTCGTCAAATCAGTGGCAGTAAATTACCATCTAATTGTCAAGCTTTACGCAGTTTATTTTATAATATACGGCAAGTGAAACTAAACACCAAAGATGCTGCAAGACTTGTATAGGAAGTTTTAATTTTTTGGGAGAAAGCTAAGATGCCAACCAGATACCTGGCAGATTGTGTTGCAAAATTAGAAAAACTGTGCGAAGAGTGGAGAAAACTGCGAAAAACTCTAAGAGATCTAAAAGCACAGCGCAAAATGAAAAAGAAGCTTTCAAGTCACAGACATTTGTTTATTTATAGTCAATATTTATGTAAAAGCTTAGTTCAACGCCCCCAAACCCACTTTTGCCCTCAACCAAGACATACAAAATCTTTATGAAATACAGACAAATTGATAAAGAACTTACCGACAAGGCACTGTCTAAAATGATAAATCACCTGTGGTATCTCATTTCGGAGCTAGTCGCATTTTCCTTTTTTGATGAAACTCTAAACAAAAATGTCAAAACAAGCATGGCTGCAAAATGTCTAAAATTAATTTCCGTTGAAGAAAAAAGTTATGATGATAGGAATGTAAAAGGAAGGCTCAATCTCGAACAAGTGGATGATTTATTGGACAAAAAAATTGATTATTTTGTCTCTCATCAAACTCTAAATTTTTTCAAGAGATTTGAAATTGATACACACTCTTAAAATACTGATAAGACTTCGATTCCTGTTTGACGAAAGATGAAGAACAACGGCAGTTTCAGTTACAAGTTGTATCTGAATGTAGGAAAATTTTGCTGACTCTTCAAAGGCCACCTTATCTAAGCCATTACCACCTTGATCTGATAATAAATTGTAAATGTAAATAATAATAACTTCTTTCCTTTATACTGGTTCCTTTTTTAGTGTTCCGTAGGGAACACTTATAAGATCACTTCGGTGTCTGTCCGTCTGTCACACCCGATTTTCTCCGAAACTATTTGTCATAGAAAGTTGAAATTTGGTAATAATTATAGGGATTGATGGCCTCATTAGAGCCATGTAGTTTTGAAAGTTAAATTTTGACTTAAGGGGTTAGTTTTGGGGGGTGAAATCGGAAGTGAAAAAAAAAAATTTTTACCAGGTAATCGAGTTTGGTGTCAAATGAAAGCTTGTGAAAACACGAGTAAAAAATATATATATAATGTAATACTTGCGCGCACTTTTCTTTGTATTATTTTTAAACAATCGCGAAAAATCGCTGTCCACCCGCCTTATCTCGAAAAATACTTATAAAAAAATTTTGAAAAAATTCTGGAATATTCTCCACGGGGTGTAGATTGAACGAAAATTATCACCTTTAATAATTTATCTGGTATATAAAAAAAAAAAAAAAAAAAATTCAAGGTCATCAGATATCAGTAAAGATTGGAAACAAACTTTGTTGAAAACTCATTTGGGGTGTGTTTTGTGAAGTCACTGATCATTTTATACTTCTATAACAAAATTTTTTATTTGAAAAGCATTCAACGTACGGAACACTAATTGCACAAGTTCAACTTGCACTTGAACGGTTTTTTTTATAACTAACTTTAAATAATATAACCGGTCAAGTGCAAGTTGAACTTGCACAATTAATATTCCGTACGTTGATTGGTTTTCAAATAAAAAATTTTATTACGGAGGTATAAAATGATCAGTGACTTCACAAAACACACTCCAAATAAGTTTAGTAAAAACTTATGACCTTGAAATTTTTGTTTTTTTTTATATACCAGATAAATTATTAAAGCTAATGCACTCGTGATACACCCCGTGGAGAATATTCGAGATTTTTTTCAAAATTTTTTGATCAGTGCTTTTCGAGATAATATATATTTACTCGTATTTTCACAAGCTTTCATTTGACACCACACTCGATGACCTAGTAAAAAATTTTTTTTTCACTTCCGATTTCACTCCCCAAAACTAACCCCTTAAGTCAAAATTTAACTGTCAAAACTAGACGGCTCTGATGAGGCCATCAATTCCTATATTATTACCAAATTTCAACTTCCTATGACAAATAGTTTCGGAGAAAATCGGGTGACTGACAGACAGACAGACAGACAGACACCGAAGTCATCTTATAAGTGTTCCGTACGGAACACTAAAAATGCATTTGAACATTATTTCTTCTCATTTTTATACCTTTTTGCTTTTCTTTTCTCCTAAATCCTCGATTTTCAATTTGGATTTTGCTCTATTTACTTTTGAAAACAATTTTAACTAAACCCCTTTTTATGTACATATTGAAAAAATAAATAAAGTAAAATCTAGAGAGCCGATGTAACTGAATCTTGCAATGTTTTTAGACATTTTTATAGAAAATCAATTTTCATAAAAAAATCAAAACTTCAACCTTGATGAGGCACGGGTTAACGTTATCCAATTGAGCTGAAACTTTACCAATCTCATTTATTAGTCAATTAGCTACTTTTAGGAAGGTCCCCCAAAACACGACAAATGAGTTTTTTGTGACCACGCTAGTGAGCACGCGTGCATTGTCTTATTGAAAGAGAATTTTTTTCTTCGCTCAATGCGGAGCATGGATAAAACGATCCAGTAAGTTGGCATAATACACTCCATTAATCGTTTTACCCTTTTCAAAGTCATCGACATGGATTATGCCGCGTGCATCCCAAAACACTGTGGCCAAGACTTTGTTGGCCGATAACGTCGCATTGGCCTTGTTTGGCGCCGGTTTGCCACGGAAAACCCACTGTTTGGGCTGTTCTTTGGTCTCTAGTATGCTGTGATGAAGCCATGTTTTGTCAACATTTATGAATCGACGCCAAATTCCGATTGCAATTTAACATCGCCAAACATTATTGACATACGTACGTGTTTATTGTTAGTTGTGAGCAATCGTGGCACCCATCTTACAGAAAGCTTTCTCATAACCAAATGAGTTGTTAAAATGTTCTGTACCTCTGTTCAGTTGAGATGCCCATAGTTTCAGCAATCGCACTCACTTTCACTCTCCGATCATTTATCACTACATCGTGGATTTTTTCAATCATTTCTGATGTGGTGACGTCATTTGGACGACCTGAACGTTCTACATCAAAAATGCTTGTAGGGCCACATTTGAATTCAGCTGTCCAATATTTTACAAGTCTACGCCCCAACATCATGTACATGGAAAGTCCCTGCAGATGAAAAAGATAACGAAGTCATCCGAAATCAAATAGACTATATAACCATCATTAGAAGACAACGAAATATAATCAAATCTGCCAAAACCTATCCTGGAGCAGACCATAATTTGCTACTTACAACTACCACGATTAGACTAAAAAAGTTAAAACATGAACAAACAACAAATATTAACATCGACAAACGCAAGGAAGAAGTCATAAAGAAGAGGATTCATGAGGAGATTGGTAGAAGTCTGGATGCAAACAAGCTCGGAATTCATCAGACACCGGAAGAAAAATGGCACCACATCAGAGAAACAGTGCAAGAAGTAGTGAAACAAAAAACAACCAAAAAGAAACAATCATGGATGATGGAGGAAATATTGGATATGTTGGAAGTGAGAAGAAAAAATATAAGAACAACAATAATATAAAATACGAAGAAAGCCACAACCTATTAAAAAGAAAGAGAAGGCTTAAGACGTGCGGCTAAGTGAACAATGCACAGAAACAGAAACATTAGAAAAGAAATACGACACATTTAATTTACATAAGAAAATCAAAGAAGCTGCTGGACTAATGTTACAAAGGCAACCACAAGTAATAGAGGATAAGGAAAGTAAACTACTACTGAACATACAAAAAAGAACAGATAAATAAGAAGAATATATACAGCTAGACAACGCGGATGTGAAGTATTCACTACGCTCTTATGGTATGTCTGAAAAGTTCTGTTTGTGGCTCTCATGTTTCCTCAGAGAGCGTTCTTTACGAGTCGCAGTCGACGAATTTCTTTCTAACACCTTTACTGTTAACGCCGGTGTGCCCCAAGGCTCCATACTGTATCCTACTCTCTTTCTCATTTACATTAACGATCTGCTAGAAAAGACCGGGAATCCAATCTACAGCTTTGCAGATGACAGTACGCTTATCTCTCCATTCACTTTGAACGCTCGGACATCGGCTGCTCAGGCGAATATCCGCAGACAGCAGAAAATCATTCAACTTACCAAAGACCTGGAAGAAATTTTATCTTGGGGTGACAGTAACCAAGTGGAATTTAGCGCTACAAAAACCCAGGCGGCAGTTTTTTTTCTAAAAAAGTGAACGTTGCTAAACCCGACATAGTTATGTCGGGGCACTCCATTCCCCTAGCATCGTCACTCAATTTGTTGGGCGTTAATTTGGGAGCAAATATGTCCTGGCATGAACATGTTGCAGGCCTAGCAAGGAGAGCTTCTCAAAAGTTGGGAATATTATTTCGAACCAGAAAGCTTTACACTCCACAACAACTGTTAATTCTTTACAAAGCTCAAATTCGACCAACTATGGAATACTGCTCCCATGTTTGGGGCTCCGCTCCCATACACTGCATTTGTTGGATTCTGTTCAGAGAAGAGCGGTCCGTCTGATTGGGGACCCGGAATTGACCGGCGGCCTTGATTCGCTGGAACATCCAAGAACGGTTGGCGACTTGAGTCGGTTCTACAAGTATTTTCATGGAAAGTGTTCGAAGGATGTAGCCCGCTTAATTCCTCTCAAAGCGGTGCATGTTAGAAATACACGTCGTGCTGATACTTCACGTCCGTATGGGGTTCAGCTTCTTACTCCTCGTACTACGCTTTTTAAGCAGTCTTTTATATGGAGAACATCATCCCTTTGGAATGGCTTACCCAGGACTGTGTTCCCCACCGAGTACAATTTACAGCGATTCAAGAACAACGTGAATCGCTTTTTCCGCACACGTGTCGCTCCTGTAGCACTTTAGGGACTTCCCTGCAGCACGTGTGCTAGACCCATAAAAAAAAAACATAATACAAATAAGGTTAACCACAATGCCCCCCCCCCCCCCCCCCCATAAATAAAGATGAAATATTAGCAGCAGCAAATCAGCTTAAAAACAAAAAGGTAGTAGAAGAAGATAATATACCTACAGAAATCATTAAAATATTTCTCGAAAAGCATATGGACATTATACAGGACCTCTTTAACAGCGTATACAACACAGGTGATGTACCTCATGACTGGTTGACCTCAATTTGTATACTTTTGCCAAAAAAGAATACCCCAAAAAAGTGCGAGGAATATCGGAATGTAAGTCTAATGAACCATACCTTGAAACTTTTGCTTAAAATAATTCAGCAAAGAGTATACAAAAAACTAGATGAACATACTGGACAAACACAGTTCGGCTTTAGGAACTAAGTAGGAACTAGGGACGCACTATTCTCCATCCGCGTTCTGACTGAAAGATATAGGGATGTCAACTCTGATGTTTATTTATGCTTCATAGATTTCCAAAAAGTCTTATATTATATGGTAAATCATAAGAAAATGATGGAAATACTACAATCGTGTAACATTGATGACAAAGACTTACAAATAATATCAAGTTTATACTGGAACCAGACTGCCAAAATAAAAGTTGAGAATCGCATGTCTATAGAAATAAAAATAAAGAAAGGCGTACGTCAGAGTTGTATTTTGCCACCCCTGCTATTCAATGTCTCTTCGGAGGAAATCTTCAATAAAGCACTTTCTGATAAAAAAGCTAGAATTACAATTAATGGTGTGTGTGTAAATAACCTCCGCTACGCTGATGATACTGTCATTCTAGCGGACAGTGAAGAAGGCCTACAAAGACTTATGAATAGAATTGTTGATTCACGTGAGGAATATGGAATGAAACTGAATACGAACAAAACAAAAACAATGATAGTCAGTAAGAATCCTAATACAAACATAAATATTAAAGTACATCAACAAACACTTGAAAGGGTTACAAAAATAACGTACCTAGGAAGCGTAATTAGTTGAGATTGGGACCACTCTATTAAAATACGTTCAAGAATTGAAAAGGGACGAAGCTCCTTTAATAAAATGCGTAACATATTCTGTAACTGCCAACTAAACTTAAGAACAAGAGTGCTAAGATGCTATCATGGAGGCAACACAACAATGAATGGAGTCATTCGAGATGTGATGCTATCGCCGAATGCTGCGTGTTCCTTGGACAGCGCATACCAAAAACGTGAAAATACTTGATCGGATGGGAAAAGAACGAGCGTTGATTCCAGCTGTTAAAGAAAGAAAAAACACACCATATTATGAGAAGCCAAAAGTATGAACTCCTGCAACTTATAATTGAAGGAAAAAATAATCGGTCAGCGACGACCAGGAACGCACCGCAACCCCTGGTTGAAAAACTTACGACAGTGGAAAATATGACATCTACTGAACTGTTCAGAGCCGCAATAGATAAAATCAGATGGGCAAATGTGGCACACTAAGAAGAAGAAGAATATTTTATTGTCAATAACAAAGGTGCAAAGTCACCATAAACTTCGCTCGGTTCCGCTTTATCGCATCATTTGTTTTCTTTTTCAAAAACAAATATTTCATCACTGCTCGATATTCAATATTTCCCCTTGTTGTAAAATCACAAAAGTTGTTCTGTTTACATGGCTGCCACTCACAAATTAAATCACGAGCCAGGTTATGCTTACGAAAAATATAATTTTTAAAATAGTAGTAGCGCCATCTCTGACAGATCCCAGGTACTCATCATACAACCCTCGTATCAAAATTAAGAGAGACTGCAATCGAGCCATAGCTCTACTTTACCTGTAAACTTTTCGAAACTTGATTCTTCTTCTTGCCCTTAAAAATGTTCTTCAAAACTTTACAAAATGCGGGACAAAATGTGTAATAAAATATAAAATTCGCGTTAACATCAATGGCACCAAGCAGCGTATAAATTTGTCTAAAGTTTTCCAGGATTATGTTGTTTGCTCGATCATGATCTCCTTGGAAAAGTAAATTAATTGCTGCTGTTCTAGACACTAAGTTTTCTGGAATACTAGTGATGAGAAAAAACACTATTATTATCACCAAAGTTATTGTTAGATTGGTATGGTCCTAAAAATACAATAACTGTTAGGATGAGACTGAAAAAAAGTTAATTATGTTGGGAATGTAGATTCTTTGGCACAATGACACTACACAGTATATATCACCACCCAATTTTTTTTTTTTTTTTCACTCGACGCGCGTTTTTTTTTCTGGGTCTAGCACACATGCTACATACTTTAAACACTTTCCATAAAAATACTTGTAGAATAAGCTCAAGTCGCCAACCGTTCTTCGATGTTCCAGCGAATCAAGGCCACCGATCAGTTCCGGGGCTCCAATCAGACGAACAGCTCTTCTCTGAATAGAATCCAACAAATGCAATGTATGTTTGGGAACGGAGCCCCAAACACGGGACAGTATTCCATAGTTGGTCGAATTTGAGCTTTGGAAAGAATTAACAGTTGTTGTGGAGTGTAAAGGTTTCTGGTTCGAAATAATATTCCTAACTTTTGAGAAGCTCTCCTTGCTATGCCTGCGACATGTTCATGCCAGGACATATTTGCTCCCAAATTAACGCCCAATAAATTGAGTGACGATGTTAGGGGAATGGAATGCCCCGCCATAACTATGTTCAGCAACGTTAACTTTTTTAGAAAAAACTGCAGCCTGGGTTTTTGTAGCGTTAAATTCCACTTGGTTACTATCACCCCAATATAAAATTTCTTCCAGGTCTTTTTTTAAGTTGAACGACTTCCCGCTGTCTGAGGATATTCGTTTCAGTAGCCGATGTCCGAGCGTTCAAAGTGAATGAAGAGATAAGCGTACTGTCATCTGCAACGCTGTAGATTAGGTTTCCGGTCTTTTCCAGCAGATCGTTAATGTAAATGAGAAAGAGAGTAGGAAATAGTATGGAGACTTAGGGACACATCGGCGTTGATAGTGAAGGTGTTAGAAAGAATTCCGTCGACCACTCGTAAAGAACGCTCTCTGAGGAAATATGAGAGCCACAAACAGAACTTTTCAGACATACCATAACAGCGTAGCTTAGCCAACAGTCCATCGTGCCACTTGGATATATCAAGAGCAACCGCTCTAGATTCTCCAAAGGGTTCAATTGCGTTGTTCCAAACATGTGTTACATAAGTTAAAAGTTCTATTGTTGATCTTTGCTTACGGAAATATTCCCTTTCTGTAGGATAGGTTGGAAAGTCTACAGAAAATTGGTGTTAGTTCCCTCGCACAGTTTTTGAGAACTATGGCAGGTATTCCGTCAGCGCCAGAAGCTTTTTTTGGTGTCTAGCTTCATTAAAATACGTTCAATGATACGCTGTCTGAAGACAATATCGGGCATCCTTGACTGCACTGTGGGAATAGTAGGTGGTGTTTTTCCTTGGAAATCGACAGTAGAATATGAAGCAAAGAGTTCAGCCAACAAGTTCGCTTTTTCAACAGGTTAGTTGCAATAGAATTATCTGGCTGTGTGAGTGGTGGTATGGTGGATTTGGTGAAACTTTGTCTAACTGCCTTAGCCACTGACCAAAAGAACCTGGAATTGTTGGGAAAAGCGAGAAGTTTGTTTCTAATTCGTTGATTGTGTGCCTCCTTGGTCTCGTCGATAATTTCTTTGCATCTGTTCCGGGCACGAACATGGATTTATGGATTTACACGCCATTGTCGGTATGCAAGATGTTTAGAAGCAACAGCTTCTTTGCATTTTCGGTCAAACCAAGGCTTGCCGTTGGAGGGGCGTTTCTTCGAAAAAGGAATGTAAGCTTCCATACCAGCCAAAATAACATCGGAAACCCCCCTGATGCAGTCAGATGGGTCGTCAGATCGAAAACAAACGTCTAACCAAGGGAAAGTTCGAAAATATTTCCATGAGATCTTCCCATTTAACAGATCTGTAGTGTCAAATCTTGCGCGATTTAGGCGCCTCTCTGTCACTACTGTTCGCAAACCATGTTAGCTTCATCAGGAGCGATGATTGGCTAAAACTAAACTACAAATTTACCCTATTTATACTTAGCCTAATATCTGAATTACTCAGGCGGATCTCCCACATATTCGATATCCAAGTGGTTATCCCAAGAACTTGAGAATTTACCATTAAATACTTTCGCAGTATTCTTTAGAATTCATTAATAAAACAAAAGATCTAGTTCATAATGAAGGTGAAATCTTAATTTCTTTTAATGTCAGTTTTTTTAATTACTTAGGATGAATGACTTCGAGGACGAAATTATTCCTGAATACTTAACATTATCTAAACTTTGTATGGAACAAAATTATTTTCAATATAACAGTCAATTTAATGTTCAGAAGGAAGGAACAGCTATGGGTAATTGCTTATCATCTTTAATAGCCAATTTATTCATGAGTAAGTTTGAAACCGAAGCCAGTCAAGAATCTAAGTGTTTCCCAAGGGTATGGTATAGGTATGTGGATGATGTTTGATACAAAGAAAGCCATTGTAGATGATTTTGTTTCCAAATTAAATAGCTGATATGATTCCATTAAATTCACTCACGAAATTGAGAACAAAGGACAACTGCCTTTTCTAGATATTTTAATTATTAAAAATAATATTAGGTCAGAATTTGATATCTATAGAAAAGACACAGTAACAGATAGATATATTCATAATGATTCATTTCATTGCAAACAACGCAAATTAGCCACAATACATTTTTTAGTTCATCGTTTGGTCACTTTTCCTCTGAATAAAGTAAACTTCAATAATGAAAGGAATCGTATTAGAAATATAACTAGAGTTAATGGTTATGACGATGACTTAGTAATCAAGTTGATACATAGACATAAGTTCTGGTTAAATGTTCAGAAATATAGCAGGGGACTCAACAAGATTTTTAATAAGGTAGGCCTCACCTTAGTCTATAAATCATCAAACAATCTGTGGACTAACTTAGGAAATTCCAAAGATAAGATTCCTAATTGTGAGAAAAGTGAAATTTATGAAATTATTTGCGACAAAAAATATGTTGGGCAAACTAAAAGGTCAAATAAAACACGATTTAAAAAACATTAAGCACATTTAAAATATAGTGAACAGAAAAGCCTAGCATTTGCCGAACAGTAGATAATCTAAGATTAATTAAAAATGTATCTGATCGGAGATTGTTAAACGCATACGAAAGTATGGAAATTATAAAAGGTAAAAGTAGTTTAAATAAAGACAGAGGGCCTATTCCTTAGTCCCCTCTACTGGTTACTTGACCGGAACTGATGGCCTCGAATATGCCATTAGTTCCGCCTGAGTAATTCAGGTGTTAGGCTAAATATAAATAGGGTAGATTTGTAGTTCAGCTTTAGTCAATCATCGTTCCTGATGAAGTTAACATGGTTACCGAAACGCGCGTCAAGTGCAAAAATAAAGTGTTTGGTATAGTGGTGATATATACTGAGTATATATCATTACCCATTCTATTAAATAACTAAACAATTTCTGACTTAAATTTTCATTATATATAAAAAAGTTAGGTCTAATACTATAGTGTTATCAAATTATTTTGATTAAATGTTTGTGATATATGATCGTATTTTTGGATAAATGTTTGTGATATATGATCGTATTTTTGGAGTCCTGTTAGAAATCTCACATATTTGTTATACAGAATTTGTGGTTTCTGTTTGTGATTATAGGCATTTTGACATTTAAGGTATTTTATTGTTATCCACAAAATGAGTTCATATTCTTGAAAAGGGTTCAAAACCTTATTTCTAAATACTTTTATATAAAAATGGACGTGCCACAAACATAATTTTATAAGGCATTTTAAGATATTATTTAATTCATTTTAATTGACTTACCCTTCTCTTACAAGCTTTAGTTCTACATCGGTTTGATTTTTTATTAATTTTTCTAGCTTTTCTTAGCGACATAATTAAAAATCCATTTCCTAGCAACAAAATAATAGTCGGTAAGACAGCAAAAAGAAATAACGTAATCCAATTGAACGCTCTATAAAATCTAAAAATAAGAAAATACTTTAGTAAAACCAAACATAAATTGAATAAATAAAAAAAAAAGATACGCCCCCGGGTGGGCTCGAACCACCAACCTTTCGGTTAACAGCCGAACGCGCTAGCCGATTGCGCCACGGAGGCGATGATACTAGTTGGAAAAATGAGCAAACTAAGGTAAGAAATAAGCAATCAAATTAAATTTAATATTTTTTAAATATATCCAGAATCCTGAACAAATCTCTTTAAAAAATATACTGAAACACAACTTCAATGTTTTTGCATTCATAGCGTTGTCAAGGGAAGGCTAGTGTGCATAAGCCCTCCCGCTGCTATGGAGGTAGATGAGTCCTCTTAAAAACCAGGCTTTTACTATATTGAGAGTTGCTGAAAGGGTTCTTGTTTGTTTAAAATCGCCACTTCCAGTCATAGATTTTTAAATTTGGTTTAAACTTTTAAAGTTCTACTGTAAAAATCCCTAGACGTCAGTTTTTATATTGGATTTAATGTTTTAAAAATCCCCTATATAAAAGCGTTCTCTAATTATGATAGAACTTCCACAGATTACAGGGCTTATAGGTATATTTCTACTCGATTTCTCCTGTGTCGATTACATACTGTCACTTCTTCGGAATGTAAAACGAAACTGACTTTATTCCGCTTGCACACGTTTTTTGTGCTCCATACGGAACACTTCTAAGATCACTTCGGTGTCTGTCCATCTGTCTGCCCGTCTGTCTGTCTGTCTGTCTGCCCGTAAATCACACCCGATTTTCTCCGAAACTATTTAACATAGAAAGTTGAAATTTGGCAATAATAAAGGAATTGATGGCCTCATCAGAGCCGTGGTGTTTTGAAAATTAAATTTTGACTTAAGTGGTGAGTTTTGGGGGGTGAAATCGGAAGGAAAATGTGGTACAAAAGTCAAGAAAGTCGATTATTAGTGTTCCATACGGAACACTTATAATATCATTTTGGTGTCCGTCCGTCCGTCTGTCCATTTGTCTCTCTGTCACACGCCATTTTATCCGAAACTATTTGACATAGAACGTTGAAATTTGGTACGAATATAGAAATCGATGGCCTCATCGGAGCCATATAGTTTTGAAAATTAAATTTTAACTTAAGGGGTTAGTTTTGGGGGGTGAAATCGGAAGTGAAAAAAAATTCTTTTACCATTTCATCGAGTGGGATGTCAAAGAATAGCTCGTAGAAAGAAGAATTCAAGAAAATATATAATGTAATACTTGCGCACAATTCTCTTTGTATTATTTTTCAAAAATTGCAAAAAATCGCTGTCCCCCCTTATCACGAAAAGTACTGATCAAAAAATTTTGAAAAAATTCTGGAATATTCTTCACGGGGTGTAGATTGAACGAAAATTATCACGAGTGCATTACCTTTAATAATTTATCTGTTATATAAAAAAAAATCAAGGTCATCAGTTTTACAGTAAAGATTGGAAACAAACTTTATTGAAAACTCATTTGGGCTGTGTTTTGTGAAGTCACTGATCATTTTATACCTCCGTAACAAAATTTTTTATGTTAAAAGCAGTCAACGTACGGAACACTAATTGCGCAAGTTCAACTTGCACTTGACCGGTTATATTTTATTCCAAGATGGCAAATTCGAAAAATCAGATTTCCATGCAACGCGCGGTACTCGGGGGTTTTTTGAAGTGCTGAACAGGAATTTCAAGTCAGAACGATTATTTTTTATTCCAAGATGGCGGATTCAAGATGTTTTCCACTTTTTCTAGGGTGTAGATTGAACGAAAATTATCACCAGTGCATTAACTCCAATAATTTATCTGGTATATATATAAAAAAAAAAAAGATAATTTCAAGGTCATCAGTTTTCACTAAAGATCGGAAAATAACTTTGTTGAAGACTCATTTGGGATGTTTTTGTGAAGTCACTGATCATTTTATATTCCCGTAACAAAAGTCTTTATTCTAAAAGCAATCAACGTATGGCGGAACACTAATTGCGCAGTGTTGTAGCAGTACTTCATCGTAACATTTCCACTATTTTTCTTTCCTTAAAGAAACGTCCTTTGTATTTACCTTCCATAGTATCTATCTTGACCATTTTTTTAGTAAATAATCCAGAGATTTAAACTGCATACATTGTAAACACTACCCATCAGCGCCAGAGACGCGCATAAACTGCGCAAGGTATGAAACTACAAATCTGCTAAATGGACAGAGCTCATGGAATATTTTCGAACTTTCATTCGGTTAGACGTTTGCTTCAGGTCAGACGACCCATCTGACTGCGCTAAAAAGATTTCCGATGTCATTTCGGCTATTTCAAAAAAAGCCCTTCCAATGGCAATCAATGTTTTCTGTGCGGAATTAAGTTAACTTCACTTAACTTCAAAAGTGAGACAAAATGCAATATTGATGTAATAATTAGAGTAACCAACATAATTTTATATAATATTTACATGGCGGTTCCAATATGGTGCCTAAAACCGAAAATTTTACGAAAAATGAGCAATTATGGAGATCAAGAATAACCTTTTGGCGGCCTTGGCAAACAACACGAGGACGAGGAAGACCGCCAACGAGATGGGTAAACGACGTGCGCAAAATAGGTGGAAAATATTGGTGTCGTAGAGCTCAGAATAGCCCTATATCAAGGAGTAGACGAGAAGTGGTTAATGATATATATATATATATATATATATATATATATATATATATATATATATATATATATATATATACATATATATATATATATATATATATATATATATATATATATATATATAATATATATATATATATATATATACATATATATATATATATATATATATATATATATATATATATATATATATATATATATATATATATATATATATATATATATATGTATATATATATATATATATATATTTATATATATATATATATATATATATATATATATATATATATATATATATATATATATATATATATATACATATATATATATATATATATATATATATATATGTATACATATATATATATATATATATATATATATATATATATATATATATATATATATATATGTATACATATATATATATATATATATATATATATAAATATGTATACATATATATATATATATATATATATATATATATATATATATATATAATAATAATATATATATATTTATATATATATATATATATATATATATATATATATATATATATATATATATATATATACAGTAATACCCCCGCTTAGCGCGACCCCGTTACGCGCGGTTTCACTATAACGCGAATTTCAAATTTCGCGCTCATGTAGTCATTAACTTCTCTATGGTCGCGGGGGGATCCCCGCTTTCTCTGAATATTCTCTTTGAAGAATTGGGAATTCCCTGTCCTTCGACTTTGTTCTATGGGGATTTCCTCGTTCGTTTCGTGTGTTCATTTGTTCCGTAATGTTAGTTCGGTCGGCTGGCAGTTTTGTTTTAATATTTATTGGAGATACATACATACATAATTTAACCCTACGTTAAAAATGCCGCCTGTAAAGAAAAAAGAGCGTAAAAGCGTCACTTTGGAATTGAAGATGAAAGTGTTAAGAAGAATGGAAAATGGAGGCAAAGCAGCAACAATTGTTGGGAGAGATTTTGGACTCTCAGAATCGACTGTGAGAACGATTTATAAAAATCGGGAAAAAATTAAAATCTCCAGCGAAGGTTCAAC
>CM032446.1:139947250-139987712 GCA_019049505.1 Pachyrhynchus sulphureomaculatus
GTGTTTGGTGTAGGTGATACATAGTGAGTAATATATATATATATATATATATATATATATATATATATATATATATATATATATATATATATATATATATATACGAGGCTGGTTTGAAAAGTCCGTGCAAGGTCCGAGAGATGGCACCACCGGCGCGTATCGAGGTCATGTTTAGTTAGTAGCATCTCTTGAATGAACGCACACCAAGTTTCAGCCATATTGGTCTATTTCTTTGTGTTTGGCATTCGTGTGAATCAAGGAAGTCAAGTAATTTTCAAGAAATGGACGAAAAAGAATTTCGTGTGGTGATTAAACATTACTTTATGAAAGGCAAAACGCCTCAGGAGACTAAAGAGAAGCTTGATAAACATTATGGTGACTTTGCACCTTCGATTAGAACAGTTTATAAGTGGTTTCAAAATTTTCGGACTGGCCATATGGGCACAAGTGTCGCTGAACGTTCTGGACGTCCTGTGGAGGTTACGACTCCAGAAATCATTGATCAAATCCATGATATGGTGATGGATGACAGAAGAGTTGAGGTGCGTAAGATTGCTAGTCCTGTGGGCATCTCGACTGAACGGGTACATAATATTTTGCATAAACATTTGGACATGAGAAAGCTATTCGCAAGATGGGTGCCGCGATTGCTCACGCTTGACCAAAAACGGAATCGTGTGAAGTGTTGCAAGGATGGTTTGCAGCTGTTCGAGAAGAATCCGGAGGACTTTAAGCGTCGTTTCGTCACTGTGGATGAAACATGGATACATTACTATACTCCTGAGACCAAACAACAATCTAAACAGTGGGTTACCAAGGGGGAATCTGCACCAAAAAAGGCGAAGACCGTTCCTTCGGCCGGAAAGGTTATGGCGACTGTCTTTTGGGATTCGCAAGGGATAATCCTCATCGACTATCTGGAAAAGGGTAAAACTATTACAGGTGAATATTATTCATCGTTATTGGACCATTTGAAAACCGAGTTGCAAGAAAAACGCCCACGATTGGCCCACAAGAAAGTCCTTTTCCATCACGACAACGCACCAGCACACACCTCAGCAGTTGTGGTCGCAAAATTAATGGAAATAGGATTCCAATTCGTTTCACATCCCTCCTATTCTCCAGACTTGGCTCCCTCGGACTACTATTTGTTCCCCAATTTGAAGAAATGGCTGGTGGGACAAAGATTTTATTCAAACGAGCAGGTGATTGCAGACACTAATGGATATTTTGCAGACTTGGACAAATCCTATTATTCGGAAGGGATCAACAAACTAGAACATCGTTGGACGAAGTGTATAAGCCTAAAAGGAGACTATGTCGAAAAATAAAAAAGGTTTACCCCAAACACATAAGTAGTTTTAATTTTTGCACGGACTTTTCAAACCAGCCTCGTATATATTTATATGGGGGGACATCAGGTCCTAAAAACATTAATCCCTCACCTCATACCATCCTTCCAACCCCTTACCCTTTCTCAACATGTCTGGCCGGCGCGAAAAGGAACTGGCTAAAAACTACAATACGAAAAATGAATATGTTGAATTTCCAAAACGCTGTACCCCAGACGAGTAGAGGAAACTCAGAATCTAGCACTGCTCTTGCAGTCAGTCTCATGGATTCTGGGGGGACAAAAATTCGAAAATAAAATACAGTCGTATACCCACAATACATAGACAGCCCAAAAGAACAGAATGGTACGTAGCAACCTACAACCCAAGAACTTTAGGATCCGAAAAAGAATGATCGAATTGGAACAAGAACTTAAAAACATAAAATGGACATTGTTGGACGGAAGTAAGAAGAACAGGGGAGTGTTGTATCACCTTAAAAAGTGGCCATAAATTCTTCTCTAAAGGCAATGAAAGTAAGAAAATTGGAGGAGTTGGTCTACTTATACATAAAAGGATAGCAAAAAATGTTTTTCAGTTCCCAATGTAAGATCATTCAGGTATATGCGCCGACATCAGACAGCGAGGAAGAAGAAATTGACCAATTCTATGAAGATATAAATAAAGTATTGCTACACCATAGAACAAGATATGTCATAATAATCGGTGACTTCAACGCCAAAATAGGAAAATCAGCAAATACAAATGAGAAGAGTGTCGGGAAGTTTGGTTTGGGTACGAGGAACAGCAAAGGAGAAATGTTATCAAATTTTGTAAATGAAAATAACTTGTACTTTATGAATACATTTTTCCAAAAGCCAGAACAGAGACCATGTACATGGCAAATTCCAGATGGTATAACAAAAAACAAAATTGATTATGTTTAATTGAATGACAAGAATATTAAATCGACACGACAGTCCTGAATACGATAAGCATTGGCAGTGAAAGCAACAAAAATAAGTATAAATCTGAAGCTGGAGAGACGTAAATTGATAATGCATACAAAAATAAAGACACCAACAGAAATAACAAAGCAAAACACAGACGAATATCGACAAGCATTGGAAAATAGTATAAAACATATAAACTACCAAACAGAACTTGATGAACTAAATGCACAAATAACCAACAACCTACTCATAAACTAACTACAAAAAAAATAGCGACATCGAAAAAAGAGAAAACACAAAAATTAAGTAAATAGACACAAAATCTTACGAAACAGAGAAGACTATTAAGAAACGATCCTACAAATGGCAGATTAAAATTGACAGAAATAGACAAAAAAATAAACAAAAAGATCAGAGAGGACTTCAGACAGTACAGAAACTCGAAAATAGAAGAAACTGAAAAAGTTTGAAACATCTAAACAAACAAATGAATAAAGGGAGATATCAAATAGTAAAACCTATAAATCGCACAAATTAAAGAGATAAAAGAGAGAGCTACAGAGAAATATTATCCAACACGAAAATATCGCCAGCGCCCGGGAAAAAAGAAGGAAATAGAGTGATAGTAAGAAATGTGGGATCTGTAGAAATTCCCGATGTAACAACAGTTGATGAACGCCCTACAACATATGCACAACAAGAAAAACCCAGAGGACTATGAAATAGCTATAGAAATGATAAAGTATGGAGGGGCATCGATAATACAATCTCTTCAATCTCTGTTTAACAAGTGCCTCATAGAAAGTAAAATACCAACACATTGGGTAAACCCCTTGATTGTGCTTGTACTTAAAAGGGGAACAAATTTAAATTGGAGAATTACAGACCCATCAGCCTGTTATCGGTACTATACAAAATCCTCACTAGAATCATAACATTTAGATTAACGAACAAATTAGACAGTTATCAACCACGTGAACAAGCGGGATTTAGACAGGGATATAGCACTTTGGACCATCTTCAAACAATTAGATTACTAGTGGAAAAATAAATGAATATAAGGTCACTTTGTGGATAGCAATGGTTGACTATGAAAAAGCATTTGATTCCGTAGAGATATAATCAGTCCTTAACGCGTTAAGTAACAGCAGAATCGATGAAAGATACACAACTCCTCTTGAATATATATATATATATATATATATATATATATATATATATATATATATATATATATATATATATATAAATGCAACATCACAAATAATGCTTGAAGAAAAAACAAATAAAACCAAAATTATGTTAAAAGAGGAATTAGACAAGACGACTCGATATCTCGAAAGCTGTTCACGTTGATTCTAGAAGTTATCGTTAAAGTGGGAAAATAAAGGAATACTAATGGACTGTGAACGATTAAATCACTTAACGTTTGCAGATGATGTCACTCTGATCGCCAACAAAAAAGAAGAATTGCAAGAAATGCTGGTGGAGTGGAATAACAAGTCTCGAGAAATAGGTCTCACCTCACCAAACCAAATATTTGAACAACGAAAGTGAAGATAACAGCCAGGAACTGTTAATAGAAGGTGAAAGAATAGGAAAGGTACAAACATTCATATGTTTAGGACAAAAAATCGAAATATCAAAAAATAATTTAAAAGCTGACTTGGATAGAAGAGTCTGGTTAGCTTGGTCTGCATTCGGAAGGTTACAATCTACATTTAAATTAGACATCCCAAATACAATAAAAGCCAGAGTATTCGATCAGATTCGATCTTAAATAGAAGTATAATAAATAAACTCCAAGTAACCCAAAGAGCAATGGAGAGAAGAATGCTAAATATTAGATTCCAAGATCGTATTCCTAACAGCGATATACGAAGAAGATCAAAATTGACAGATGTAATACAACGTATATTAAGGTGGGCAGGGCATGTCGCAAGGATGAATGATAGCAGGTGGACACGTCGTATAGTCGAATGGAGGCCTAGACAACACAAAAGATGCATTTGTAACTGTTTGGTTTTCTATTGGTATTATTTCTTTTCGAGTTCCTTTTGGTATTGTTCCGTGTTTCTTTCTAATTCTTTATGCGTAGGAAATCTAGGTGTCCTAAATCTTTTGGCTCGTTCTTTCTGTATGTGTATGTATTAGAAATCATCCCCTGGCCACAGGGTGATCACTTCCTGTGTGAAACCTATTCAGTACTGCCACGTCCTTACGTATTTGTTTACTGTCCGATATTATGTAAAATTAAAAATTTTTTCATCTTATGATCTGGGCTGATCCATTTCCATTTACTTTGTTCTAGTTTTTTATAACGTATTTAGACAACAGAGATTTTCACTTTTTAGGAAATCTAGTAGCATTTCCTCTGTTATTTCTGTCTCCCAGATCAAATTCGCCTATATGTATGTTTAGTCTCTTATTGTTTTCGTTTGCCGATTTTAGCATATATATATATATATATATATATATATATATATATATATATATATATATATATATATATATATAAATATATGTACGGCTATTCTTTTGATACCCTATATTTTACTAATAAGTAGTAAGTAGATAAAAATACTATATAAATTGCACTGCGATCATTTTGAAATGATACATGAAATTTAATAATTTTTGTACTATGAAACGAGGTAGTAAGTGAGGTAGTGCAAATTAGGAGAAATTCTCTAGCACATTCTTATTTTCTGATATTCGACCTAAAAATAGCACAGATTGTATCACCGAAAGTAATAAGAATTACAATTATATTTCACCACACAGAGTTTTTACTAGCAATTAGCGCGATATTTTTTAATGTAACCCTTTAGTTCTTGAAAATACTGCTATTTGCATTAAATAACAAAATTTTATTTAATGCTAAAGTTAGAGTTTGAAATCTACTTACTCAGAATCAAAAAAATTAGTAGTGGTCAAAGTTCCATCTTCTCTCCAAGCATAGATAAAACAGTAGGGTAAATTAAAAAGAATGGATATGACCACGCTAATAAACATTATTCTTTTTGCCACATAAGGTCGACAAAATTTTGGCTTTGTGCATTGAACTGGATTCCATAAATAAATGACACGATCTAAAAATTACAAGTTTCGTAATTATCGTAAAAAATTGTGTAAAAAAATGTTTCAATTTGCATATAAAAACTGTATATTTATTGAAGCTTAGAGGATGCACAATATGCATTATATAATATTAATGCATGAGAAAATAATATATCACAGACAATAAAAACACGTTGCGGCATGATAAATGTTTGGTAAAAATGAGGATTACGAACTCAGTATAATATGTTATCAAAATCAATCAAAATTTACACACACGGTCTCCATCATAAATGGAAACCAATAATCAAAAATTAATCATAATCTGGTAACCACTTATCAGGTAAAAAAAATGAACAGTATGATTTCTCATGTATCATACCTCTTCACGTTAATTTTTATGGTAAATTCTTTATAGTATTTTTAACTTTCTTTAATCTGTAAACTTCTAGATATACATGTTTTGCTCAATAGTATACTTACCTACTGTTAGACATACTATAGCCAATACTCCTAAAGTGCATAGAGCACTACCTACAGGTAGTCCAATTAAAGAATCGTAGGGCATCAAACCCTTGTCCCACATTACTCCTCTGCTTATACCAGCAAACAGTAAAACTATAGACATGCTTAAATCAACAGCTGCTAAAACTATATTGTCAAAAATAGAATATAATAACAATATATATATTTTTTATGGGTCTAGCACACGTGCTGCAGGGAGGTCCCTAAAGGGCTACAGGAGCGACACGTGTGCGGAAAAAGCGATTCATGTTGTTCTTGAATCGCTGTAAATTGTACTCGGTGGGAAACACAGTCCTGGGCAAATTATTCCAAAGGGACGATGTTCTCCATATAAAAGACTACTTGAAAAGTGTTGTACGAGGAGTAACAAGCTGAACCTCATACGGATGTGAAGTATCAGCACGACGTGTATTTCCAACATGCACCGCTCTGGGGGGAATGAAACGGGCCACATCCTCGAAACACTTTCCATGAAAGTACTTGTAGAATAAGCTCAAGTCGCCAACCGTTCTTCGATGTTCCAGCGAATCAAGGCCGCCGGTCAGTTCCGGGTCTCTAGTCAGACGAACAGCTCTTCTCTAAATAGAAACAGCTCTTCTCTAAATAGAATCCAACAAATGCAGTATGTGTTTGGGAGCGGAGCCCCAAACAGGGGAGCAGTATTCCATAGTTGGTCGAATTCGAGCTTTGAAAAGAATTAAGAGTTGTTGTGGAGTGTAAGGTTTCTGGTTCGAAATAATATTCCCAACTTTTGTGAAGCTCTCCTTGCTATGCCTGCAACATGCTCATGCTAGGACATATTTGCTCCCAAATTAACGCCCAACAAATTGAGTGACGATGTTAGAGGAATGAAGAGCCCCGCCATAACTATGTCGGGTTCAGCAACGTCAACTTTTTTAGAAAAAACCGCCGCCTGGGTTTTTGTAGCGTTAAATTCCACTTGGTTACTGTCACCCCAAGATAGAATTTTTTCTGGATCTTTGTTAAGTTGAACCACTTCCCGCTGTCTGCGGACACTTGCCTGAGCAGCCGATGTCTGAGCGTTCAAAGTGAATGAAGAGATAAGCGTACTGTCATCTGCAAAGCTGTAGATTGGATTTCCGGTCTTTTCCAGCACATCGTTAACGTAAATGAGAAAGAGAGTAGGAGACAGTATGGAGCCTTGGGGCACACCGGCGTTGATAGTGAAGAAATCCTTCGACCGCCACTCGTAAAGAACGCTCACTGAGGAAACGTGAGAGCAGAACTTTTCAGACATACCACAAGAACGTCGCTTAGCCAACAGCCCATCGTGCCAAACACGGTCGAATGCCTTGGATATGTCAAGAGCAACCGCTCGAGATTCTCCAAAGTGTTCACTTGCGTTGTTCCAAACATGTGTTACATAAGTCAGAAGATCTCCTGTTGATCTATGTTTACGAAAGCCATATTGGTGAACGCTAATAATGTTGAATTCTTCAAGATATTTTAGAAGATGTTGATTGATAGCCTTTTCCATGACTTTCGATATTATTGAAAGAAGTGCGACTGGTCGGTAGTTATTTGGCAAGGTCTTCTTGCCTTTTTTAGGTATCGGCTGAACTGTGGCACATTTCCAGCAGGAAGGAAATATTCCCTTTCTGTAGGATAGGTTGAAAAGTCTACAGAAAACTGGTGTCAGTTCCCTCGCACAGTTTTTGAGAACCATGGCGTCAGCACCTGAAGCTTTTTTGGTGTCTAGCTTCATTAAAATACGTTTTATGATACGATGTCTGAAGACAACATCGGGCATATTAATAATAGGAAATGAGTTATTTATAAGTTCTGGTCGAGTATGTACCGTTTCGAGACATAAGTAATTAAGTAAACTAAACGGCAAACTGAGATTATTTGCCGTTCGTTTTCATATTCAGCAGAAACTTGGAACTTGGTTGGTAATGTCAATTATATCAAATGAAACATGAGAAATAGTCCATTTATGGAGCTTGGTTTTTGTCACCAAAACCAGAAGCTTTATTAGCTTAATAACAGACTACTAAACAATTGAATCCTGATTTTCTAATATTTCCTCTGTTCCTATTGTCTTTAGAGTCACTCAAGAACTACACATAAAAGTTTTAAATGAAATAGTGCGGTATAAGGATAAAGTTCTTAGCAATAGCATAAAAGTGTTATTAAAAAAATCTCAAGTAACTATTTTTACCCTTTTTTAAAATTAGGCCTTAAAAAGAACCGTTACTAAAACCGGAAATTCAATTTACTATATATCCTAGGGACAGATATGTAGTGTCGTTCCTGCTCTTGGATATAGTACCAAATATGTAAGTAATTAATTGTGACCTCTAGAATAGCTATTGTGCTGCTCATAAAGAACGGTTGAAATTAGGATGTATATTTTTAATTGATACATAAAGAGACAACAACTAATAGCATTCGATAATAACATAGAACACGGACTGCTAACAATGTCACATTCGCCATGTTCGAACTGTCAACCTGAAAGCAGAACATAAAATTATAAAAATACTTTATAAAGGACATTATAGTTCTAGAGTGCTGCGCTGTAACGTAGTTGTATAGTGCGTGATACAAGCCGAAGGCAAAGAGAGTAAATAGAACTAACCTAATTTAATTATGCAAAAAAAATGATTTCGTCATACAAAATTATTATAAAAAAGCAAAAGACGATACTCAAAATCGATATTAGCTAAACTTTGTACCTAGCCGGTCGAGCAAGTGAGATTCTTGAAGTCCGAGTAATAAGAAAACTACTGTAAAACTAAGCTAAACAAATGTATGTGTAACTGGAGTACTCTGCATAACTACTGTATGAACCTCAACCACACAAAGTCTTGTAAAATATCTTCTTGTACTGACACAGTCAGCAACCATAATCAAAACAGTCACAATTACTATTCCCACTATATAGAACACTTCCTTTTTTCAGTTGTCGAGTCTCCTGGAGTCGGAGCAATTTACTTTAGAGTGAGATATAAAAAAAAAATATTCATTATCTAGACCAGAGGTTCCCAAACTTTTTTTTCTCGTAGACCACTTTCAAAATTTTACTGGTTTCGGTGGACCCCCTGCTGCTACATTTCTACCATATTCCCAAAACTCGTCAAAAAATGTGAAGATTAGATCTAACTATGGAAATTTTCGTCGTGGCTGAGTTCCAACCCTAAATTCGGAGTGGTAAAAATAAAAACAAAAATAATATATTTTCTTGTGTTCTATTTATTAAAATAATATGATTACAGGCTTAATAGAATTAAAATTAAACATTTATAACGTACCGTAACTTCAACAATGCAAATCAACAATTAAAAAAAAATAGTCATAATTTTAATGGGAGGGATGTACTTGATGGATTGACAGCAAATTATCAATATTTGGCTTCAGTTTTGTAAGGAATAACCGCAAATCTCCCCGTTCTGTGATGTTCAATCTGCTTCTTTTTTTCGTTAATAGATTTGTAACGACACTAAAACTTTTTTCGACAAGGTATGACGAGAGCGTTTCTATCAAAAGTTTTCTCGCAATTTCCCACAGCCCAGGATATATTTCGGGTATTTCTGCCTGCAGCCAAAATGTTTGATAGCGTTTTTTAAATTTCACCTTCAGCTCCTCATTGGTGCTAAGCGCGAGTAGCTCCTCTTGTAATACCACATTCGCCACTTCCGTTTCATCAAATGGATTTATGATCCATGGTGGTATTTCCATCGTCAGAATATCTTCAAATCTATTTTTGAAGTCACCATGCAGGGCATTTAAATGTTGAACCTATGTCTGAATATCCTCATCAAGACATTCTGCCTGTGACAAGTTTGGAAACTGGGAGAACTCGCGCCGACTAATATTTTGCTTCATAACTTTCAATTTTCCAAGAAAAGCCTTTGTTTTTATTAAATTTAGGCTCTCCCCTTGTAACTGCAAGTTAATGTCATTAAATTTTTTTGAACAAATTTGTCAAATACCCGATGTCTGCTTTCAATTTGATCAGGTTTTCTTTTAAATCTGGATCTTTACTTTCCAGAAACTCTAAAACTGATTCAAAAAGTGAGTAAAATCTTGTTAAACATGCCCCTTTCGACAACCAGCGTACTTCAGTATGTAAGAGCCATCGTTGGAAGTCTTCATCATTTTCGTCGCACTGCTTCTTATTTTGTTAACTGCTTTAATCACAAATTGAAGCGATTGGTGCAATCTATTTTTTTTTTCACTACCAGGTGTTGTCGGTGGATGACACAGTGAATTGCAGTTACTCCTGGTATAATTCTTTTAAGATGGCTTATAAACCCACGACATCACCCGAAGATGGCAGGAGCTCCATCTGCTGCCACCGAAATAATGTTTGTAAATGAAATCGATTTTTCCTTAAAAAAATCACTCAGGACATTAAATATTGATTCGCCTTTAGTGTCCGTCTCCAAAGTTTTCGCGAATAGCAGCTCTTCATGGATTTCTTCATCCATAACAAATCGAACATATGCCAATAATAATGCTTCATTACCAGGTAAAGTTGACTCGTCCTGTTGAATAGAAAAATGAGTTGTTTGCAGATAATTACACAAGAAGCTTTCAATATCAGAGCTCATTTCATCAATACGTCTTAGTACAGTGTTGTTACTCAAAGGAATTCTTTTGAGTACGTCAAATAGAGCTTTGTGCAGAACAGTTTTTAAAACCTCGTCTACAGCGGGTAAAATTAACTGTTCTTCGATGGTGTGCGGTTTTCCAGATTTCGCTATAAGCAATGAGATATTGTAAGATGCCTGCAAGGTGCACGGTGGATCTCTTTTCATATTTTTCCTTCAATGTTTAAAAATATTTTAAATCTTTACCTATTTTATCAGGATGACACCTTCTTAGATGATCTTCGATGGTTTCATAGAATCATTGCTCAAAACTTTGTTGCATAAAAGGCATATGGGCAATCGTTTGTCTGCCTTTGATGAAAGAACACCAAATTTCAAATAATCAACACTGTACTGTCGACATTTCTTCTTAGATTCAGCCATGTTTCGTATCAGTTACCTACCTGTAAAGAAGAAAATATTTGTTTTAGTAATCATAAGGCGACTTTAACAGGATAGGGCTATTTTAACAGAATAAAATACGATTAATTAATTATTGCAATGAGAAAACCAAAATGCCGGCGGCAAAACTGATTTTAATTATTAAAAGCAATAAACTGCTAAGACCCATATAGAGGTTTTCACAAAACGGCTGAACCTATTTTAATGTAATATAAAATATTTTTTGATTAATTATATTTTGATACATTTCTGTAAATTCGAGAGAAAATACTTTTAAACAATATTTTGACATCAAAACTCCGCGATTTTAATGATTTATTTATTACTTTGATGTACGTTACGAGTAGTACATAAAGACACGTACAATTTATGAAAACATTTTTAATCATTTAGCATTAGCAACTACGAGGGCACTGAAATATGTACAAACATGCAGGTCAATCATATATCTCTCCTTTAGTGAATCACCACAGTCGGGTAAATAAATAATTTTATAATAAAAAGTACTAAAATTTCAATCTTTCTCGGCTTTCTGTTCTTTTATAGAAGTGTCGAATAATGGCCCTGTTCAGTATTTAATTTTTATTACGTACCTACTACACGCAAACATAACAAATATAACATTATTACAATATAAAATAAAAGTATGAATAACAAATAGGCAGGTACTTACTTTTTCCCGCACTGGCAAGCACTGACATCGATTCACTCACACTTTTCTTTTCAAAATTCCGGAAACAAATGAGTAACGTTTGTCCTTGGCATTCGTATTTATATTGGTGAAGAATCAAACAAGTTCATGCATGATTGCAAGCACAGCACAAGTCGTATTTTTCGCCCCTTTGCACGTCTGGACGGGTTGCGTTGCGGGCGGGCGGCGCTTTGCAAGTCTCGACGCGCGTTGTACTGAATATCGAATATGCAAGTTTTTACAAGTAACAGTCGCTGACCTTCTTAAAATACACTATTCAAAAAAATTAAGGGAGGTTTTAAAACAAGGAAATTAATGCTAAATAAACAGGCTATCTGATCCATATGCCGGCCTAACTGAAAATTTTTTTTAAGCCCGTGGACCAAAAAAAAAGCAAAATATTTGCAATATTATTTTTTCGCGCTATCTGTTAGGATTGCATGAGAACCGTAGCTCCTAAAAAATTTTAGCCAAAAAATCTGAAAATTAGAATCTTAAAGCTTCAAAATGCTTTTTTTTTAAGTCTCAATACGACCATTTTTCACCGAAATACAGCCTGTCAAAAATCACCGAAAAATTTGGATTTTTTTTTGCTCCCTTATTTTTTTTGAGTAGTGTATTATCTGCCTACATTGATAGATAAAGCCAAGCCAACATTTTTGTTCTTTACTATCGAAACCAGATAAATTTTCGTAGACCCCCACTTACAACTTGTGAACCCCCATTTTTTTTTCACGCCAACGTAGACCCCCGTCGAGTGTCCCGTGGACCGCTGGGGGTCCACCTGAACCACTTTGGGAATCACTGATCTAGACCAAAAATTTTTGAAAATTATAATATTATTTAAACTATACAATAACTGCCAACCCCCACCCCTTTTAACCCTTTTCCCTGTTAAAATTAAAAGTCATGAAATTAATTTTCAGATTCGTCGACTCTAAGAACCTTAAAAATTATATATAACACAACAACTATATACAAAACAACTCCTCTAACCTCCTTCCTCACACCAAAAACCTGGACAAATTCTCATAATACCATTTAAACTGTACAATATTTGACGACTCCAACCTCTTTTATTCCCTTCCCATGTTAAAATTGAAAGTAACGAAAAAGTAACCTAACTGTCAAATTCCCCGACTTCAAGAACCCAAACGATATATAACACGATATATACCAAACAATCCCTGGAATCATCTCTTTAACCATTTATTTATTGTATTATAAATTATAGTCTTTTGTTTATTACTTTATAATCCGCTGAAAATTGTAAATGGGTTCGAACTAACACTTAATGACTCACACCCGACTCCTGAGATATTTCAGGTTCCCTTGCGTAACGCCATATTCGCCTTTGCGCTTTAGTCTTTTAGGCGCAAACTCTATTTCATGATTCGACTCGGAAAAGGAATTACAATCCACTAAAATATTACCTGATATAATTCCAAAATGTAGGGTCTCTGGGCTATCATGGCCTGTACTATCATGGTACACATGACATAAAGGTCCTACAGTATGGGGGAAGGATTTCGCCTTTGGACAATCGCCGTAACTACTCATAAACTTTCTAATCTTTCTACATATTTTCGAAAACTAACAAAATTTACTTAAATATTTAAAACAATTTTCAGCCCCTCAACGTACTTTATCTTCGTGTTCTTGATCTATTACATTAAACATATTTTTTGCTGGATTATAACTTTTTGACCGGTCGTTATTTTAATTAACAAGTACATCATCAATATAAAATTTCAGCCAATTATCGAGATCTGAGCTTAGAACTTGTGTAAAAAGCTGTATTCAACTACTGATAGAGTACGAAAGTCCACCAGACAAAGAGTTAAAAACGTACGTATGACCTTCGTAACTAAATCCGATATATTTGTGATATGCATGAAAAACTAGCGTAGGCCGGTAAGATGCAGTTAAGTCAACTAGACTTAAAAACTGACCTGGTCTAAAATCGTATAATTAATTCCGTTAAATTAGGTGGAATTTCATGATCCCGCACCATCCTAGAATTAACGAACATAGAATTCCAGACGAAAAAGTATACTTCCTTCTGATTTTTTAGCCATTAGAAGTGGACTAGCATGCTCGGTTTCAGCTTTACTTATCACTCCCCACTCCTTCATATTTTTACCCTGACGACGTACCTCTTGCCATAGGCTGGAGGATATTGTTTAGTACATAAAGACTTATAATCGTTTATAATAATTTTATGACTGGAAAGATTCAGTAACTGGGCTCTATCTGAAAATATACTTTGATATAACAATAAGAGATTTGCAAACTCTTGCTTAGAGTCGCCTGAAAGGGTTTCAACTTTGTAGAACTTCTCAAATTTTGGTTTACTAGTATATGATGTAATGTAGTTGTGTAGTCACCAAAATCTCCGCAAATTTCCGACACAATAATTTGTTCTTGAATACCTTTAAGATGTTTCTCTCAAAATCCATAATAATCTTAAAATCAATCATCTAATTCGAACCTAAAATTATAGTGCTAGACAAATTTAGTACCACTATAAAAGAATAATGAAACATTAGGTTCCCAACTATAATGTTCAGAAATATAAGTATTCTTAACTTTTACATCCTTTTGGCCCCAAACACCCCAAAAACTGGTACAACCTGTAAGAATAATGAGAATATTTGACGCTTCTAATACAATCGTTTTTTACGATTTCTCTAACATTCCTGTTATTTGAGATGCAGAATCTATAAGAGCTACAGAACTAATTTTATTCTCGTCCTTAACGCATACAGTAGACAATTTTGGTAAAGTACTTGAATGTGTTACATCTATTCTTAGTGTTCCGTACGCAACACTTATAAGATCACTTCGGTGTCTGTCCGTCCGTCTGTCTGTCCGTTCGTCTGTCTGTCACACTCGATTTTCTCCGAAACTATTTAATATAAAAAAATTAAAATTTGGTATTACTACAAGAATTGATGGCCTCATCAGAGCCGTGTAGTTTTGAAAGTTAAATTTTGATTTAAGGGGTTAGTTTTGAGAGTGAAATCGGAAGTGAAAAAAAATTTTTTACCAGGTCATCGAGTGGGGTGCGAAATGAAAGCTTGTAGAAACACGAATTCAAAAATATATATAATATAATACTTGCGCACACTTTTCTTTGCATTATTTTTAAAAAATCGTGAAAAATCGCAGCTCCCCTTATCTCGAAAAGTACTGCTCAAAAAATTTTGAAAAAATTATAGAATATTCTCAGCAGGGTGTAGATTGAACGAAACTTATCACGAGTACATTACTTTTAATATTTTATCTGGTATATATAAAAAAAAAACAAGATCAGTTTTTAGTAAAGATTGGAAAAAAACTCTTTTGGGGTATGTTTTGTGAAGTCACTGATTATTTTATACCGCCGTAACAAAAATATTTATTTTACATTTTATATGCTTACTTAAATATTTACCATCTTTGATTTGGCGTAAAAAATAGTCAGTCCTTCATGCAACCTCATACACCCCATCTTTTATTTGACGCAATGTTTGCGTTCCTGGTCCATACTAGGTATGGGAATTTTTTCAATGTACTCGTATTGAATAACGTTAGGTGAATTAAAAAATTATAGATAACTATTAATATAACGCTAGTTATACATATATCAATACTTATCGATCTATCATTGGAGCCAGGAGGAGGGTGCAAGAGGGTGCATTTGCACCCCCTGCCAAGAAAGAAAATACACAGAAAAGATTAAGAAATAAAATTTTTATTATTAAAATCACTGTTTGAATAAAAACTTAAGGCGTCTAGGTTGTTGTCCAAATTTGTTCGACACTTTGTCAGTGAATTCAGTGTCCTCCTCTAACCTTTTCCTATGAGCATGCACAGGCCGTTTAGCCTCGCGTCTCCCATCGTTGATCGATTCCACGTCTTGACACGTCGTAACGTGCTAAATGAACGTTCAATACTACATGTTGTCGCTGGAATAGTTAGGACAATCTTGATTGCCTCGCATACCGCTGGGTAAAACGGGGTAGCTTGGGCAATCAAATTTGCGTATTCACCAAGGGATTCTTTTAAGGCCGTATCACTCACGTCATCTGTCTTAAACATCTCGTACCACGTGGTAGCCAATCTTCTGTTTGCAAATAGTGCAATAGCGTGAGCTGGTGAGGTAGCGGGCGGGTGAGTCCCCCTCCGCCCCCCATCGCGTGGCACGTGAGACACCTAGCAAAGATGCGTTCCAGAGACGGATATTCAAATTCCGGCGTGATTTGAATTTGACATTAATTTAACTGACATGACGTAAATGCCTAATTTTATACGAGTATACCTACCTATAATTATAAGGATGCCCTGTTATAAATTGTATCTTATTGCACCTCCCCGAGAGTAATCCTGCCGGCGCCCATGCACATACTTATAAACTGATACTTTTTTTAAGCTGCTTATAGAACACAAAAAAAAACTCTTAAAAGACATGTAATTAATTTGATATTTTCACCTATAGAATCTTCAAAATAAAAAAATATATGAAATCCTTATAAGGATCCGCTAAAGAATTGTAAATTTGTCCCTGGAGTTAATAATATTTTGGGTAAAAAAAACGTGACGTACGGCAAGCAACAAAAAATTTGAAGGGTTCGTCCAGGATATACCGGGATTTTAGTAATAGTAATGTTATTGTTATGAAGAACATTACTTTAGTTCGAAACAATTAGTTGCTGCAACTAGTTGGAGCAACTTTTCAGGTCGGTATATTTCAGAGTTACTTCTCTTGTACTATGTTTCAAGATAAAACATTTTTTATTATATATATATATATATATATATATATATATATATATATATATATATATATATATATATATATATATATTTATTTACGTGGGTAAATCAAATATAAACGGTAATTTTTTTTTATACGTTTATTGAATAACCTTATACACAAATCATTGATTTAAGATTTTTCAATATAGTCTCCTGCGTGATCTATACACTTTTGCCACCAATTTGGAAGTTTCCGTATTCCCTGGTCCTAAAAGGTTTGAGGGCGGGTTGTAAGCCAATTGCGCACGTGTTCCTCGACTTCTTTATTGCTTCCAAATCGCTGTCCTCCCAGTGATTCTTTCATAGGCGCAAACAAAAAATAGTCACAGGGGGAGAAGTCAGGGCTATAAGGAGGGTGCTCGAGGGTTTCCCAGCCCATTTCTTCCAGTGTATCCCTTGTCAAAGTCGCAGTGTGAGGCCTGGCGTGGTCCTGGAGGAGAATGACATTTCTAATGGGCATGTCCCATCTTTTCTTTCGATAGGCGGCTTTTGCCAACCATAACAACTGACAGTAGTAAGCCGCATTCACCGTACGTTGATCGTGCAGAAAATCGATCAGTAAAATTCCCCTAGAGTCAAAAAAAAATCGTTGCAAGGACTTTTCCAGCAGAGAGAGACGAGTTTTGGCCTTCACTGGGGAACCTTCATTCTTTCTTCGCCACTCCTTACTTGCCATTTTGGACTCGGGAGTGTAGTGATGTACCCACGTCTCATCACATGTCACTATGCGCTTTAAAAAGGCCTCCCCTTCTTGCTGAAATCGATTCAGAAGCCTTTCAGCGATCACCGACCTGACCTGTTTTTGGTTTCCAGTCAACAACCTTGGAACCCATCGAGCAGTAATATTTCTGAAACCGAGTCGATCAGTAATTACGGATTGAACACTTCCCTAGCTGATACCCACTTCTGAGGAAATCGGCGATTACCTTCGATAAGGTGTCTAATGTCACGGATGTTGTCATCTGTAAGGCTTGACCTAGGGCGTCGATCATGACTTTCGTTTTCAACCCGTTCTCGTCCGCCCTTAAATTCTCTCGCCCACGTATACACACGATTCTGAGACAGTGTACTGTCCCCCAACTGTGCCTTCAAACGGGTTAAAATTTCTGACGGTTTAACGCCTTTATTGGTTAAAAACTTGATGATAATACGTTACGCAACATACGAAGGTACCTCTTGCTCGGTCATGACTGTACTGACGACAAAGACGAGTTGGCGCGCGCACCCATCCGGTTCCCCCACTCCTCACAAACCAAACATCTACTCGACACAACATCATCTAGCTAAGAACTGCATTCTAAGAAGAATAGCAAAATTACCGTTTATATTTGATTTACCCACGTATGTATATATATTAGTGAGCAAAAAAATCGACTCAAACTATTACTCCTTCTATCTTTTCCAAGGGCAATAAAACTCAACTTCACAAGTGGAAATTTTGAATTCTGTGACAACTGGCCCATATCGAAATTTTATACCCTTTTGGTGAATCTGACTGAAAAAATTAACAGTACATAGCTGCTGGATTCGACTCCAAGAACTATCCAGATATGTGAGAGAAAATATTTAATATACAGCGGCTCAAGAAATTAAGAAATGTAGATATACATATATATATATATATATATATATATATATATATATATATATATATATATATATATATATATATGTATATATATATATATATATATATATATATATATATATATATATATATATATATATATATATAAATATATATATATATATATATATATATATATATATATATATATATATATGTATATGTATATATATATATGTATATATATATATATATATATATATATATATATATATATATATATATATATATATATATATATATATATATATATATATATATATATATATATATATATATGTATATATTAGTGAGCAAAAAAAATCGGCTCAAACGATTTTGCTTCATTTAATACCAATCCTTGAATTTAATTTTCAAACAGTGGTATTATTTTTGGTATCATAAGAATGCTGATTTTCTACTCTTTCCAATAATATAAAAAAACATTGGGATTTCCAAAAAATTTTACTGATTACATCGGTTTTACTCAATAGAACTAACTGTTTTTGCTCGCTCAGCAACTTACTGGTTGTGCGCTATTCATCCCTATAAAAACACATACAACTGCATTTTCCTATCATTCTCTTATCGGAACTTGAACTGTCAACGTCTCTGCTATACCTGCTCACTAATTACGTCATCGTAAAGTGGACACCACCCCGGAAGAAACAGCACAAGGCATTGCACTATTGCAAAAAGGGCATAGCCAACGTGTAGTCGCTGCACATCTGCACCTGAGCCGGTCAGCTGTCTCCATAGTCTACAGACGTTACCAAGAGACTCGCGCTTTTACACGACCACCAGGATCAGGAAAAAGATGTACCTCGGAATGAGATGACCGCTTCATTGTTAACACAAATCTAAGAAATCGTCACTTGACCGGCGTTGAGGACCAGCAGAACCTCCGACAAGTTCATGGTCGGGCTGTCACTCATTGAACAGTCAAAAGAAGACTTAAAGAAGCTAATCTAACTCCGAAGAGAGTAGCTAACGGATCCAAATTGACAGCAGCCCATCAACAAGCCCGACTAAGATTTGCCCGAGAACATGTCGACTAGACCTTAGAGTAATGGAGCTTCGTTTTATTCTCCAACGAGTCCCAAATGTGCCTAGATGGCAATGATGGAAGAAGGTGAGTCTATAGGAGGCCTGAGGAGCGCTATGCGCAGTACTGCATTACTGGAACGGTCGCCTACACAGAAGGTTCTGTCATGGTGTGGAGAGGCATCTCACTGGATGCGAAAACTGATTTGGTTTTCGTGACTGATGAGACTCGTAGTGGTGGATTAACTGCTCACCAATGCATCGAGAACATTCTGCAGGAGCACGTCGTTCCTTACGCTTGGTTTGTTGGTAGCTTCGTACTAATGCACGACAATGTGAGGCCACATCCTGCTGCATCGGTGCGGCAGTACCTGGCGGAAGTGGGAATACCCACATTAAACTGGCCTGCGTGACGTCTTGACCTCAATCCAATCGAGTATACATGTGAGATGAGCTCAAAAGAAGGGTTCGAGCCAGAAATCCAGCCCCTACATCGCTGAGGGACTTAAAGGTTGCGATGGCGAAAGAGTAGGGAAGAATCCCATAGACAGTGGTGAAAAAACTCACCCGCTCCATGAAATACCGGCTGGAAGCAGTAATAAGGGCTGAGGGAGGGGGGTAATACAAAATATTGATTTTGGCTTTTATCAATAAATTTAATTTTTAAACTTAAAATTTGTTTAATTTTTCCTTTCTCGTACCCCTATTTTCCATCCTTGTTCTCCTTATTCCCTCTTTCAATCATTTTAATCAGCAAAAAGCATGAAGTGTGCTATGGAATTTGCTATCATTAGAAAGAGAATAGAATCGGCTCTCAAATGATACTAAAATCCGTAAAAATATATATTGAACTTAGATCTATGTACAATTTACGACGTCTAGTTAACCCGAATTACTTTTTGCCTCACAGTATTTTAAAATTTGGAGAAAAATTCTCTATAATTCATATAAATATCTTGTATATGATTAACGCATAGGTTTGTATTATTATTGCAACTACTATTCCGGGCTTTACCCGCAATGAGATGTACCTTAATTACTATACAATAGTCCATGAAAATTCATTGTATTACTGTATTTTTCAGTCTACATTAGCAAATTTCTGTTTCAGATGCTACCTGACACTTAATAAAAAAATTTTTAAATTCATTCTATAATTTGGTGATAATATGATGACCCAATATTGTCTTCAGCCTGTAGATGATTTAAAGAACAACCAATACTATCCTTTAATACTTATTTCAGTACAGTTATCTATATGTTAAAGCATTTTTCCAATCCTTTCAATAAAAGTAATAGTCCATTATTGAGGCACACTTCAATAATATTTAGTTAGTTCGTTAATAAATAATTGATAGGTGTGGTAACAGTTCACGTCGGGCATCGGTACATGCCACAAGGATCAGTCTCGACTACCGCACCAAATCTTATGTAAAAGTTTAAAGTAAAGCCAGAGAAAGACTGGTAACCTTGCAAAAGTAATTAAGTGCTAATTATAGTGTATTAATTCCATCAAGAAGTCATCAAAATCAACAAACATGGATGCTGACCAAAGCCTCAATAATTCCTGGAAAGATGTAATAATGTGTGTATATAGGTAATGTAGTAATGTGCCTTAAAAGCGAGATAAGTAAGAAAGGTGAATTCTCTTAGACTAGAAGTAAGAGAGCTAAGACAGACATCTAATAAATCCTGCTAGCAAGCCAGAAACCATGCACAAACAAGGACACTAGATTCTCCGAAGCAAAAATGGCAGAAGCACCAAGGCAAAATGAAGAAGAAGTATTCCAGAGACCCAAGAGACGTCGCAAGAAAAGGAAGAGCAGTACGTCCCAGCCCGAACCTAGTGAGTCCCCACAGGCAAAAAGTCTGGTGAATCAAAATCTATTTCTCTATTTGCTTCTACCCCTATTTCTGTATCTTTTTCTCTCCCAAATCACAGCCAAAGTAATCATTCATCCTGCTACCGTCGATGTCCCAAACACTCTAATCAGCTGGCTGTCGCAACTGCCTCCAAAAAACTTCATCTGGGGAACTGGGGACAATTTCAGGCCTGCACCCTCCTGCCCTAAAAATAGGGAAAGTTATCTCTCAACTTAACTTGATGAATACCGCCATGCAGCAACTTTTCAAAAACATGCACTACCTTCAGCGCCAGTACGCCACTTTCGTGCCTCAACAAGACTCAGCCACCCAAGTATGACTAAGTATCCCAATAGAATTAACCCGCGAGCTCTTACTACCTGTCATAGAACGCCAGAGGTGTTATTGCTAAAAAACATGCGCTTCAACTTTTTCTCCAGAAGCACAACATGGATATCGCCATAAGTCAAAAAACTTTCCTAATTCCCGACCATCGTTTCAAAATCCCTAACTTCACAGTCTACAAGGATGAGAGAATCAGAGCCCCTCGCGGCGACACAATGATTCTGATCAAAAAAAACTCCGAACCACAATAAACCTTGCACAATCTAAAGCCACCACAATAGCCGTTTCCATGGCTAACAATACAGTCAATCACATATCTTTCATCTACCAACAAAGCCAGGCCAGGCCAACCATCCTATTGACTTACTTTTCCGACCCAATAGTCAAATGTCTGTTCTGGGCGGCGATTTCATCGCCAAAGCGTTAACTGGGGAAACCCAGTCGTGAACGTTAATCTCGCTGATCTCGAAATCATATAGAACTGGTAACTCTTCAGAAGACCTGACTTCCTTGATCTTTTCCTGGTCAGGACCGTTGACCTCTTCCACAATATTACTGTCCTCCACGAGCTCTTCTCCGACCACCTGCCAGTCATTCTTAGTCTGGGTAATCCGACTGACCGTATAAATGACACCAACCCCGTCTAAATTCACACCATCTCCACCAGTGATCTAGACCAAGCAGTCAACAAATGGACTGCAGACTTCCAGACTACCCTTGCCCATGCCACTGTCACAAGGATCGAACCGGTCACAATTCATGGCAAAAGGCTCGTAAACCAAAACCACAGAATAAGTTAAAAGGCTCGTAAACCAAACCACAGAATAAGTTAATTTATTGATTATCCTGATCACGAACCCCAGCACTTCTTCTCACGAGACTAGCAATATCGGCCAGTTAGCCTACTTCCTTGTCTAGACAAAGTGACAGAGGAAGCTAGCCTCGAAATCATCAGAGTTGAAACTTAGCTCAGAGTCATCCCCCCGAATATTTCATTCTAACCTTCACTCCGAGCCATACTCCAGACAATCGCCCTCTCCCGACACATCGCTAACATTTTAGATATCTCAAAGACCTTTGACCAAGTTGGGTACGAAAGTTTAGTTCTCTGGTTTCTCCGTCACAGCTACCCTATTAACAGCACTAAATTGGTTCTCTCCTTCCTCTCGGCCCGCATTTTCCAAGTTACTCTAACTTGGAAACTGATACCTCCGAAATTAAGGTCATACAAGATGGAGTCACCCAAGGCTTTGTCCTCTGCCCCACTTGTGCAATATATTTGCCACCGACATTCCCAAAATGAATCATACCTACTTATTCATGTATGCCGACGACACCATCACCACCAAGTCCATGGGAATCATCGCCAGCCGCCTCCAACGGTACCTGCATAAGTTAGTACTTTGATTTGAACATTGGAGAAGTCAACTGAAGCAGGCAAGATACATCATAATCAAATCCACCATCCTCATGCCAGCCCGCCTCGTCCTCTATGACACCAAACTCCAATGGACCTACACCATCAAGTACCTGGGCCTCCACTACGACAAGCGGCTTGTATAGAAAGACCAGGCCGCTGCATCGACTAAGAAAGCCAACCAGCTCCTACCCACTCCTCAGCACGTACAGTGAATTGTCAACACGCAATAAGTTGACAATGTACAAAATAATCATCAGGGCCGGCCTCACCTACTCCAACCCGGCATAGTACCAGATGTCACTTATCCAAAAAATCGACCCTCCAGATTGTCCAAAACAAAGCCTTTCACATCATCGCAAATGCTCCATGCTCCGCAATACACAAATCCACCGCAACCTTCCGATTTCAACCACCTGGTCAGCTCAGATTCCTAGACAAAGCCACCCACCATCCCAATCCCACCATTAGAGATGCTTATGGACCTCCCCCAACGTCGCTACCCAAGACTCTCAAACCCTCTGCTCTAGGACCCCTAATGATGGAAGTAGACTAGATTTAGTTTTAAGTTAGTAATAGTCATCAGTTCCATACTGTAAGTCTCAAATATCTTCAGTTTTATCTCATTTATATAAAAGTCTAAGTTAATTAGGTTACTGACAACTACGTATCTTAAGACCCAGTAGGGTGGTAAGTAGTGAGAGGGCCTAGCCTAGCCTAGCTGTACCTAGTTTACCAATAAAGGAAATTAGAATTAGCTATAGCAACTATACTGTTTTATATCATCCATATAAGTAATAATTTTCGGGTTATTCAGAAATCTTTTCAATAAACATGATACATTACACTTTGTCTTTATCCACAATTTTATCAAGACTGATTAAACATATTTTATCTTATGCCGGAACAGATAAACAGAAAAAGGCTACACATGGTTGTTTTGGTCTCTATATAGCCAAGTCACCAGGGATTTTGAGCTCTCATTAAATGTTAACAGGCTGCATTTTAACACACAGGTAGTTTTTTGGACGAAGAATACGATTAAAAAAGTTTGCTAAACTAAGTTGGGAATGTGGAATCTTTGGCACAATGATACTACTCAGTATATATCACCACTACACCAAACACTTTATTTTTGCACTCGACGCGCGTTTCGCTAACCATGTTAGCTTCATCAGGAGCGATGATTGACTCAATTGAGTACTGAGTAGTAAGTTTGCTAAAGTTTGATGTACGCTAAGCCCACAAAATCCAAAATATAATCAAAAATTGGGTTTTTTCGGTAATATCTTGAAAAATAAAAAAAATATATCGAAAAACTAATAGCACCACGTGAAAGAGTGGTAAATTTTACAAAAAAAGGGTATATAAATTTATTCCTTAGACTTTTCTTTATTAGCGTGACAAAAAGTGAACCCCGCTAAACAGGTTAATTTGAAAGTCTACGCGCACCGCTCGAAGGTTAATCGATATTACTTGTTTTCAGAGTGTAAAAAGAAAATTAAAAGATAGCTTTTTGAAGAGGAGACTTTCAGCTTTCCGATGACATTAATAGTTTTAATGTTTGTTGCTTTATAATTTGTAAAACTTAAAACGAAACTTTTGTTTGCATAGGGGCATACAGAAAATTACAAATATTTAATAAAAAAATCCTTGTACATATATTATTATTATATCTTAAGTTTCAATATAAGAATAATTAAAAATATCCACTTTGTCTCTGTTACTTAAAAATTGAGTACCGGCCAGTAGGAAAATTTGCCTGCTGTAGTGCGCTGCCGGCAATTTTACGTTCAAAGCATTACGAAATGGTAAAAAAAATCGGACAATTTTTTTTTTTAGTTACAGTTAAAAGTATACTTTATATTAGAAAATCGTTAAAAACTTCAAAAAACTTTCTCTTTTTCTGTAATTTTGCTCTTAAAAAAGTGTTCATAATAAACGTATTTTTTGCTTATTATTTATTAATCATACAAATTAAAATAAAAAAAATATATTTAAAGGTGAGAAATGAAAGATAATAGTCTAAGCTTTAAGTATAAAGTATTTATATTTCATTTAAACATGCAGGTACAAAGAAAACAGTTACTAAAAACACAAAAATTTCAAATTACTCGAAGAATTAAATAAATTACGTACTCTCTGGTCGTCATATTGGATCCACCATTTTGAATTTGTCAAATCTGTCATCGGATTCTTAATCAGTACTCCGAGAAATCCCTTAATAGCCAATTTTAAAATATTTAAGGGAATACAGAAACGATAATTTAATCATAAATCAGGTTGGAAGCATGATTCCCATTACAACTGAAGTGGTTAAACCAGCCATTTCATTTTAAATATATTTTTTTTTAATTAAAGTAAAACTAAACAAAATAATCTATATACTATTTTTTTGTAAAATTTCCCGTTCTTTCAGGCTATTAATTTTTCGATATTTTTTTTTTTTTTTTAGAGATATTTGCGAAAAACCTAATTTTTCATTTTATTTTCGATTTTGTAGGCTTAGCGTACACTTTAGAGCAGCAAACTTTTTTTTCGTATTCTACGTCCAAAAAACTACCTGTATGCCAAAATGTAGCCTATTAACATTTAATAAGAGCTTTTCGTTAAAATTTGCCTCCGACGACTGGGCTAATATACATCTCTATTGAATAATTTATAATAATATTGAAAATAATGAATATATGGGCACAGCTGCTGTTACGATTTTCTTATAAACTATCCTATATCCGACCATTTGCTCGCAGTGATATGAAACTTATATGTTATTGTCCATAAATGTACTTTTTGAAAACATACCAGAGTTATATAGAAACAAAATAATATATGTTTCATTACATAATAACTGGCTCAGCAAATGGATTTTTTTTATTCCTAAAGTTACTTTTATTTTTCAATATGGACTGTCAGCTGATATGATTTGCGTTTTTTATGACAACAACATGATGACTCGTTATTGTGAAATAGAACTTTTATAAAAATAACCACAATATATATATATATATATATATATATATATATATATATATATATATATATATATATATATATATATATATATACGATAAATCACTAATAAGTAAACGTTTTTTTCATTATAAAACAACTTTTTAAATCCATCAATGAGAATGACAGTTCCACTACTGAACCTGTATTTGGGATATATGAGTAATAATTGTAGTACCGTTACTATCTTATGTTATCGATATATCATATATATATATATATATATATATATATATATATATATATATATATATATATATATATATATATATATATATATATATATATAGTAGAATCTCGATTATCCGAAATAATATTAACCAAAGTGATTTCAGATAATCGAAATTTCGGTTAATCCGATTTTTTTTTTATACAATAGAAGTTTAGAATGAATACAACATTGCAGATTGACTTAAAAGCATTTATACGATATGCTATTACGTACATAGGTATTTATTAAAACAAAGAATAGAACAATTAGTTTACTTATTTTATGTATATGTACGGAAAATCGAAAATAAAACGGTTTCATTCTTAACTTTAAGGGTCTTAAAAAAGTGGTAATTTTTAACTGCACTAGTTTTGCGTTACTTCTGTTTTTGGTTGCAATGTCTCTTCAACGTTTGATAAGCAAAACGTCAGCGGCGGTTACATTTTCTTGTCATTCTACATAAGTTAACGCTTTTTCTAGGGCCTCTAGTGCTTCTGAATGTGACATTTTTACTGGAATATTGTCAGTGGCTTCTACTTCGTTATCATCATCGTCATCACTGTCTATTTTATTAGCATTTTTGCATACACTTTTAATTAATTCTTGGTCAGTCATTTCATCTTCTACACTATCACTATTTAACCATTCACAAACATCGGTTTCCGTAACACTTTCACATCCTGATATTCTTGTAATAATTTTATGTCAACTTTCATTATCTTCTGTTTCTGCCTCTAAGTAATATCTCTCCTCTTGTGGAATCAATTTTGACCATGATTTTTCCAGAGTACTACTCTTTACTTGATTCCAGGCTGAAGCTATCCAATATATAACATTTTTCAAATTTATCTTTTTTAAACAACCAGTAAGATTGCCACCTTCATCTACTTCTTCTAAAATATGCACCAATAACAAACGCCTGTAACTGCATTTTAAATTTTCCAGTACACCCTGATCCATATGCTGAATGAGAGAAGTTACAGCAGGAGGCAAAAACATTGCTTTTATTTACCCACTTCCAAGATGCTCCGCACTTGGATGAGTGGGGACGTTATCTAGTAACAGAATACATTTTCTAGGATATCCATGTTCTTTTAAAAAAAGTTCCACTTTGGGAACAAAATCTCCAAAAAACCAGTCTTTAAACAGAGTCGCGTTTATCCAGGCATTGTTTTGATTTTTATACAAAACAGGAAAAGCATTGCGACGAATATTCTTAAAGGTTTGTGGATTTGCTGACTTACCAATACATAATAATGGGAGTTTGTGTCTTCCAGAAGCATTACTGCATGCAAGAACAGTAATACGTTCTTTGCTACGTTTGTAACCAGGTGCTCCAGCTTCCGTTTTTGAAGCTAAGGTATTTGACGGCAACATTTTATAGTTCAAGGGTGTTTCATCACAATTATAGATTTGGTCTGGTTGTAAACCATATTCTTTCATAAGCTGCTCAAAATTCTCTGCAAATTTTTTTGCAGCAGATACATCAACCGAAAATCTTTCTCCACAAACTTTCAGTTGACGTACACCATGTCTTTTTTTCCACCTGTCCAGCCATCCATCACTTGCAGAAAAATTTACAGGCGCTTTAATAACCGGCAACTCTCCGCTTAAACTCACTGCCTTATGTTTTAAAATTGTTCCTGAAATTGGTATTCCACGTTCTCGATTCTGTGTAAACCATAAAAATAAAGAATTATCCACTTTTTGGTATTAACCGCTTTTCATACTTTTTCGTGCCTATGTGGGCGATGACAAAACACTACACCATTTTTCAAGTTTTTCGCGATTTTTTTCTCCACTCTGAAACAGTACTCACGGCTACATCTAAATCCTTCGCTCTATTTTTAAGAAGTTCACCATTATCTAAACGTTGAATTGCTTCAAGTTTCTCTTTTAAGGTAGCGTTTTTGATTTGGCTCCTATATGGATAAGGGATTGGGCTAGAGTTATTTTTGAGGTAAAGTAATTTATCCAGAAATTCCCTTGCAACATGTAGTTTTAAAATAATACGTAGACTGAAAAGTTTTTGGTCTAGCTACTTACAATTTTCATCAATATAGTCTCCGTCAAGAGCGATACATCAATCCAACGCTTTTCTAACATTTTTATACCTTTCTTGTAGAAGGATTCACCGATATATCGATAGTTATCGATATATCGTTACGAACTTACCTCCTTCTTAGATAAAATGGAATCTACCTTTCCCTTTGGAGAAAAATGTAGGTTCGGACCCCCCACGTCCTTCCATGTCGATATAAATGCTCTACTATTAGCCCATAATATTGTATATTTTACCATAAATTACATGCTTAAAATTTGTTTATTACATCAGCTAAAAAACCTGGAAAAATTCTCGTATTACTATTGGAACTATACAATATTTAACAACTCCACCAATTTCACGATTTTTAAAAGTTAAAATTGAAACTAATGAAAATATAACATAATTTTTGGATTTCTTGACTTCAAAAACCCCGAAAAGGTCATATAAGACGATATAGCTGAAACAAATCCTCTAATTTCCTTCCTCGCCCCTTCAACCCTATATATGTTTTACTATAAATATTTATGCATGACATTTGTTTCTCATCTCAACAAAGAAGACGAAAAAATTACCATATTACTATTGAAACTTTACAAGATTTATCGACACTTCCCCTTTCACCCCTTGCCCCTGAAGCAATATCACCCAAAGACTATAGGTCGTCCCATCTTTAGGTTTTATATATGTACCAAGTTTAAAATTGATATCTCATTTGATTCGAGAGTCTTCGTGCCAACAGTCCGACAGACACGGACTCACGGAAAACAGTGATTTTCTCGTGATCCAGAAACCCTAAAACGTGAAACAATAAAAAAATATTTTCCTTTATCAGTAAAAGTAAAAAAATTTTAGATATTTAATTTCTAGATGTAATAATGGTAAACTGACAATATAAAATATCTTTAGAGGTTATAACCTTTTATAAACATTTTTAAAATTATGTGTAAGTTTAAAAACTTACAATTAATTTTAATATATAATAATAAAGACTAAATCTTTATCAGTTTTGAAGAGTTTGTATACTAAATATATATTTTATAATATGTCAAAATATATTATACCGAAAAGTGAAAAAATCTTTCTGTTTATATTTTCATATGCGTTATAGTTTTAGAAATATTTGATACCCGTAAACTTAAAAGGATTAACAATCTCCTATATATTTCATATCGCTGAGAATTTTTCAATGTACCTACATATGTGGTTTTTTATGGTCGTCACAAGCTTAGAATATTTAATAGTATTAGTTTTTCAATTTTTCTATACTAGATCCATCGGTTATGCGGTTTTGGAATATTTTATGCATAAAAATGAAAACGGTTTACATGCCAATTTTTTTTTTCTTTAATAAGTTTTTAAAAGTAATAGTTGCTAACTAATTAGAAGCAATTTTGAGAAATATGGCAGTTATAAGACGAAATATTTAACAGTTTTGAGGATGTTCGAAGTTTTAAAAATATTTAAGAATATTTTATACACGGAAATAAAAAATGCGGCACATTTTCGATTGCATATAAAATATAAATAAGATTATACATTTTGAGTACAAGGTCCAAGCAATTTTATTGATACATATGATGGATAAAACTGGATATTTTTCTAATTGTTCTCATAGGTTTAAAGCATTTACTTTCATTACGGATTTTATATATTTTGTTTTAAAAATTCGAAAATATTTAATAAGTAGGAGTAATAAAATCATTACGTAATAGTAAATATTTTATAAGTTTTTATAGATAAAAATACCAAATAAACTACATATCTTTTAAGATAATTCTTTTATGTTCTATAAACAATTTAAATAACATGTGTCAATTTTATAACGATGTATTTCAAAAGAATGAAATATTAATCAGTTCTGAGGATTATACATTATATAGTAATTTTAATATATAGTCATTTTATACATATCTTAATAGATTTATTTGATAATATTTTTAATAGTAATTTAAAAAACAAAAATGCATCACTTCTCATACCTAAGTTGTCCGTAAGAATAAATAATTGTTTCTGAAGATTTTTTACGCAGAATATGAATAGCCAAATCATTTTATTTGTGTGTAGAAATTATTAGGATACCCTTACAATTCTGTTAATTAAAATATATTGAGTAGCAAATACTACTTACCTGCTAAATAGGTGTAAACGGAACCCGTCAACTCTTTTCTTTTTAAGACCAACAATGATAAAATGTTTCCAAAAATCCCACAGCAGCAAAATACCGGTACTACCACAGAATACAAAACCACTCCTAATAAAATAAATCTTGTTATATATTTGTGTCTTTAAACGTCACTAATCTAAAAGTTAGAAATTAAAAAAACTTGTTAAAATATGTGCCCAATACTTCTCTCATAAGGTAATTCGTAAAATAAACACTGAATTTGATTTGATTTATCCCCTGCCCCGTATATATTCGATTAATAACAATTACATTTAAAATTAACTTGTTTTCGATCAAAACAAGAAAAAAGTGCTTTTTAAAATATCTTAGCGAGGGCAGTAAAAGAAAAAGAGTTTTTGGGATCTCTCCGTTAATCAGATTGCAGTCCTCTCCACCTACTATTTTGGATAAGATTGGAAACTATAAAAAAATAATACGATTTTAAAATTCCTTGACTTCAAAAACACTCAAATGGATGTAATACAATATATTTGAAACTACTACTTTTACTCCCCTCTTTCTCCTGCGTCCCTGCGTCCAGTATGGATTAAAAATGATTAGGTACACTGAAAACAGAAAGTTCATATACCTTGACTCTGAGAAATCTGAAACCACCATATAATGTACTATATTCGTAGACATCCCCTTTAACACTCCTTTCCTTTTGTTTAAAAAAAAAATCTTAAAACTTTTTTGACAACCAAGGAAATCTTAAATAATGCTATTTATTTTTTTAGAAAATCCTATTAATCATATCCCAGTTACCCTCAAACGCTGGGTATCATTCTCTATACCGGGAAGGCTGAGTTGTTTTAACAAGTGAGATTCATTACCGACAATCGACGTGTGCTAGTCGCGATTTTTTCTCATATTTATTAATTTATTGACACTAAACACTTTTCTCAGTTGCTCATTATTTCATCCAAAAACAAAGGAAAATTTCTATAATACTATAAAAGATATACTAAATTTATCAACCCTTTCTTTCTCTCAAGCGATGCGACTCAAGAATTATATTTGCTGTCCAAATTCAAATAAAAAAAACTGCGATTAGGGTATATGAGAAGATCATAACTATCTGTTAAGACTACGAAGAAGTTATATCTGAGAATTTATTAATTAATTACGCTGGGTGCTCAATAATAGTAAGACAATATACGTTTAAATTGTGAATATTTTCACTTAGGTAGTTTGTGAAATTTTGTATATAGACAGGCTGAATAACATCTAAACAGTGTATTTTGAAACAAACAGTTGGCATATTTGTCTATTATCGATCTATATCCGTTTTCTGACCTTCGATCAGAAAATTAAAGCTCGACTCCAATTTTTTTCACCCGAAAAAAGCAATATTTTCTGTAACCCAAGATCAGATAGGTTGGGTTCTTTTAAAGGTTCTTTAGAGCCATGATGACGGAGGATAAAATTATAAAAATTTGTTTTAAATTGTTACCTATTCATGTATTTTAGCGACCCGTCCCGGCTTCGCACGGAAGTTGTTGTTATGTTACTGTTTAACTCTTTATTGTCATTTAGTGTAGACAAAAATATGTCTAAATGTCTACATGTCTAAAATATTTTTTTAAGGTAATTTAAAATATTTTTTATACACCACATTAAGTGTCTCTTTCCCGGGTGCCAGAACAAAGAGTCATCAAGAAACATTCTGTCCATTCGTGAAAACCGGAATAAATTCCGTTTAGTAGTTACTAAGAACGATAAATAGGCAGAGAGACACGGCGGGAAACTTTGTTTTATACTATGTATTGATATTTGATATTTAATATCATCCAAAAATGAGGCAGAGTACCCTCATAAAAAATCATTTTTAGCATACTCCATAATTTTTGATCAGCCAACCCCTCATTGTCATAATAAGGACTATTAGGCTTACTCTTTTCTACCCTAAGCCAGCTCTCTTCTAACCTCATATAATTCTTTTTTCGACATCTTTTATACAACAAAAAACACATAAGGACTTTTTGGCCCGACGATCGTGCCCTTTTCTACCCTCAAATAAGGCCTTTCTCAACTGCTTTTTAACTGAAAACAACCCATATTAGACCTTTTTAACAACCTTTTTTAACAAGAAATACCTCTTTCGACAACTTTATATTAAAAAAATAACCCCACTACGTTCATTAATGCCTTTTTCAAATCTATACACGCACACATCAAAACTCTTCTAATGCCTTCTTAACAACCTTTTTATCAAAGAACAACCAGTAACCCCACTTTTTGAGAAAATTTTTATCAAAAAAAAAAACTACTAAATTAACGCGTTTTTCACATCTAACCTACTCCCATTACCCACTAAACATAACCAAGACAATTCTAACAATAAACCTCATCGTCATAATAAAGACTTTTTAACCAAGGTTAGCATAATCCATAATAGAAACCTTTTGCTCAACCAACTCCTAATCGCTATTTTCATTAACGCCCGCTTGACTTGCAACCAACACCACACACACCTCGACGACGATGAACATCTTCAGCCAAAAACTTCAGATAGAGTTGGCAACACTATCTCATAACGCCCTTTTGACATCTAACCTAACGCCATTACACACTAAAAATACCCTAGACAGCCGAAAAACTACTACTTCACGCAGAGCTGGCTATACTGTCTTAACCCTGCGCATGCGCACATACTTCAGAGTGGGTTAAAAAAATGGCACAAAAATGCAGATTTGTAGGCCATAAGAAAATACATGGAATTTTGCGGCAGAAGATCCTAATTTTGGTGAATTTAAATTACCTAGCAATATTACAGGAGCTTCTACTTTTAAAATCAGTTTGTGGGCGGCGCGAGTTCAGAAACACCCTTTTAAAATCTAAACTATTCATCCAAATGTTACAATTTGACAGTATTAATCTTCTTAAATACACAGTACAAAGAACGCATTTAATTTAATAAGGATTTCTATTTTCCTACCTAAACTATTCTCTTTATTTGAAGTATTTTAATATGTCTAGTTTTAACATCTTTACTAATTTGGGTTAACCTTTGTAGATAGACATATGCTGTCGCAAACTTTTTTGTAGAACTATTTGAGGCGAACAATATTACCTTACATTGTTTTCACGTATCTCTAACTATTTACGCAGCGTACGCGAAAATATCTCTTCGACGATTGATTTTTTCCGACATCATTCGACATTCATCGCCATAGGTCGGTTAATTTAGAAAAAATATTCACAAATTATACACCTAAACCTTCCTCGTGAGACTCTCTATCCATTAGTGGAAACCAAAATAAAATCCGTTGAGTAGTTACTGAGAAAATCGCGTCCAGACAGACAGATAGACAGACGCAGCGAGGGACAGAGAATAACAAGACGTATACAATTTAATGATTATTGTATTACTGATCGACGAAACTAGTTTAAGAACTATTTCAATGGGTTTCTGTTAAAAGAGACTCAGTCAAAAAGTAGTCGAAATTGAGATTATGGTGGATATCGCTTATGGGCGGTTTCTTTTATAATTTTATGGTAGAACGAAATAAGTCTGATTCTCGGTTCGCATAGAATACTGGCAAACCTTTACATAAAGTAGAAACTGAGAAAATCTTTGATCTTAAAATTGCTGGCCAATATATTACCAAAAAAATGCGTTTCTACTGAAACAAAGGTCAAGAAAAACCCAATGAGCGAAAAATTGATGTTTCTATTTCAATTATGACATATCACTCCTGTAACTCTTAAGTTCCCAGGGCGTCCTTTTACGCATTCATTATTGCAGTACATTTTTCTTGTTCTTAACCCGAACAAATTACATTGGCTGTGCCTTTTGAATGAAAAATGCCTTTAAAGACAGCCAAATTAAATGACATTAAAGAACTTCTACCGTAGGTTTTCATGGAGAACGGAGAATTTTACAGTAAAATTTACACATGAGCAGATCTTTTAAGTAGAATGATTGATCAATAATATTACAGAATTCTTCAAATAAATTTAAATTTGGTATTTTTTAAATTTTTATTCATTTATTTAAATGAAATAAATTCATAGTTATTAATCAAATTCATAACATGATAAAAGGGGTCGAATCGAATAACTGTACGAAAATATATACATATCTGCGTCTGGTACAGATACCAGTATATGATTTTAGATGTTGGCCTAGCAAATATATGTATATGTATATATATATATATATATATATATATATATATATATATATATATATATATATATATATATATATATATATATATATAGTTGTGGTATTTTGGCGTCACTTGGTCGAAAAATAAGTTACCACGCTCCTATAATATTATTCATAGCAGGTGAAATAAAAAACAATTTTATTTCTATTCTATAGTACTTCTAATTTCTAGCAGAATTAAGACATAATAATTTATGTTTTCTATTTCTAAAACTCCCCTTTCGTATCATCAATGTTTCATCAGTTACCATATTTCATCGTATTTCTTCATTATTTGACGCCACAATTTTTTCAGAGCATTATATGAAAACTGTAAAGGTTAAAACATGAGCTCCATATACTTCTCTAGCTAAGTATGCAATAAAACCCGCCGGCCTTAAAAAAAAAATCCCACATAACTAACGTCTTCCCTAATGCACTGAGTGCAACGTATCCGTTTCTTGAGTTGTTTTATTCTTTCCAAAAAAATCCTTTGTTTCCCTCTCAAAGAAGACATTACAGTGGCTTTTTTTAGATAATTGAACAAGAAAAAAATCACAAGACGCTGAATCAGGATTATATAGTGGATGATGTAAGTTAACGAGCTTACAGCTTTTAGTAATGGCTTGTAGTGTGCGAGCCTTTTCGATCCTACAATTGTAATGCAATAGTAAAGTTTTAGCTCGCCACCAAAATGGACGTTGTTCTAATTGGTAAGGTTTTAGATTTTCCTTTCGTAAACCTCTCCATTAACTGGAGACCCTTCTTCCAGAAGGTTTATTAACTTCCTTCCAAGTCCTTCATCTCCGAACACTTTATGTATGTTCCAAGTTAAAGCCGCATACTCATATAGGTTGTGCATAAAGGTTTCTTCCTCTTCACCACAGTCTGCATAGAGTAAGACTATTGTAGATACCTGTTTTCTGTAAATGTCTTCTTAGGTGACACTGACCGGTGATCAGTCCCACCATTAGTTTGGTCTGTGCCCTTGTTAATGTATTAGTTTCTTTGAGAAAACTTGTATGTCTGACCAAATGTTGCGAGCCAACGATCTATATGTTGCTGATATGATCATCTGTTAATTGTCGTTTTTACCATTTGTTTTGGTATACTAAACGCTGGTTCTGGATCCCTGTATAGTTTTGTAGCTCCGAATTTGGCTAATTCGTCCGCTCGATCCTGGAGTTGGCCTGATAGGCATCTAAAGCCTTTATAGCAGCCTGCGAAAATATATATTTCTTGGTTGCAATAGTCCCGTCTAATCTTCTCCTGAACACATGCTAGTATTACGTAAATTTCTGCTTGGTATATTATTGCACTTGTCCCTAGTGGAATGCTAAAGCACCACCTGAGCTTTTCTACATATACGCCAGCGCCTACTCCGCTTGATACTTTTGATCCGTCTGTGTAATAGACCAGACCCGTTGCTTTCATTGGAGCCTCAAACTCCATCCATCGATTTGGATCTCAACTAATTCTATATGGTTTTTCGAAACTGTATAACGTTGTCAAATAATCAGAATTCACACCGTATATTCCATTTGCCTATGGCGAGAGTAGTATCATAAACTAAAGAATTTTTCATGAGCCACACAGGGTGTTATGAAATTTAATTTATTGAAATAGGTGACCACGATGTAGAAGCACATACAATTTTTTTTCAAATTATAAAATTTTTGAAAAATTAAAAGAAAGAGGCAAAATTGCTTTTAACCAAATATTTACAAAATCAACCCGCCCATGAAAAGCCGACCTTGGCGCCGGAACAACTATATCATTCCCCCTTAACAGCTGTTTTCAAGTAGGGAGAATAGGGCAATCGACCTTCATTTTTAAAAAATAAAAATAAATTTTCGTTTACAAAAATATTTAACGCTGGTGAAAGTGGATTTTCCACGGTTCAGAAAAAAATATCTAGTTTTAGGGATAAATATTTAAAAGAATGAGACAAAATCTTGAATTAGGGAATAACACACCTTCAGAGAGGGTGGTCACCATTCCAAGCACTGGCTATATCAACTCAAACTCATTTGTAAAATAGATGAAACATTTTATAAGCGTCGTAAAGCCAACCCCTGAAAATAACGTGTTACTTCTGCTTGATGGAAATACAACGCATTCGAGGAACCTGAAAGCGTTGAACATAGCAAAAGCTAATGTTACAACTGCCAGGCCTTACTACTCACCAGCTTCAGCCTCTCGAGGTGTCTTTTTTTAAATCTATAAGCTCTTATTATATTCAAGCAATAGAAAAATGATTGAGAACAAATCCAGGTCGTCCAGTAACACAATATCAAGCTTTAAGTTTATTTGCAGAAGCTTACCAAAGAGCTGCTATCATTAGCACCATTGTGAACAGATTTCAAGCGGCTGGAGTTTGGCCCATGGACAAAAACGTCTTTCCCGAACATTTGTTTAAAGCAACTGAAAATATAAACTCAGGTAATGAAAGCACATCGGCCTTACAAGTTACTTCTTTTATTATTAGTAATGGAAACAAGCAAATTGCTCAGCCACCTGATGTCTTCGAATAGATTGCCACATTTAAATAGTGACCTTCTGTCTGATTTACGTATTTCGATATTGTAGAGTTCATCAGTGGGGTGAAAAAAAATATTAATGACATTATTTCTTTAGGGTCGATTTATTCCTTTATTATTGAGATCTATATAAGGTAACTTTTCTGCAATCGGAGTTGCTATAAGAACCCACTAGTTCCAATATATGCAGTGAATTCTATAATATATTCTATATATATATATATATATATATATATATATATATATATATATATATATATATATATATATATATATATATATATATATATATAGATATATATATATATATATATATATATATATATATATATATATATATATATATATGTATATATATATATATATATATATATATATATATATATATATATATATATATATATATATATATATATATATATATATATATATATATATATATATATATATATATATATATATATATATATATATATATAGTATATATATATATATATATATATATATATATATATATAGATATAATATATATATATATATATATATATATATATATATATATATATATATATATATATATATATATATATCTATATATATATATATATATATATATATATATATATATATATATATATATATATATATATATATATATATATATATATATATATATATATATATAGATATATATATATAGATATATATATATATATATATATATATATATATATATATAGATATATATATAGATATATATATATATATATATATATATATATATATATATATATATATATATATATCAATGATGTGCCACATTTAATAATCCAAAAAATACAACTAGTCTGTTAGGTGGCCAAAACGCTTTGGATTAAAACATATCCACATTATTTGACTGTCAGTTTTGAACCAAATGACTGTTGTACGCCAAAGTACCGCCACGCTGAAAGACAGACATTAGAATGGCTAAATGAACCCCTTTGGTGACTTTTTAAAGAAATATGGCGGTGTAGCGTGACTCTCACTGGAGATGAAGCGTAGAGCATGAACAGATTCCAGAAACTTCTTACCTAGACTAGGAAGATTTTCAGAATCAAAATATCTAGCCGCAACATCATATACTGTTGATCTCGGGTATCCGAAGAATCGGCTAATTTCCTCTGCAACCCCCAGTGCGGAGACTTCAATTATCACTGCTCCTCGATTTCACTCCGCACTCGATCTTATCTGCTTCAGCATTTGAAGCTAAACATGTTCACTACAAACATCTAACTTGCGTAAACGTCAACAACGACCTGGTGTCGAAGTCAAATGAGACGGAAGGTAGAGGATACAGCGTACATATATATATATATATATATATATATATATATATATATATATATATATATATATATATATATATATATACATATATATATATATATATATACATATACATATATATACATATATATATATATATATATATACATATATATATATATATATATATATATATATATATATATATATATATATATATATATTGTAACATTCATTTTTTCCTAGACTTTAAGACCATGTAATGTTACTGATTTTTTTTTCACTTCAAATTGTACTTATTTTCATTTTTGTATCGAACGGTATATTAATAAGAGATTCCAAGCCGTTCGGTATATTAGTGTGCTGTGCGGGTTTCTGACCGAATCTACCGGCACGCCGGGATTGGTTGAAAATGTGTATCCGGATTTTTGGTTCCGGCGTCGCGATTTGACCGAGAGAAGGCCGACGACTTATTTAAGGGTCCGAGGAACTACGGTCGAGGCTGAGTACCATCAAGCCGCAGCCAGGCGAATTTGCATCGGAGCCGCCAAAGAGCTTCCTTCGACTGAGCTGCAGTAAAGGCTCATAACAACAATCATGAGAGCTAAATAATGCACAAGTTTTTTAACGAAAAGCCGTAGTGGGCTCTCTAAGTGTTTACTAGAAAAGTGTGAAATCGGTCGTGTTCCATCGAAGCCGAAATAAAAACAGTAAGTTACCAAAACATCCTTCCATAGACTTATCCCTGAGTAGTGCCTTAACAGCAATATGAACTGACTAAAAAGTGAAGTGAAAAGCACTATTTTTTTCGTCTTCGGGAGTAGTCAGAGTTTAGAATTTAAATGTCATAACTACCAGTTAGGCTAAAATTTTTTAGTAATCCTGTAAAACTGCAAAGGTTAGAACTTTTTATTTTTAAAAACTTGAATAAATTTTCTTTTTGTTGATTAAAGCTAGTGTCTCACTGAATACCTATCTTACTTTTCAGGATAAGAACGGCTGTACCAAACTGATTTTTTTTATTTACCAACAGTACACCCTTTTCAGTATTTTTTCATTTTTTTTTTAGCTGAAGTTAGATCCTTTCTATTTTAAAATGAATGGTGCCCAAAAAGTCGTACAGCTGAGGTTTTTTTAAAAATAGAAAAATAATTCCAAAAAGACGTACAAAAATTATCTCTTACCCATATCTCTCTACCAAGGAAAACTGAGCTAGTGTTTGTTTAATTTCTTTAGTTCTTTTAAAATCATTATTCACTCAATTCATTATCAGAAATTAAAAGGAGGTTGCAAGAAAATTGCGCCCAAGCGTGGGAAAAACAATTTTCACACGGTACAAAATGACGCCTCAAAAAAGCGGGCAAGTTAGCATATTACAAAATAGCGCTGTCAACGCGGGGCTTTTGGAATTTTATTTTTTAAAGGGTTCAGTGTACTAGCTTTCGAACAAAGTAAAAGCTCTAACTTTGCAGATATTTTTATTTCATAATATTTATTAAACGAAACTACACTATAGCAGTAAGACAAAAGCAGGAAATTTGTAGAATTTTTTATTTCAATTTATCTGATGGTGGTATAGATATTTGAATTTGTTAATTGACTCTAAGATAAGTGATCCCTGTTTTTTTTCTTAAAAGCTAGCTTTATAGTTCAGATTAGCAGATGTGCTGGTTTACTTTAATTTTTTGGCAGTGTTAGATTTATTTTGCGGTTAACCGAACAAAAAACTGTTCTTTCTTCTCACCGATGTTTTACATGAATATTAAAAATACTTAGCTGATACGAAACGATATCTGGAGATTATTTTTGTTGAAAATTCTTAACATATTTGGTAAAAGAATTTAAATACAAGGCGATACTTAGAAATTTTTTTTTTGAAATTGTCGAAGATTTTTTTTAAATGTTTGGTAAAGAAGTTTACATATTTTAAGTGCCTTACATATTTTTTTTATTTTTTTTTTGACTATTGGGAGCACAGGAGAAATATTTTCAAGACTTTTTAAACAGTTCCTTTAAATTTTATTCATTTATCATGGAAGCCTTCAATTTTAAAGTCAATCACCTACTGGAATATGAGTTAGACTATGAACTGAAAATCCGTCGTACTTTCTCAGAACGTCCGGTCGCGGATAAAAGAAAGATTCTAACGAGGATCTTAAGTAAAGAAATTAATGAGCCCGGAAAAACGATAAAAATAGGGATGACACTCTGTCTTTTAAAGAAGAAACGGCTGGGTATCGAAAAGAGTTTAAACTCTATCCAAAACTTAATCGATAGTTATGACGGCGATCCAAATGATTCACTTGTACACCGGGTTAAGTCACGTTTATCGCATGTTGCGGGTCGCGTACAAAGAATTCCCATGCCGGATGACGAA
>CM032446.1:139987812-140022812 GCA_019049505.1 Pachyrhynchus sulphureomaculatus
TTTTTTCAGAGCCGTTTAAACGTTACCTTTGAGTCACAAATTTTTTAAAATTTTTTTGTATGGACTCATAGGCGTATGTTAAGTTTTTCGGTTTACTATCAGATTGATAGAAAATTGAAGTTCTGCAGGAGAACTAAAGGCTGATCATTTACAAGAGATGAGAGCAGACTAAGACAGTCGTTTCACAAAGAAATGATCAAAATCTGATACCGAGATGAGAACCTTGTCAAGAGAGGCTAAGCGCAGTGAAGGAAGATTCCTAACCGAATTTTTAGATTTCCCAGAGGTAATCTAGGAGTTTGGGCTGACAGAAAACGGTTATGCCTGATACCCTGTAGCAGTTTCTTCTAGAGGCTATTGTCTAGGAAGACGATTAACACCATGATCGAATATTTTAGCTGTCAAACGATGTTTTCTTCTTGTTTTCTGATTAAGCTGGAAAAGCTCTTGTCGTCTTCAACAGTTTTGTTGCGTTGCCACCGAAAAATTGAGAAATTTTTGCTTCATGTAGCTTTTTAAGCTCATTTTTCGTAGTTGGGAAACTTCCGTTGGAAGCTTGGTTAAGTCAACCTTGTAAACCTTTTAGGTTGTATCCCATGAGTTATCTGTTTTTACAGGCTGTGATGCACCGGGTGCTAACAGATGCCGTTACGACGTTTGGCAGGGAGTTAGTCTTCCTGAGGAACAGACTGATTGGAAGGGTAGTCTATGGGGGGCGAACGTTTGACCTTTGGGACCTTTAGGGGTTTTGTTACCCAATGGTTATTTCTATTTGAACCAAAGGAGAGCCTAGCTACTGTAGTCGACCTCAGCTCCCAATTAGCCTATTAGTGGTGACAGGGCTGTTGGCAGTAGTGTGTTTCGGAACACCCTATTGATTAAATTTTTTTGACTCATGGTGGTGTGGTAGACACCGTTTCAGTTTAGTGGATGCTATAATCTACTCCCTTTTGTTGGTGGACACCAGGGTCACCAATTCTGTATTTTATTGTCTCCACCATTCAGTATATCGTGGTGAGGTGTTTGTCTCCTGTTATGTGGGATGGATTGAATGTTTTTCGTTGTTGTTCTAGGGCGAGACCAGTACACGAGGGTTCTTCATGCAACTTGGAGAAGCGCAATGCTGGTTAAGTTTTATATCTCTGTGTAGCCACCCTGAAGAATGACGGAGGGCGTTTTTTCCGGCTCATGTTTCTAGGCAGATTTGTCACTTTGGTGCGATGTGCCGAAGATTTGATTAGCTTTTTGCTAAGAGCTTTCACCAAGCTCAGTATGGAGTTATCATAACCAAGAGTTTGGGATTTGAACTCCTGTATGTATTTCTGTATATATTTCTGTACATATTTCTGTATATATTTCGGTGTATGTTGGTTGCCTGAGGGCATGTGCTCAAAATGCGAGAGATTTTGAGTCGTTTTGCTTATGGACTCCTATATTTAGGATTATGACTTTAGGGAGGTCCTATTTCGAGACTTGCTGTCTCATATAGTTATGTTGGGAATGTTTCCTTGAATGTTAGTTGTGCGCAGACTAATCATTCTGTTCTTAGTGAACATTGCTTTGTGAAGCAGGATCATTCAGTTTGGTGAATTTTAGCTTTTATAGCTATTCACTGTGTTTAGAGTGAATTTTAGCTTTTATAGCTATTCACTGTGCCTATAGTGGTATTGTTAGCTTTTATAGCTGCTCACTATGCTAATGGCGAGATTGTTCTTTTAGAACGCAGGCTTTGTGTAGTCGAGGACTATTTACCGAGTGTTTTCTTGGCGAGGAGCCGAGTTTTTTCTGGCGATATACCAGAGTGTTTTGTTGGCGATAAGCTGACGTGTTTTCTGGCGATCAACCAGAGCGTTTTCCCTAGCGACTTTAGCATGTCTAGATGTCTTAGGACGTCGACATTGCGCGATGGAGTGCGATTATTTTCCGAGTGCGACTAGTAGTGATACTAGATTTAGAATGTTCTCTTAGCGATGAGCTAGAGCATTGATAGCGATTTTTCCCCAGCGTTTGTCTGGATATTTATCCAGATATTTTTTTTTTGGCCTAGTGCTAAATGGTCTGACAAGGCTTTTTCTTTTAGTGTAAGTGTTTGCACTAGAATCATTTTTTTATTTTTTTTCTTTATTTAAGAATTTTTTATAAATTTCTTTTGCTGGAATAGAAAAATTTTCAGACAATCCTTAAAATATTTTAAGGGGGGTGTTCATATTTTATTTCAGTTCACTTTTTTTGATTTAGACAAGAGTCTAGACAAAGTTATATTTTTTTTGTTTTGGTAACAATAACAGAGCTGATTCTTTTATATAAGAAGACCGCGATTGTTATTTTGGAAAGGTATTTCTTATGTTCATGCAAGGATTTTTATTTGCTTTTTTTGATGTACTTAACCTTAGTGTCTAATTAAGTTAAGTCTAGTTATAAGATTCTTGTGATCATGCAAAGATTTTCATAAGGTCCGAAGTTTGTACTTTTGTTTTAAGTTCTGACCTTAGTATTAAGTGATAGTGTACCACTTTGTACCTTTCCATAAGTAGCCTAAGTTTAATAGACTAGTGTAGTCTATTTCTTTTTGGAAGGGGGTAAATGTAACATTCATTTTTTTCCTAGACTTTAAGACCATGTAATGTTACTGATTTTTCACTTCAAATTGTACTTATTTTCATTTTTGTATCGAACGGTATATTAATAAGAGATTCCAAGCCGTTCGGTATATTAGTGTGCTGTGCGGGTTTCTGACCGAATCTACCGGCACGCCGGGATTGGTTGAAAATGTGTATCCGGATTTTTGGTTCCGGCGTCGCGATATGACCGAGAGAAGGCCGACGACTTATTTAAGGGCCCGAGGAACTACGGTCGAGGCTGAGTACCATCAAGCCGCAGCCAGGCGAATTTGCATCGGAGCCGCCAAAGAGCTTCCTTCGACTGAGCTGCAGTAAAGGCTCATAACAACAATCATGAGAGCTAAATAATGCACAAGTTTTTTAACGATAAGCCGTAGTGGGCTCTCTAAGTGTTTACTAGAAAAGTGTGAAATCGGTCGTGTTCCATCGAAGCCGAAATAAAAACAGTAAGTTACCAAAACATCCTTCCATAGACTTATCCCTGAGTAGTGCCTTAACAGCAATATGAACTGACTAAAAAGTGAAGTGAAAAGCACTATTTTTTCGTCTTCGGGAGTAGTCAGAGTTTAGAATTTAAATGTCATAACTACCAGTTAGGCTAAAATTTTTTAGTAATCCTGTAAAACTGCAAAGGTTAGAACTTTTTATTTTTAAAAACTTGAATAAATTTTCTTTTTTTGTTGATTAAAGCTAGTGTCTCACTGAATACCTATCTTACTTTCAGGATAAGAACAGCTGTACCAAACTGATTTTTTTATTTACCAACAGTACACCCTTTCAGTATTTTTTCATTTTTTTTAGCTGAAGTTAGATCCTTTCTATTTTAAAATGAATGGTGCCCAAAAAGTCGTACAGCTGAGGTTTTTTTTTAAAAATAGAAAATAATTCCAAAAAGACGTACAAAAATTATCTCTTACCCATATCTCTCTACCAAGGAAAACTGAGCTAGTGTTTGTTTAATTTCTTTAGTTCTTTTAAAATCATTATTCACTCAATTCATTATCAGAAATTAAAAGGAGGTTGCAAGAAAATTGCGCCCAAGCGTGGGAAAAACAATTTTCACACGGTACAAAATGACGCCTCAAAAAGCGGGCAAGTTAGCATATTACAATATATATATATATATATATATATATATATATATATATATATATATATATATATATATATATATATATATATATATATATATACATATATATATATATATATATATATATATATATATATATATATATATATATATATAACTTATTTAATTTAGGTGGAGAGTATGACAGGATGTTCTATTTAATTATTTAAGGTAGTGCTTCCGAAATGGAAACTTAAAGTTACTTGAGTTTACCATCCCTCCTAGAAAAATTTTCATTTTTCTATTAAATTAGCTTTCAATATTATTTCGGTTTATAGGTTCTAAAAAAAAATGGACCTCATTTTTGATTTACCTTTTTTAAAGTTTCTTAAAATCTCACTGGCCAATGTAAAATTACCGTATATAAAAGCTGGGCGACACAAGGAACAGAAAACATATACACAAGAGAAGAATAACGTTCACTGAGAATCAAGGATTCTAAAATTTAGGCGATATTCATCTCTTTTCGTCGACTCGCTATACTGGATCATAACATCCTTAGGACGCCTAATGAATCTATTGTACCATATAGTCTTTCGTAAAATCAATAGTGACTAAAAATAGATCTAACCTGAACTAATTAAGATACCATCCACACGTAAATTTGAGAGTTTAGCTTAAAAATAAGAGCGAAAAGATGTGTATTTTCGTAGTCACTAGTTATTGTACTTCCTTATTAATCATGTATTTAAAAAAAAACGTTTTTTTTATGTGTAAAATCGGTAAATGTCTTCCACTATCATAATTATTAACCAACCAAAATCTTAAAGGACATTCATTTCGTAGTGTAATATTATAACTACGAGTATTTATTACATTTTCAAACCTGATTCCAAAACTATTCATGTATTGTTTCCCAAATAATTATGTAGAAAATTTTAGCCCCACGCTTAAAATTTACCATATATATATATATATATATATATATATATATATATATATATATATATATATATATATATATATATATATATATATATATATATATCTGATGGCAAGGGCCTTATTAACTACGTATAGATTTATTTCTCTAAAGTCTATATAATATTTTTAATTGACTAAATAGGAATAGATGACGAAGATCTCCGCATCATAAAGAATCTCTCCTAGAAACAAACAGCCAATATCAGAGTCAAAGAAGAAATATCAGAAAACATTGAAATCCAACATGGCGTACGCCGAGGATGTATCTTAATACCACTCTTATTTAATGTATACGCAGAAGAAATATTTAGCATAGTACTCCACATTATCTCAGCAGGAATAAACATAACACTATAATATTCACAGACAATTCACAGGACCTACAAATGCTGATGGAGAGAGTAATCCATGTCAGCCGAGAATACGGAATAGATATGAATACAAAGAAGACTTAACATATGATCATAAGCAAAAACTCGGCCTTACAAGGACAACTCTATATTGGTAACCAAAAGATTTTACTTTTGCTACTTGGGTACCACAGTAAATGAAGCATAAGACTACTCACTGGAGATTCGATGCAGAATAGAAAAAGCGAGGGCAGCCTATACCAAAATGGCCAAAGTGTTCAGAAGTCATGATCTCGGTTTAAAAATCAAAAAAAGACTTCTCGAATGCTACATCTTTCCGGTGCTTCTGTATGGGGCGGAGTCTTGGACTGTAGCTACGGCATTATGTAAAAGGTTATAAGCATCAGAGATGCGGCTCAACAGGGGCATACTTAAAATATCTAGGACAGAGAGAAATTGTTAATACAATTAAAAGAAGAAAACTCGAATATTTGGGCCACACCATGAGAAACGAGGAAAGATATTGTCTACTCCAACTAATACTGGAGGGCAAAATGGACGGAAGAAGAGGACCACGAAGGAGACGTGTTTCGTGGCTGAAAAACCTGCGAACATAGTTCTCAACAACAACAACCGGCAGCTGTAAACAAAGTCATAGCCAGGATGATCGCCAATATCCGATAACGGGTTGACACAAGAAGAAGAATATCTAAGAGAGTAACTACTATATCGAATTTTTAGAAAAATTGGCTTAATCAGCTTTTTAGAACTCTCGAGGGTGGATCTATCTCCCAGAAGTAAAAAAAACTCCATATTTTTTCATATACAGTGAAATTCCCCTTCGCGGACACCCCTCTTACACGGACACCTCTCTTGAACAGACAGTTTCTCATGGTCCCGACCGACCGACATATAATTGGCATTGTGTCCTCTTGGATGGACATTCTCTTGAACGGACGCGGACACAAAAAAATGTTCTCTTAACCGGACAAAAAACAATAAAAAAAACGCCTTGTCTCATTTTTCTGTGGCAAGTATCGCCGCTTACCAACGTCCCTGCCTGCCTTTACTGAGGAACTTCCCCGAGTAAACCGGGGATATACCGATCTCAATTTTTCGGTACACGCGGGGATTTAATTTTAGTCTGACGTCTATGCGAAAAAGAGACACAGTGGGCGACACATTCATTGTTGAAATGGCTCCAAATAGAAAAATTCTCACGCTTAAAAAAAATTGAGATGATGAAGTTCACAATAAGGAAAAGTTAAGTGTAAGGGACTTATCCAAGCGTTTTAATATCGGAAAAACACAAGCTGCTGATATAATTAAACATAAAGAAATCCTTCTAAACAAGTGGATGTCGAACAGCAATTTGAATGAAAAAAAAAGCTTTTTGACTGGTGATGGTACCAAAATTGACAAGTTGTGTTATAACTGGCTTATAGCAGCTCACCATAAGGGGATTCCTTTGACAGGTATGCACATGAATTATTTTTTTAGATAAGGTGTTCTGGAATTAGTGTTGTTGATTTTCTTTTCATATCAATTCAAAGAATAGATAAAAGGGTGAGAGTATCAGTAGGCTTGTCGTGACAAAAATGCAAATTGTTAATGTTTTTTTCAGGTCCACTAATACGATGCAAAGGAAAAGAAATAGCCGAGTCTCTGGGACATTTTACATTCAGTGCTTCTTCTGGTTGACTTAATAAATATAGAATCTGCCACAACATAAGTTTTAAAGCGATTTCAGGAGGAGCTTCGGTTATTGCTGACGATGTTTCATCATTCTGGGAAAAATGCCCTTCTTTAATTAAGGGATATTCACCGAGAGACATCTATAATGCCGTATTTTAGGGCTCTACCCAACAAAACGCTAACCTTAAAAAAAAAAATGTGTTGGTGATAAATATCCTAAAAAGAGGTTTACACTTTTGCGTTGTGCAAATATGGCGGGAGAAAAAGAAAAACTCTTAGTCATTGATAAGGTTGCTAAACCCAGAGCATTTAAAAATATTAACATAAAAAACCTGCCTGTAACTTGGAAATATAATAAGAAAGCTTAGTTGACAGGAGAAATTATGACAGAGTGGTTGCAAGATTGGAAAATGATAAAAGAAAAAAGAAACATTTTATTATTTTTAGACAATGAAGGATCTCGTCCAAAAGACGTCCGCTTAAAAAATATAAAAATCTTATTTCTGCCCCCTAACTGTACATCAGCTTGTCAACCACTTGACTAGGGAATTATAAAAAATTTAAAAATTTATTACCGTCTAATACTAAAACACCTGATAGTAAACATTGAAACTGCTGGTACAGTTTTTGAGTTAATTAAATAAATTGCGCCATTGGATGCAGTTTACTTTGCAAAAACCGCTTGGGAACAAGTAACCAAGGAAACAGTTAAAAATTGCTTCCATAAAGCGGGTTCTAAGCATGAAAATATGCAAAGTGAAGACCAGTTAACTGAGGCTGTTACATCTGATCCGAAAGATGACTTACCACTTAACGTACTTTGCCAAAGATCACGGAGATGCAGAGTCTTTAGAGCTTCTTTCCAAATTACAAATACGATTTGTGGACCCCATTTTAAAGAAAAAGGGGAGATAAACAACAATATATGAATTTTTGCGTCGTTAAAGTGACCTTTCATTTCATATGTATAACTCTATCCTATTATATTTTATATGTATCTAAAGTAACAAATCTTTGCTTTTTCCTTAAGTTTTAAGTTTTTTGTTTATTTTAAAAATATATACATACATAAGTATACATTTTAAATGTCCCAAATTCTTTAATTACATTTAAAAAAAAACGATTTTCTTTTGTATTCCCTTTAAGCGGACATCCCTCTTGAACGGACACTTTCCGTCGGTTCCGTTGGAGTCCGTCCAAGGGAGATTTCACTGTATACCAAAAAACGGTCACTATATACAATACTACAATCATCTGACATTCAAGAATCAAACAGAAACTTAAAACCTTGTTTTCAAAATTATCCAGAATAGTAATTTTACTCGATAACACGTTTATCTACTTAATTCTCCATTTGTCAATACACACTTAAATATGTATACATACATAAGCAAATGCAAATTATTAATAAGTTAATTTAAAATGATCTAACATTATGTATTTTTGCATTTTTATTCTGATAAATAAAACCTCCATACATACCTCTTGGATTAGGTTTGTCAGCCCATACATCTGCCTCTCCTTTGTAAGGACGGAGATGAATAAAATAAAAACTCATTTATAAACTATTTGTTTATACGTACACCAGAGAAAAAACGATCAAACCGTTAAGTAATACAAATATGTGTAAAATGAATCTCAGTGCAAAATATTTAGCATATCAAAAAATCAATGGAACCCTTGACATGCATGTTTATTTGATTAACCAGATCTCTTCAAATGTTGATTAGTTGATTAGCTGTTAGCTAATTTCTGCTAATACCCTTTTCTTGTTTTATTAGTATTTATATAATATTTAATTAATATTAATCCTCTAAATGCAATAACTTGTCTAGATAAAATTATGACGACATAAACTTTGAAGTTTCGCAGATATGAGATATTACTATTTTTGATGCTGCGAAATTTGACTTTGTTTGTCTGCCCAGACTTTATTGCTAATTTGTTCTTCTAATCTTTCATTCCTGGAAGCTCTATCTATAGTCCATACTCCTTCAGTACCGACCTCATTGCACCTCCAGAGTGAGGAGTATTCGTACAAAGTCGTATGAAGTTTAACAAATTTTTAGACACATACAAAATACTGTTCTTATACAGTGTGTCCCAAAAAGTTTTATACAAATGGAGAAAAAGTTTATCTTACATATTACAAAAAAATTATTCTTGATAAAAAGTTCTGCATCATATGGAAATCCATAATCAAGCATCAAAAGTTTAAAATATTTGATCGTATAGAGGGAAAATAAAAAATAATGATTTATAATGAAGAGTAAAGTGTGTTTAAATACAGAGCAAAATATTATTTGAAAATGTTAATAGGAACTAAAAAATTATGCTCACGTTTATATTTGTAGCCTTTCTAGTTAAAAATTAAAAAAAACTCCAGTAAACACGTCAGATTATTTATTGAAAAAAAGAAAACGAAATCACTACAAACTTGAAGCTGAAAATAAAAGAACATATCTTTGGAAATACCTAACAACTGTCAATAAACTTCAAAGCTAACGTCAGTCTATTTCGTCTATAGTTAGAAATGTCAGTAAAATTAAGTGTTAAAGATAAAATTAAAATTGTTCTCATAGTTGGAGATAATTATAAAACTTTTAGAGCAGCAGCAGAAATCTTTAATAATAGACACCCTGATAAAACCGTACACTTCACAATTGTAGGCTATCTAATAAATAAATTCAAGAATTATGGAAGTGTTGAAAATAAATTTAAACAGAAACATCGGGCGTAGGTTTCAAATGAAGATAATTAAAACCAAGTAATGGTGTCGGTAGTACAAAAGCCAAAAAAATTCACTTCAGAAAAGATCAGCTTTATTGAATGTGAGTAAAACTACAGTTGCGAGAATTTGAAGATCAAATAAATTTAAACCATACAAACCCCAATTTACCCATACTTTAAAAGCAGGAGATTTTGAACGAAGATTTGAATTTTGTGCTTGGTTTCAAGAAGAGTTGGAAAATAACAGGTTTATGGCAAGACAAATACTTTTCTCTGACGAAGCGACATTTACGTATGTATAATGGGAGAGTAAGTTCTCAAAACTATCGCTGGTGGAGCGATGTTAATCCTAACTTCAATATCCAAACTTGAGATCAATACTCGTTTAAAACCAATGTATAGTGTGGAATTTTTAAAGATAGAATAGTTGGACCATTCTTTTTTCGAAATAATATGAATGCTGAACGTTACCTAGAATTTTTAAATAATGAGTTCCCTGAGATTCTTAATCGCCGACCAATAATTGAAAGACAACGTATATGGTACCAACATGATGGTACATCATGTCACAGTACGAGATTATCTCCTCCATATTTTTAACGATAGAGTAATAAGGAGGTATGTGCACTTTACTTGGTCTCCGAACATCACCCTTCTAGACTTTTTTTTATGGGGCTATTTAAAAAAAAAGGTTTATCTTAAAAGGCCATTTCAAGATGTTGATCATCTTGAGAGAGTCATTAGGGAAACATGTGAAGATATAACTCCCGACGTAATTAGAGATGTAATAAAAGATTTTTCTCGAAGAATAATCACCTATTTAGAAAGGGATGATGGATACATTGAACCACTTGTGCAGTAAAGTTAGAATTACAACTAGTCATAGAATAGTTAGAACTTTTTCGTCTTAAGTAACATCGACCCAGTCTTATTTTTCAAAAGATACATCAGTGATTGCCTTACCGCTATACCAAAAAACAAGATATACACTATTTTACAAATATTTAACAGCTTTCACCCCAAGATAAAATTTAAATCGGAAATAGAAAACCAGAACGCTATAAACTTTCTTAGAACGCTAAAAATTTTCTTTGTTTGTTTGTTTAGTTGTTATGTTATGTACGCAGTAATTAAGTAATGTTGCAATTTCAAAATAACCACAAATTTATTATGGATCTGATTGTTGCAAAGCAGATAAAAACGTTATCAAATTTTTAACAAAAATATGATACAATCAAGATCAGTGCACTAGTTTTTAATTAATTTCGTTTTCCTTCAATTCATATAATAATCCGACAATTAATGACTCGTTTACTGGAGTTTTTTTTATTATTTTTAACTAGGAAGGCCACAAATCTAAACGTGAATATAATTTTTTAGTTCCTATTAACATCTTCAATTAATATCTTACTTTATATTTAAATTTAAACACAGTTTACTCTTCATTATAAATCATTATTTTTTATTTTCCCTGTATACCATCAAATATTTTAAAGTTTTGATGCTTGACTATGGTTTTCCAGGTAGTGCCGAACTTTTTATCAAGAATAAATTTTCTTATAATATGTAAGATAAACTTTTTCTCCACTTGTATAAAACTTTTGAGACACACTGTATATACATTTCTAAAAATTTTATAAACATTTCGTTTATATATTTATAACTCATAATCTAACAGAAAATAATTCATGGGGCCGTACAAAGCAAGAAATCTACGATTTACAATCTAAACAAAACCACAACACATATACAGAGAATAAATACGCTTCAAACAATATTGCGTATAGTTTAGATACATATAATTATAAGGAATCTGTCAGTCCCCCAAAGGATCGTTTAATGAGATCACACTGTACCGCTGGGCTATTCAATTTTAAACCGAGTACATTATGTACACCACATAACATTTGTATTAGCTTTCGGCATGTAGAAAACACTCATTGATCTACCAGAGTGGTTCCCAACCTTTTCTAATCGCGACCCTTTTTAGATTTTTTAAATATGTTCGCGACCCCCCTTCCATCCGCCATACTGAATCAATAAAACAAAAAATAAAGGGTTTGAAAAAATATATTTTAGGACTTAACAGCGATCTTTTTTATAAAGTATTAATTATTAAGTATTAATGACTCATGTGATGATTGAGTTTGCATCTTCTTAACAAGTGTTACAATTCTTGGTTGAGTTTTTGTCAAGGTCAGTCTCATGTCATCTTGTACATCCAGCTTATTCTTGGCTTTTGTCTTGATCTGCAGAAGAGTGGAAAATCCACTTTCGCATTCGAAAAGAAAGCATGGAAACTTTAGGATACGAATGACGCATAATTGAGGTAAAGATTTTTCCTGAAATAAATCACGTGCTGAGGAGTCCTTTCGCAGCTCCAAAAATTCATCCTGCACTTCATCGAGAATGTCGGTAACATCCAAAGATGCATAAAATGGGTTTCGTACTAATGTAACCTCTTGTTCAGAGAACTCCGGGAAATAACACTGTATTTCAAATTCAAGGGCTTGAAGGTGATTATTAATGTCCTCTCTTAGATTATCTACAATTCCCGTCTCCGATTCTTCAGTCTTGGTGCAAAGGTAAAGTTTCCAACATTTCCTTCACGGCGCCAGTTTTGCAGCTTTAATACGAATGCCTGGATATTATTTCTGAAGTGAATAATGTGCGTTTCCTTACCCTGCAGTTTCAAATTCAGCTTGTTTACCAGAACTAATATATCAGATAAATAAGCTACTCTTTGTGTGTCATAAACTTATGTTTTCCTTTCACTTCTAGGAACTATTTTATTTCATTTTTCAATTCAAAAACTCGGCCAACAACATTTCCTTTTGATAACCAACGAACAGCAGTGTAAAGAAAGAGAACTTCGTGATCAGAGTTCATGTTTTTACACAGTTCCTTGAACATACTAGTATTGAGAGCACTAGATTTTTATATAATTGACAATTGTCATCAAAGAGTCGAACACTTCTTGCAAAGGCTTTGGAAGAGTCTTGGTAACAAGGGCAAATCGGTGAATCATGCAGTGCAGTCCCTTTGCTTGGGGTGCAAGCTCTTTAACTTTTGACTGAAAGCCCGACCTCGACCCAAACAGGGCTGATGCCCCATCGGTACATACTCCATACAAGTGTTTCCATTATAAATCATTACTTTCAAAGAATGAACTTATCATCTTCACTTTACAAAACACGAAACGAGTAACTGGGAACATGAACTAACAAGTTGAAAGAAAAAGACAGGAGAAGCCTTTATTTTAGATAAAATTATTCCATCACGTCTATGGATATGTCTGAAATGCGTCTCTGAATTGTGTTGTTGGACAAGGATATATTACGCATTTTAATATCACTCGCTTCTCCAAGAATTAGCTTAACCGACTTTAATAAACAGGGTTTGATGAGGGTTTCTGCAATTGTATGGGGTTCTTTATTTTTTGCAATTTCCAGAGCAATTTCATATGATGCCTGAACTACAGCTTGGCTTTGTTGTTGAAACGTCCCAGTAAAATCCAACTTTTTTTTTTTAAGGCAGCCTCAGGTCGTTTAAAAAAGTTCAAATCTTTCGTAATATGTTCGGAATGCTTTGATTAATAACAGTAGAAAATCTAAATTTTTTGAATATTTTCCAAATATCCTCCTTTTTTCTCCATGATGTTGATATCTGGAAAATAAAATACTTCAAAATAATTTTAGAAAATGTTCAAAAATTTTAAATTAACATTATTTAATGTTTTTTGCTTACCAAAATGGTAAATAATAGAAGAGCCTATTTCTAGGCGTGCAAATCGAAGACGAATTGAACAACGAACTATTCATATACAAACGACAAAAAGAACATTGTAACGATTTAACACTAGGTAACAAGTTTACTGAGCAAAACAATTTATCTGTACACTTATATTTATATTCGAAAGTTTAAACTCGCTGCTGAATAACTGAAGATTGTCCCCTACGGCTCTGTTCGTCGCTTATATTGGCAGTACTTTCCCGATTATTCTTAGAGAGGCAACGAAATGTCGCGATTGCTGCGGAGTACCCGGCTAGCTTGCCCCAGTCGGATTTTGCCAGGCATAAGGAGAGGTGCGTGCGCCAGCCGTCCACTGTTTACGTCGCATATCTCGTGTATTGTCGAGCATAAATAAATTATTAACATTTTAACACTGACCTTTAATTTTTAAAATTTAATTTTGGTTTTTAAAATTGAGGACCGGGGACCCCCGAAAAAAGCCAAAGCAACCCTTGTGGCTCGCGACACATCGGTTTGGAACCAACGATCTACCAGGACCTCTGGGCATAACAAACTTGATTCCTTCCAGTAAAGAAGGGCAGACAAAACTGTGATTGGAGATTTATACCAGGCACTTCGCATAAGAGTAAAAAAAAGGCGCACTGAAGTCACAGGGATGTTGGTTTACTTGCAGAATCAAAAAACTATGATCAAGAGTTGAAGACACCTGATCATACGTTTACGATGCCAAAAAATAATAAGTCAAGAAATGAAAAATGTTTTATGCAGAGTTATTAAAGATGACGTCGAAAATGTAGAACTTGTAGCGGCTACAAATGACAGCCAAAACTCTTTGCAAAATAATTTGACGTTACAAGAGGAACTAGAAATGCACATAAAGCAAGACAATGAAGACTACACTAAACAGAAAGGAACTAGAAAAGAGAAAGATTTTGAAAAAGTATTAAAAAAAGAAATGACGGCATATGAAACTGATGGATTAAAAGGAAAATACTTGACTTTGATGCACGACTATTTATTGACGCTCAAACCAACAAGTGTAGAGGCAGAAAAAGCGTTTTCGGCCGCTGGCTACATATGTAGTTCTATAAGAAGTAGATTGGGAGATAACACAATTGATGCTAAATTGTTTTTAAGATCATTTTTCCAAAAAGAGAAGTAACTTAATTATTTAAAATACTTTTATAATTGTTTTCAAATTTGGTGTTAAATTACTTAATACTATAATATGGAGAATATGGAGATTGAAAAGACTGCTTAGTTATCCAAATCCAACTTACATACAAATTAATGTGATAACTGTGATTTACGTTAGTAACTATTAAAATTGATTATAATTACCTCAGGTAGACAAGTTATAGACTAGCTTGATAATATTATATATATATATATATATATATATATATATATATATATATATATATATATAATATATAATAATATATAAAAAAATAAATAAGTTATTCCGCCCAAAGTTACTAGCATTTAAAAAGGTAACAAGATCATAGTCATTATATAGGTATGTGATGTGTTGTTTGTGCCAAAGGTAACTCTTGCTCTAAAACTTGCAAAGTGTTCGTAGAAAATACTTTATGCTAACTCTTCTTGAAACGACGGATATAATAAGGCGCTGGAGGTTGGTAGGACTTCTGTATCTTTTTTGTACTTTATTACTTTAATGATGCAAATAACGTGATCTACGCAGGAGAAGCCGGAGGTACATCCGAGTATAAAATAAAACATAAGAACATGATTCTTCCTTCGATTGAATTGATGCATGAAGACACCGAAGGATGCCAAAAGTCAATAAAATGATTTCATTATGGCTGTATTTATTAATACCGAGTTTATACTAACTTGGAATAAATCACTATAGCGACACTACTTAATAGTATTTTGTTAGCACAAGTGACAATTGTAGGTTGGAGTTAAACTTTAACTCGACAAGCACGACTTAAAGCAGGGGTCGTCAATTTGAAATTAACATTAACATAATTATTGGACGCTACGGAAACACCTATCATCTGCCTTTATTTAGATTAACTAACAAAATTTTCTTTAATGTAATAAAATTAAATTGTACAATTCCTACCTTCTCTTGTAACGCTCTAACGCCGAAGAATCAATTCTCGAACAGCCAAATTCTTATGTACTTTTTAGTGTTCCGTACGGTAAACTTATTGGAACACTTCGGTGTCTGTCCGTATGTCACGCCCGATTTTCTCTCTAAAATAATTTAGAGTACTACCAATTGCTAATTTTTGTACTTTTTATTAAACTTGGTTTGATTATAGATAAAATAAACATTTTATTTATTGAATTTCATAAAATGTAAAAACTACGTGGGATTCCGCGGGATTAGCACCAATCCAGCAATCATCCCGCGGGATTAAAAACACTGCTGGATTGCAATCCCTAGTCGATACCTTTTTCATCAGCGCATCAGACATTCCCCAGCATAATAATAATAGCACCGGAATGTATGTCCTGATCGGTCTTACGGTGCTCAACACTCAGTCTTATGACAAAGCTTATCGGACATTACAACGTACACTAGTCAGAAACGGGCTGCTGGTCAAAAAGGGTACCGGGGTAAGTGTAGGTGTTGGTTCGCAAAAAGGTGCACACTGATATCACGGGTCGGCAGTATATCCCTAGGTGTAGGTCAGACAGAGACCGGCTGCTGATCAAAACGAAGCCGCAGACACTCCGCCCTATCCACCGGCGTAGGTGTTGGTATGCAGAAAAGAGCTTACTAGTCTCACGGGTCGGCAATTTACTCCTAGGTGCCTATCAGACAAACACGGGCTGCTGATCAAAATGAATCCGCAGACGGTCCGCCCTATCAACCGGTGTATGTATAGTATAATATGTGTTGGTGTAGGTATAGTGATTTTCTCAGCGAAGAGGATGGTAGTCAAAGCAGGTCCGCAGATATCCCCTCGTTGTGCACTAGAGAGAGATGGGCTGCTGGTCAAAAATAGATCCGCAGACAGCATGCCCTCTCGGCGGTGGTGTTTGTGTCAGAGAGAAAAAAGAACTATCTTTCTCTCACACCTACAAGAGTATATCTCTAATAGCAAAGGATGTCAAAATAAGGATTTAATGGTTGGCAGCGCTGGACCGGATTGACCGGTCAGTCAGTGCTCACATGCTACTGCCTGTTCAGGCTATTTTATAGCCGCAGCGCGGTCCTCAAGATGCGCGACCCGAAGCATTCGACGCGTGTCGACATTATCAGCATATCATAAACATCGGCTCGACGCAATGTCACAGTATAGGAACGTTAGTGCACCAGGCAGCGGCTGGGAAATTGAAAAAAAAATGATTTTACGCGATTCCAGTGAAATATTGATTGGAATGATTCAATCATGAAAATTCACAGTTGCTGATTAAAGCATGAATGAACTTTTTCTGATGTCTAATACGGAAGATAGATTCGACACGCACCTTGCCCCATAAAAATTATGTAACTTCGTTACGGTATATAAAAATATTTTTGCCATAGACGTTGTTTTTTAAGCGGACGAGAGCAGTATTTTTATTGTTGCGGGTGATTTTAATTTAAAGTTTCTGTCCTCAAACAAGAAAGTTTCTAAACTACTGTCAATCATTTGCTCATTCAATCTATAACATGTAATAGAAGAATATAAGAATAGCTTCAAATACTCAAATGTGCATTGAAAATATACTAACGAATTTTAATGGTCCTTTTTTGTCTCAAATTTTGCATTCCCATATTTCTGAACATATACTACATAAAAAATGGTGATTTTCCTGGAAACTAAGCCTAAACAAATTTCACAGACCTTTGATTGTGTTAGCCGATACTTGTTGGAAATTCATAATAAAATTATATAAAAACAACACTATGTTTTAATTTCCAATATATTTAAAGTCACTTGACAATTCTGAAGAAGCCATTGTATGGTGAAACAATTGTCAAGTGACTTTAAATATATTGGAAATTAAAACATAGTGTGGTTTTTATATAATTAAATTTCACAGAGTTTAATAAAAACAAATTTAAATTTGAACTATTAGCCATAGATTGAAAAAATCTTTGTTCAAGTGAATGGCCAATGGGACTTTTTATAAATATACTTTCATATTTTCGACGAACTTCACTGAATGCTTCCCAATAGAGTTTCTAGTAAAAATAATAGAAAAGTAAAAAAAACAACGAGCAGAGATAAAGAAATGCAAAAGATACATTGTACGCACTTAAAAATGTTAATAATATTTATAAATGTATAGTACCAAAAAGAGAGACGTGCATTTCTCCAAAATATCTAAACCATTTACATAACATTCTGTTCACCACAGATATTCACTATAATCACACCACCATCTCCATTAAACCGATAGACTCTAAAGTTAGTAGTATCTATATAGATAGTTTTCTTAAAAGCTGCTAGACCCATAAAAAAAATCTTAAAAATAAATACGGAAGTGACTACGAAGAGATAAAGGGCGTAACTTGTGTTATATGGCATTGGGGCATACTCCTTCTATATTCATGGTGGCGCACCATCATTAGACTTTAATTTTTAGTATATGTTATTGTTAAGTGTAACCAACATATTTTTTAAGCATTGAATATGTTGAATTACGTGTCAACAAAACACCACTTGCGGAAAGGGTTACTTTTCTTGTATAGTTCGAAGACAAGCGCTACTGAAAGTCATCTATTGCTGTCGGAAACCTAAAATCCGGTTTATCCGAAACAAACTGTTAAAAAGCAAATTGCATTCCTATTAAACGAAAAAATCCCCATTATTCGAAACAGACGATGAGTGGTTTCCTTAACGCGCCGGGGACTCCCCGACGTCTAGAATTTCACCGCTGTCTATATTTTGATTAGTTGACGAGTGTTATAAGTTACTCATCACGTCTATTATTATCGCAGAGTAATAGTTTCGTTTTAATAGATATTTTACAAAATGGAGCGTCATAATAATAAGCGCAAACGTGTTGTTATTACCTTAAAAGAGAAACTTGAAGTAATTCAACGTTTAGATAATAGTGAACTTCTTAAAAATATAGCGAAGGATTTAGGTGTAGCCGTGAGTACTGTTTCAAAGTGGACAAAAAAATCGCGAAAAACTTGTGTGTAGTGTTTTGTCATCGCCCACACAGGCACGAAAAAGTATGAAAAGCAGTGAATACCAAAAATAAATGTATATATGAACGTCTATTTTTGATTTGCCAAAAAACAGTTATAATGGTTTTTTTTTTGGGTACCAACGTTAATCAGGGTGTTTATAGCGTGGCGTGTGACCTTTGCGAAAGCCTGGTAGCAAGGGATAGTAAAAAATTTGATGGCCATAGTAGATTAAAAAATTTATCACATAGCATCAGTTCCATGTCGTTCTATAAAGAGAACATTAATATAAATATGTTACTTCCGCCATAGAACGTGCTGCTAACGTGGCTCTTAGCAAGTTAGCGAGAATAGCATAGGAAAATAGCAATTTTGCTACGCTAATTTGTAGCAACCGGCTTTAAAAGTTAGTCACATTATCTCAATGCTTTAGTATTCTGCTTAATGACTTCTAGCCCAACTTTTATTGAGATTTATATTGATTTTGCGATACAACAGAACATAAAGTTGGTACAAAAACAATAAATTAAAGAGTAAAAGTACACTTTATTACATTTTCATAATTTATACACGCCAATGTTTTATACAGTTTAATATAAAACAGCTAAATTGAAAATTGTGCTTACGTTTTATGGAGACGATTAACTACGTCCATATAAAAATTACATTGTAATTGAGCTTCATATATTGTGACACGAAATGTGCATTCTTACATACTTAAGTATAGATTCGTAAAAAGCTTATTGCAATTACAGATTTTACTTAGCACCCATAATGTTCAAAATTATGAAAATCCAGCAAAAGAAATTACCTACATTGTCAACAAAATAACCTAATAAGTTTTGCAAATATTTAAAATTCTCCTATTTTCCACAATTAAAATACTGTAAGCAAAGTGCTTTATTATATGTCAAACCCGTAACAAGACCGTAAACCACCTGAATCAGGAATTTAGTTTAATTATAATTTTAAATTTTGATTAAATATACCTCATTTAATTTAACAATACAGATGTCAAAAGATCTAATAAATTAGCCACAATTTTAACATATGCGCATTGTTTTTATTCATTTGTTTCAGCTATAACTGTCACTATTCTTATTACCTTTTAAAAAAAAAATAAAAATTTTAAATAAACATGTATCCAGGATGCATCCAAGTAGCATCCTGATCTTTATTTTCCATTTTCAAAGTTCTCTACGATCACTGTAGAAATAAAAAGTAATTAAAACCAGAAAAACAAAATTTAAAATAGTCAATTGAATACAAAATTTATAATTATGATTTTCTGGTGTACAAAAATAACCTAAATGTCACTAGTTGATTTATTTAATTGACATGTTTCTTCTGGTATGCGTGAAAATTAGTCAGTACTAACAATTACTTACTGAAATATATATCCGTTAAAAGAAAGTTCCCGAAGTCCAAAGAACAGTGAACTGGCTAAATATAAAGGCATGTTGGCATATGGCATCCAAGACTCTTCAAGGCTCCTTCTATTTTTTTAATTATAATTAACTTATTTTTGTAAAACTCGTGTTGATAACTTTGTTTTGGCAAATTTATATATTCGGCGATGAATAAACTATTTGTTAATTTATCTTTTTCTAACTGCATTATCTACATAAGAAAACTATGCCCGCCGTTGTAGCCACCGCTAGTTATAAAAACTCTACTTGTATTTAGTGCGTACCACTCTTTGGTGGTTTGCATACCAGAACCTAAAAACCCATAATTTTTTTTTTTTAATTTTTGTAAAGTTTTATACCTAGTACTTTCCTTGCAAACATATATTCAAAATAAATACAAAATTTGACCGTCTCACACTAATGGATAATCTAAGCATTACTACTCGATATTTTAAAGAAGGAAATGATATAACCTATGGTGAGACATTAAGCACAAAACATTGGTACCTATTCCCACGTCCCAAATCGGGTAGTTTTATTATTTACATGTGTAATTAAAACACAATAAAATTTTTATTCACAATTAAAAAGCAGAATATTTTTTTAAGTCACTCAACACTCCCTAGTCTACTCTACATACTAATTCTGTTAAAACTGGATCAACAAAATGTGTCAATCGACTCCTTTCACCCCAGTATCATTACTAAAAAACTCGAAATTTATTCCCAACTGCAAGCATTATAGATGTACCAAATTTTAAATCCATATCTCATTTCATTCGGTGATTATCACGGCAAGCTAACAATAGAGAGAAATTCGAAATAATTTTTTATTCATAATCCTGAAAACCTCAAACAGAGATTTTTTCACAAGTATATCCATTAATGATGGAAGCAGAAAGAGTTAACAAGATTACACACATAAGTTTTGCAGTTTTTACTTCATATGTATTTTAAATTAACTAAATTGTATTCGGACGCATTCGTCCTTTTAATTTGAATGTAAAATATTTTAAAATAACAAGTTACTTCATCAGATGTAAGATCTATTACTTTTACAGGAAAAGAAGATAACAAATTAATAAAAATTAAAATGAATTATCTTCTTCTAACGCACAATGCCATCGATTATACTGTTAAAATTAAAATTAAATCACTTAGAACAAAAGCACCACTGGCGATAAATCTAAACTACCGATGTAAATTTGAAGCAATAACCAACGTATTTATGTTTGCCTCTTATAACAACATGTAACTTGGAATAATCAGAAAAATTAAATACAATGGGCCTTTACACTTTACTTTTTTTTGTTCTAATTAATCTAAATTTCTTTACACCGAATAGTTCCCAAATTAAATTATTTAAAATCATGCTGAAACTATGTAGATACATCTTGCTGTAACTTAATAGGAACTATTTTAGCAAAAATTGTGGGAAAATAAAAAAATCGGTACATAGTGTGGTTATCTGGATCAACCCAAACTATCTGTTGCTCACACCATTTAAATGAATTTTTTGAAAATTATTTTTTCCCTGAAAATGTGTTTATTTAATCCAAGGTATATTTTTTTAATATACAAATAATGCATTAAAGATTTTTGTAGAATATGTGATAAATTTTTTTAAAATAAAACCGAAAATAAAAGAAATCTAGCAGTTTTCCTGTGGGAAATGTAAGAGGTTCATCATGTTCCTTCATAGCGTTAAATGTACAAATTGAATTATATTATAAAGCCACTTTCTAAGTCAATTTGTGATTGACGGTCTTGTCCTAAGTAAACGTAATAATTATTATTTATTAATTTTGACCTACTTTCTATAAATAGGATTCAAAAATAATCACTAAAAAATATTTATTATGAGCTTATTATGCACCACCAACTTATTACAATAAAAACCTAACCACTATATTGTACATTGTTTTAAACATCTATTTACAAATATTTTTACTATACTTAGAACACAAGCACACATCCAATCTTTAATTTTTTTTTAACAATTCACTATTGGTAATTTTTATAACACAAAATGATTATAGAATCCATTAAACTTAGTTCTTTGTCCAAAACCTTCGAAAAATCCTAAATAATGTAAGGATAACTGACATTAGAAATGTATACATTTTTTCTTTCCCCTTCAAACACATGAAAACATGCTTGCCTTTTCTATCTAGGCAGGAAAATTATATTCTTGGTTCGATAAATGAATATTAAAATTATATACGTCATTTTATTGTACTTTTTGTTTAATTTTGTAAGGAAGGAAAGTCATGGCGTGTAAATCCTAACACCATAAATCGTAACACCTTTGTTAGTGCCCGGAACAGATGCAAAGAAATTATCGACTAAACCAAGGACGCACACAATCAACGAATTAGAAACAAATTTCTCGCTTGTCCGAACAATCCCAGGTCCTTTTGGTCAGTCGCTAAGGCCGTTGGTCAAAATTTCACCAAATCCACCATACCACCACTCACAAGGCCAGATAATTCTATTGCAACGACACCTGTTGAAAAAGTGACCTTGTTGGCTGAACTCTTTGCTTCACATTCTATTGTCGATTTCCAAGGAAAAACACCACCTACTATTCCCATAGTGCAGTCAAGGATGCCCAATGTTGTCTTCAGACAGCGTATCATAAAACGTATTTTAATGAAGCCAGACACCAAAAAAACTTCTGGCGCTGACGGAATACCTGCCATAGTTCCCAAAAACTGTGCGAGGGAACTGACACCAGTTTTCTGTAGCCTTTTCAACCTATCCTACAGAAAGGGAATATTTCCTTCCTGCTGGAAGTGTGCCACAGTTCAGCCGATACTTAAAAAAGGCAAGAAGACCTCGCCAAATAACTACCGACCAGTCGCACCGCTTCTAATAATATCGAAAGTCATGGAAAAGGTTATCAATCAACATCTTCTAAGATATCTTGAAGAATTCAACATTATTAGCGGTCACCAATATGGTTTTCCTAAACATAGATCAACAGGAGATCTTCTGACTTATGTAACACATGTTTCAAACAACGCAATTGAACACTTTGGAGAATCTCGAGCAGTTGCTCTTAACATATCCAAGGCATTCGACCGTGTTTGGCACGATGGACTGTTTGTGGCTCTCATGTTTCCTCAGTGAGCGTTCTTTACGAGTGGCGGTCGACGAATTTCTTTCTAACACCTTCACTATCAACTCTCTTTCTCATTTACATTAACAATCTGTTGGAAAATACCGGAAATCCAATCTACAGCTTTACAGATGACAATACGCTTATCTCTTCATTCACTTTGAACGCTCGGACATCGGCTGCTCAGGCGAGTGTCCGCAGACAGCCGGAAGTTATTCAACTTAACAAAGACCTAGAAAAAATTCTATCCTGGGGTGACGGTAACCAAGTGGAATTTAACGCTACAAAAACCCAGGCGGCAGTTTTTTGTAAAAAAGTTAACGTTGCTGAACCCGACATAGTTATAGCGGGGCACTTCATTCCTCTAACATCGTCATTCAATTTGTTGGGCGTTAATTTGGGAGCAAATATGTCCTGGCATAGCAAGGAGAGCTTCTCAAAAGTTGGGAATATTATTTCGAACAAGAAAGCTTTACACTCCACAACAACTGTTAATTCTTTACAAAGCGCTCCCAAACATCCACTGCACTTGTTGTATTCTATTCGCTTTTGGCGCTGACGGAATACCTGACATAGTTCTCAAAAACTGTACGAGGGAACTAACACCAGTTTTCTGTAGACTTATCAACCTATCCTATAGAAAGGGAATATTTCCTTCCTGCTGGAAATGTGCCACAGTTCAGCCGATACCTAAAAAGGCAAGAAGACCTTGCCAAATAATTAGCGACTAGTCGCACTGCTTTCAATAATATCGAAAGTCATGGAAAAGGCTATCAATCAGCATCTTCTAAAATATCTTGAAGGATTCAACATTATTAGCGATCACCAATATGGCTCTCGTAAACATAGATCAACAGGAGATCTTCTAACTTATGTAACACATATTTGGAACAACTTTCATTTACATTAACGATCTGCTGTTCGTCTAATTGGAGACCCGGAACTGACCGGAGGCCTTGATTCGCTGGAACATCGAAGAATAGTTGGTAACTTGAGCCTATTCTACAAGTATTTTCATGGAAAGTGTTCGGAGGATGTGGCCCGTTTAATTCCTCCCAGAGCAGTGCATGTTAGAAATACACGTCGCGCTGATACTTCACATCCGTATGAGGTTCAGCTTGTTACTCCCCTTACAACGCTTTTCAAGCAGTCTTTTATATGGAGAACATCATCCCTTTACAATAATTTGCCCAGGACTGTGTTTCACACTGAGTACAATTTACAGCGATTCAAGAACAACGTGAATCGCTTTTTTCCGCACACGTGTCGCTCCTGTAGCGCTTTAGAGACCTCCCTGCAGCACGTGTGCTAGACCCATAAAAAAAATCCCACAACCGGACAAAAAAGAAGATGAAATTAGGTCGTTGTGACCGATTACTGCCCATTCTGGGCAAGGCGCTAGAACATTTTATAAAGCTTCAGTTAATACGAGAAGTAAAAGTAGTAGACTATAATTGACATCATGAAAAACAATATGGGTTCATTAAAGGTAAATGTACCGAAAACATAATCACCAAAGTGATAGATAATATCAAAAGTGAACAGTACAAATACAATGCGGCAATATTCGTCGACATCAAGGGCGCATTCAATAACGTCTGGTGGCTGTCGATTATGAACTCACTCAAAATGAAAAACACTTCTAAACACATATACAATATTCTGCTAAGCTATCTAGATGATAGACACGTCGAATATGAATGTGGACCGATTCAGAAAAATATCAAACTGGAAAGAGGATGCCCACAGGGCTCTAAACTGGGACCGAACTTGTGGAACTTAGTAGTGGACATGCTTCTAAACGAAATGAACAATCTAGGAGAGAGCGAAACGGTCGCGTATGCGGACGATATCGTAATAATTACCGGCTCGAACAGTAGACCGGATTTGGAGCGAAAAATGAACTTAGCATTAGCGACAGCATATGAATGGGCTGGCAAAAACAAATTGAAATTTTCACACGATAAATGCAACTACATGATTTTTGGACGTGGAAAAAACGAGAAACCCATCTCGCTTGGCGAGAATATAAAGCTAAAAAGAGTTTATAGAGTCAAATACTTGGATATAACGCTGGATCCGAAGCTAAACTTTCAAAAACACTTTACAACGATAAGCCAAAAAGCTAAGAACATCTTTCAGTGGATCAGAAGTGCGATTGCCAGCTTATACAGGTTTGATGGTGAGAATCTAAGAATCATATTCGCACGAGCAATCATGCCTCTGTTTTATTATTGTGCGAATATATACAAGCACAAGCTAGATACGGGCAGAATCTAGCATAGATTACAATCGATTAGAGGCACGGTGGCAAGAACTATTTGCAGAGCATATTCCACGACATCGACCCAGGCTGCGGCCGTGCTGGCGAATATCCCACCGTTAGAGGAACTTATAAAGGAAAGGCTGGACTATAAACGTCATAGAGCAGGTGAAACGACTCAAGACAGTGAGGATGAATTCACACTACGACACGAACCGAGACTGAGCAAAGGGGCACTCAACAATTGGCTCAGAGATAGAACCATCACTAAATGGCAAAGAAAATGGGAGATGTGCGAAAAAGGCAGGGTGATGCACTGCTTTGTTCCGGAAATCGCAAGAAGACAGAAATTAAATATTCGCTTTAATCTCAAATTAACACAAGTATTAACAGGACACCGACAATTTGTCACCCATTATGGAAGAAATGGCAAGACGGCAAACTTAAAATGCCGAGACTGTACGCAACTGAAGGACGACGATGACCGACCGCTACATAGGATACGTTATTGTGAATTCTTCAGAGAAGCTAGAAACAGACTAAAGGAGATGCTGGAAGAAGAGGATGTAAACACCATAGCACCGAGCACCGTACTAGAAAAACTTTACAGAAGAAAAAAAGATCGAAGATTTCGTTCCGACTGACCCGGTGATGTCATTTGTTGTTGTTCTACATTTTCAAACGTAATTACGTCGATTTGAAAATGTAGAATCATCTACGAAACCGCGGTCACGACCCAGGAAGTTTTAATATAGCGATTTGTTTAACAAAGTAAATAAGCTTTTTTATTTATTTATAACGTACAGTCACAAAGTAACGGACAATTCAGTTAATCATTACTTCTTTAAGTTGAGCGCCAAAAATAGACAATAAGTAAATAGAATTGTATTAAATGAATGTTACATATAAATATAGATAAATATCTTTAGTTTACATATTCAGAGTAATAGATATGCGCAAAGCTTAATAAACCATTCCGGTCAGCATAATAAAATTTATATATTAAGCACAAGTATTATAGGAATATAATAGGGGTTAAAGATACTCCGGGGCAGTGTCCCATATCTGAGGACGAGCACCTCACCATAAACAAAATAGTTACATGAATATGAAAACTATAACTAGAGTATAACATCGAATGGGGAATAAGAATTCAATTTTAGTTTAAATTCAGTTGTAGTAAACTTCTGGCATAGGCGAAGTCATCAGTTCTGGTTAAGTAACCAATAGAGGGGACTATAAGAAATAGGCCCTCTGTGTTTATTTAAACACTTTTATATTTTATAATTTCCATATTTTGATATGCATTGTATTCATATTTAACAATACTTAACATTATCTAAACTTTGCATGAAACAAAATTACTTTTAATATAACAGTCAATTTTATGTTCAGAAAGAAGGAACAGCTATGGGTAATTGCTTGTCATCTTTCATAGCCAATTTATTCATGAGTAAGTTTGAAACCGAAGCCAGTCAAGAAATTGAGTATTTCCCAAGGGTATGGTATAGGTATGTGGATGATGTTTAATACAAAGAAAACAAGCATAGATGATTTTGTTTCCAAATTAAATAGCCGATATGATTCTATTAAATTTACTTACGAAATTGAGACCAAAGGACAAATGCCATTTCTAGATATTTTAATTCGCAAAAATAATAATAGGTTAGAATTTGATATCTATAGAAAAGACACAGTAACAGATAAATGTATTCCTAATGATTCATTTCATTGCAAACAACATAAATTAGTCGCATTACATTTTTTAGTTCATCATTTGATCACTTTTCCTCTAAATAGAGTAAAATTCAACAAGGAAAGGAATCGTATTAGGAATATAAATAGAATTAATGGTTATGACGATGACTTAACAAATAAGTAAATAAATAGACATAAGTTCAGGTTAGATATTCAGAATTCCACCCTTTTTACACGACCAAGTATGACTCCATACCATATAATTCGGATTATAGCAGAGGACTCAATAAGGTATTTAATAAGGTAGGCCTCACCTTAGTCTATAAGTCATCAGACAATTTAAGGAATAGCTTGGGAAATCCCAGACAATATTCCTAATTATGAGAAAAATGGAATTTATGAAATTAGTTGTAATGATTGCGACAAAAAGTATGTTGGACAAACTAAAACGTCAATTAAAACACGATTTAAAGAACATTTAGCAGATTTTAAGTACAGTAGAACAGAAAAGTCTAGCATTACCGAACATGCTCTTGAAGCTGCTCACACTGTAACATTAGATAATCTAAGATTAATTAAAAATTATCTGATAGGAGATGTGTTGAACGCACACGAAAGTATGCAAATTATAAAATGTAAAAGTAGTTTAAATGAAGACAGAGGGTCTATTCCTTATAGTCCTCTCTACTGGTTACTTGACCGGAAATAAGATAGCTTCGCCTACGCCATTAGTTCCGCCTGAGTAATTCAGGTATTAGGCTAAGTATAAATAGGGTATATTTGTAGTTCAGCTTTAGTCAATCATCGCTCCTGATGAAGCTAACATGGTTAACGAAACGCGCGTCGTGTGCAAAAATAAATGTAGTGGTGATATATACTGAGTAGTGTCATTGTGCTAAAAATTCCACATTCCCAAACAAAACTTGAACAATAAAAAAATAATGAGAGCTGAACGTAACGGTCATATTATTAGCTACCTGCTCAAAATATTCAAAAAAGTACATAACGACTGTACAATTTAAGAGAAAAAATAAATGTAGGATAACCAAATTGAACACTTTAAAATGACAGTCCACTTACCAAGATCAGAAATAACATAACACATATCCAACAATATAACACAAACCTCTATACAATGTTAACTCATCTGAATAAAGCTAAATGTTACTTTAAGTAAAATAGTCAAATTCAAACTCGTTATAAGTTTTTTTTTCTATTTTGAGAGAATTATATGAAGGTAATTTCATTTTTTTTTTCAAACGTTCTGGACAAATTTTTACCATTTATGAGAATGTTGATTTTTATAATTTATTAAAAGATAACTCTAATTTACTCAAAATAACTGATCGTTATTAGAATTATTGCGTTCTGAAACAGATAATTCAAATTTTACTGCCTTTATGATGACGCAAATGTATATTTAAAAGTTGTTCTATAAATAATATAATTAAGTAACAATAAATTTATCAAGCAAACTATGAAATGAAAGTTATTGTTTGGTAGTAAAACGTCTACATCACAGTTAATACAATTATGGCTGATAGAGAAAATAAATACAAAAAACAGAAAATTTACCAAAACTTTTAATATTTTATTAAAAAGATTTTAGGACTCATAACAGTTATGACCGTTATTATCACTTTATCGTTAGATTTAACGTAAAAAGTATTAATAAAAGTTCAAAATGTAACATTTCTTATCTTATAGGTATATCCTTTTGGAAAAAAATAATTATAACCCTCTTATTATCTGATTTTTAAGGCATCAAGGACGATACATTATTTTTAAAATCCACAACTTTACTATTTTCAAGTGGTATTTATTTTGTATAGTACTTGCATTTTTGAGTGAATTTCCTTCAAGTTTATCGCATCAATTATTTGGTATTTTGACATTATTAAATATTAACACTGAATATAGTGTTTATAGAAAAGGAGACATTTACAAATTAATGTATTTTCACTGTTCAATGCATATGTCTGTCCACAGCGAGACCTGTGGTGAGACTTGGCATTCATCTTCCTCACTACGTCTTATATTTAGTAAATTATAGTTATCTGTTAAATTACATCTCTTATAATTCCATACTTAAAATATACATATATTTATATATCTAAAATAATATTTGTGGTATAACTTTCAAAAAAATCAACCATGGACGTGCCTTTGTATCTGCCTAAAAGGTTAAAATTTTAAAAAACATCGTTACCAGCATAAGTATTTTATTTTGAAATTTTTATCTGTTCAAAAAGGTTTCCTTTTAAAAAATAATTGGTATTTTGAAAATCCAACGTTTAGTGAGATCAAGCTAAGATTTTTTTATCAATTTAATTGCTTCTTCTTTATATACAGTTTTTGCTCTAATTTCCAATATGTCATTTAATGACAAATAATAAAATTATATTTTAAAAGGATTAATTACATAATTTGCATTTTACATTACATCAGTAATATGAAACCAATTTAATGATTTAAAGGTTCTGTTGCACAAACTAATTCAACAAATCGAATATTTTTTTGCTCTAAATAGATTGAACTTCTGACAATGACTAAAATGTTTAGGCCCCCCTATTTTAACTGCTTTATCTGTAATTGTGTAAAATATGCCTTAATAGCATCAAATCACATATTTTTTAGTGCGAATAATCACATCTTAATGTTGCAACATCTGCAAACAACATCTTTTGTTAAAATTAAACTACATTTATTTATGAGAGTCTTTTGTGTAATTAAGAATCAGAACAACTCGTCCTTTCATATTCATCCTTAATTATTAACAGCTTGTACTACACCTATGTCATAAAAGTCACGTGTGGCAAAAATTTCGGACTCATTACATTTTGTGTATCCACATATACACAGAATTTTAATCAATATGATAAATCAAATAAATTTTCAGTTTTATAATCTGGTATCATCTATAGTGTCTACATAAACTGTTTTAAATTTACATTATTGTTGAACTTAACTGCGGATAACTCAATAAATGTATAAAATTGGCAATATTGTATGCTTTGTTGGTAATAAAGAGGAAGTAGAGAATTTCGACCTATTTTACATATAGGCTATAAATAATAATGTAAGACGAAAAAATTTGTTATAATTGAAACGAACCACTTTTTAACATTTTGTTACTTCTAACTTCTTAATCACATCACGTTTTCCAGTTGTGACGTTGTCCTGGAGTTGGAGGAATCATGTCTAAAAAGAAAAAATATAATCATCTAATAATTATTAATTTTAATACGAAAAAAAACAAACGAGATATGTGTTTAACACCCGGGAAAAATAGGCAGATAATTGTATAGTGGCTTATCGCACGAGGACAATTTCGCCTTGCATTAAAAGTAAGGGAGGTCCAAAAATAATGGACAACTCGGACGTGTCGTTTATCAATTACTAAACTCAGACATACAATGACTCGGTCCATTTCCGAGAACATCAGCTAGCTTAGATGAAGATGACAATGATTGACATCTCGCAAAAAGAATCACCACTGCAGTAAAGCTTTAAGCTTTTTTTATTTCAAAAGATAGAACCAACAATCTTCAACGCGATCTGACGTGAAACCGCCAAAACTTTTAATCAAACAACAAAGCCCACTGTCACGAAAATTAAATACTGTATAGCCATAGGCAATTGGGATACTGCTACATACTACTGTTAGAAGCTGCTATAAAATACTCTAAAAAGTAATTTGATTACATAATACTTACAAAAATTAATTGAAAATTGAATAACCGACTACCAGCAATTTAAAAATGTAATACAATTACCCATTACCGACAAAAAATAATTAATTCCACAATGAATTATCATAATTAAATTATTTTATGGTACTCTTGTTACTTTTTTTAGTAATTCAATCACCTTCAAAAGCATTAAATTTAATTACATTTGTAATCATCCAATTAATTGTAAAGTAAGTAAATTATCATTATAGTAGGTCAATTGCTTTCAAAGTAATTCAATTACTTATAATGTAAATGTACTACTTTATAACTTTTTGATTACACAAATTCTTTTCAATCCATCCAATTACTCTGCAAGTTATTCAATACCCTTGAAAGTAGTTTAATTACCTCCTACCTTAATTTAAAAGTAGTTCAATTACTAACAAAGCAATTCAGTTACTGTGAATGTATTCACTCACTGGAAAATTAATTCCATTATCCAGAAAAGATTCACAATTACCAATTACTTTAATCTTAATTGTCAGAAAATGAATTACAATTACCCTTTAAAATAATTTGATTACTTTTTCTTTTAAGTGTTGTAATATAGCGGTAAATTGGTAACTAATAGTCCGGGTTGTATATTAATTTTGTACCTTCTGTACTTTTAAGTGGTACTGCAAGGACAAAACATGGTCTTTGGCCAATAAGCCACTATATCTTTCTGCATAAATAACAAAGTTTCAAAGATCTGTGTTGTGTGCATTTTTGGTTGACAGATAAATAATGAATTAGTTTTAAAACAAAATCTTTCAATATCAACAATACAATAATATTACAAATGTACTATTACTTTACTCGAGGGTTATTGCTGTTTCTACGGCAACGTCGATGTTAATGAATACGGAAAACACATTTGTCAATAATACCAAAAATCTATTTTAAATATCTATTGCAATCGCAATTTATTTCATTGGATTTAGCAATGAAGCTAGATATGAACTAAAATTGAGTAAAATTGACTTGGTTTTAACAAATAAAAATTAATAATTTAAACTCTTTTAGCAGTTAATTTTCCTAGCGCCTTTCTAGAAGATTTAAAAGCTAAAAACGTGGAAAAATTTTCGACACAATAACGGTAAATTCAGTTTGCTAATCTGGCGCAGTCTCAGAGTATGTCTCTCTGTTGTTTTTTGATGTCGCATGAATGATTAAAATTACTTGTTTAAAAATAAATTATTTTGTTTCCTTAGCGATAGTATCACATATTTCACAGTCATTTTGAAAGTAGTGAGACGTAGAATTATAAGACTTTTTGAATTCATATATAACTTGAACAAACAACGACCTCAGTATGTATTTATGCGATAAAATTAGTTACGCATCAATCTTTATATGGACCTTTATTTACTGTGCAAATATTCAAAGTAATATTAAAGATACGAAGATTATGTGTCAAAATTATCACCATTTTATAGTACAAAAAATTATAGTATAACAACCCAGAAATACATAATTCGACTTACCCAGCAGGTACTGCCGCTGCAAATCTGCAGCCCTCTGCATCTGTTCGGCTAAGTTCGGCGTAACCCCACCACTCTTTCCGCTCGCTGCAGCCTGCGCCTGCGCCATAGCCAACTGATACGGATAGAAGAGTGGCGAGAATTGCATGAGATGTGCCGCTGCTGGCGGAGCACCTTGCGTGATGCCTGTACAGAGAAAAGCAGAAACAGCTTTAGAAAAACACAAATTAAAAATAATTTGTATATTATACCTAAATGTTAATTATTAACTTACAAATTCTTAAATGTCTATTCTTCAGTTATTTATTACCAATCAGAAATATCTGTTTAGCACTAATATATTTAGTAAATTCACAAAGCAACAGGTTAATTTTATACACAAACAAGTAAATAATATTAATAAATTCATATTCAATTTCAATAATATTGAGGAAGAAGAACTTTTCTTTTGGTAATTTTCTTATTTTAGTATTTTCTCTTCTTTCTATATAGTAGGAAATTTGTTTTTATTTATTTTAGACCTACGTACGTTTCACCATATTATCTTGTATAGCAAAAATAAAAAAGAAATTTAAAATGAAATAAAAATATCCAAATTAACTAAATTATTTAAAATATGATATTATTTGCTACAAAAATGTCTTTTGCGTCAAAATTTTTAAAAACTAATTCGTAAAATTTAAATTAGCCTATCTACAACTATATTCTTATGAATTAAACTTATGTGTATGGTTAAGACGGTATAAACTGGTTGTGATTGTTCCAAAATCTGCTTCTTCTTGAAGTACCATATCCAATATGGACGTAGACGACCCTCTCACCTTTGCCTGTGGTTGGTGCCTTTTGTTTAAATGTTCTACAGACAAAGGGGATCTAAGTATAATGTCGGTTCCGAACGGCCAAAGTAAGAGGGCTTTACTAGGCATAATACCACCTGTAGTATTGCGTTGCCTTCCCGAGGGCGACTACCGTCACGTTAAAAAGTTTTTTTATTATTACTATTTTCCGAGTCGAGATTCGACCTCCACTATCCGGTGTAGAAGGCAGACACCTTACATACTACGCTACGACCGCCTGTCAAGATCTAGTTAACCTTAGCATTTTAATTGTGAAGTCTGTCTTTTATTCAACGGTGACTTAACCTAAAAGAAATTTTTAAAAAACCTAGGAAGAGCCGCAAACTTCCTCTAAACATCAAGTTATATATTCTACATTCCTAGCAAATAACATAAAATAAATTCTGTAAATATTTAAGTGTAATTTATACAGTTTATTTTAAGGTAAAAGATTTATAAAAAATGGCCTTAGACAACGACTTTGATCGAACTACATTTCTTATTCAGGTAAATATTTATTAATTGAAAAATGTAGAAAATAATATGATTAAATAACTAAAAGTATGGCGACAATGTATTTAATGTTATATTCTCTTTTTCACTTGGTACACCTGCAATAAAAAAAAATCAAAAACAGTGCAGTTAGAGCCTAGAAATGTAGCTTTATATTAACTTTTTTTAAATGAATTTTTACTTTTATACTTACTTCTTAACAATTGTTGATGTAAAGCCTGCATAGCCGCAGCGCTTTGGGCAGTATATTTGTCCTGAGCCGATTGTGCCGGTGGTTGATGAGGAGGCGCTCTAACCTGAGGTGGAGGCGGCGGAGGAGTGGGTTGAGCAGGCGGGGGAGGAGCCGGAGGTGTAGGCGTGGTAGCGTGACGAGATACTGGCGTAGGAGTGACAGCCTTAGGTGACGGTTCAGGTGCTGAAGGTGATGGGGCTGGACTGCTGGAGGAAAATGAACCGTTCTGGAAAAAATGTACTGAGTATCCTATGGTGTTTTTTTTTAACATTATAACTTTATAATATTTATAGGGTGTTATGAAAATCGTTTAATATATTGAAACCGGCAAATCACTGCATTAACAGCAAATGCACAAACATAATTAAAAATAACACTTCTCAATACCTAATGAGGAAATGGATCCCGAAGTTTCATGGTACAGTGTTGCTTCTGATGCTGTAGAAACAAATTACACAAATAATTTTCAATTCAAAGCCAAAATTTTTCGTAATGCCACAAATCTTTATTTTTCTATTCAAAAAATTGTTTAACTTTTATTATAGTTTTATTAAGGGCACGATAGAGTGTAAAAAAACCTCTTTATAACTAACTGCCGATGTAAATTCCAGAAAAAAGAAAATGAAAACATTTTCTACATAAAATAAATATCACAAGTTCACTATTCATTTTTAAGCGTACAACATAATAAAATTACTAGCTATTTATTCTTGAGAATCTTTAAATTTCTTAAAAAAAACTTTACTAATAACCGAAAAAAACTCAAAGTGGTCAACTGTTATGATAAAAGCTGTTGCTTCAGTTGCGTTTTAAAACTAGCTCTTCACGGTTAGAGTCGCATTTGGATTCGTGACGTCATTATTTCTCGTCCTAACATAAAAAGATGTTTTTTTTCTATGGCGTTGGTGGATACCTTCTCACTTTATCCTTTTTTGCAAACAATATATTATATATAAATCTTATTTATTTATGGAACAACTCACAAACACCTAGCCGATACACGGAATCGAACCGCTAACCTCCTGATTCATAGCCGGCTCCTTAGCCCACTGCGCCAATCGGCCCCGCATAAAAAGATGAAAATATATTTTAAAGTATCAAAACTTATTATACGTATGCAGATGAAATTTTTTTACAAATACAATTAGATTTAAGTTAAGAATTGAGACAGATCTGTAAATAGTTACTTTTTTTTCATTTTTTTTAAGTCATATCTATACAGCTTATACATTACATATAACTGTAGAGTTAAGTAAATTTAATATAATAATTTTTGAAACATATTTAACAAATGTGGAAATTAAATAAAGAAAATATATTTGATTCAAATAATCAGGATACTTTTTAGCTTATTATTAAATAGTAGTAAACATTATTGAATAATATAAGGAATTTAGAAGATTGTTTTTTGGGTCTGACAATT
>CM032446.1:140027812-140037364 GCA_019049505.1 Pachyrhynchus sulphureomaculatus
GGCCTCTGGTCCCTCAGATCGTGACATTTTTACTGGAATATTTTCAGTGGCTTCTACTTCGTTATCATCATCGTCATCACTGTCTATTTTATTAGCATTTTTGCATACACTTTTAATTAATTCTTGGTCAGTCATTTCATCTTCCACACTATCACTGTTTAACCATTCACGAACATCGGTTTCCGTAACACTTTCACATCCTGATATTCTTGTAATAATTTTATATAAACTTTTATTATCTTCTGTTTCTGCCTCTAAGTAATGTCTCTCCTCTTGTGGAATGAATTTTGACCAAGATTTTTCCAGAGTACTACTGTACTTGATTCCAGGCTGAAGCTATCCAATATATAACATTTTTCAAATTTATCTTTTTTAGACGATCAGTAAGATTGCCACCTTCATCTACTTCTTCTAAATATGCTCCAATAATGAAAGCCTGTAATTGCGTTTTTAATTTTCCAGTACACCCTGATCCATAGGCTGAATGAGAGAAGTTACAGCAGGAGGCAAAAACATTGCTTTTATTTCCCCACTTTCAAGTTGCTTCGCACTTGGGTGAGTGGGGGCGTTATCTAGTAATAGAATACATTTTCTAGGATATCCATGTTCTTTTAAAAAAAGTTCCACTTTGGGAACAAAATCTCCAAAAAAACAGTCTTTAAATAGAGTCGTATTTATCCAGGCATGGTTTTAATTTTTATACAAAACAGGAAAAGCATTACGACTAATATTCTTAAAGGTTTGTGGATTTGCTGGCTTACCAATACATAATAATGGGAGTTTCTGTCTTCCAGAATTACTGCAAGAACAGTAATACGTTCTTTGCTACGTTTGTAACCAGGTGCTCCGGCTTCCATTTTTGAAGCTAAGGTATTTGACGGCAACATTTTGTACTCACTGCCTTATGTTTTAAAATTGTTCCTGAAATTGGTATTCCACGTTCTCGATTCTATGTAAACCATACAGTGTAAAATGTAGATCTGAAGAAGCTGCATCGACGGCGAAACGCTTCATCGCAATTTAAATAAACCAGTGGAAATTGACTAAAAACAGTCTTTTATTATATATTTATAATGAATTTCCATCAGAAGCTACAACCATCTAAAATTTTAAACCATAAAAATAAAGAATCATCCACTTTTTGGTATTCACCGCTTTTCATACTTTTTCGTGCCTGTGTGGGCGATGATAAAACACTACACCATTTTTCAAGTTTTTCGCGATTTGTTCTACACTCTGAAACAGTATTCACGGCTACACCTAAATCCTTCGCTATATTTTTAAGAAGTTCACCATTATCTAAACGTTGAATTGCTTCAAGTTTCTCTTTTAAGGTAATAACAACACGTTTACGCTTATTATTATGACGTTCCATTTTGTAAAATATCTATTAAAACCTCTGCAATAATAATAGACGTAATACGTAACTTATAACACTCGTCGACTAACCAAAACATAGACAGCGGTGAAATTCTAAACGTCGGGCGTCCCGACGCGTTAAGGAAACCACTCATCGTCTGTTTCGAATAATGGGGATTTTTTTGTTTAATGGGAATACAATTTGCTTTTTAACAGTTTGTTTCAGATAAGCCGGACTTCAGATAATCGCGATTCGGATAATCGAGATTGTACTGTATATATATATATATATATATATTACAAAAAAATTAAAATATAAAGAATAATTTTGCACTTTACATAACATGCAAATGCAATGATTATAGTGTTTGGACAGTCTATAGTCGTTAATGTAGTAGAGAAGAGATAAATGTGTTGGGATCTCGAAAAAACTATAACAGATGCAACATTGTTAAATAGGAAGAAAAGTTACAAAGAATGAGGTATAACTATAACTAAACTGAATTTAAAAATAATTTTATTTTGCGAAGAGATATAAGTAAACAAGTGAAATAATTTTTTGGCGCGTTTATTTCCATTCGCTTTTTTATGAGCAAGACACACACGCTGCGTTGAAATGGTTACAAGAGAACAAAAGAAACAACTCAGGTTGGTCTCGAAAAATTCTAGGATGTACTCAGGGGTAAGCACAAATTTATTCCAAAAAGATAACGTCCTCCGTATTAAAAAACTTTGAAAGAGGGTGGCGGAACAAGTGACAAGCTGAAACTCGTAGGGGTGTGATTAGTTTATCCCTAACATGCACACGTCCGGAAGAAATCAAGCGGGCAACATCCATCGAACACATCTCATGGAAGTATTTTTAGAATAGAATCAAATCGCCAACTTTTACTTGATGTTCTATAGAATCAACGTTTCTAATGAGCTTTGGGCACCCAACAGGCTATTCTGGATAGAATCTAGTAAACGCAAAAATGTTTAGGAGCAAAACCTCAAAGCTAGGCGCAGTATTCCATTAATGGTTAAATTTGGTTAATATGATAAATAATTAATATTGGTGATATATTTATAAATGAATAATACATTATACATGCAAGTTGATAGAATCCCTAAGACGGGCTTATCATTTTTGACTGACATTTCGTATTTTAGGTACCACTATCAACTGAAAATTTTTAGATATGGAAATAAGTTTTTCAGTCCACTTTTAAAAGTTGTTTAATTTTTAAATGCAAACGTATATATGACTTACATATAAATTTCCATGGAAAAGTGCCGCAATCTCTTTTTTAGTCGTTAGGTCTTATAAAGCACTTCTTAACCATTCAATAAATTATAAAATGTTTTTTTAAAGAACGCACCAAAAAACGTACCAGTATTTACAAATTTTTTATTGATGATGGTATCTACAACATAAAATATAGTAATGAAACAATACTTTCTTGTGAAGTTGCTCATAAAACTCCTAAAATTCTGCAAACATTTTGAAAATTGCAGATTCTACATAAAGAATTATTTTCATATTTTCCTGTTACTTCTGCTTAAATAACAAATTTTTAAAAAATCCATGGCCAACCTCATGTGTCCTCTCAAAGTTGTTAAAAAATAAATTTTGAACCCTAGTGTCAATTAGCTTTAAGATAGATCTACATTTTACAAATTCAAACCAGAACCCCAGCCAAAGAATACAAACTTGCATAAGTCGTGAATATCTAAACATGTTTAAAACGTAAAATTTTACCTATTTCACAAAATTACAATAAATGAGGTTTGGTACAAATTAATATTTTAGCTTCTGAAAATGTATAAAGCTACATAGTGGTATGTAAGATCAGGTGCTGCCACAAGGTTCATAACGTAAGAGTCCCCGTAATGATTTCGTTTTGTATAATTTTAGATACTTAATTTCCTAATAGTGTCAACTTGGCTGTTAACGAGATATGCAACTTTGGCTAGAGTCCTTGTTTTAAATGTATGAGTTGATAGTTTCATAATTCTATGTAAAGTCTAAATTTTTAAATACAGTTTCGGGTTTTTTAGGATATTTTTTAAAGTCCTAAATATCTAAAAATTGTTAAAGAATCTCTTAATGAAAAAATATCAGTTATGTCTTAAAGGTTCTATCAAATTACGCGCAGAATGTAGCAATATTAATGAAAAAAAACTTAAAAAACAAAACAAAATCGAAAAAATTTAGGTTTTTTTACCATGTGTTTTGTTATTTTTATTTCTTTTTCTTCTTCTTCTTGAAGTGCCATATCCGATACGAACGTAGCCAACCCTCTCGCCTTTGTCTCTGGTTGGTGCCTTTTTTAAGTATTTTCACAGGCAAAGGGGACCTACAGTTTATTGCCGTATCTGAACGGCCAAAGTAAGAGACAGAGACAAAAACCACAGGTGGTTCGCCATTGTCTTCCCGAGAGAGCCGACCGTCAAGTAATAAATTATATTTTATTTTATTATTTATTTACCTTTTTTATTAATATTACACGAGCCGAGATACGAACTCGGGTCGCTGGCGTAGAAAGCAGACAGCTTAACCACTACGCTAATGCCGCCTCTTATTTAATATTGTTAATTAACCATTAACTACGATGCAATGTTCTAAAACTAATTATATATAAAATATAAACAATATATCACGTTAGGAGGTGGCAGTTAGGTTTATTATAAGTAGAATATGTAATAATAACCAATTATGTATTTCCATAAATGCTTTTGTAGCCTTAATTATTAAGTATTTAGATATAATTTACTTAATTTCTTACCATGCTTATTAATCACTTGTAATAAATCATTTTTCTTACCTTTTTTGCCTTTAGGTTCCCACTTCCACACTGGTGTGAAGTCCATGTTACATTGAGAACATGAAAATGGTTGCGGTGGTAAAGGAGTCTTTGTTTCTTTCGTCAGGAAATCTACAACATGTTCCAAACCCACCAGATAAATAAACTCTGTATTACTTGGATTAGGAATAAAGTGCATTTCTGGAGGAGGAGGCTTGGGTGGTGGAATCTAAAAATAAATAGAAATAAAAGAATATTATTAATTAATTAACATTTGGCATTTCTGATCTTAGACAACAAAACCTAAAAGATTCATGTTGCAATTTCTGTTGCTGTACAGTTGTTATTAACTGTGAAATAAATAACTATAATTAACATAGAGCATTCGAATCATGTCAAATGTGTGTTGATATGCTCTATTCCCTAAAAGATAAATATACTTGTGAGCAAAATGTTTATTAAAATAGAAAAGGATACGTAAGTTTAGCCATTCACTACTACCTGGTCATGTGTTTGTCCAAACTGAGAAGAAAAAGAAAGAAAAACTTAATTCGCATCAAGTTGACATATAGTACTACTACACTGCATCATTACTTTTCATCAGTAAGTGGCATTTTTTAATAAAAAGGATTATTGTATGATTGATTTACTCCATACACTTCAGGTTACTTCACAATACAAAGTAATATATATATATATATATATATATATATTATATATATATATATATATATATATATATATATATATATATATATATATACACCATGGGTGTACAAGTATAAAATGCGGATTTCAGACAACAGATGGTTCACCAATGCAGTTTGTGCTATAAGGATTTAACACTGCGCCATTTTGTTGTGTCATCCATCAACAAATGTCAGACGTGCACGAGTGATAAACTGGAAAGGTGTGTGCATAGTGTTGTGTTGTTGTGTTCAATATATCGAAATTTATACCGAACAAAGAGCATTCGTGGACAGCATTAATTTTTTTTTTCATTTGAAGAAAACTGCTGTTGAATCATACCGATTACTTCGAAAAGCTTATGGTGAACATGCTCCGTCGCTAGATATGTGTGAACGATGGTTTCGGCGCACAGTGATTCGGCAAGAACATGCTAGCGGGACAATATTCATGACGTAATTTCCAGGAACCACTGATAACGACTTGTAAACAACCCCCCCCCCCCCCATTTAACGAATTCCAAGAATTAATTTGTTTATCACCTCATAAAGGTATCTTATCAGGGGGTCAAAGTAACCCTTATAAGAGAGGTCATTTTCATTTGCAAATCAGTTGCATTTTATGCACACTTGTGATAACATATTTTAAAATTGGTAGCAAAGTGAAACGAGTTTTTTGTGATGGAATATTCTGTTGAAGGTATGTACTCTATTATGACTTATATTTTTTATAAAAAATATGTATACTTTTGGTGTAATATCAATTTGTAAATGTATAGATAAATCCAGCAAATTTTACATTAATTGTAAACTTTAAAAGTAGCAACTTTTTTTATCCACATATATCCACCTAGATTTTTCTATATGTAATACCTACAACATTCAGGCACAGATTCATATATATTATAGACCCCCGAAAAAGGCCCAAAAGTAAAATTATTTTTATTTTTTTCAGAACGAGTCGTGACAATTAAGGCTGACTATGACGAAAATGGAGTTTTTTTGAAGAATGGCTAAAACATGACAAAACTGAACGAAAACAGTGGCATTTTTTATTATATAAGTGAAAAATTTCAATATGTCTGATGTTTCTGACGATTCTCTAAAACGACTCAAAATGAAAATATCAAGCCTTTCAGCAAAATTTCAATCAAAAGTGGACTTCTTTAAAGTGGACTTTTTAAAGTAACAAAGAAACGTTTCTAATCAAACATAAAGATTGGTTAGAGGGATCCGGAATCGAAATTAAAGATGTGTGTTAACCAGCCGTGCACTTCAACATCATCAGCGGCTCTTTCCGTAGGGCGACCCAGAAAATCATTTGAAGACTCATCAACGTAAAAAACGAAGAGACGGAGAGTAGAAGATCTTTTGAATCGCGAAGTGCAAGTGAGCTTATTACAGCAGCTGAGTTAGCTACTCGAAAAGAAGGGCATCGAAGTGTTGCTAAACAGATCCATAACGTCGCGGTCAGTGAAACTAGAGAAAACAATAAGTGTTCTGAACAAAGTCGGCAGTTAACACCAGACGAAGCTTTAGCTTATTATGTGGACTCGAAATCGACTTCTCACTCATATAAACAAACAAGAAAATGGTCAATGAAAGCGGGACATCAAGTGTATCCATCGTTTTATAGTTTAGGTAAGTCCAAAGCTTCTTGTTGTCCTTCTGACGAATATATTTCTGTGACTGAATCTCGAGCTGAAATTAAACTTCACGCGATTTTGGATAAAAACGGCTGAACGATTAGTTAAAGCTCAGACGGAAGTCATTAGAAGTGTGTTACCTCGTTCATATTATACGGTGGTAAGCAAATGGGGCTGTGATGGGAGTTCGGGGCATAGCACGTATAAGCAGAAAAATTTGAGAACACTAACGCTACAGACGAATTTTTGTTCGTATACTCATTTGTCCCTTTGAGACTGCTTGATGGCGAAACTGTGATCTGGCAAAATCCAAGACCTTCCTCTACTTTATATTGCCGTCCTATTAAGTTTATTTTGCCAAGGAGACAAAAGAGTTTACGAAAGAAGAAACTTCTAAAATTTTAGATGAAGTAAGTCAGCTTCTTCCAACATTATGTAACGTTGCTGGATCTCAAATCTCTGTTAAACACGATTTGTTGTTGACAATGACTGATGGCAAAGTGTGCAATGCCTTAACAGACACAAGTTCAACACAAAAGTGTTATATTTGCGGTGCCACCCGTCTACTATGAACGAGGAGTCAAAGAAATATCCCAGCAACGAAGAACGCCTTGCATTTGGTTTATCTACTTTACATGCATGGATCCGCACGTTTGAATGTTTGCTTCACATCAGCTATCGTTTAGAAATAAAAAAGTGGCAAGTCAGGGGAGATAACGACAAAGCTATTGTGAAGCACCGCTCACAAGAGATACAAAAAGTGTTGAAAGATCGTATGGGTCTCATTGTAGATAAACCAAAACCTGGGTATGGTAACACAAACGATGGAAACACAGCACGTAGATTTTTTTCCAAAGCTGAATTGAGCAGCGAAATTACAGGATTAGACGTAAACCCTTATTCGTAGATGTCATGTAATTTTAAGAACTTTGTCATCGGGATATGACATAAATTATATAGAATTCGAAAAGTTTTGTGTTGATACTAGAAAATTATACCTTGATCTGTATTCGTGGTATTCCATGCCCGTTACTGTGCATAAAATTCTTGTACACAGCGCGGAAGTTATAAAATCTTTTCTTCTTCCCATTGGACAACTCTCCGAAGAAGCCCAGGAGGCAAGAAATAAAGACTGTCGTAGATTCCGTGAACGGCACACCAGGAAGCGGTCACGTACTGCCACAAATACAGATCTTTTGAGAATGCTTTTAATTACGTCTGATCCTGTTATCAACTCGTATAGAGAATTACCGCGAAGAAAATTTACTTCTTTGCCATCGGAGGTTCTGCAGTTGATTATCCCACCTTCATTGCCATCTGAAACACCATCAGTAAGTCATCATCACGAATTAAATGAGGAGGATTATTTACTCTCTGAATATTCTACTGAATGGGAGAGCGGTGATGACGACTCATCTGATGGTGATTAGTAGGTTTAAGTATTTTTTATTGTAATTTTATTATTCTTATTTTATTGTGTGTTGTAGTTGCTTATAATTCATGCCTTAGTATATAAGTTATTTAATATTATATTTCTTTTACTTATACACCTTGTTATTGTAAATAATTGATATATAGATACTGTTATTGTACTAATTTATTTTAAAAGAAATAATATTTTGTAAATTAATAAATGTGGGTACTATCATTATGATTTTTATTTTTTTCCTAGAAATTTCTTTGTAAACAAACATGATTGTGCTTTTCACACATAATGAGTAGGTAGACGTATGTAGCTAATTAAAGAACAATTAGCGACAATAGTGAACAAATGAGACACATTAGTAAACCACTTCCGTCTTGCAGCTACATATTTCGATTAATACACATACAGTACACATTTTTCAACTTTTTTTTTCTTAAAATAGCTTAAGATACCTGGAATATACATAAACAATTGAAATAAGTGAAGAAATAATATTGTCCCGCTAGCTTGTACTAGTCGAGACACTGTGCGGCGTTTCAAAAGTGGTAACTTCGATGTTGCAGAGTAAGAACGTGGAAAACCGCCAAAAACATACGAAGATGTAGAATTGCAAGCATTGTGGGACGAAGATGATTCGCAAACACAAAAAAACAACTCGCCGAGCAGTTGGGCGTTAGTCAACAAGCTGTTTCCATCGGCTACAAGAGATGGAAAGATTCAGAAGACCGGTAGATGGGTACCACATGAGTTGAACGACAGGTAAATGGAAAAGCGCAAAAACACGTGTGACATTTTGCTCGCTCGGTACAAAAGGAAGTCGTTTTTGCATCGTATAGTTACAGGGGCGCAAAAAATCATGGGTAGATCCAGGCGCACCATCCACATCGACTGCAAGACCGAATCACTTTGGCAGAAAGACGATGCTCTGTGTTTGGTGGGACCAGAGGGGCGTGATCTATTATGAGCTGTTGAAACCTGGGGAAATGGTTAATACTAAACGTTACCAACAACAATTGACCGATTTGAACCGTTCGCTGCTTGAAAAAAGGCCAGAATACCGAAAGAGGCAACACAAAGTCATTTTTCTTCATGACAATGCTCCATCACATACGGCAAAACCAGTTCACGACACGTAGGAAGCACTCAGCTGGGAAGTTCTACCCCATGCGGCTTACTCACCAGACTTGGCTCCTTCTGATTACTACTTGTTTGCATCGGTGGGTCACGCACATGCTAAGCGCGGCGCTTTGGTTAGTACGAAGATGTGAAAAAAATGGGCTCGATGAATGGTTCGCAGCAAAGGGAAAGATTTTTACTGGCGTGGTATTCACAAATTGCTCGAAAGATCGGAGAAATGTATAACAAGCGATGGAACATACTTTGAATAAAACATGTTTTTTTAGAAAAAAATCCGCATTTCATACTTGTACACCTGGTATTGCTATATATATATATATATATATATATATATATATATATATATATATAATATATATACATATACATATATACATATACATATACATATACATATATACATATACATATATACACATATATATACACATATATATACACATATATATACACATATATATACACATATATATATACACATATATATATACACATATATTATATACACATAT